>OZ024804.1:31638540-32838540 GCA_964017045.1 Omphiscola glabra | reverse complement strand
AGTTAAACATCGTGATGTTTGCATTAGTTTCAAGAATCCGAACAATTCTGATAAATCAAATATCCACCAAATTCGGATAAATCAAGTATCCACCAAATCCTGATAAATCAAGTATCCACCAAATCCTGATAAATCAAGTATCCACCAAATCCTGATCAATCAAGTATCCACCAAATCCTGATAAATCAAGTATCCACCAAATCCTGATCAATCAAGTATCCATCAAATCCTGATAAACCAAGTATCCACCAAATCCTGAAAAATCAAGTATCCACCAAATCCTGATAAATCAAGTATCCGCCAAATCCTGATAAATCAAGTATCCACCAAATCCTGATAAATCAAGTATCCACCAAATCCTGATAAATCAAGTATCCACCAAATCCTGATAAATCAAATATCCACAAAATCCTGATAAATCAAGTATCCACCAAATCTGATAAATCAAGTATCCACCAAATCCTGATAAATCAAGTATCCGCTCAATCCTGATAAATCAAGTATCCACTCAATCCTGATAAATCAAGTATCCACTACCAGTAGTATCTTTGATTAAAATCTCAATTGAGACTCCGCTAAGGACCGTGCGTTAGTTTCACAAACCAAAGATACATGTATTTCCTATTACATTCACTCCCCAAACGAAGACACAAGTAGATACAGCTTGTCTACCTGAAGACACTGGACAAGAGATACAAGGGCAATCGATCTAACGGAGCTGGATCTTAAAATCCATTGTGTTAACACTACATCCATGTGGTCCATGTTTTATGAGATTAAGAACATCTGTACAAGTCTACATAAGCTACTAGTTATCGCCTGTCACAGACACTATTCGGACCTCGTTTGACATAGTCTCTATAAATGATCTGTCAAAGACACTATTCGCACCACATTTGACATAGTCTCCATGAATGGCCTGTCATAATATAGACACTATTCGGACCTCGTTTGACATAGTCTCCATGGATGGCCTGTCAGAGACAGTGTTCGGACCTTATTTGACATAGTCTCCATTGATGGCTTGTCAGAGACAGTGTTCGGACCTTATTTGACATAGTCTCCATGGATGGCCTGTCAGAGACAGTGTTCGGACCTTATTTGACATAGTCTCCATGGATGGCCTATCAGAGACAGTGTTCGGACCTTATTTGACATAGTCTCCATGGATGGCCTGTCAGAGACAGTGTTCGGACCTTATTTGACATAGTCTCCATGGATGGCCTGTCAGAGACAGTGTTCGGACCTTATTTGACTTCTTCTCCTTGAGATTCTATGAAGTAACCATATGACATATGATCTATCGCGCCACACGCGGCTCTTTTCAAGCACCACCAAAGCTCATAACACAAACGCGCGCACGGTCGGTTTCCATGGAAACCAGATGAAAATGACTCTACTTCACGATCGAATTGTTATTAAGGTGAAACAAAAGTCAGTAGGCGAGGGCCCTCCAATAAAACCAACATACGCCGGCCCTGGTAATCGGCTGAACGAAGGCCAAGTTCACAAGACGCAGTCAGGTGTGAAAACACGGTTATTGGAATTCTCCTGCCATAAAACCCGCTCAACCTTTCCACAAAGGACCACACACAGGTGGACATAAAAGTCTTTATTATGCCCAACCATCATGTCGGTTCCCATCACCTAATGCACTAGCTGGGAGACTGTATCCATTGGATTATTTTGTAGTGATGTACTGGTGAATTCGGATCCAGTATCCGTGGGATTATTTTTAATGACAACCTTATCAAAGTTAAAAGTATATCCAGGAAGTATTTTAATTGGGAGGGATTATGAGTACTTTTTTTGGAGCGATATATCCAAGGAGTACTTTTTTGGAGCGATATATCCAAGGAGTACTTTTTTGGAGCGATATATCCAAGGAGTACTTTTTTGGAGCGATATATCCAATTAGTGCTTTTTTGGAGCGATATTTGCAATGACAACTTTTTTGGAGCGATATTATGATGTAAAGAAAACATGGTTACCACGTTGCCACATATGGCTACAATGAGATACTCCAAACCTCGGACACGGAGAAGTGCTGTCTTATGAGACGCCCTTGGCGACGGACTTAACATGGGACCTGCCTTCTCCCAGCGTCGTAACCTGATCTTGACATACCGATGAGAACTGCTCGCTGCGCACACGTAACTATTGTCATCGGCCCCCCCTCCCCGGACAAGCGGCTGCGTCGGTGAATCTATAGCTGCCTTCCATCCACCCTACGACCTGACGACAAAGCTACTGTTGTGTCACTGGTAAGACGTAAAAAAATCCGATTGCCCCAAAAGCCGCCTGATTCATCACCATTTTTGTCAACTGTGAAGTCTCTGGCAGACGGATTTGTGCCCGCCCCACCCCCACCCCGACCCCTCCTCACGAGTCATAAGAAAAGCGTATGTTGGGGGGGGGGGGGTTGGGAGCCGTGAGTTTGTGGGGCGAGGGGGTCTCTGCAGATCAATTGTCCCCAGTCTCAATGGTCCGCTGTGTGAGAAGCTCTGTGTCCCCCCCCCCCCCCCGGATGTATGGACTTGGCGCTGGTCTATGTTAGACAGAGTTTGTCCTAATCGGAGGGGCTTTAAGCTACGTACTGGGTAGGCTAATCTGGCATTTGTTCTGCGTTGGCTGTTAGGCAATCGATCAAAAACAGATTTATGTGCGATACAGAAGGTGGCGGTTTTCTTGTTTTGTTTTTGTGTGGGGCAGGGTGATAGAGGGTGCTGGTGTCTCTTTCCCCCTCCCCCCATATTTTCTAAAGCATTTTTTTTTTGCAATGAAATATTGCCCTTTGTTTTTTTTGTTATATTTTTTAATCGATCACATATGTTAACTTTTAAATAATAGAAAAATAAGTCCTGATAGTATAAGAATAGAGTTGAGTCAACGAGGTCAAGACGTATTACTACATTGCTAATTAGCCTGAGAAGTCCAAGAAGAAATGTTGTTAGAAAAGTAACCTATGCATGGCACACGACAATGGCACATGACAATGACACACGACAATGGCACACGACAATGGCACACAACAATGGCACACGACAATGGCACACGACAATGGCACACAACAATGGCACGTGACAATGGCACACAACAATGGTACACGACAATGGCACACAACAATGACACACGACAATGGCACACAACAATGACACACGACAATTGCACACAACAATGGCACACAACAATGGCACATGACAATGGCACACAACAATGGCACACAACAATGGCACATGACAATGGCACACGACAATGGCACACGACAATGACACACGACAATGGCACACAACAATGGCACATGACAATGGCACATAACAATGACACACGACAATGGCACACTACAATGACACACGACAATGGCACACAACAATGACACATGACAATGGTACACAACAATGACACACGACAATGGCACACAACAATGGCACATGACAATGGCACACGACAATGGCACACGACAATGACACACGACAATGGCACACAACAATGGCACATGACAATGGCACATAACAATGACACACGACAATGGCACACTACAATGACACACGACAATGGCACACAACAATGACACATGACAATGGTACACAACAATGACACACGACAATGGCACACAGCAATGACACACGACAATGGCACACGACAATGGCACACGACAATGGCACACGACAATGACACACGACAATGGCACACAACAATGGCACATGACAATGGCACATAACAATGACACACGACAATGGCACACTACAATGACACACGACAATGGCACACAACAATGACACATGACAATGGTACACAACAATGACACACGACAATGGCACACAGCAATGACACACGACAATGGCACACGACAATGGCCCACGACAATGGCACACAACCTTGGCACATGACAATGACACACGACAATGGCACACAACAATGACACTCGACAATGGCACACAACAATGACACACGACAATGGCACACAAAAATGGCACATGACAATCACACACAAAAATGGCACATGACAATGGCACGTTACATTAAAATTACACTAAAATCCCTGATGAATTTCTAGCGTAAATAATGTGTAAAATATAATATTTTGTTTGACCCGGCAACATTCTTAAATGACTTTAAACCTTATACTGCAGACATATGACATGTCATGTCATTGCTGTATTTTGGACGCCTTCCATGACATGTCAGTCGTATACTTGGTCTAGAAATGGTAGGTGAGAATCTTTAAATATTGTGGTATAATGTATAGAAGAACTCGTTTGCATTCGTCTTTCAATCTTGCTCTTATTAAATACCACGACATTATCTACCAGTAGGTTGTCATTATCTACCAGTATGTTGACATTATCTACCAGTAGGTTGTCATTATCTACCAGTAGGTTGTCATTATCTACCAGTAGGTTGACATTATCTACCAGTAGGTTGTCATTATCTACCAGTAGGTTGTCATTATCTACCAGTAGGTTGTCATTATCTACCAGTAGGTTGTCATTATCTACCAGTAGGTTGTCATTATCTACCAGTAGGTTGTCATTATCTACCAGTAGGTTGTCATTATCTACCAGTAGGTTGTCATTATCTACCAGTAGGTTGTCATTATCTACCAGTAGGTTGTCATTATCTACCAGTAGGTTGTCATTATCTACCAGTAGGTTGACATTATCTACCAGTAGGTTGACATTATCTACCAGTAGGTTGTCATTATCTACCAGTAGGTTGTCATTATCTACCAGTAGGTTGACATTATCTACCAGTAGGTTGTCATTATCTACCAGTAGGTTGTCATTATTTACCAGTAGGTTGTCATTATCTACCAGTAGGTTGTCATTATCTACCAGTAGGTTGTCATTATCTACCAGTAGGTTGTCATTATCTACCAGTAGGTTGTCATTATCTACCAGTAGGTTGTCATTATCTACCAGTAGGTTGTCATTATCTACCAGTAGGTTGTCATTATCTACCAGTAGGTTGTCATTATCTACCAGTAGGTTGTCATTATCTACCAGTAGGTTGTCATTATCTACCAGTAGGTTGTCATTATCTACCAGTAGGTTGCACAACTTAGACATTGATTATGTCATGTTCCTTTTAAAAAATATTTTCTGTTGTATTTTTCTTTACTACTGGGTATTTAAACATAGATCTAAACATAGATTTAAACATAGATCTAAACATAAATTTAAACATAGATCTAAATATAGATTTAAACATAGATCTAAACATAAATTTAAACATAGATCTAAATATAGATTTAAACATAGATCTAAACATAAATTTAAACATAGATCTAAATATAGATTTAAACATAGATCTAAATATAGATTTAAACATAGATCTAATTTTATTGGTGAATAAATTGTTGCAGCCTGTTTTCCTTTGAACTTTATTTTAATCATATTCTATAATATAAATGTACATCTATTTAAACTATATAAATCACAACTATTTGATATGTAACTTTCTTGGGGGGGGGGGGGGAAGGGGGGGTGTCAAGCATTTGTATTCAATGATATCTTCACTAAACATTCCTTTAACTTTAAAACCACATGTAAGAACCCAGTAATATTTAGTAGAAATTGAAATATGTCTTGTAATACTGTGTACCGTTATGTTCTAGTAAAATATCAACTTTTATTCTATGTCAACATTGTAATATTCTGATTTTTTAAAATTTACATATGCAAAAAAAAAAAAGAATAATAATAATTCTTTATTCAATATTTAGAAAATAAATTTAAATGTCATTTAAAGAAACTTCAATAAAGTGTAATAAAAAGATTTACCCGATAATTATAAGTGGTTAAGAAATGAACAACCATGATTCACTGAGAAAGGAAAAGTTGAGGCGACCACACTTGACACATACGCGTCTATTGCCTAAGGCCTTCCAAACCCACACCAGTGAAATATCCTCATCAACACCAGGCACAGAAACTCCAGGCACAGAAACAATGCGAATCCCCTCTTCATGCATATGAGCCAGAATGATCAATACATTGATCGAGGGCCCTTAATGTATAGAAGCAGAGAAGCAATATTGTGTATTAAGAATTATTCTGTGTGAGATCTTGAGACATTTGAAGGAACTAACACATACTTTCTAGTAGTGGCAGCTGTAGCTTTTGTTGACTAAATATATTGCTCTTTATTTTATGTTCAATCTAATCTCCTATGAGGTTTTCTTAATGAGTTTTTTACAATAAAATTAAATCAACCGAATATATTATTTTTTTTTAAATCACATCGTCCCATTTATTCCTAGCCTTTAATTCTTGCCAACTCTCCTTGTGGGACAACTCTGCTTGTGGGACAACTCTGCTTGTGGGCTAGAAGACAAATGAACTGAAACAATTTTAACTCAATAAATGTTTCTTAAAATATAATTTCATTATTAATGTCCGCAATTATCGTTGTTTGCAAATGTCTGTGTCCATATTTTTCAGTGTACAAATTTATTGGCGTGCGCAATTTTTTGTGTGCGCAAATGTCGGTGATCCCTCTTTTCGTGTGCGAATTTTTGTCTGTGAGCAGCTATGTCTGTGCGCGTTTATCGTGTTCGCCTTTGATTGTACGCAAAAGTCTAGTAACCATGAATTCTGAATAAAAAGATATTTACAGTTTTGTATCTCCTTTTGCTCATAAACCATTGTGTTATGCTTATCCAATCAAATTAGGCGTACCACCCAATCAAATTAGGCGTACCATCCAATCAAATTAGTCGTACCATCCATTCAAATTATGCATACCATCCCATCAAATTAAGAATAACATCCAAACAAATTTGGCGAATCATCCAATCAAATTAGGAATAACATCCAATAAATTAGGCGTACCATCCAATAAAATTAGACATACCATCCAATCAAATTAGGCATACCATCCAATCAAATTAGACTTACCATTCAATCAAATTAGGAATAACATCCAAACAAACTAGTCGTACCATCCAATCAAATTAGACATACCGTCCAATCAAATTAGACATACCATCCAATCAAATTAGGCGTAACATCCAATTAAATTAGACATACCATCCAACAAATTAGACATACCATCCAATCAAATTAGGCGTACCATCCAATCAAATTAGGAATAACATCCAATCAAATTAGGCGCACCATCCAATCGAATTAGGCGTAACATCACTGTCAGCATTACAATATATTCACCTTACCCCTCTTCTCGAGTATTAACCTCACTTCATTCGATGCATGATATCTCTATTGGTTAATGACTTGATTTTGAGTAAGATGTTTAGCTTTATAAGCCTCCATTATTTAGCTCTGTAAGACTCCATTATTTGCTCATCGTGGGAAAGTGTTTTCTTAAAGCTTAAAAACTTGACCCGTATGCCCTAAAACCTGGTGTAGTGTAAAAGTTGGACAACTAAAGCCACTAGGACAGTTAACAACCTCCCATATGTCTCCTCATCACCTCACATCTCCCTATCATACACCCTATACATCAGCTCCCATTATACACCAATACAACAGCTCACATCTCGCTATTATACACCAATACAACAGCTCCCATCTCCCCATTATACACCAATACAACAGCTCCCATCTCCCCATTATGCACCCAATACAACAGCTCCCATCTCTCCATTATGCACCCAATACAACAGCTAATATTTGCCCCATGAATCTATTAAGCTGGAGTCTTAGAATTCCAAGCAAAGTATCGATTTCTCCACACAGCACTGCCACTGAATGCTGATAAAGCCTCGGGTTGTATCGATTACAATTTACTGCCTCATCGTGTGATTGGCATGCCTTAAGGTATTTGAGTATCGGTTTAGCCCATTTACATTCTGGCGCGATCGTGTTTGTCCCACGCCGCTTGAGTTCGAACCTTGTTTCGCAGGCCTCGGCAACCCTCTCGCACCTTTAGCCCCCCATGCATTCCTCGTGCTCTCAGGCCACATCTGTCTCTCCGACCAAGAAGACAGGCGAGCCAGTGTTAATGGCGGGCCCAGATGCCCCCTTTACATAATCAGGTAGCCTTCCCCCTATTCAGGTTAGACTAATCAGTATTCAACTACCGGCTAGAATTACGTCTTCTAGGGATTCGTCCTGTACTTGGTGAATTATTCGTCCTGTACTTGGTGAATGATCAGCCCAGTACTTGGTGAATAATTCGTACTGTACGTGGTGAATGATTTGTCCTGTACTTAATTATTGATTCGTCCAGTACCTGGTGAATTATTCGCCCTGTACTCGGTGAATGATCAGCCCAGTGCCAGTACCTGGGGAATGATTCGACCTGTACGTGGTGAATGATTCGTCCTGAGCTTGGTGAATGATTCTTATTCTACCTGGTTATTGATTCGTCCTGTACGTGTTGAATCATTCGCCCTGTTCTTGGTATAAGGTCTAAGAATGGCACGGAAGTTTTGGGACATATCCACCAACAAGACGTCAAAACACATTCACATATATGACATAACCACATATCCACTCATAGGATGTCACTACTCATCCATCTACAAGATGTCACTACTCATCCATCTACAGGATGTCACTACTCATTCATCTACAAGATGTCACGACTCATCTATCTACAAGCTGTCACTGCTCATCCATCTACAAGATGTCACTACTCATCTATCTACAAGATGTCACTACTCATCCATCTACAAGATGTCACTACTCATCCATCTACAAGATGTCACTACTCATCTATCTAAAAGATGTCACTACTCATCCATCTACAGGAAGTCGCCACATTTCCACCTATAGGTCGTGACCCTATATCCATTTTTGGGACGTCACCTTTCAGCGTAGAGTTGGACGTCACCATTCCGCGTAGAGTGGGACGTCACCATTCCGCGTAGAGTGGGACGTCACCATTCCGCGTAGAGTGGGGCGTCACCATTCCGCGTAGAGTGGGACGTCACCATTCCGCGTAGAGTGGGACGTCACCTTTCCGCCTAGAGTGGGACGTCACCTTTCCGCGTAGAGTGGGACGTCACCATTCCGCCTAGAGTGGGACGTCACCATTCCGCCTAGAGTGGGACGTCACCATTCCGCCTAGAGTGGGACGTCACCATTCCGCGTAGAGTGGGACGTCACCATTCCGCCTAGAGTGGGACGTCACCATTCCGCCTAGAGTGGGACGTCACCTTTCCGCCTAGAGTGGGACGTCACCATTCCGCATAGAGTGGGGCGTCACCTTTCCGCCTAGAGTGGGACGTCACCATTCCGCCTAGAGTGGGACGTCACCATTCCGCCTAGAGTGGGACGTCACATTTCCGCCTAGAGTGGGACGTCACCATTCCGCCTAGAGTGGGACGTCACCATTCCGCGTAGAGTGGGACGTCACCATTCCGCGTAGAGTGGGGCGTCACCATTCCGCGTAGAGTGGGACGTCACCATTCCGCGTAGAGTGGGACGTCACCATTCCGCGTAGAGTGGGACGTCACCATTCCGCGTAGAGTGGGACGTCACCTTTCCGCGTAGAGTGGGACGTCACCTTTCCGCGTAGAGTGGGACGTCACCTTTCCGCCTAGAGTGGGACGTCACCATTCCGCGTAGAGTGGGACGTCACCTTTCCGCCTAGAGTGGTACGTCACGTTTCCGCCTAGAGTGGGATGTTACTTTTCATCCAACTTCCTGGTGCATACTAAACAAATCCACAACTTGTTGACATAAAGTAAACATTAATACCGTGACGACAGATCACGTGATACAGAGAATTATTTCTATTGGCCAATGCTAAAATCTTCAGTTTACTTCATGTATTATCTTATTTTAATTGTTCTTACTTATAAAATTGGACATTTCATTTTAACACAGTTTCACCAAATTCTTGGAAATTATTAGACGCGTCCTTAGAAACACTTTCATTTTCGTATTGAATAACTTCCGGTTTTCTTCTTAGCCAAGTTGGGATTTTATTATCTCCTGTCTTTGTTGCTTTGAAAGACGAAGGCCTTTTGCAGATACGTCCTTCTCATTATCTTGCGCATATTCGGACTTTCGGTGAGCACGTACTTTGTATTTCATTCATATGGCTTAACTCTGTGTCTACCGCGTTAGACTCAATTGTAGAATCAAACAGACAGTTGTAAACAGACATTTGTAAACAGACATTTGTAAACAAACATTTGTAAACAGACATTTGTAAAGAAGAAGAATTTGATCCTATTAATAGCAAATAACATAAACCTCGTGACCATCAAATATTTCTTTCATAACTAAAATTTATTGTTTTCTTGCACCATTAAGCAAAACTAATGTAAAAATAGACCCCACTTTCGCGTTCCAGCTGGCGAAATGATCTCTTGGTAGCGATGTAATAGTAGATTATACCCTTAATAAGCCCTTCTAAAGATGACATTATCGGCCATAGAAAATTAACTTCATTAGCTTACATAGAGTTGACATTATCGGTATATGTGAAGTGAACAAGAGTAACACGTGAGAAGGTGATTTCGTTGCACTTAACACCCGTGAGAAGGTGATTTCGTTCCACAACACCACTGAGAAAACGAACATTTCCTTAACACATTTGCTTTTTATTTTCCACCCCAGCCACCCACTCACCTCTCCCCCCCCCCCCCCACTTTCCTTTATTTTCTAACGGTCCTTCACCTCTCAGTTGAGCCATCTGACAGTTCTATGACAATGAGAAAGTTGGTCAGGTGACATGGATATCTCATTTAGCCAACACGGGGGATTAGTCCACTCGTAAAAACCCATCATCTGAGTGTGAATTATTCACTATCGGTCGCTGGCAAGTGATCGCCCTTTAATGAGATGATGACGACAGTGGAGCTTGTCACGCCGGCCAGCGCTCCGTATGATGACATCATACATGCTCAACGCCGGCTACCGTACTCTCATCTTCACGACATCGCTCCAAACATGGCGGCACTCCATTGCCTGATAAGAGCCACTGCCATTTAGTCCAAGATAACTGTGTCCAAATGTATCAGCTATATCTGTACAATAGACACGGATACATTTGGCCACCAAATAACTGAGGCGATATTGTATTATTGATTTGTTTGGGTTTAGTCAACATAGTCACTACGTCACATAGATCAGATTTGTTTGGCTTTAGTCAAAGTAGTCACTACGTCACGTAGCTTAGATTTGTTTGGCTTTAGTCAAAGTAGTCACTACGTCACGTAGCTTAGATTTGTTTGGCTTTAGTCAAAGTAGTCACTACGTCACGTAGCTTAGATTTGTTTGGCTTTAGTCAAAGTAGTCACTACGTCTAGTAGCTCTGATTGTTGAAAACAATAATTGATTTTTAAATGTAATTTTGTTTTATTATGTTAGTTAAGCTATGTGTATTTTTGTGTACGTTTGCCAAAGAAATAAAGCTAAGTTGTTTAATTATAATATGTAAACGCAAACACCATTATTATAAGCTAATGTGACTGTTGAGTCAAAGCGTTCAAACAAATTATATGTGACTATTGAGTCAATGTGTTCAAACAAATTATATGTGACTATTGAGTCAATGCGTTCAAACAAATTATATGTGACTACTGAGTCAATGTGTTCAAACAAATTATATGTGACTACTGAGTCAATGGGTTCAAACAAATTATATGTGACTACTGAGTCAATGGGTTCAAACAAATTATATGTGACTACTGAGTCAATGGGTTCAAACAAATTATATGTGACTACTGAGTCAATGCGTTCAAACAAATTATATGTGGCTACTGAGTCAATGGGTTCAAACAAATTATATGTGACTACTGAGTCAATGCGTTCAAACAAATTATATGTGACTACTGAGTCAATGCGTTCAAACAAATTATATGTGACTACTGAGTCAAAGCGTTCAAACAAATTATATGTGACTGTTGAGTCAATGTGTTCAAACAAATTATATGTGACTACTGAGTCAATGTGTTCAAACAAATTATATGTGACTACTGAGTCAAAGCGTTCAAACAAATTATATGTGACTGTTGAGTCAATGTGTTCAAACAAATTATATGTGACTACTGAGTCAAAGCGTTCAAACAAATTATATGTGACTACTGAGTCAATGGGTTCAAACAAATTATATGTGACTGTTGAGTCAATGGGTTCAAACAAATTATATGTGATTGTTGAGTCAAAGCGTTCAAACAAATTATATGTGATTGTTGAGTCAAAGCGTTCAAACAAATTATATGTGATTGTTGAGTCAAAGCGTTCAAACAAATTATATGTGATTGTTGAGTCAAAGCGTTCAAACAAATTATATGTGATTGTTGAGTCAAAGCGTTCAAACAAATTATATGTGACTGTTGAGTCAAAGCGTTCAAACAAATGACCCATGCGTTACAATAGCTAATAAAACACGGTGATATAAAAATATGCTGAGCATTGTGAACATATAATTAAAGTTTAGACACTTTTAATTTATTCATTTCTTAGTGTTAATTTCAATCACTGGTTCATTACTTAGTGCTACGCTCAATCACTGGTTCATTTCTTAGTGTTAATTTCAATCACTGGTTCATTTCTTAGTGCTACGCTCAATCACTGACCGATTTATTAGTGCTGCTTTTAATCACTAACCCATTTCTTAGTCTACTTTCAATTATAGAGTTCTGAGACAACTTCAAAACTTCAACCTGTTGATAAGCCATTCATCAGATTACAAACACAACACAACTCACAGCAAAAACAAAACGATACAACTATTACAACAACAAAAAAAAAACAACGAACGTGTCGCCAGGATGCCTTCTTCATCGAATAAACAAAGAGCAATACAAATATAAAATAAAAAATTAGCTGAAATGTTGTATTGCAGAGAACAGGAAGGTCATAACATTGCTCTTGAGGTCACCACATTTCTCTTGCTGTCCTCGAATTTCTCTTGCTGTCATTACATTTCTCTTACTGTCACCACATTTCTCTTGCTGTCTCCGAATTTCTCTTGCTGTCATTACATTTCTCTTGCTGGCACCCAATCCTCTAGCTGTCTTCTCGTATATTACATTGCAGCTAAGTTTGTATTTTTAAAGACCGATTACACCAATAAGAACTGTACACATACCGATTACCCCAAGAATAACTGTACACAGACCGATTGCCCTAAGAAGAACTGTACACAGACCCATTACCACAAGAATAACTGTACACAGACCCATATGCATTACCCCAAGGAGACCTGTACACAGACCCATTACCCAAGAAGAACTGTACACAGGCCCATTACCCCAAGAAGAACTGTACACAGACCCATTACCCCAAAAAGAACTGTACACACACCCTTTACCCCAAGAAGAACTGTACACCCACTCATTACCCCAAGAAGAACTATACACAGACCCATTACCCCTAAAAGAACTGTACACAGACCCATTACCACAAGAATAACTGTACACAGACCCATTACCCCAAGGAGACCTGTACACACACTCATTACGCCAAGGAGACCTGTACACACACTCATTACGCCAAGGAGACCTGTACACACACTCATTACGCCAAGGAGACCTGTACACACACTCATTACGCCAAGGAGACCTGTACACATACTCATTACGCCAAGGAGACCTGTACACACTCATTACGCCAAGGAGACCTGTACACACACTCATTACGCCAAGGAGACCTGTACACACACTCATTACGCCAAATTCGTATTAAAAGCTTTTTCTTTAATTTATTTTCTGAAGTAAAATATATGAATCGCCTCCAGGTCCGACTAAGCGGACTCCTTAGCCAATTCCCTACAAATTATTATTTCCTGCCATAGCCTCCTGATGGCGCCAAGCAGGTTCTCTCTAAAGTACCCACCCACACACCATCACACCCACGCACCCACATTCATAGTAAAGTCGTCTGCCAATAAAATGACTATGGGGGCGTGCTGGGGGTCCACGAGTGTGGGGGTCCAGAGTTCATTACTGATCGATGCGGTGCTACACATCCAACAGTACGCCATGGGGTTGTTCGGGGCTTAGCATTTATGACCTGGTTATGGCATGGCTTAGAGGCTTATAGCATTGGGCTTTATTTGAATAAGAGGAAGAGCTGACCTATGACCTCTGGCTGCCTAGTATACGAGAGAGTGTGGCCCTTGCTATGACCTATTAGCTTTGTCTCCACGACATGACGTGATCACTTGCGACATTGGAAAGAAACTGCTATGACCTGCCCAACGAGATTTGACGCAAATGTCACCTGGCATGATGACATTGTATTTCTGGGACAAGTAGATTCTTTACAATGATCAAACACAAATCTGTAATCCTCATTTTGGTTCCTTTGCCAGGAATGGGTTGCCCAGTCTAGATGTATCGATAATTGGCACGTTATTTGTGGACCTGTAGCAGATGTCATGTTAACGCTACGCCCAATACAGTAGAGAGACCAATAAAATCTAACTTAAATAGAAGGTCAAAATAGGACCGTTATGTCTAGACCGTTACTAAATAGCAGATGAATAGGGAGCAAGTTTTAAAATACATATATTTCTGAATAGCTTAACTTGTAAGAAAAAGATCTTATAGGAAACATTATTGATTAGTTTTTATTTATCGATCTGTAATGTCATATGAACAAGTTATAAATTATAATCATGAAATGGAAGAACGAAAAAAAAAAAGAGATTGTCACGCTAAATAATCATGAAAGGGTGTCACGGTAAATAATCATGAAAGGGTGTCACGCTAAATAATCATGAAAGGGTGTCACGCTAAATAATCATGAAAGGGTGTCACGCTAAATAATCATGAAAGGTGTCCCGCTAAATAATCATGAAAGGGACGGACGCTAAATAATCATGAAATGGTGTCACTTTATATATTCATGACACGGTGTCATGCTAAATAATCACGAAAGGAGTCACGCTAAATAATCATGAAAGGGTGTCACGCTAAATAATCATGAAAGGAGTCACGCTAAATAATCATGAAAGGGTGTCACGCTAAATAATCATGAAAGGGTGTCACGCTAAATAATCATGAAAGGGTGTCACGCTAAATAATCATGAAAGGGTGTCACGCTAAATAATCATGAAAGGTGTCCCGCTAAATAATCATGAAAGGGACGGACGCTAAATAATCATGAAATGGTGTCACTTTATATATTCATGACACGGTGTCATGCTAAATAATCACGAAAGGAGTCACGCTAAATAATCATGAAAGGGTGTCACGCTAAATAATCATGAAAGGAGTCACGCTAAATAATCATGAAAGGGTGTCACGCTAAATAATCATGAAAGGGTGTCACGCTAAATAATCATGAAAGGGTGTCACGCTAAATAATCATGAAAGGGTGTCACGCTAAATAATCATGAAAGGTGTCCCGCTAAATAATCATGAAAGGGTGTCACGCTAAATAATCATGAAAGGTGTCACGCTAAATAATCATGAAAGGGTGTCACGCTAAATAACCTTCAATATAGTAAATATTAAATACCTTTACGACTTCAAACACTCACCGCCTAAAGAAACAATGTACTCCGGGACTTGAGTCACTGCTCCCGGGACTTGAGTCACTGCTCCCGGGACTTGAGTCACTGCTCCCGGGACTTGAGTCACTGCTCCCGGGATTTGAGTCACTGCTCCCGGGACTTGAGTCACTTCTTTCGGGACTTGAGTCACTTCTCTCGGGACTTGAGTCACTTCTCTCGGCGTCTCCGTTATTTCCAAGTCTGAGGAGTCGAAATCGGGAGTTAGGATTAGGAGTTGACAATTTAAAGCCAATGAAATATGGTCCATGTTTAAATGGGTAAGCATAGGATTACCAGTCTCTAATCCGAATTAGACTGAAACATAACAATAAATGAAGTCATGTACAAATGTACATATAACACTGAGTGACGTTATATGCAGTTTTTAATATAAACCTGAGTGGCGTCATGTACACTTGTATTGCAAAGACTGTGATGTCAATGTCACTCCAATACTTCATGTTACGCACCGTCATTTGAGATTTAAATAAAGTAAAAATTGATGCCATCTAAATTCCTCTACTATCTGCATCCTCACATTGTACGGGTAATCCATACATTATATCCATTCATTGTTCCACAAATTCAGTCCATACACTGATGGCATCAATACTGCATTGGCGCCAACATTTGTTACTCCGATCTATTGACACGTATTTATTTATTCAGAGTTTATAGCCACATTTTTGGCCGGTCGTATTCATCCACTCAGTTTGTGGTAATGGAAAGATTTCAAATAATTACTTCTAAAAAAAATGGCGCTTAAGATTATAAGATTGTGTATTTTATTTTCGGATTGAGTTATTGAAGACAAAGTAATAATCTTTAGCTTAAAAATAATGTTGGATGCATAAGATAATGTTGGATGCATAAGATAATGTTGGATGCATAAGATAATGTTGGATGCATAAGATAATGTTGGATGCATAAGATAATGTTGGATGCATAAGATAATGTTGGATGCATAAGATAATGTTGGATGCATAAGATAATGTTGGATGCATAAGATAATGTTGGATGCATAAGATAATGTTGGATGCATAAGATAATGTTGGATGCATAAGATAATGTTTCAGTGGTATTAAATATATGTTTGAAAATCATTCGCCGTCTTAGATGATTCCTTTGATTGATTTTCGAATAATAATGTAACGAACTCAATTATTAACAAATAAAATTGTTAATAGTTCAAATATTTAACTTCATTAGGTCAACTATATTTAGTAAACAAAGTATTTGACATTTTATTTTAACGTATGCCATTGCGAAGACAAATTGCGTAATGTAAATTTAGTCTTGTTTGATAAATAAAGCAAAAATAAAAATTGGTGAATGTGTCGCCTAAAAGCCTTCACCAAGAGACGTGAACATTCAATGCTCAAATCAAATCGAGGAAAACTCAGCTGGGTAGATAGGTTAATTCCAATGATACTAATCTAGAGATACTTCTTAAATATTCATTTCTTGCTATACAATTTCTACAAGAACTAAATCTTTTTGTATACAGATTCAGAAATACTGAATTATAAACTTTAACCTCACGTCGACATCTAGGATGTCACAATCTATGCAATGCTAGCAAGTTATTATAGATGTTAACATGACGATGATGGACTAGTGAGTGAAAAACACCTAACAAGTTTAAAAGTCTGTGCAATATCATGTGACCTAGATATGCACAGAAATACAACATCATCCAAGACATCTTTATAACACAAATAAGGACATTATCTTCTGAGACATCTCTATAAAACAAAATCAGGAAAGATTCAATCAAATATTGTTTTTTTTTAAATCTGAGATTTCAGGTGACCTTGTCTCAATATAATTGCTGGTGGCCCCTTCTCCCTGTGATTGTTGGTGGGCTTACTGAGAGTGAGCAGCCATACTGAGAGAGACCAGCCATACTGAGAGAGACCAGCCATACTGAGAGAGACCAGCCATACTGTGGGAGACCAGCCATACTGAGAGAGACCAGCCATACTGAGAGAGACCAGCCATACTGAGAGAGACCAGCCATACTGAGAGAGACCAGCCATACTGAGAGAGACCATGGCCTACGACAGTGTCCTTACTGGCCGTTTCATCTCTCATAAAACTAACATAAATTCCTTCCAGGCCAACGAGAGGTCATAAATTTCAATTGATGGTGAGGGTGCAAGGTAGTGTGTTTTATGGTGGTTTTATAGAGGGAGGCGGGTGGAGAGGGGGTGGGGGCTTGTTTTGTTTCTTTGTTCGTTTGTCAGTGCGCTTTTGCTATGGTAAACAGACTTTAAACCAGTGGCGTAGCAAGGTTAGGGCCACCGGCCAATCATTTTACTACTCCTTTCCATGTAATAATTCTGTTTTTGGCAAATTGGCCATCCACCAATTTAAGGGGAACCAAAAGTGCAGCGCTGCAGTCCCCCATAGACTACACCTCACTATAGGTCAATGCCTCAGACTACCCTTTACTATAGGTCAATGCCTCAGACTACCCTTTACTATAGGTCAATGCCTCAGACTACCCTTTACTATAGGTCAATGCCTCAGACTACCCTTTACTATAGGTCAATGCCTCAGACTACCCTTTACTATAGGTCAATGCCTCAGAATACCCTTTACTATAGGTCAATGCCTCAGACTACCCTTTACTATAGGTCAATGCTTCAGACTACCCTTTACTATAGGTCAATGCTTCAGACTACTCCTTACTATAGGCAAAGGCCTCAGAATACCCTTTACTATAGGTCAATGCCTCAGACTACTCCTTGCTATAGGCAAAGGCCTCGGAATACCCTTTACTATAAGCAATGGCCTCATACTACCCGTTAATATAGGCAAAGGCCTCAGCCTACCCTTTAATATAGGCCAAGGCCTCAGACTACACCTTACTATAGGTCAAGGCCTCAGATTGCCCATTACTATAGTACAAGGCCTCAGGCTACCCCTTACTATAGGAAAATGCCTCAGACAACCATTTGCTATAGGCCAAGGCCTCAGACTATCACTTACTATAGGCCAAGGCCTCAGAGTACTCCTAACTATAGGCCAAGGCCTCAAAATACCCCTTTCTATAGGCCAAGGCCTCATACTACTCTTTACTATAGGCCAAGGCCTCAGACTACTCTTTACTGTAGGCCAAGGCCTCAGACTACTCTTTACTATAAGCCAAGGCCTCAGACTACTCTTTACTGTAGGCCAAGGCCTCAGACTACTCTTTACTGTAGGCCAAGGCCTCAGACTACTCTTTACTATAGGCCAAGGCCTCAGACTACTCTTTACTATAGGCCAAGGCCTCAGACTACGCTTTATTGTAGGCCAAGGCCTCAGACTACTCTTTACTATAAGCCAAGGCCTCAGACTACTCTTTACTGTAGGCCAAGGCCTCAGACTACTCTTTACTATAGGCCAAGGCCTCAGACTACTCTTTACTATAGGCCAAGGCCTCAGACTACTCTTTACTGTAGGCCAAGGCCTCAGACTACTCTTTACTGTAGGCTAAGGCCTCAGACTACTCTTTACGATAAGCCAAGGCCTCAGACTACTCTTTACTATAGGCCAAGGCCTCAGACTTCTCTTTACTGTAGGCCAAGGCCTCAGACTACTCTTTACTATAAGCCAAGGCCTCAGACTACTCTTTACTGTAGGCCAAGGCCTCAGACTACTCTTTACTATAGGCCAAGGCCTCAGACTACTCTTTACTATAAGCCAAGGCCTCAGACTACTCTTTACTATAAGCCAGGGCCTCAGACTACTCTATACTGTAGGCCAAGGCCTCAGACTACTCTTTACTATAAGCCAAGGCCTCAGACTACTCTTTACTGTAGGCCAAGGCCTCAGAATACTCTTTACTGTAGGCCAAGGCCTCAGACTACTCTTTACTATAGGCCAAGGCCTCAGACTACTCTTTACTGTAGGCCAAGGCCTCAGACTACTCTTTACTGTAGGCCAAGGCCTCAGACTACTCTTTACGATAAGCCAAGGCCTCAGACTACTCTTTACTATAGGCCAAGGCCTCAGACTTCTCTTTACTGTAGGCCAAGGCCTCAGACTACTCTTTACTATAAGCCAAGGCCTCAGACTACTCTTTACTGTAGGCCAAGGCCTCAGACTACTCTTTACTATAGGCCAAGGCCTCAGACTACTCTTTACTATAAGCCAAGGCCTCAGACTACTCTTTACTATAAGCCAGGGCCTCAGACTACTCTATACTGTAGGCCAAGGCCTCAGACTACTCTTTACTATAAGCCAAGGCCTCAGACTACTCTTTACTGTAGGCCAAGGCCTCAGAATACTCTTTACTGTAGGCCAAGGCCTCAGACCAAAAGAAAAGAAATGTACATCTTAAAATCTTAAATATCAATCTTAATCTAATCGTCTTGAAGAAGAAATTTTGGACAAGAAGCTGTCTTACATTAGTCTGAACTGTCTTACAATTGTCTGATTTATTTTACATTTGTCTGTTTTATTTTACATTTGTATGATTTATCTTACCAGTTACATTTGGTCTGAATTATTTACATTTGAACCATTTTTGAGTGATAAGAGAGTGTTTAGTGTGTTCAGATCTAAACTTGTCCTCCAGTAATGGTTCTATGCGTTCTAAAGACTTGTCCTCCAGTAATGGTTCTATGCGTTCTAAAGACTTGTCCTCCAGTAATGGTTCTATGCGTTCTAAAGACTTGTCCTCCAGTAATGGTTCTATGCGTTCTAAAGACTTGTCCTCCAGTAATGGTTCTATGCGTTCTAAAGACTTGTCCTCCAGTAATGGTTCTATGCGTTCTAAAGCCTTGGCCTGATAGACACAGCGGTTCAGCGGTCTGGGTATGTCCTTTGCTCAATATTTTGCAAATTATTTCTATTCCCCATTTAGCCGCTAACACCTAACGTATAGAGAAAAATGTTGCACGATAGCTGGACAAGCTTCTAAGCTTCCTTGTCTCGGAGACATCATGACCTGCTCTGGATAATGTTGGAATAGTTATTTTTTTTAAATAATTTTTTTTTATAGTCTCTTCAGTTTTAATGTCCAAACTGTTCACTCGGTATTTCTTTCTTAAATCTTAAACACCCCACCCCCAACACGCACCCCAACCCAACCACATATCAACCACACCCCAACCACACCCAACCCGCATCCCAACCCAACCACAGACCAACCACACCCCCACCCCCAACACCACATAAATATTTCAAAAAAAAACCTATCATTATAATAATAACATGTTGGACATGTTGCACTCATCTAACTATTGCACTTGATGCACTCATTTAACTATTGTACTTAATGCACTCATATAACTATTGTACTTAATGCACTCATCTAACTATTACACTTGATGCACTCATTTAACTATTGTACTTAATGCACTCATATAACTATTGTACTTAATGCACTCATCTAACTATTGTACTTAATGCACTCATCTAACTATTGTACTTAATGCACTCATCTAACTATTGTACTTAATGCACTCATTTAACTATAATACTTAATGCACTCATTTAACTATTGTACTTAATGCACTCATCTAACTATTGTACTTAATGCACTCATTTAACTATTACACTTGATGCACTCATCTAACTATTGTACTTAATGCACTCATCTAACTATTGTACTTAATGCACTCATTTAACTATTACACTTGATGCACTCATCTAACTATTGTACTTAATGCACTCATTTAACTATTACACTCGATGCACTCATCTAACTATTACACTTGATGCACTCATCTAACTATTACACTCGATGCACTCATCTAACTATTACACTTGATGCACTCATCTAACTATTACACTCGATGCACTCATCTAACTATTACACTTGATGCACTCATCTAACTATTGTACTTGATGCACTCATCTAACTATTACACTCGATGCACTCATCTAACTATTGTACTTAATGCACTCATCTAACTATTACATTCGATGCACTCATCTAACTATTACACTCGATGCACTCATCTAACTATTGCACTTAATGCACTCATCTAACTATTGCACTTGATGCACTCATCTAACTATTGCACTTAATGCACTCATCTAACTATTACACTCGATGCACTCATCTAACTATTGCACTTAATGCACTCATCTAACTATTGCACTTGATGCCCTCATCTAACTATTGTACTTGATGCACTCATATAACTATTGCACTCGATGTACTCATCTAACTATTGCACTCGATGTACTCATCTAACTATTGCACTTGATGCACTCATCTAACTATTGCATTTGATGCCCTCATCTAACTATTGTACTTGATGCACTCATCTAATTATTGCACTCGATGCACTCATCTAACTATTACACTCGATGCACTCATCTAACTTTTGCACATGATGCACTCATTTAACTAATGCACATTATACACTCATCTAACTATTGCACTTGATGCCCTCATCTAACTATTGTACTTGATGCCTTCATCAAGTTATTGCACTCGATGCACTCATCTAACTATTGCACTTGATGCCCTCATCTAACTTTTGCACATGATGCACTCATCTAACTATTGCACATGATACACTCATCTAACTATTGCACATGTTACACTCATCTAACTATTGCACTTGATGCCCTCATCTAACTATTGCACATGATACACTCATCTAACTATTGCACATGATACACTCATCTAACTATTGCACATGATACACTCATCTAACTATTGCACATGATACACTCATCTAACTATTGCACTTGATGCCCTCATCTAACTATTGCACTTGATGCCCTCATCTAACTATTGCACATGATGCCCTCATCTAACTATTGCACATGATGCACTCATCTAACTATTGCACATGAGCAGCTAACACGCCGTGTATATTTTCTTGTGTGCCTGGTGTAGAGGCATAAACAGAATAAAAGGGGAGGAGGGGTTGAAGTGTGTTGAAAATGGAGAGGTGACCAGGGGGGGGGGAGAGACCCCGGGGGGGGATGTTAAACATAATTTGAAAACTACAGCAAGATGTACAAGACTGAAATCCATCCCCACTTGAAGACATCCCCCACAGTCCACAGGTAAGGAAGTGTGGGGAAGAGGTGGTCCATTTCACCGACTGGGTCGGACTGTGTGCCACCACGGGTGTGTTGTGAAGGGCTAATGTGCTAACAGAATGACTGAAAATGCAGTCATGTGTGGGCATTAATGGTTGAACCTAAAGAGAAGGGAGAATTGGTGTGGGGGTGGGGGGTTAAAGTCATTTATTAATATTAGTTGAATCGTTTTTTGTTTTAGATAACAATTTTTGGGGACAGACGACTGAACATTTCAAGGTTTGTTTTATTATAAATATTCATGTTCACCCTTCTAAACATTTCTAAACATTTCCATAACTTTCTAAATCTAAACCTTTCGAAACAAGTCAATGTTCTGCTTTAAACACATCTTGTTCATAGAATGCAATATTGCTTTTTCAATGGGAATTTAGCAGTCGGACATTAATTTAAAAATAATATGTCTGGTCACTTTAAGTCTTATCATAGTGTCTCAGTTCTCCCATACAACTTTAAGTCTTATCATAGTGTCTCAGTTCTGCCATACAACTTTAAGTCTTATCATAGTGTCTCAGTTCTGCCATACAATTTATTGATTCAAAAAAAATAATTTAAAGTTATTTATTTCACCTGATTTATTTCAACGACCGAATAAATAAAATTATTGAAAATAATACTGTTGAACCTGTTTCGGTTCCAACTAGCTTGACATTTATATAAAGAAGAAAAAAATGTTTCCATTCAAGGGTGACTGTTCTTTATTGTAGGTTAAAATTATATTTTAAACTTTAAATTAAATGTAAGTTGTGACGTATATGCCATTTGGAGGATTTGTACACATTAATATGAGTTTCTTGTCTTAAATATAGTTTGTAAAATATATTTCAATTTGTGTTTCCAGTTCATTTTCAATTCTTATTTTCAAACTTGTTATTTTTCTAGTTCATTTTTAATGGTTTACTTAATAAATTAAATTGTATAAATAATTTAGTAAAATAATCTTCTAATTGCGATATATTGTAATAAATCCTACGTGGTCTTTTGATTACATTGTACTGATCAGTTTTCTAAAAAAAATACAATATCTTGTTTCGTGAAAGAAAATAAAAAAGTGGGAAAGTTTAATAGCCACTTAAGCCATAATACTAACCTAGTTAAGAAGAGCATGATGCTCACTGCACACTGCACACATTTTGGTCGGAAATTTAGATAAATGAATGTGTTCTACTTTTAAAAAAAAAAAAATTTCAAATAGAATTTTAACTCAGTCGATTTAGATCTAATGTCAACAATTTAAATTTTGGTTACATTTTTATTTTAAAAAAATTTTTTTAGGTCTACTCAGAAAATTGCAATTTTACTGAAAGTTTATTGAAAGTTTACTTTTAACTTAATTAATATTCCTGTTATATCAATCTAATATAGCATATGCAATTAAAGTATACATATTCAAGTTATATGTTACAAAACATGTTCGTTATGCAAGCTCATATAATATAATCTATGGATTTAATGTACAAAAATGTCAACTAATGGTAATTATAATATTTGGATTTTTTTCTATAGCTTATAAACTACTTTTAATTATTTAAATTACTTATGAACAACAAATTTTACGCAAATATAAATAAGTATATTTGTCACAGTGTTCACACACTGCAAAATGGAGTCATTAATATTTATCACTGTACGTTAATGTAAACAATTCAATTTTCGGTTAAAAATTAACAAAACATATAATTTAAAATTGGCATTCTTTATTTTAACTATATAGGCAATATAGGCAATATAGGCATATAGGGAATTTGTTCAATTAAAAATTAATCTGATATTATAGTTATACAATTAAACTGTGTTGTTATTTTTACAAATAGATTTAAATATAGCATTAAGATGTGTGTCACTACTGCCAAAGACAGACTGAGATATGTGTCACTACTGCCAATGACAGACTGCGATTTGTGTCACTATTGCCAATGACAGAATGAGATGAGTGTCACTACTGCTAATGACAGACAGAGGTGTGTGCCACTAACGCTATTGAAAGACTGATTTGTGTCAATAATTTCTTATTATAAAAGACTGAGATGTCGTCTTGGTTCTATTTTATTAAACTGTCAAACATAATTTAGCAGAATGTGTCTGTATTAAGTCTTAACAACTTCTTTCTTTAGTCAAAGTAGTTATTAAAGGTGATATGAAGTTGATATTAAAGGTGATATTACCTATAGCAGTGTAACTTATGTTAATATTTATGTAGATGTAATCAATTTTTGATATGTAAATGTGGGCTAATTAGTGTTGATATTATGTCAATTTAATTGATGTTAAAGTTATTTATATCAAGGTAAATGATTTTGTAATATCAATTTATTTATTGTTGATATTATGCGGATGTCTATATAATTAATGTTGATAGTATGTGGATGTCTATATAATTAATGTTGATGGTATGTGGATGTCTATATAATTAATGTTGATATTATGTGGATGTCTATATAATTAATGTTGATATTGTGTGGATGTTTATATAATTAATGTTGATAGTACCCGTATGTGGATATCAATGTAATCAATGTTGATTTTAGGTGGATGACTTTATAATTAATGTTGATATTATTGTAATTAAATTGATGTGTCAATATTGCCAATGTAAGCTTACTGCTGTAATCATTGTTGATATGTAGTACATGTAAATGTAATTATAAGTTAGTCCTTTAACGGTCTTAATTACTGTCTCAATTACTGTCCCTATAACTGTCTTAATTACTGTCTCATTTGCTCTCTCTTATTTGGTATGCATGTTTATCGTAGCGTCTAAAGTGTAAAAAGTCTCTGACGTCAGTATGAAGATATCGTAGTGTGTACGTTTCGGTAACAAATGGTGAGCTGGAATTCCGCTAAGAACTGTGTACTGTGTACATTTGATGGATTTAGCCCGTGTTTAAACGCCACAGTTGATCATTTATGTGAGAACCCTCAGCGAACCAATGGCGTGATGTTTATTTGACGACGAATATCATGATCAATAAATAGGAATGTCTGAAAGTAAACAGCACATCTTCACATGTACACACCCACTGCACTAGCACATGACCTTTGACGCGCTCACAGATACCTGACAAATTAACACAGAAATTTAACGTCCAAAAATTAAGCTCCCACAAACTGAGGACGGTGAAGCTCCCGCCATTAAGCCGTGTCAGCTCAACACCAGGTCCACACATCGACGAATGTAAACTTTTATGCTCGCTAATGATAATTAAATCCTCATAAATTGACAAGCATATTTATGCCCCCCCTCCCTAACTGACACAGCGCTCGGTACATACCTGGTTTGCCTCCTCTCCCTTACTCCTTAGCTCCGTGTCTTGGTGAGAAGTTCATGGCAACGTTAAAGACACGTATACTGTCGTTATACTTTCATTTTATTTTACCATCGCCACATCCTCGCTCCTTCACTACCGGGCGTAAAAATTTCGCTCGGCTTAAAGAAAAATCGGGGTCAACCCCTGGGGGCGGACGTAGTGGCTGCCCTCCCCCCTCGTTTGTCACTCCAGCAATAACTGCAACAACGACAATAGGTTGTTTTTTTCCCACCGATTCTGTTATAGTAGGTTTGCTTTGTTTGTCTTTTTCCCCACGATTTTTCTTTTGCTTGATAACATCAAGGCTGGCCTGGACCAGCGGGGTGAATCTTGGTCTTTAACACCGTCCCGCGAGCTGGTGTGAAAATCGTTTGCTGGCTAGCTCTGCACAGTAGAAGCGCCGGGGTTTAACCCTCCGCTGCTGTTAGCGGTAATGCGATACCGGTCTTAAACAAAATGGTGCCACTCAAATTTAAGTCACTGGGTCGTAACAGGACAGGAGACGCGAAACAGGATGATGGTAAGACTGACGGTGATTATGGTTGTGGTTATGAAGATGATGGACACAACCAGGAACAAGATATTCCGAGACGAGAAATGATGGTGGGATCCCCATGGGTTAGTGGGTTGACCCCAGCAGCTCGGCTAGGGGGTGGGGAGGCTAATGAATCCAACATGGCGGCGAGCCGTCCCGTCAAATTTAGTGTTAATGTGTATTGACAATTTGTGCAGTGCGATGAGAGTAATCCCGCCAGGGGGGTGGGGGGGGGGTGGGAGGGGGCATCCCAAATCCGTGGAATATCAGGTCGTAAATTTGGATGGAATACCTCCAGGCTTAAGTTTATCTATGGCCGTTTGGCCGGACCAGGGGATCAAGGGGATGATGAATGGAATCACAATATCTTGTTATCGATATCAAAACCGTATTATTAAGTAGTATTGATCTCTGACGGGCATCGCACTAGCGTCTTAGTAACTTTTGTTTGTTTAAAATATATGTGTCCCTTCATTTCAATACTTGGATGATCGTTAAAGTCACTAACTAAGGAAGCAAGATTTCTTACTTTTCTGATATTGATTTTTTTATTTTAAATATATTGATATTTTTTTGGAAGGGCTGCGTAAGTCAGAGGCCGTCTCCAGGCCGACACACCGAGCAAAGATTGAGGTCACGGAAGCAAATGGGAGGAGCCTATAGCCGAAATGGTGTACGCCCCCTCGTGGTGTGGAGTCTTTGGTCATGGCGAAGAGAAATCGGCACGTCTTGAGGCTTTAGATAACGTCGGGGGAAGAAATGGACTTAATGTATAAACGAGTCGTAGTAATAGCAGAGACGTAGGCCTACTTGCTATTTAAACTTGAAATATAAATAGTTTGATGGAACTTAACACATTAAAAAAAACTTCTTAAAAAAAATCTTGATTTCGGATTTTGAAAGGTATAAAATAATATATGATATATGAATATGAGTTAGGCCTAGGCCCAAATTATAACCAAAGTTAGGCCTAGGCCTAGGCTCAAATGATAATCAAAGTCAGGGTTAGCCTAAGTCTAAGGCCCAAATGAAAACCAAATTTAGGCCTAGGCCCAAATGATACCCAAATCAATATTTTCAGTTCTTATAGCTTCCACATTGTTTTCAAATTTTTGTAAAGAAATTAATCCTCGGACGTTATTTTTGCTCATTAAGTTTATACAAACTATCACATATATCACATTTATCCCAATATATCATACAATGAGATTTGTTGTCAAGGCGTTGCTGGGAAAAAAATTGCACCCATCACTGTTGTCTTTGTGAAGTTATTGGTGGGATTTGGTGGGATATGATGGGTTTTGGTTGGGATATATTGGGATTTGGTGGGATATGGTGGGATATGGGGGGATTTGGTGGGATATGGTGGGATTTGATGGGATATGGGGGGATTTGGTGGTATATGGTGGTACTTTATCGTTAATTTCAATGTTATGTACTGCTATAAGGTTTTGAAATTTAATCTGTTTAAGAATTCGGCTCGTAGAATGAACAATACGTAACGAAGGATTGAGAAAACAATACCAAATCTAGTGATACTAAACAATACCAAATCTAGTGATACTAAACAATACGAAATCTAGTGATACTAAACAATACCAGATCTAGTGATACTAAACAATACCAAATCTAGTCATACTAAACAATACCAAATCTAGTGATACTAAACAATACCAAATCTAGTGATACTAAACAATACCAAATCTACTAATACTAAACAATACCAAATCTAGTGATACTAAACAATACCAAATCTAGTGATACTAAACAATACCAAATCTAGTGATACTAAACAATACCAAATCTATTGATACTAAATAATACCAAATCTAGTGATACTAAACAATACCAAATCTAGTGATACTAAACAATACCAAATCTAGTGATACTAAACAATACCAAATCTATTGATACTAAACAATACCAAATCTATTGATACTAAACAATACCAAATCTATTGATACTAAACAATACCAAATCTAGTGATACTAAACAATACCAAATCTAGTGATACTAAACAATACCAAATCTATTGATAAACACTATTCAAATTAACTTTACTATTAAATGTACATAAAAATGCAAATTCAAATGTACAGGAAAAAACCATCAACTTACATTTACAGCACAGGAAGTGAAGAGATAATATCATCCATAAATAGAAATATGACTTTACACACACACAAAAAGAGTTCATCTTTATAGAAGATATGACTAAAACTCGCACCACACATATGCCCTACACATATGCCCAACACATATGCCCTACACATATGCCCTACACATATGCCCTACACATATGCCACAACATTCAGTATACAGATTCTATCTAAAGAACATTGATCGCCCGTTCATATGTGCGCCACACACACAGACACACACGCCAAGAAAATCATCTGTAGCCGACAACAACCATATTACAGCCCAAAATTGCAACCTGAGACAGCTCGTGTCAAAGAAAAGTGCAAGACCTGGACTAACACAGTTTGAGAATCATGTATTAGACCGCTGAATTGATAAATACTACAGAACCTTTCTCACCGTACCTGTATTTAAAAAAACGACATGTGTACCTCACACCACGCTCATTGAGAGCGAACACGAGCTATCAGCGCTCTACACCAATGTCCCGATGGTATCCCAACACTCCGGTCTTTAGATGACCGATATCTGAGCCTTCAGATCTTAGCTGCCACCTCAGCCTACATTATGCAGTAACTTCTTGCTTCGTTGCCTCGAGGGAGACCTTTCCAGGAGCGGATTCAGAAAGTTAGCGACATTTCCCAGTCAACCGCTCCTTCCCGGGTCGTCACCTACCCTTCCCAGCGGGTGGCCAACCCTTCCGACATGAGCATCAGCCAATATCGCCTGACTTTTAAAAATATGAATATATACTATATAGACAAAAACACCAATATTAAAGACGTATGAACATATACTATATAGACAAAAACACCAATATTAAAGACATGTATAGAGGTGACGTTGGTTAGCACTAATGTACCCTACACCTTCTTTCCGTTACCGCCCCTGGGGCCACCCATATGTGATCACGTCTACCGCCTTCACCTGTTTGTGGTCCATAATTGTTAACATCTACCATTAAACGTTCCTACCTCCGCTTCTGTTTTGTGAATATATGCCCCCCCCCCCCCCCCCAAAAAAAAAAAACATCCCCTCCCGACTATTGCTTCTCCTACGTTGTGAAATCTACAAGTCATCATAAGCTATGTGCGCATGCGCTAAAGTGAAGAGCCGAGATGATGTATCGGCTAACCGCCTACCACGCGCGGGGAGCATGCTGAGAGATGCTGATGATAGTGCTGCATTTTATGCTTTCTTTTTTAGCAATCTTTGAACACTTTGAAAATTATGATATTCTGGGATGGAAACGATGTAGCATCTATCTGTGAACTGAAATGTGGGTTGTGTGAGGGAAGAGTAGGTTGTGTGAGGGAAGAGTAGGTTGTGTGAGAGAAAAGTGGGTTGTGTGAGGGAAGAGTAGGTTGTGTGGGAGAAAAGTGGATTGTGAGAGGGAAGAGTGGGTTCTGTGATGGAAGAGTAGGTTGTGTGAGGGAAGAGTAGGTTGTGTGGGAGAAAAGTGGATTTTGAGAGGGAAGAGTGGGTTGTGTGATGGAAGAGTAGGCTAGGTAATGTGAGGGAAGAGTAGGTTGTGTGGGAGAAAAGTGGATTGTCATAGCTAAGAGAGGGTTGTGTGAAGGATTATATTGCGGGGGGGGGGGGGTAACTTTCACAAATTATTTCAGGATGTTTGGGGGGGGGGGGTGGTGCATGGTAAGTTGGATTGTGGGGGGGGGGGGGGTTTATACATATTTTGAGGAAAACTTATTTAATAATAATGAAATGTAAGTAGGACAAATGCACGTAAACATGTCCATTCGGTGGCTGAGAGAGGTCAAGATCACTCGATGAGTTGAGAACCACGTATCTTGTACGGGGATTCCCAAAAATCTTTGCTGATTAGTGGTTCCCAAACATTTTGATTCACGGAGCTCTTTCTACAATCAATTTCTGCGAGGTGGGGTGGTGGGGCTCTTGTGACTTAGCCTATTTGGTGTTATTGAATTTCCTGGATAGACCGTTGAGAACAGCTTGGGAATCACTGATGTTCAAATGCTAAACGTTCACGCCAGCGCTTTTCGCACCCCAAAAGATGTAATCTGATAATTCAAGTTTCATATGAATTAATGAATTGAACATTACCATTAAGATATTGAACATTAACATTAAAATATTGAATATTACCATTAAGATATTGGACATTACCATTAAAATATTGAACAATCGCCATTAATATATTGGGATCATGATTACTCATCAAAATAAGTATAGGAAAGGCACGGGCAGCCTTCCAACAACTAAAAAATGTCTGGGCCTCCAAACACCTAAATACCAAACTGAAGATCAGAACCTTCAACACAATGGTGAAACCGGTTCTACTGTATGGTGCAGAAACATGGAGAATCACTGCTGGGAATATGAAGAGAATCCAGTCCTTCATCAATAACTGCTTAAGAAGGATTCTCGGGATTCATTGGCCCGACAGAATCAGCAACCAGAAACTGTGGCAGCGGACAAAGCAAGAACCTGTAGAACAAGAGATCCTCCAGAGAAGATGAAGATGGATTGGCCATACGCTCAGGAAACCTGCCTCCAGCATAACTAGACAAGCCTTGAATTGGAACCCTCAAGGAAAACGGAAAAGAGGCAGGCCTAAGAACACTTGGCGCCGTGAAGTGGAGGCGGATACCAAGAAACTTGGCCACACTTGGGGGAAGCTGGAGAGATTGGCTCAGGATCGTGATGCCTGGAGGGCTCTTGTAGGCGGCCTATGTCCTAATCACAGACGTCGATGAAGATCGGCTGCTGTTCCTCGAGGACGAAAAGGCGAAAGAAGAAAGAAAGAGATCATGATTACAAGTTGCCGTTAAGGGATATGAGGCTATAGGCTGTGGTGGAAGCCTATAGCCGCTGATTCTAAATATGCAGCCCTGAGAAAGCTGCTCCTAGGCAACCGTTTCGTCCCAGCTATCTCGCAAATTAGTTGCGGGGTGGAAACACACTGTAGAATCCCTCTTAGAGGGCGTCCGATGCTTCCCCGGGACGGGTGGGGGGAGATTTTAGGACGTTAATTTACCGTCCCGGCCCCTAGGAGAGTGGACCACGGACACTTGAAACACAGCGTCTTCGGTCGACCAGATGTCTCCGGGCGGGGAGGGTCTCCGTCGGCGAACCCGATCGAGCGGTTGCGGGCGGGGACGCTCCACGTCCGGGGAGGTCTCTGACGCCCTCCCGCACGGCCTGCCGCCGAGGCGGCTGGCAGGTGCGAGTGGGCGCCGGGGAGGGCATTAGGAGCGTAAGCTCGACGGCCCGCTGACGCCATTTCCTAATGAGATATATTGGACATTACCATTAAGAAATCGAACATAAAAAATTAAGAAATTGAACATTTCCATTAAGACATTGAACATAACCAATAATTTTAATTAAAAAGAACTCACATTGATATTTAAATGAAATAATTGTACCGACCATCAATGGATCCTGACAGACTATGAAAGAGTTGGTGCGCTTGCTAACGTTTTGTCGATTGATGACAAATTAATATAAAATAATCAAATATAGGCTCCCGTATCAAACAGAAACACGTCCATCCGCCCCCCCCCCCCCCCCCCAGACAGCGAAGATGCCACGACAGGCAGTTCCGGCTCATAAAAACAAAAACTCAGTACAGGAGCTCCTCATTCGTGCTAAAGACAATAAGGGACTGGAACAAGCTTCCAAAAGCAACAGTTGAGGCGACTACACTTGACACATTTGCGTGTATTGCCTCCTTTTCATAATACCATTGCTGAGTAGCCCTTACCACCAGTGGAGTATCCCCTTCAAAACCATGCACAGTTACATCGTGAGCTCCACTGAACCATGGGAGCCAGAATGATCAATTCTTTGATCGGGGGAGGGAAGAAAATAGAGAAGAAGAAGATATTTTTCACTAATAAGGGATTAAAATATAAATTAATACTCTCCCGATATTGATATCCTATCATCTTAGAAAAGGGCTTCAAAAAATAAAATCCTTCATTTAAATTTTTCTTTTGTTCGTGGCCTCCTGGCTGACTGGCTGAGTGGCAAAAATCTTCGGACGGCAAATTGGGCTACTTCCCCTTAAGCTATCGTGCTGAAACTTGGAACACAGACTTGTTGCCGATAACAACACTTTCTATAGAATTTTTAGCCCCACAACCCCCCCCCCCCCATCTTAGTTTTCTAATTGCGCTTGAATTAATATCTCAAGTACGTTTGGTGCGTAATATTTTATGAATTTTTTTCTGAAATATTTGGTCCAATAAATCTGCGGTCTAAAAGTGGGCGTGTCATTAGATTATTAATATAGTTCAGGGGCGTGATAAAATGTGCTGTTGCGAGCAATGAAGGGGGACGGGGATTCTTAACCCCCCCCCTCCCCTTTTTCTTTTTTTGCTCGATATTAAATGTTATTTTTGATTTATACGAACAACTTTGGTTGTTTAATTAACTACTGTAAAAAAATTTTTTTTAAATAATTCTTTAGTGAATATCCATTGAATATCTATGATTACTATATCCATCAGCTACATGGTCGAGTGTCCCAGTATATGATCTTTGCCATCAAAACAATGTTTATAACATGTTGATATTGACGTGTACAAGAAGCCATTTTGAGAATAAAGCAATGGCTTTGTAACTATTTTGTCATTATTTTGTTCATGAATAAACTTATCAGCAGTTATTTTAATGAAGAAATTCCCCATTGTGTTCAATATGAATCTGTGACAGTGAGAGTCATGCGTGCAGCACACACCACTTGCTGCATCCAGGACATACACACCACTTGCTGCATCCAGGACATACAGCCCTCGACAAGAATATGCTCCAGGGCGCCTTTCCCGGGGGCAGAACCCCACTACTTGATGAAGGACACTGCTGCTGGCTACAGGACACTGCTACTGGCTACAGGACACTGCTACTGGCTACATGACACTGCTACTGGCTACAGGACACTGCTACTGGCTAGAGGACAATTCTACTGGCTACAGGATACTGCTATACTGACTTCAGGATACGGCTACTGGCTATAGGACACAGCTACTGCCAGTAGGACCCTGCTACGGCTAGTAGGACCCTGCTGCTGACAGTAGGATCCTGTTAATCACAGCATGACACTATTTCTAGCTGTTGGACCTTGCTACTTGTTGTATGACCCTGTTAGTTACTGCAGGGCCCAGTTACTGACTGCAGGACCCTGCTACTGACTGTAGGACCTTGCTAACGTTTAAGATAATGTTGTATACAGTTTAAGCATGTTACATTTGATAATACTGCAATGCTAAATAAATCCAACAAAATTTGAAAATTGTGACAATTATAGGTCATTTGGCCCCCTGACAAATCATAGTACATACAATCCCTGCATTCCCCCCAAACAAATCATAAAACATAACCATTCCCTTCATTCCCCAATGTTTGTGAGGACAGCCCCCCCCCTCCCCCCATAAACAAAAGGCTTACATCTGCGTAGATACCTCTAAAGGAAACTCCACACGCAACAGTAGGAAGCACGTGGGACCATAAAGCTGTCACAGATGCTTGAGATGTGACAGAAAACACGACCAAGAAATAGCGCGATAAGTTAAACTTGAATGGCCACACATGAAGGATCTTGGGCATATTTTTTTTTTTTTACAAAGTAAAAATTTTATGAGTTTCCTTTAAAGATATCATCAGATAGACGAGACAATGTCTCATATATGAGACCGACTTGAGATTTGCAGCGGTGATTCCATCTGAACCCAACCAGGGGCGGAAACAGTTACAATTTCAACACACAATCTTTCCCATGCAATGACGTCATGTTTTTTGTTTTGTTTTGTTCGGTATAAAAAAAACGTAAAAAAAAATAAATCTAATGAATGACGTCATCACTTGTTGAGCACATTTTATCTTTACGTACACTTTGAACATAAACACGAAATGACCACTTTTTCTTCGCCATAGATAATTGTATGTCTAAAATATTCACAGGCGCAGTCTCATCTGTCACTTATAAACATATCTCATCTGTCACTTATAAACAGATCTCATTTGTCACTTATAAACAGATCTCATCTGTCACTTATAAACAGACCTTGGATTTCAGCAACGCTACTTTAGAAATGATTATCAAATTGTCGGGCGAAAAACAATACATTAGTACACAGAGAAGAACCTGTAAATGTCAAGTAGTTTCCCAATCTATTTGTTTATAGCACGGTATAGAGAACAATAGATTTATAGAACGATAGGTTTTCGTATAATATTTATAGAAGAGTTATATGCTGCTATTCACTTTGTGAACTTTGTACAAGATTACTTTGTAAGAGATTACCATTTTTAAATTTATTGCAGATTACTTTTAAAAATGTTCAATAGAACACTGTTAACTGTGTAACAGACTACTTTGTTAACTTTGTAACACATCATTGCTGCTCTGGCTATTGCAACTACTTCTCTGGCTATTGCAACTACTTCTCTGGCTATTGCAACTACTTCTCTGGCTATTGCAACTACTTCACTGGCTATTGCAACTACTTCTCTGGCTATTGCAAATACTACTCTGGCAGTTATTTCTCCTGTCCATCTGACAATAGTGATGTCTCAGTCCATCTGACAATAGTTCTCTCCTCAGTCCATCTAACAATAGTTCTCTCCTCTGTCCATCAGACATTAGTTCTCTCCCCTGTCCATCTGACAATAGTTTTCTCCCCTGTCCATCTGACAATAGTTCTCTTCCCTGTCCATCTGACAATATTTCTTTTCCCTGTCCATTAGACAATAGTTCTTTCCCCTTTCCATCTCACAATAGTTTTCTCCCCTTTGCGTCTGAAATTAGTTTTTCCCCTGTCCATCTGACAATAGTTCTTGTCCCTGTCCATCTGACAATAGTTATTTCCCCTGTCCATCAGACAATAGTACTGTCCCTTGTCTCAGAATACAGGTATATCTAAATACGTTCTTTACTAGTATCTACGAAACTAGCATGATGCGATATGCAAAATTGTTAATTTAATATGTCACAGAATACACTTTAATTACATTATATTTACATTATAAATAAATTAAAGTTACAATAGAATTGCGATAAAAATTAGATAATAAACGATTATATTGTATACTATACCACCTCAAAGGTCTAGAGTAATGTAATCCATGAAGTGCAAATTAGCCAATGTTAATCCATTGAAGCATAAAATAGCCAATGCTAATCCACTGAAGTACAAAGCAGCCAAAGTTAATCCATTGAAGTACAAAGCAGCCATTGTTAATCCAGAAACACTCACACACCAGTAATGCACAGCACAGCCGATGTCTTCTTTCATGAATAGCTTTAACAGGGCAGAACAGCTCGTGTGTATGTAAGTGTGTGTGTGTGTGAGAGAGAGAGAGAGAGAGAGACAGACAGAGAGAGATGGGATATACAGAGAAAGAGAGTGGGAGCTGAGCGGGAGGTGTCCATCAAAGAAACCCGAAACTGCCACAAATAAAAACAAAAATAGTTGAACATGTTTTCCGTTCAAAACCATTTGTTTACCAAAAGTTAGGGTGGGTGGGGGGCGTTGCGTACTAGAGAGGGAGGGAGGGTAGGAGGTACACACTCTTTTAAAAATAATAATCTCAACGACGTACCGAAACGAAATTGAGGCTCCCGAAAACGAATGCAACATGTTTTGGCGATACAATTTTTTTTTTACCTCTTAAAAAAAAAATTGGAAGCAAATTGTTAAGACAAAATGAGTCGTTCTCTCGCAGATCTCAGTGAGTATTAATCTCACATCAAGGCGCCCAGATCTGAGGGCGCCGACACGTGTTTTAAAGGGAATGTGTTTGTCTTGCTGCCCCATTGGTGCCTCCGCCTTTGAGCTCCGCTCCGACTGTGGAGGAACGCATTCATTGTCAACGAATTGCAAAAACAAACACGTTATGGAAGTTTGAATTTGAATAGCAGAGTGGTCCAGGGGCGTGGGGGGGGGGGGGTCTGACGTAGGTAAGGGCTGGAAGGATAGCTTGATAAGTGAAGGGATTAGGTAGATGCTGGTAGGTATGGAGGGTGGGGGTGAAGGGAGGGAGGCCAGAGGCTGGGTGGCATGGAGGGGATGGTGGGGGGTGCAGGAGAACTAGAGACACGGGCAGACAATGCGTGGCACGGATTCTATGTAAAATCACAAGAGTTGTCTATCATGTTTATCTTTGAAGTGCTATTGGCTTGGTAATTAACATTCGGTCTCTAATATATTTGTCGTACACTTAGTTATAAAATTACATAGTAACAATACGTGTATGAATGTAATGCAATCACCATATTTAAAAAAAAAAAATATTTCAAAAATATTTTAAAATACACATACAGCAATCAAAAATGTTTTCTTAATGTATGCACACCTGTGCGGTCGTTACCGTTTCTCAGTTTTCGGAGTTTTGCTTATTTCTCGGGAAAACAGGGATGGGACTTTTATCATCCCGGGATTTCTCGGGAAAAATCGGGATAAAATGAATATTATTGAAAATAAATTATAAAATGAATTAAAATATAAAAGATTTGTTTCTTATAGCATTTCAGTTGTTATTGTCTATGTATGAATAAAAAACAATGATCAGGTTAGTAGACAGGTTGGTCAATGGTCAGTGGACAGGTTGGTCAATGGTCAGTGGACAGGTTGGTCAATGGTCAGTGGACAGGCTGGTCAATGGTTAGTGGACAGGCTGGTCAATGGTTAGTAGACAGGTTGGTCAATGGTCAGTGGACAGGCTGGTCAATGGTTAGTAGACAGGCTGGTCAATGGTTAGTGGACAGGTTGGTCAATGGTCAGTGGACAGGTTGGTCAATGGTCAGTAGACAGGTTGGTCAATGGTTAGTAGACAGGCTGGTCAATGGTTAGTAGACAGGCTGGTCAATGGTTAGTGGACAGGTTGGTCAATGGTCAGTGGACAGGTTGGTCAATGGTTAGTAGACAGGTTGGTCAATGGTTAGTAGACAGGTTGGTCAATGGTTAGTAGACAGGTTGGTCAATGGTTAGTAGACAGGCTGGTCAATGGTTAGTAGACAGGTTGGTCAATGGTTAGTAGACAGGTTGGTCAATGGTTAGTAGACAGGTTGGTCAATGGTTAGTAGACAGGCTGGTCAATGGTCAGTAGACAGGTTGGTCAATGGTTAGTAGACAGGCTGGTCAATGGTTAGTAGACAGGCTGGTCAATGGTTAGTAGACAGGTTGGTCAATGGTTAGTAGACAGGTTGGTCAATGGTTAGTAGACAGGTTGGTCAATGGTTAGTAGACAGGCTGGTCAATGGTTAGTAGACAGGTTGGTCAATGGTTAGTAGACAATTTGGTCATTTATTGAGGTTAGTAGACAGGTTGGTCCCTTGTTCAGGCTAATAGACAGGTTGGTCACTTGTTCAGGCTAGTAGACAGGTTGGTCGCTTGTTCAGGCTAGTAGACAGGTTGGTCCCTTGTTCAGGCTAGTAGACAGGTTGGTCCCTTGTTCAGGCTAATAGACAGGTTGGTCACTTGTTCAGGCTAATAGACAGGTTGGTCACTTGTTCAGGCTAATAGACAGGTTGGTCCCTTGTTCAGGCTAGTAGACAGGTTGGTCCCTTGTTCAGGCTATTAGACAGGTTGGTACCTTGTTCAGGCTAGTAGACAGGTTGGTCCCTTGTTCAGGCTAATAGACAGGTTGGTCCCTTGTTCAGGCTAGTAGACAGGTTGGTCCCTTGTTCAGGCTAATAGACAGGTTGGTCCCTTGTTCAGGCTAGTAGACAGGTTGGTCCCTTGTTCAGGCTAATAGACAGGTTGGTCCATTGTTCAGGCTAATAGACAGGTTGGTCCCTTGTTCAGGCTAGTAGACAGGTTGGTCCCTTGTTCAGGCTAGTAGACAGGTTGGTCCCTTGTTCAGGCTAGTAGACAGGTTGGTCCCTTGTTCAGGCTAAAAGACAGGTTGGTCCCTTGTTCAGGCTAGTAGACAGGTTGGTCCCTTTTTCAGGCTAGTAGACAGGTTGGTCCCTTGTTCAGGCTAGTAGACAGGTTGGTCCCTTGTTCAGGCTAGTAGACAGGTTGGTCCCTTTTTCAGGCTAGTAGACAGGTTGGTCCCTTTTTCAGGCTAGTAGACAGGTTGGTCCCTTGTTCAGGCTAGTAGACAGGTTGGTCCCTTGTTCAGGCTAGTAGACAGGTTGGTCCCTTGTTCAGGCTAGTAGACAGGTCGGTCACTTGTTCAGGCTAGTAGACAGGTTGGTCCCTTGTTCAGGCTAGTAGACAGTTTGGTCACTTGTTAAGGCTAGTAGACATGTTGGTCACTTGTTCAGGCTAGTAGACAGGTTGGTCACTTGTTCAGACTAGTAGACAGGTTGGTCCCTTGTTCAGGCTAGTAGACAGGTTGGTCCCTTGTTCAGGCTAAAAGACAGGTTGGTCCCTTGTTCAGGCTAGTAGACAGGTTGGTCCCTTGTTCAGGCTAGTAGACAGGTTGGTCCCTTGTTCAGGCTAGTAGACAGGTTGGTCCCTTGTTCAGGCTAGAAGACAGGTTGGTCCCTTGTTCAGGCTAATAGACAGGTTGGTCCCTTGTTCAGGCTAGTAGACAGGTTGGTCCCTTGTTCAGGCTAATAGACAGGTTGGTCACTTGTTCAGGCTAGTAGACAGTTGGTCCCTTGTTCAGGCTAGTAGACAGGTTGGTCCCTTGTTCAGGCTAGTAGACAGGTTGGTCCCTTGTTCAGGCTAGTAGACAGGTTGGTCCCTTGTTCAGGCTAGTAGACAGGTTGGTCCCTTGTTCAGGCTAACAGACAGGTTGGTCCCTTGTTCAGGCTAGTAGACAGGTTGGTCACTTGTTCAGGCTAGTAGACAGGGTGGTCCCTTGTTCAGGCTAGTAGACAGGTTGGTCCCTTGTTCAGGCTAGTAGACAGGTTGGTCACTTGTTCAGGCTAGTAGACAGGTTGGTCACTTGTTCAGGCTAGTAGACAGGTTGGTCACTTGTTCAGGCTAGTAGACAGGTTGGTCCCTTGTTCAGGCTAGTAGACAGTTTGGTCACTTGTTAAGGCTAGTAGACAGGTTGGTCACTTGTTCAGGCTAGTAGACAGGTTGGTCACTTGTTCAGGCTAGTAGACAGGTTGGTCCCTTGTTCAGGCTAGTAGACAGGTTGGTCACTTGTTCAGGCTAGTAGACAGGTTGGTCACTTGCTACTACTATTTTGATTTCCCATAATAACGGGTAAATGTCTAATAGTAAGCTTGTTAAGCAAACGTTGTTTATATAACTGTCTATGGAAAAACTCAGCACTTTGTGAGTTTTGCATTCGGTCGCCAACTCTAGTTTCTAATAACTTATAACAAGGGCTTCTAACAACTTGTAACCAGGGGCTCTAACAACTTGTAACCAGGGGTTCTAACAACTTTTAACAAGGGGTTCTAACAACTTGTAACCAGGGGTTCTAACAACTTGGAACAAGGGGTTCTAACAACTTGTAACAACTGGGTTCTAACAACTTGTAACAAGGGGTTCTAACAACTTGGAACAAGGGGTTCTAACAACTTGTAACCAGGGGTTTAACAACTTGTAACAAGAGGTTCTAACAACTTGTAAAAATGGGCTCTAACACATTGTAACAAGGGTTTGTAACAACTTGTAACCAGAGGTTCCAACAACTTGTAACAAGGGATAGGTTTTAAAAAACAAAAGAATTAGAAATGTTTTTACATACAGCTTTATAAATGTCATGTCTTAAAATGTTGATTTTGAAATTAGAAAACACTAAAATAAATAAAGATGTTTCGGCACGTGAACATTTTAGGATAATGAAGTTACTAGGGCACATGTCTTCTGCTCCAATGAGGTGACCTCAATTGCCAAGGGATTTATCTAGGGTTCCCGGCTAAAATAATTGATTGATAATGACAAGCCGTGATTTTTAAATTTGTTTTTGTTTTTGTTAGTACTCATACATTGTTCAGTAGTCTTACATTGTTCAGTAGTCTTACATTGTTCAGTAGTCTTACATTGTTCAGTAGTCTTACATTGTTCAGTAGTCTTACATTGTTCAGTAGTCTTACATTGTTCAGTAGTCTTACATTGTTCAGTAGTCTTACATTGTTCAGTAGTCTTACATTGTTCAGTAGTCTTACATTGTTCAGTAGTCTTACATTGTTCAGTAGTCTTACATTGTTCAGTAGTCTTACATTGTTCAGTAGTCTTACATTGTTCAGTAGTCTTACATTGTTCAGTAGTCTTACATTGTTCAGTAGTCTTACATTGTTCAGTAGTCTTACATTGTTCAGTAGTCTTACATTGTTCAGTAGTCTTACATTGTTCAGTAGTCTTACATTGTTCAGTAGTCTTACATTGTTCAGTAGTCTTACATTGTTCAGTAGTCTTACATTGTTCAGTAGTCTTACATTGTTCAGTAGTCTTACATTGTTTAGTTTACACAAGTGTTACATAATCAATACATAACTGTTACACAATTAATACGTAATCGTTTCATAATTGTTACAATCTTTCATGTTACAAAAATAGGAGAGATCGTTCAATAGTCTAATAACTAATAATTAGTCCTTCAATTAAAAAATAAATAATTATTAGCTACTTTTATAATCTAAGTATAATTTCTATAGCTGTAAGTATTTGTTATACTTTATTAATAATTTCTATACTTTATAAATATTTTCTGCTACTTAACAAGTGAACACTATAACCCCAGGGATTAATACTATAATATAGACATCTCCAAAACCTGACTAACAACCAAGAGAAAAACTGAAGGAGACAGACAGCAGACAGCGTAAAGAACGACAGAAAGACAAAAATCCCAGTGAAAAACTGAAGGAGACAGACAACAAACGAAGCTATAGTTCACGTACATCTGTTTTCCTAGCTATAATTCTCCCAACACCCCCTTCCCCCCCAGCCCTCTTCGCTCATGTTAAAAAACAAACTCTCCAAACCGAACATAACTACAGGAAGCTTCGACACACTTCAAAACGAACTCTCTGTCTCTCTTCTCTTTGATGAAAATCTAATCAGCATTTTTTCACACGTTCCGTTTCTCCCGCATGTCGCCATCAGTTCCTCTCGATTTCCAACTTCTTTTTTTTAGTAAGCCGTGTGGTATTGATAACTCTAAAATCGATTCATTGAAGTATATTAGACAAATATGTTAATTAATTTTAAAATGTATACACTTATCGATCTATAATATTTTGTGTACTGTTTTAACATTGCGGAACTGTAAAATTTTCAATTTAAACACATTAATGCAAATATAAATGCATACATTTTTATATGGCAGGTTATTGTAAGATTATTTTGACATTATGTGAAGCTATCAGATATTTCATATTATGTAAACCGATCTAAAGTTCTTCTATTTGTTCTAATCATAAATATAATTTATTAATGAATTTTTGTTATTGTTTTCATTGATAAAAAATTCAGTTATATATTGTTGAAATAAACTCTTCCTATCACAGTGGAGGGTGTTAAATGATACTGGAAGCAATTATCAGAGTCGTCCCCAATCACCCCCACCCCAAGCACCCCCCTTGAAAGATGAGTTACAGCAAATCTTTTGAGCGCCAGCCAGCCCCAAAAAGCGCCTTTCTTACAACATAGACGGACCACTGAGAAATATGGAGATGGGAATACCATCATGCCATCATCGCAACCCCACACGACGGGCATGGGCGAGAACTCCGACTTGAAGGCACGCAGGAGTTGCGGGAACTGATATATATGGCTATTATCCCCGTTATGCTTTCATAAATTGTGTGTGTTTTTTTTAAATTTATAATTTGAGCAATATGTTTAGGAAAGCAGAGAGTCATGGTTTGAGATGCATCATTTCTGTACGTTGTGAGTTCGAGGCCACGGAGATTATTTTAGATATTCACATTTTAAAACGGGTGAAAAAATAACTAAAGAAAATTCTCATTTTTAGGAGAAGATTGGGTGTGTGTGGGGGGGGGGGGGGAGCGGGGTGGGGGGTGGAGGGCAACATCGTGAGGGCGCATGTGTTTCAAAGTCGTTTAGATAAACTGTCTACTCTAATTTTTAGAACTTAGTCAATATTCAGAGAGGAATTTGATATGTCAGTTAATTCAGCTTTCAAGGTATATTGGCACTGACCGAAGAATGTTTTTATTAACCGAGGACACCTTTGTACTAACCAAAGTACGTTTTTATTAGCCAAGGAAAACGTTGTACTTACAAAAGTAACTTGTACTAAACTTGGCACAAATTTACCCCAGTGTAAGATTTCTTATTGCCTCACTAAACATTGCGTTTCTTCCCTTACACTTGCTACTTTCAGAACTGATTCTGGGCCTAAATACATGAAATCTACCCACTTTACATATTACTCTTTACAAAGTGACAATTATATAACGACACTTTACATATTACTCTTCACATAGTGACAATTACATAGCGACACTTTACATAGTACTCTTCACATAGCGACAATTACATAATGACACTTTACACAGTACTCTTCACATAACGACAATTACCTAAGGACACTTTACATAGTACTCTTCACATAGTGACAATTACATAATGACACTTCACATAATGACATTTGGGAAAGAACAATGCTTGCACACGCTATTTGGGATTCTGAAGAGTATCGAGAAAAATAGCCTGACAACAACGACCTTGACCCTAGACGGAGTTTGTCCAGTATACTACATTTTGTAATAAATTTCCACTTCTCTCTTGCGGGCAGCTCCCACACCTTCGACCACAATGGTTGCTCTCATTTTCCAACCCCCTGTCTCCCATGCTATCGTCCCTGTCACTTCCTATCTCACTGCTGCCCTTTCGATCCCACCCCCCCCCCCCCTGAAAGTGTACCGACTTGAGACTTGAGCTTACATTCTCCCTTGTACTGTGATAGGCAAAGTGTGGGAGCCTGATGACCTGTGGCTACCATGACCACCACCCTGGTATACTCATAGGCAGCTGGTGAATTGTTGAGTCGAAATCTGGTGTGCATCCATTTGGTGTGCATACATCTATTATGCGTGCATTCATTTATTGTGCATAAATACGTTGTGCATAAATCTGGTGTGAAAAAAAGTAATTACATTTTAAAGTGTTTTCATGTTGATTTTTGTTTTCGTTTAAATTTTGCATCAGATCGTGTTCTTAGGTCATGTTGGCTCATGTTGCCTCAGCCACATTATAAAGCCTCATCTTGTACAGCCACACTTGTCTCAGCCACATTATAAAGCCTCATCTTGTACAGCCACACTTGTCTCAGCCACATTATAAAGCCTCATCTTGTACAGCCACACTTGTCTCAGCCACATTTTAAAGCTTCATTCTGTACAGCCACACTTATCTCAGCCACATTGTAAAGCCTCATCCTGTACAGCCACACTTGTCTCAGCCACATTATACAGTCTCCTCCTGACCGGTACGACCTGGTTGGACACTTAAAATCACTTCTGATGACATTAGCTTCCATTAACACCCGCATTCCCTCAACCCCCTCCCCCACACATATAAAGACACTTTAGCTGCCAGGTCGCGCCACCTACCGGTGCCACTTTCACACTTACGTCTCGTTTCGACTCGGCTGATGCGACACTTGACCAAATAAATGTTTAATTCGCATCCATTTTCACCTGGGGCGAAGTGTAACAGTGGCGGCATGGCGAGCCGGAACCAGGCGTCCATTAGCCGAGCAGGTATTAAGTCGTCGGAAAGTTCACCATTTTAGATGATTTAAAATAAAGTGTTCACCGAAAATAAGGAGATTTTTAAACAGTAACTTGGCTGCAACCGAAGGACATCATGCTTTATCCACTTTTCCGTAGCTTTATACATGATTTATTTTAACTATTTACTTATACTACAAACATCTATTGTTCACTTATACTACATATACATGACTTTGTTCATTTATGCTACATATACATGACTTTGTTCATTTATACTACATATACATGACTTTGTTCATTTATGCTACATATACATGACTTTGTTCATTTATGCTACATATACATGACTTTGTTCATTTATGCTACATATACATGACTTTGTTCATTTATGCTACATATACATGACTTTGTTCATTTATGCTACATATACATGACTTTGTTCATTTATACTACATATACATGACTTTGTTCATTTATGCTACATATACATGACTTTGTTCATTTATGCTACATATACATGACTTTGTTCATTTATGCTACATATACATGACTTTGTTCATTTATGCTACATATACATGACTTTGTTCACTTATGCTACATATACATGACTTTGTTCATTTATGCTACATATACATGACTTTGTTCACTTATACTACATATACATGACTTTGTTCACTTATACTACATATACATGACTTTGTTCATTTATGCTACATATACATGACTTTGTTCACTTATACTACATATACATGACTTTGTTCACTTATACTACATATACATGACTTTGTTCACTTATACTACATATACATGACTTTGTTCACTTATACTACATATACATGACTTTGTTCACTTATACTACATATACATGACTTTGTTCACTTATACTACATATACATGACTTTGTTCACTTATACTACATATACATGACTTTGTTCACTTATACTACATATACATGACTTTGTTCACTTATATTAAATATACATGACTTTGTTCACTTATACTACATATACATGACTTTGTTCACTTATACTACATATACATGACTTTGTTCACTTATACTACATATACATGACTTTGTTCACTTATACTACATTTACATGACTTTGTTCACTTATACTACATATACATGACTTTGTTCACTTATACTACATATACATGACTTTGTTCACTTATACTACATATACATGACTTTGTTCACTTATACTACACATACATGACTTTGTTCACTTATACTACATATACATGACTTTGTTCATTTATACTACATATACATGACTTTGTTCACTTATACTACATATACATGACTTTGTTCATTTATACTACATATACATGACTTTGTTCACTTATACTACATATACATGACTTTGTTCATTTATACTACATATACATGCTTTTGTTCATTTATACTACATATACATGACTTTGTTTATTTATACTACAAACATATATTGTTCACTTATACTACATATACATGACTTTGTTCATTTATGCTACATATACATGACTTTGTTCATTTATGCTACATATACATGACTTTGTTCATTTATGCTACATATACATGACTTTGTTCATTTATACTACATATACATGACTTTGTTCATTTATGCTACATATACATGACTTTGTTCATTTATGCTACATATACATGACTTTGTTCACTTATACTACATATACATGACTTTGTTCATTTATGCTACATATACATGACTTTGTTCATTTATGCTACATATTCATGACTTTGTTCATTTATACTACATATACATGACTTTGTTCATTTATGCTACATATACATGACTTTGTTCATTTATACTACATATACATGACTTTGTTCATTTATGCTACATATACATGACTTTGTTCATTTATGCTACATATGCATGACTTTGTTCATTTATACTACATATACATGACTTTGTTCATTTATGCTACATATACATGACTTTGTTCATTTATGCTACATATACATGACTTTGTTCATTTATACTACATATACATGACTTTGTTCATTTATACTACATACACATGACTTTGTTCATTTATGCTACATATACATGGCTTTGTTCATTTATACTACATATACATGACTTTGTTCATTTATACTACATATACATGACTTTGTTCATTTATGCCACATATACATGTCTTTGTTCATTTATGCTACATATACATGACTTTGTTCATTTATACTACATATACATGACTTTGTTCATTTATACTACATATACATGACTTTGTTCATTTATACTACATATACATGACTTTGTTCATTTATGCTACATTCATCTATTTGATCAATGAAACAAGATTTTTAAAAAAAATATTGAAGATGTTACCGGATTATCAGGAGTTTTCTAATATCATTTACAGTGATCCTACTGGATTATGGATTTAAATTCACAGAACCTATAATGAGAGGATTGTCAGCCTAAATATGTTAGAAGATTTGTGATTTTACCTCTGAGACGTCTTTGACTCGACCGGGGAGATCACATAACTTCCGTACCTACAGATCGAGGATATATTCACATCACATCCATACCTACAGATCGAGGATATATTCACATAACATACATGCTTACAGATCAAGGATATATTCACATAACATCCATAACTATAGATCGATGATATATTCACATTACATCCATACCTTCAGATCAAGGATATATGCACATAACATACCAACCGATCGAGGATATATTCACATTACCTCCATACCTACAGATCGATGATATATTCACATAACTTCCATAGTTGCAGATTGTCCATATTGAGGATATATTCACATAACATCCCTACCTACTGATCGAGGATATATCCACATTACATCCATAACTACAGACCAAGCAGATATAAATAAATTCACATAATTTAATTTAGCCAAAAAGAAACTGTTACCAGCTGCATGACCATAAGGCAGTTGATACTGTGTGATAAAATAAGAAATTTGATAGTCTGTGATACTTTCGATTCTGCGTGAAATAATAAAAGAATTGATGGTATGGGATGAAATTGTATCAAATTTCGAGTGAGAGAAGTGTTGCTAGTTTCAACTCTATTTGTAATAACGCAAGGGGATATTGTAAAAGTGTTAGACTGCGACAAAGCTTTAAAAATATTAAGTAGACACGAACAATCTCTGTCAATATAACAATATATATTAAGCTTTCATAATAATTTTACATTACACATAAGCAAATGTTTCGGCACATGGCTTTATCAGTACAACAAGACATATAAATAAGTATAAATCAAATTTACATATATAAATAGATACATCCTACCTAAAAAGAAAGAGAGATCAAAACCAGGCAGAGACAAGGTAAAGAAGAATGGAAAGGAAGTGACTTGAAGTATAATGTAAAAACCCAACCAGGAAAAAGACATGGCAGTTACGTAAAATTGTGGATTTGGTTTATCCTGTATGGAGTATATGGAGGATAATGGGACGTTTGTCCGAGAAGGTTAGATTGACACATGCTACGTTGAAACTTGCCTGTCCACAACTAGGGATGGTGCCAGTGGATTGCAACTATAACACAACGTCATCTATCATACAGCTTACAACACAACGTCATCTATCATACAACTTACAACACAACGTCATATATCATACAACTTACAACACAACGTCATCTATCATACAGCTTACAACACAACGTCATCTATCATACAACTTACAACACAACGTCATCTATCATACAGCTTACAACACAACGTCATCTATCATACAACTTACAACACAACGTCATCTATCATACAACTTACAACACAACGTCATCTATCATACAGCTTACAACACAACGTCATCTATCATACAACTTACAACACAACGTCATCTATCATACAGCTTACAACACAACGTCATCTATCATACAACTTACAACACAACGTCATCTATCATACAGCTTACAACACAACGTCATCTATCATACAGCTTACAACACAACGTCATCTATCATACAGCTTACAACACAACGTCATCTATCATACAGCTTACAACACAACGTCATCTATCATACAACTTACAACACAACGTCATATATCATACAACTTACAACACAACGTCATCTATCATACAGCTTACAACACAACGTCATCTATCATACAACTTACAACACAACGTCATCTATCATACAGCTTACAACACAACGTCATCTATCATACAACTTACAACACAACGTCATCTATCATACAACTTACAACACAACGTCATCTATCATACAGCTTACAACACAACGTCATCTATCATACAGCTTACAACACAACGTCATCTATCATACAGCTTACAACACAACGTCATCTATCATACAACTTACAACACAACGTCATCTATCATACAGCTTACAACACAACGTCATCTATCATACAGCTTACAACACAACGTCATCTATCATACAGCTTACAACACAACGTCATCTATCATACAGCTTACAACACAACGTCATCTATCATACAACTTACAACACAACGTCATCTGTCATAGCGCTTACAACAGAGGACCAGTAACAAAAAGTTTGCTGTTAAGAAACGTTTACAATTTATAAGAATCAGAGTCTTACAGTATTAGCATGTATGAGTGAACGCTAGATACGCCATTATGCCATGATCTTGTGAATAAACTTAACAACTTAATGACATTATCTTCTAATCATAAACTTAAATGCTAATGACATTATCTTGTGATCATAAACTTAACAGCTAAAAGTTAATGTATTTTTGTTTCCATTTTTAAATGTTATGCACATAGACTATTAAATTTATTGTAGCTTTGACCTAAATTTCAAAGCTCTTAATTTATTTTTCTAGGGCCACACGTGTTTTCAAAGCTACTGAGTACCCTATTTGTCTATTTAAGTAAAGCTGAAAAATAACAAAGGATTTAATAAATCTCTCTGGCTTTGTCACCCCCCTCTCACTTTCATCTGGTGGACGCCTCATCTATCCATGAGTGTCAACACTGCGCGTGTCGTTCCTAAAAAAAAAAAAAAAAAAGATCGGACATTTCTGCCCCCACCCCAATTTCCGCTGTAATGGACAGAGGAACATGCCTAATGGAAACTAAGTGCCTACATGTCTGGAATAACTTGACCATTAAGGCACCATCTATCAAAAAAAACTAATGGCATGTTGGCCGTGTACTTGTATTGTCATGCACTGTTAAAAATGCACTTTTATTTTACATCTATTTACTGTAATAATACACTATGTAAATGAGCATTTCTTATTCTTATTTTTCTTTTAAACAGTAAGTGAATGTAATAAATTTTCATTTCCTCTCATTGTACATTTGTGTGAGAGGAGGGAAGACAGCGGACGATGAGGGAAAACGAGGGAGGAGACGTTACGATGAGGAAAGAGATGTACAATGAGGGTGTAGAGGGTACAAGGAGGGATGAGGAGAGAAGTGGAGAGAATGGTGGAAGAGGATTTTAGAGGAGGGCGGAAGAGGGACGAAAAAGATAGGGACGTGATGAGAAGACACGAAAGAGGAGAGATGTGCAGGAAGGAGAACAACGAGGAAGGTGAGTACAGACAAGGAATATTGAATGTGTATTGATTAGTTGCATGTATTGATTAGTTAAATGTATTGATTAGTTAAATGTATTGATTAGTTAAATGTATTGATTAGTTGAATGTATTTTTGAGTATTGTTTTTGTAAACTTTAAAATTGTGTCTCCGTTCTAAGTACGATATCTAAAATTATGCAAACCGACAGTTTGAAATGTAGGCCAACTACAATTATGCAAACCGACAGTTTGAAATGTAGGCCCACTATAATTATGCAAACCGACAGTTTGAAATGTAGGCCTACTACAATTATGCAAACCGACAGTTTGAAATGTAGGCCCACTACAATTATGTAAACTGACCATTTCAAAATGTAAACTCACTAAAATTATGCAGACGGACAGTTTGTATGCCTAAGATACATGCAATACAAATATACAGAGCTACGCCTCGAATTGTACTAGAAATCTTAATTACAATGAGTCAATACAGTCCTATTGTTTAAAATGGAGTGTTAGGACACAATAAGTCAATACAGTCCTATTGTTTGAAATGGAGTGTTAGGACACAATGAGTCAATACAGTCCTATTGTTTGAAATGGAGTGTTAGGACACAATAAGTCAATACAGTCCTATTGTTTGAAATGGAGTGTTAGGACACAATGAGTCAATACAGTCCTATTGTTTGAAATGGAGTGTTAGGACACAATGAGTCAATACAGTCCTATTGTTTGAAATGGAGTGTTAGGACACAATGAGTCAATACAGTCCTATTGTTTGAAATGAAGTGTTACGACAGATCTTTAGGAAAAGTTTTGTTTATGCCCATTTTTTCAACTGGTCACTATAATATTTTTTTTTGTTGAAAATTCAATTAATAATTGTACCTAAATCTATACATCAATAAATGTATGTTTTAAGTTGTATTGTTTTGTAGACGACATTTAGCACATTCAATGGAAGAATTGAGAGGAAGTCTGATGCGTATCCCGGGGTGGCTGGGGTGGCCGGGGTGGCTGGGGTGGCTGTGTGGCTGGGGTGGCTGGGGTTGCTGGGTGGCTGGGGTGGCCGGGGTGGCTGGGTGGCCGGGATGGCTGGGATCGCTGGTGTGGCTGGGGTGGCTGGGGGCCGGGGTGGCTGGGGTGGCTGGGGTGGCCGCAGTGGCTGGGGCAAAGTTTCATAAAAGTCGCAGCCCGTTTTTTACATATATTCTTCAGTTTTTTATAAACACCAATAACACTCCCGGGGGGAGGGGGGGAGGGGGGTTGTAAGCTTCAATGTACGCCAATACACAAACATTTCACCCCGACCCATGTCAATACTATATCTTACTCCCCCCCCCCCCCACACACACACACACTTTTCACCACGCAATGTACTGCATTTTCTTATTAAAACTTTTCATCACATAATTACGTATATATAAAAATGAATGTATGTATGTATGTATGTTTGTCTCATATGCGCTCCCACACCATTCATGCGATTGCAACAAAACTTTGGTGAGTTGTTGGCCACCTACCTGGGCATTTAACTGCGACATTAAAAAACTTTTCAAATATTTCGTTTTTGGCCGTTGGCCCTTCATTAGTTTTTTTTCTTATACGAGCTTTGTAAAAAATATTTCCGTCTGCGCTCCTACGCCATTCGTCTGAATGCGCTAAACCTTGGGTAAAATGTTACAAGCACGCCCACAAAGGTTTGGAAATAATTATAAACGTTTTAAAATATTCCGTTTTGAGCCAGGGGCCCCGTGTTCGTTTTTTCTTATATGAGCTATATAAATATAGTTTAAAACCGTATGCGCTCCTACACCATTCATGCGATTGCAACAAAACATTAGAGAGTTGTATTCTACAAGCTCGCGCATTTTACTGGGTCATTATAACACTTTTAAAATATTTCGTTTTGGCCGTTGGCCCCAAAATCGTTTTTTTTTCTTATATGAGCTTTGTAAACAATAGATTTCGTCTGCGCTCCTACACCATTTATTCGAATACGCTAAAACTTTGACGAGATGTTGCGAGCATGCCTACAAAGGTTTCTAAATTATTACAACCGTTTTAAAATATTCCGTTTTGAGCCAGGGGCCCCATGTTCGTTTTTTCTTATATGAGCTATATAAATATAGTTTCAAACCGAATGCGCTCCTACACCATTCATGCGATTGCAACAAAACATTGGAGAGTTGTATTCCATAAGCTCGCGCATTTTACTGAGTCATTATAACACTTTTAAAATATTTCGTTTTGGCCGTTGGCCCCAAAATCGTTTTTTTTCTTATATGAGCTTTGTAAACAATAGATTTCGTCTGCGCTCCTACACCATTTATTCGAATACGCTAAAACTTTGACGAGATGTTGCGATCATGCCCACAAAGGTTTCTAAATTATTACAACCGTTTTAAAGTATTCCGTTCTGAGCCAGGGACCCCATGTTCGTTTTTTCTTATATGAGCTATATAAATATAATTTCAAACCGTATGCGCTCCTACACCATTCATGTGATTGCAACAAAACTTTTTTGAAAGGTTGTCCATAAAGTCGCGCATGTTAATGGGTAATTACAATACTTTTAAAATATTCGGTTTTCAGCTGTTGGCCCCAAATTCTTTTTTTTCTTATATGAGCTTTGTACAAAATAATTTCGGTATGCGCTCCTATACCATTCTTCTGAATGCGATAAAATTTTAGTTAGATGTTTTTCCCACGCCCTTAAAGCTTTTCCAATTATTACAACCGTTTAAAATATTCCGTTTTGAGCCAGGGGCCCCATGTTCTATTTTTCCAATATGAGCTATATAAATATAATTTCAAACCGTATGCGCTTCTACACCATTCATGCGATTGCAACAAAACTTTGTTGAAAGGTTGTCCATAAGGTCGCCCATGTTAATGAGTAATTACAATACTTTTAAAATATTCCGTTTTCAGCCGTTGTTCCCAAATTCTTTTTTTTTCTTATATGAGCTTTGTACAAAAAAATTTCTGTATGCGCTCCTAAATCATTTATCTGAATGCGATAAAACTTTAGTAAAATGTTTTACCCAAGTCCGCAAAGCTTTTCAAATTATTACAACCGTTTAAAATATTCTTTTTTGAGCCAGGGGCCCTATGTTCTATTTTTCCTATATGAGCTATACAAATACAATTTCAAACAGAGCTAATGTGTGGATGGATAGATTTTTAATAAAATACAAATAGCGACATTAAATTGTGTGTGTCACATAGTAATTAGGTTTCTGAAGTAGTTACAACACTTTTAAAATAATCCGTTTTTGGCAGTTGGCCCCAAAATCGTTATTTTTCTTATATGAGCTTTGTAAAAAATAATATCCGTATGCACTCCTATACCATTTATCTGAATGCGATACAACTTCAGTAATATGTTTCTCTTTTTTTAATTTTGTGATATAATAAGTAGGTTTCTGAAGTAATACAACAATTCTACAATATTCCGTTTGTGGCCGGGGGCCTTAATTCGTTTTCCACCATTTATTATCTATATAATTATCGTATGCATTCCTATACCATTCATCCGATTGCGATAAAACTTTGGTGAATTGATATGCGTGCTCCCGCAAATGTTTCTAAATTAGAACAACATTTTACAATATTTCGCATGGGCCGATGTCCTTAAATTCGTTTTGTTTTCTTTAACAAACTTTATCAAAATAATTTCAAACGGAGCTAGCAACTCAACCGCCCTTGAACAAATGCCAACAGACATCAATTTGTAGCAAGAGCAGAGAAAACACGTTTTTGCATGTTTAGTGTAGAGAGTATTTTTGTTGTTTTTATTAATAAGCTTGAATTTTGTGACGTATTTTAGAATCGGATATAGCTTTGTAAATATCTTGTGATTTTGAATAGCAATGATGTAGTAATACATCTATTATATAAGAATGATCTATGCTGACCGTAACTCACAAAGAACCGATACGATTTAAATACGTTCCCATTTTTTAAAACAATCATAGTTTTCTTCTATTATTTTAAGGAACTCGAATCAATGGTAATGCGAAAAATATATTGTATATTCGCTTTAATTTTAATAAAATTTTAAGTATTAATCATATAAATTACAAATAAATCTGGAGTAACAACTAAGGAACTATTTTAAACATTTTATATGTGGTTGAAAGTTATGAAAATTAATAAAACAAATTATAATCAAAGAATTACACTGTAATCACATTTATCGGGGAAACCAAAACATCTGTTGATTGTAGTGCATTTTTTAAGTAGTTCCAAATATTGCGTAATAAAAGTAAAATTAATTTGTTCTAAATAATAACGCAAATGACCTCAGAACTCAAATTGTCTATTTATTCAATGCAAAAATTTATCTGATTTAATAACCGCGCCTAATAAAATTGATAATGTATTTCCCCCTTCCTAAAAGTAAAATTAATAAATATAATAGATTGCTTTTTAAATTGCTACAATTTAAAAAATGAAATACAATTTTTGCTTTTTATTTTTAACGTTTAATAAATTTTTACTTTTATTCTTTCCAAAAATATACATTTATGAAATTTATAAATTAATAAAATAAATTTTAAAAAACCCTAACCTTTAAATATACTTTTAATACGAAAATGCCGTTTAATGCAATCAGTGCAGCGAAACTACATATCCAAATAGCATCCACTAATGCACTTATCACTCATTTAAATAAGAACAAAGCATTTGAAATGCAAAAAAATTGTTTTTGCGTAAGTAAGTGGATTACAATCCCGTGGATGATTTTATTAATTTCTTTAAAACTCTGTTTGGGGGAGGGGGAAGTTGACAAAATGAATTTGACAAATAATTTGCCTTCTTAGGTACATATATATGGGGGTTAGGAAATAGAGTGTGTACAATTTTATATCTTTAAATCCAATGATATTACTGTTGTGAAAAATAGATGCTATATTCTCATTTTACGAATTAAGAAAATAAATGACGTTAACACAACGTAAGTACATTTACAAAAGTATATCCATGAATATCAAAACCCATTCATTTTACAAAGAATTACCAGTTTTGTACCGGGGCCCTATAGTAGTTTTTCTTTCTAATATGAGCTATTTAAATATAATGTCCGTATGAGTTCCTATACTATTCATTTGAAAGCGATAAACTTTCAGTGAGTTGTTGTGTGCAGGCCCGCATTAGGTTTCTAAAGAAGTGCAAATATTTTACAATATTCCGCTTTGGGCCGGGGGCCTTAAATTCTTTTTTTTTTCTTATATGAGCTATGTAAATATAACGTCAAGCAGAGCTATTGCATAAGTGGGTGGAATTACTGTGACATTTCATTTTGTATATGTGACTTAATAAATAGGTTTCTGATTTAGTACAAATATTTCACAATATTACTTTTGGGGCCGGGGGCCCTAAATTTGTTTATATGTAATAAATGAGCCATATAAATATAATTTCAAACATAGCTATTGCATGGGGGGATCAATCGCTATATGTTTTGGGACTAAATTTGGAAAATCCATGCTTCCCACACGGACAGCTGCGTGTGGTCTGCTGACACTTCTTAAAACCTTCTATTTAATTCGAATACGCACCAGACGGTTAAAAAAAGGTGTTTATTAGAAGAACTTACAAAAAAATTATTAAAACACGGACACTTTATTTCGATGAGTGGCATTGCAACGCATGCCGGGTACTCGCTAGTTACGTATATTTAGAGAATGTGGCAATTATAAAAAAATAATAACGAAATATAACATGATTCATGTACATCATCGTACACATGCCGCGTCATGTACATCATCGTAAACTACTCGCCGTCATGTTTTAGGAACATGTACAGATTTTTGTTCCCTAAAATTTTGCGTACATAATTTAACTAAAAAGATGTACAGATGTCTTAAAATCTTAGAGCTCTTAGTTTATCTCAATTTGAAAACGCTTAAATTGCAGGTGTAGTCCCGTCCCTGGACACATGTTCAAATGTCCATCTGATAACGGTGACATCATCAAACTCACGGGAGAAGTAATTCAACTCCAATGAGCTAAGCCAATTTAACTCCAATGAACTAAGCCAATACAACTCCAATGAACTACGCCAATACAACTCCAATGAACTACGCCAAAATACAACTCCAATGAACTACGCCAATACAACTCCAATGAACTACGCCAATACAACTCCAATGAACTACGCCAATACAACTCCAATGAACTAAGCCAATACAACTCCAATGAACTAAGCCAATTTAACTCCAATGAACTAAGCCAATACAACTCCAATGAACTAAGCCAATTAATGTGAACATATCTGTAATGATCTGAAGATTGTTTGCTATAATTTCTTCAGTGGCCCCCCTCCCCCCAAAATTGTCTTTCCTTCAACTTTGGATTACATTTTCACCTTTATTATAACAATATTTTAATATTTAAAAAATCTAATGTCCAGAATTAGCCAGATAATCAATTCATTTGAGAATCCCTTAAGAAACAATTATCCCCACAGAGACGTATCACAGATAATCCCAAGTTAGCAGCTAAAGGGATTGCTACGGAGCATCATCCCACCGTCCCGGGGTCCGTTGCCCTTCATTAGCGGACAGACCGCCTCCAAGTCACCCATGCCGTGAGTACGGCCCGTAAAACGTTAGCACTCATTAGAAAACACAAGCCGGGGCAGATCATCCCGTGACCCCTGGCCACTCCGTCCCTGTCGGGGTTTTCCATCACTGCAGGGCGCCTTGGTTGTCGTGAAAGATTCCGTGGGGGTGAGGGGTGTCAATATGAGTCGGAAGCACCCCTGAGTTATGTCCCTGTAATTGTCAGTTCTCGTGATACAGCATTAACTTTGTTAACGGTTGAACCAGCCATGTCCAAATATGCATTGCTTAAAATGTGTGGTCTTTCATTGGCATTCGGATATCATGTTACGCGCAATCGCGTCTATATTAGCGTTTACTTTTTTGTCCGCTAAAAACATTCATTTCAGCAATTTTTTAGACAACATTATCATGAAGATATTATCATGAAGATATTATAATTAAGATATTAACAACACAATTGATATCCATTCTGAATGACACATCCAATAAAGAATCTTGTGGCGTCAAGATGTTTTGATCACTTCCGGCTGGACAGCTGTTACCAAAGTTATACAGGTATGTGGCATTATCTGCCACAGGAGACGGAGATACATATTACACATAATTAATATCTAAGATTGGAACAATTGGATGAAAGGGCAGGGGGGGGGCGGGGAGCGAGCGTTGTATGACATCAGTCGTAATTGCTGACATGATGATTACATAGATATGTACTCCGGAAAGTCCTTATATTTTTTTCTAATTCAACATCATAAAATTTACCGGACCTTGGATTATTGCCAAGTACATAATAACACAATGTACACAATTATTAGCCTTGTCAAGGATGTACAAAATTATTTGCATTATCAATGATATTCTCAATTTGCCAAGTCAATGATGTACTCAATTTGCCTTTTCAGGATGTACGCAATTAGCCTAGTCAATGATGTACATAATTATTTGCCTGCCAATGATGTACACAATTTACCCAATCAATGATGTACACAATTATTAGCGTATTCAAAGATGTACACACTTATTAGGTTATTTAATAATGTACACAACTATTAGCTTATTTAAATATGTACACAATTATTAGCTCATTTAAAGATGTACATAATTAGTCTAGTCAATGGTGTACACAATATGTTTAGTCAATGATGTACACCAACTAAGACGTTTGTGTAGCAGTGAAACATATCAATATTTTATGTATAAATGATTTCATTATCAAAGAATAAATACATTTCATTTCGAAATTTATTTCCGCATGAATAAATTAATAGAAGTGCTTACACACAGCTCCTATAAGTCAACAGTTTGCCTACCATTAAAGAAATGGACTTCTCATCCCCATCAACAAATCAACAGTTTGCCTACCATTAGAGTAATGGACTTCTCATCCCCATCAACAAATCATAAGTTTGCCTACCATTAAAGAAATGGACTTCTCATTCCCATCAAAATATCAACAGTTTGCCTACCATTAGTGTAATGGACATCTCATCCTCATCAACAAATCAACAGTTTGCCTACCATTAGAGAAATGGACTACTGCCCCAGCTGTCCAATGGCGTGCTGCCCTCACATAAAACAATTGTTTACAGCAGAGAACAATTTCGAGGCCGATTTGACCCTTGACCTCGTCCTCGTCTGTCCTCGTCACGTGAGCAATGACTTGTCAGTTTCTGTGTCACATGACTCCGTGACCTGGAGTGTCCCTGAATTGAGAGATTTGCAAAACTGATTTCTCGATATTTGTAATGAAACGCAAACCACCAGTGGGTCATAACTAAACGTGACAAAGTATTGACTAAACTATAACTAAATATTGACTAAACTATAACTAAATATTGACTAAACTATAACTAAATATTGACTAAACTATAACTAAATATTGACTAAACTATAACTAAGTATTGACTAAACTATAACTAAATATTGTCTAAACAATAACTAAATATTGACTAAACTATGAATAAATATTTACTAACCTATGAATAAATATTGATTTAATGACTAAATATTGAATATTGACAAAATGACTAAATATTTAGTATTGTCCTAATGACTAAATATTGACAAAACTATGACTAATTATTGACTAATTTTAGACTTTACAAAATGTAAAATCAATCATGCGGGGGGGGGGGGGGAGGGGACGATTGAAAATTGGACAAAACATAAAAGTAACGCACTTTATAATAATGCCAATGATTGCTCGCCCCCCACCCCTTTCGCCCCCCCCCAAGGCTCGCAACAACACATTTGTTTCACGCCACTGATCTATAAAGTATATTCCACTGAACCACTATATTCCACTGACCCATTATATTCCACTGAACCACTATATTCCACTGAACCACTATATTCCACTGAACCACTATATTCCACTGACCCACTATATTCCACTGAACCAATTATATTCCACTGACCCATTATATTCCACTGAACCACTATATTCCACTGATCCACTATATTCCACTGACCCACTATATTCCACTGACCCACTATATTCCACTGACCCACTATATTCCACTGACGCACTCAATTTACAATGCAGATTTATTTCGCCAACAAATTTAAAAAAGCATCAGAAAATATTACGCACCATTCGCACCATGCGCACTTGCGATATTTGTTAATATGGAATCTCATTTATGTCAGTAATATGGAATCTCATTTATGTCAGTAATATGGAATCTCATTTATGTCAGTAATGTGGAATCTCATTTATGTCAGTAATATGGAATCTCATTTATGTCAGTAATATGGAATCTCATTTATGTCAGTAATATGGAATCTCATTTATGTCAGTAATATGGAATCTCATTTATGTCAGTAATGTGGAATTTTATTTATGACAGTAATGTGGAATCTCATTTGTGTCAGTAATGTGGAATTTTATTTCGTGAATCATGTTTCCTGATTAGATAGAATATATTGACAACGGCAACGAGTCTATCTGCCAAGTTTCAGCTCGATAGCTTGACAGGAAGTGGGTCAATGAGCCGAACAAAATTTTGCCAGAGACTGAGCAAGCCAGCCATTCACAAACAACTGCGACGTTAACATAAAACATTAACAAATGCATGACAACATATTCTAGATTATAAGATATTATGAACAAACAACTGCTTACTAATTAATGTACAAAGGAATCTTTTTGACTGATCTTGTTTTCAATCAACTGGCAATAAAAATACTCAGACACTATACAGACACAACAGACTCTACAGAAACAGAAATACTAGTTTCGTTAAATAATGTGTTTCGAGTTTTCTGAGATTACCTAACTCTCTTGACTAAGAGGATGACTAGTCTAAGCTGAGTTAATCCAAGCTTTTGGTCTGGAGTTCAATCACAACAAAAACCTAGACAAGCAAACACCACCAGCACCACAACACCACCAGCACCACAACACCACCAGCACCACAACACCACCTGCACCACAACACCACCAGCACCACAACACCACCAGCACCACAACACCACCAGCACCACGGGTGGATGGGAAACGCCAGCTATGGATGGTAACTTATCTAAGAGAAGCTTACTCCAGTATTCAAACCCGGAGATGGAGTCCCGTAGGCGGCATGACATTGTCACAACTCCTGCGAGGCTACTGGTGCCAAGCCGAATCATTATTATCCTCTTGGTCCAACCAGATGCGTGGAGAGAGGCGATCGACTGTCTGCACTGGCAGTTCTTAAAAAACAAAGATTTGTGATTTCGTCAAGGCGTCTTTGCCATCGTCACATAGCAACGGACGGCCATCGTCACATAGCAACGGACGGCCATCGTCACAGAGCAAAGGACGGCCATCGTCACAGAGCAAAGGACGGCCATCGTCACATAGCAAAGGACGGCCATCGTCACATAGCAACGGACGGCCATCGTCACATAGCAACGGACGGCCATCGTCACATAGCAACGGACGGCCATCGTCACATAGCAACGGGCGGATGACAGAAAAATATACCTGATAAGGACGTTATTTGTAAGCACTGTTTCACAGCTGAGATAAACACAGTTGGTTTTAAGTTTAGTTAAGACTGAGAAACAGGCTGAAACATTACAAGACTAAACATTCAAACATATTGACATGCATGTAACTAAGGTTATCAAGTCTGCAGTCATTATTGTTTTCTCCCTATTTTAAACAGAACCAATTTCCATTCCAAGTTGCATCCTGGGAAGGTAGGCTTGAGATTCAATAAAAGTAATAATATAATCCAAGATTTTTGCAGTTGTTAAAATATTCTGTCATCAAATAGTCTGTCATAAAATAAATAGTCTGTCATAAAATAAATAGTATGTCATAAAAAGTCTATAGTTGTCATAAAATATTCATTCATGAAATATTGTGTCATAAAATAGTCAGTCATAAAAAAAATAATCTGTCATAAACAATTTTTCATAAAATAATATGCCATAAAATAGTGTGTCATAATATAGTCTGTCATAAATAAGTATGACATAAACAAGTCTGTTAAAATAAATAGTCAAATAGTCTGTCATAAAATAAATATTTTGTAATAAAATAGTCTGTTATAAAATAGTCTGTCATGAAAAAGAATGCCATATAATAAGATGTCATAAATAGCCTGTCATAAAATTATCTGTCTTATAGTAAAGTGTTATAAAATAGTCTGTCATAAATAAATCTGTTATAAAATAAATAGTCTGTCATAAAATAGTCGGTCATCAAATATATAAGTCGTCACAAAAATTGCCTGTCATAAAATAGTCCGTCATAAAATAGTCCGTAATAAAATAGTAGGTCAACAAAATAAACCTTCTGTCACAACAGAGTCTATCATGAAATTGGTTGTCATAAAATAAATAGTCTGTCATAAAATGTCAGTTATAAAATATTTTGTTATGAAATAGTCTGTCATAAAATAAATATGCTGTCAGAAAATAGTCCGTCTACACACCTTACTTCAAGCTGTCAAGCACTGATTTCCCAAGAGAGTCCTACCATGGCTTCTAAAACAATCAACGTTTGCTGTGTAATCAGTATGCTGTGGCAGTGCTAGGGTAATGTTGGGGCAATGTTGGAACAATGTTGGGGCAATGTTAGAACAATGGTGGGGCAATGTTGGGGCAATGTTGGAACAATGCATTAAAGACACACTTCTCGACAAGCCAAAAATCGGCCGATGGCATGAGTACATTGGCCGATGGCATGGGTACATTCGCCGATGTTATGAGTACATTGGCCGATGGCATGAGTACATTGGCAGATGGCATGAGTACATTGACCGATGGCATGAGTACATTGGCCGATGGTATGAGTATATTGGCCGATGGCATGAGTACATTGGCCGATGGCATGAGTACATTGACCGATGGCATGAGTACATTGGCGATGGCATGAGTACATTGACCGATGGCATGAGTACATTGGCCGATGGTATGAGTACATTGACCGATGGCATGAGTACATTGGACGATGGTATGAGTGAATTGGCCGATGGCATGAGTACATTGGCCGGAGGTATGAGTTCATTGGCCGATGGTATGAGTAAATTGGCCGATGACATGAGTACATTGGCCGATGGCATGAGTACATTGGCCGATGACATGAGTACATTGGCCGATGGCATGAGTACATTGGCCGATGGCATGAGTACATTGGCCGATGGCATGAGTACATTGGCCGATGGTATGAGTACATTGGTCGATGGCATGAGTACATTGGCCGATGGCATGAGTACATTGGCCGATGGCATGTGTACATTGGCCGCTGGCATGAGTACATTGGCCGATGGCATGAGTACATTGGCCGATGGCATGAGTACATTGGCCGATGGCATGTGTACATTGGCCGATGGCATGAGTACATTGGCCGATCGCATGAGTACATTGGCCGATGGCATGAGTACATTGGCCGATGGCATGTGTACATTGGCCGATGGCATGAGTACATTGGCCGACGGCATGAGTACATTGGCCGATGGCATGAGTACATTGGCCGATGGTATGATTACATTGGCCGATGGTATGAGTACACTACGTCAGATGGAAAAGATACAGGCATACGGAAAGCCACCGTTGGCGATCACCGTGCCATTAAAGGGAGGTATAATATTTAAGGCTGTACAATTTCTGAATATTTAATACTTTCATACGACGCAACACACCTCCATGCTTTTTTTTCTTCCAAACAATCCTATATCATTTTGTCCATCTTACACATAGCAATGGGTCCTCTAGAGTCACCTTCCTTCGGAGTCCGCCCCTGCGTAGTTATACAAGTAAAGTAATTAAGGAAAAGGCCCCATATAAAAACGGCCTTATCGTCCTCCAATGAACGAGCCAAATCAGAAGACGCACACACCTTTGAGGACAAACTCGAGATGACCCTTGAGAAGGTACTCTACATCCGGCCCTAAGATCTGGCGTAGAAATTTCAGTCCGGCCGATAGAGTTTAAGTAGCGTTTTATCTTTTCTCTAGTGCGTCTGCCCGTTTGCTGTGGGCCCGATGGTGCCTGGTCGCATTGCTGCATCAAATAGTTCCCATGAATCCTCGCGGATATACAAACAAAATAAAACTTTAATTCTGGGCTGCGTCTTTCAGCTCCGTGTCATGGCTGGCCACAAGTTTCTAAGTCTTTATGAGGGAGCTCCTTTTTTTTATAACATTTTAGTTCTGATAAATTATCGCAAAAAGTAATTTATGGGTTTGGTATTGTAACTGTACTGTCGAAGAGAGAAGATCTAAAAATAGTTTGTTATTATTATTTTTGTTAATGTAACTGTAACACATTATTTTTGTTCCGTTAGTTTCGGCTAATGGATCTAACAGCGATGAGATAACAAAGACATTTCCAAATAACCATGACTAATGATTAATGTACAGCTATTCAATGTCACATTTAATGTAAGAAAAATATATTTTTGTACATTAGTTTTATAATCAAGGCTTCTCAAATTGCAAGTAAATTTCTTCATTGTAAAAATTCATGACACTCGTTCCTACAGAAAGAAATGTTGAGGATTATTTGCACGTGGCGATTTCAAAGATAAGAAATTATGTGTGTGTATAGATTGATTCAGGAAGGTATCAACATAGTAGTCTTTAACTAAAAGAATTTAATTATACAATTTCAAAATTGGACAACTCCAACAGAAAGGGAACAATGTTTTTAAATAATTCTTTTAAAATCATTGTAGAACCTCTCTAAAAATGCATCCATCACTTATTATTCAAATTCTTATTGCAAAGAGCATCGATATATTTATATATATATATACATTGTAAATTTAAATGATATTTATATGAATGTTTCTTTTTGTACCACTGAAGACATTTGCTAAATTGTTTGAAATTGTATTCTATGTAGCTATTATTAACCTAAGTTTAACCTATGTTTCATTTATATACACACATTGTATGTGTTTCCTTAAGGTACTTGAAAGCTTTATCGCAGTCCAACACACTTATCATTAGTTCTTCTAATTAACAGAAGTTTAAGAACGTCCATAAGATCTGAGCTGTTACATTGATTACACTTGCATTTCAAACAATCGAGTCATCACTTTGAAACCATGTGACATAATTTGATGTTGTCATTATTTGTATGTATAACCATACGTAGCTCTTTTAGTGGTATTGGTTACTCAATTATCTATACGATCTCATGATGACTCTTACTAAACAGCGTTTAGAGACATTCAACTCTCAATGCTAAATCTATCACAGAGACATTCAACACTCAATGCTAAATCTATCACAGAGACATTCAACACTCAATGCTAAATCTATCACAGAGACATTCAACTCTCAATGCTAAATCTATCACAGAGACATTCAACAATCAATGCTAAATCTATCACAGAGACATTCATCACTCAATGCTAAATCTATCACACATGAAAACTTTGAGAAAGTATTGGATTACAGTCGCATAAAAAATATGCGCCCCCAGTTCGGCCATTAGATGTCACGCAACGTTTGGGGACCTCTGCCGTACGGATGCCATTTATTACTCCCAGACACGTCACAGCGTTCCCCGACAAGGAAACGAGGGTGCAAGGATAATCAAACACGCGTGCTGGTACCCCGAGCGCTGGTGCCCCGTTTTACTTGTTTATGGGGGGGGGGGGGCCTCAGATAATTGTGGGGGGCTCAGATAATGGCGTGACAAAATATTTGTATAGTCGATATTGATTGTTTATTAGCGCAGGTAAACAAAGTATACACACGAATCTTTTGGCACTGTTTGAATGAGAGGCACATCTGGTGGCGTGACTTGTGTCATCTATTGGGTAGTGGAGACATGGTCAAGTGACACATCAACTATTGGATAGGGCACATTTGCCAAGTGACTTATGTCAAATTTTGGGTAGTGGAGACATGGTCAAGTGACACATCAACTATTGGATAGGGCACATTTGCCAAGTGACTTATGTCATATTTTGGGTAGTGGAGACATGGTCAAGTGACACATCAACTATTGGATAGGGCACATTTGCCAAGTGACTTATGTCAAATTTTGGGTAGTGGAGACATGGTCAAGTGACACATCAACTATTGGATAGGGCACATTTGCCAAGTGACTTATGTCATATTTTGGGTAGTGCCCATTCGCCAAGTGATGTGATCTAGGCTTACCTTGACCCTAGCGTAATATACCCTTGTTAGATGTGACACTAGCAAGTTGTGACTCTAAACTTGGCCCCAACTTAACGTGACCTTAACTTAACGTGACCTTAAAGTAAGGTGACCTTAAGTTAACGTGACTTTTACTAGACAATCAGCTATATGCTCTTACTTTGTATATGTTTATTATTCATAGAGTTCGATTCGACTGTCACTCATATTAGCGATGAGCAAACCAGAATAATATTCATTTCCTTCAAGCCAAAAAGTGCAATAATAGAGTGACTTTATATTCTATATACGTAGCTATACACTATGATAGTATGACTATACACTCTAATAGCATGAATATACACTATATTAGCATGACTGGACACCCTAATAGCATAAATATACACTATAATAGTATGACTGGACACTCTATTAGTATGACTATACACTACAATGGTATATCTATATACACTACAAAGGAATGTCTATACACTACAATGGTATGAATATACACTACAATGGTATGACTCTACGCTACAATGGTATGACTATGCAATACAATGGTAGGACTATCCACTACAAAGGAATGACTCTACACTACAATAGTTTGACTCTACACTACAATGTTATGACTATAAACTACAATGGTATGAATATACACTACAATGGTATGAATATACACTACAATGGTATGACTCTACTCTACAATGGTATGAATATACACTACAATGGTATGACTATACACTACAATGGTATGACTATACACTACAATGGTATGACTCTACACTACAATGGTATGACTATACATTACAATGGTATGACTATATACTCCAATGGTATGACTATACCATACAATGGTATGACTCTACTATAACCATGACAACGTTATAGGTATCCGCCATGACTTACTGCAGATTTGGCCCCAACTTCCATTAAATTAAAGCATGTGTTGCTGTTTTTTGTGGCTGTTACTGCTGTTGTTGTTGTTGTTATTTTTGCTGTAGTGCTGTGGTTGTTGTTGTTGTCTTTGTTGTTGTTGCTGCTGCTGTTTGTGCTGTTGTTGGTGTTGTTGTTGGTGTAGCTGATGTTGTTTTTACCTAAGCGACTATTAAACATCCTAAACTGATTTGTCGATTAATTTATTCTAAAAGTTTGAAGTAATGCCAGAGCGCCACTTGCCAGTTAGTTCACTTTCACTTTCTCCTGGTCATCACTTTCTCCTGGTCTTCACTTTCTCCTAGTCTTCACTTTCTCCTAGTCTTCACTTTCTCCTAGTCTTCACTTTCTCCTAGTCTTCACTTTCTCCTAGTCTTCACTTTCTCCTAGTCTTCACTTTCTCCTGGTCTTCACTTTCTCCTAGTCTTCACTTTCTCCTAGTCTTCACTTTCTCCTAGTCTTGCCTTTCTCCAGGCACGTAGTCTTATTTAAAATAATTTAACTTATTTTCCCTATTTTAAACTTTTTACACCGATTAATTACACCTTTCATGGCCACTTCCGCCAATGAGTTTTCAGCAAGCGGCAAATCACTGATAATGACGTCAGAGAATTCAACTGACAATTTCCCTTTGTCTTGTTTAAGACATTTCATTTGCAGCTCAAATGTTATCATATTAATCGGATCTTGAAGTTAGCTGAATAATAAAAAAAGGCCTTTTAGGTAATGGTAGGTCTGAAATGTGTTGAACGTTTCAATAGGCCTAACAAATAATGTTAGAAATGCAAGATAATGAACTTTTCAATGGGCCTAATAACTAATGGTAGGTATGCAAGATGTTGAACAGGTCAATAGGCCAAACAACTAATGCTAGAAATGCAATTTTTTAAACTTTTCTCACAAATATTTACAAGTCTACTAAATGTTCTACTTTCTGAAAAGAGACAAAACAAACACTACACGTGACAATCTCTCCTTAAACAGACGATTTCAAACTCTCTCCCCCCCCCCCCCCCCCCGGGCCTAAGTTTGTTAATCTGACTTTTAAAGAATATTATTTAAATTAGTAATAACATCGTGTAAGGTCAACTCATCATTACATCCAACAATGGCGGCACAAGCCATCCAACAATGGTGGCACATAGGGGCGGTTTTATTTAGCTCCCACTTTGATGACGGCACTTCTGATGGGGATTTAATTTGCTTCACTACGCCCTCGCTGCGCCCTCTCCTGGAGACACGAACAGCGAAGCGCTTAAATATTAAAAAAGTCGATTAGCTCCTGGAGATATCCGCCTGAAATCTGATAAGGTAAAAAGAAAACGGACATAGGTTAATCCAGGCAGAAAAAGTATTACGCTAAGCCAATAGGGGCCACGCTTTGTCTGAAAGATTGGATTACATTGATTGGACAAGACGATGAAATTGGTTTTCTGTGTTAAGATAAAAAGCATATTTAAATATTATTTTATTATTCGCTCAAAATTTAAAATGACAACTAGTTTGTGTGTCGAGTTATGGGTCTTTGCGGCCATCTTTTGTTTGGTTCTTTCTTGTGTTGCTGTTGCTGTTGCTGTTGTTGTGTTGCTGTTGTTGTTGTTTTGTTGTGTTGCTGTTGTCATTGTTTCAACCTTTGAGGGGTATCAGAGCACCAAATTTGTTTACCTTTTTGAAGGCATTTAAAGTAATTAGGATAAGGTGCTACAATGAATCCCATAAAACGGAGAGACCTGGTGTTGACAGACGAGACTTGGACGCAGCTCTACATTAAAGGCAGGTCAGACATTGACACCTGGCGCATAGTGAGCAGGTGAAGCATGCTAAATACAAAATGTTTGCATAAGTGCCTGTATATCTTATACTGGGAGATAATAGGGCGCCAGTGCCTGCATGTCTTATACTGGGAGATAACAGGGCGGCAATGCATGCACATCTTATACTGGGAGATAATTGGGCGCAAGTGTGTGCATGCCTTTTAACTGGGGGATTTGAGGGCGCCAGTGCCCGCATGTCTTTTAACTGGGGGATTTGAGGGCACCAGTGACTGTATGTCTTTTAACTGGGGGATTTGAGGGCACCAGTGCCTGCATGTCTTTTAACTGGGGGATTTGAGGGCACCAGTGACTGTATGTCTTTTAACTGGGGGATTTGAGGGCACCAGTGCCTGCATGTCTTTTAACTGGGGGATTTGAGGGCACCAGTGACTGTATGTCTTTTAACTGGGGGATTTGAGGGCACCAGTGCCTGCATGTTTTTTTACTGGGAGTTAAAGATTATTATTAACTTTTTATTATTTCTTAAGTGGCTTGGAGGTTAGAGTGAAAGAAGGAGGTTTGGAGAGTCATGACTGAGACACATGACGTCATTGGGGTTCATCGCTACTCTAAATACATGTCGGATTTTTGCACAGCATTGAACATGCACAGCATTGAACATGCACAGCATTGAACATGCAGTGTTTAAATCCTTTGTGTTAACTTTGCCTTTGTTTGTGGGTGGCTGGGTGGCAATAACTCAGACGGATAATGGACCGATTTCCCATCAAGCTATTGAGCTGAAACCTAGACTCGCTGCCCATGACAACACATCAAATGTTTGCTCCAACCCTCAAACCCAACCCACAAACATCCATTTTTCCTGCTTTTTCCAGGGGAGCATAAATGAAAATTCCCGATAACTGAGCTAAATGAGATTCTAAAATATGACAAGTTTGTTTGCTGCGTAAGAGCGGTTGGGTCATTATAATATTAATATAGTTCAGGGCCGAGAAAAAAAATTGCGGTTGCAAACCTTGGGAAGGGGGAGGGGCGCATTAATTGGGATTCTTATAAAATGCAAAACTTGTATTCATGTTATGTCAAATTTTCAAAACACTCCCCCCCCCCCCCCCCCCAAATTGCTCACTTTTACATTTTATCAAAGATTTATACAAAACAATAAGTTTTGACCGGGAGTTTAATTTTTAATTTTTAATTTTTAATTTTTAATTTTTAATTTTTAATTTTTAATTGTTAATTTTTAATTTTTTACGATCGATGCGCATCTAACAAGAACATTTCTATACTAAAATATATGAGACATCGTGTTACCAGGATAAAAATGGAAGACCTATTGCGCTACTTTCCACCTGATCTTTCGAAGTCTACACATCTAAAATACAGTTGTTCGAGTGTAGCTGATTCCAGCCAAGGAGGAATTATAAGAGTAATAATGAAGAGAATGCAAACAAATTATGTATAACAATTTTCAAGGATTTTGAAATTTTTATTTAGGAAATAGGAAATTAGACTTTCTTAATTTTTAAACAAGAATCTATATGCATATATTTACACACACACAATCACATATTTACGTTTCTCACAACAATGGTTTTTTTAAATTCTTTTCTTCTTTGTTATATAGGTCAACCAATACGTTTGTTAAATCACTTAAATAACGAATTTAAAAGATGCCCTTAACATTAAAAATATAATATGTGTAGCGTGTAGCATTGTTTAGTTTCGGTAGCATGAAAGGATTTTGATAAATTGGTTAAAAATTAAAATTGACCCAAACGTTGCTCGCTCCTCTATATATATGATTGAAAAATTGATTTTTTAAACATAATTTGGATATTTAAAGACGAATCGATTATCCAATGTTAACGTTATATCAGTCCTGCTCTCTTTTAATATCAATCTATTTTAATAGTTTACTAAGATCTATTTTACTATCTATTTATTAATATATATTTTAATATCTATTTATTAATATATATTTATTGATATCTATTTTAATATCTATTCATTAATATATATTTTATATCTATTTATTAATGTCTATTTTAACATCTATTTATTAATATACGTTTTATATCTATTTATTAATATATATTTTAATATCTATTTATTAATATATATTTTAATATCTATTTATTAATATCTATTTTAATATCTATTTATTAATATATATTTTAATATCTATTTATTAATACCTATTTAATATCTATTTATTACAATCTATTTAATATCTATTTATTAATATCTATTTTAATATCTTATTGGACGGCCTCGCCTGAGATATATTGACGTTTGCAAAAAGAGCATGAAGGAAGCGAACATTGAAGTCAACAAATGGGAGATCATTGCCGAACAACGTACCAGCTGGCGAACGGCAGTGTACGAAGGAGTGAAAAATGCAGAAGATGTGCGGAACAAAGCCCTTGTAAGAAAAAAACAGCACGGAAGGCCAAAAAAAAATTAACCAGGAATCATCATTCTCCTGCGTGAAATGCAGACGAGATTGTCACTCCAGGATTGGCCTAGTGGGCCACTCGTCGAAGTGTAGGACTACAATATAGCTACTCCATCGTCTCGTGAAGACGGAAGGATGCCATACAATTTTAATATCTATTTATTAATATCTATTTTAATATCTATTTATTAATATCTATTTTAATATATATTTATTAATATCTATTTTAATATCTATTTATTAATATCTGCCCTCAATCTCATAAAGATGCCCCATGCCCGTAAGCTGTTTTTTTCGCAAAAGGGTAGAAAAACAAGTGTTCCCTGATATTTGAAGAAAATCTTAAACCATATTTGTTTACGCCCCTGAACTGGGAATTGCTTTTTTTTGTGTTATAAATATAACATTTTGTCGCTTGTTAAATATTTCAGATATTGTTTTTCAAATAAAAATGTCTCCACTCTCGTTCATTAACCTTCTCGATGTACTTTCACAAATTGTTTACAATTAAACATTTATATCAACATAATTTTATCCCTCGTTATCATGTGCCCACCCATTGTCTTCGCCTCTGAAATGTATATTTGGAAAGTCGAAAAGTTATGATGTTTTTTTTTTTAATAGAAAGTCTTATCCGCCATTTTCCCCATTTCAACTTCCCTGAGTTTTGAGATATGGGCATACGTATGTAAATGTGTCCAAAATATGTCAACGCCCTTGAGGATTTAGATGATTAATACCTACATTGCAAACATTACATATATTTACATATAAGCATATTTCTTAGATCTTATTTAAATTGATTCGATTTGGATACAATAAAACATAATGTTCAATCATTTTTATAAAATATTTCCTTTAGAGATCCAAGTTAAGTTCTCGCGGCTATCGAACACAAATTTACAAAATGCTACATGGAATTTCAATGAGTGTGCTACTGGCGTTACGTGATCAACGTAGCTAATGCTTACATATAATTAGTTCTTAAACTTTCTACAAAAGTTTCGGAACAACCAAAAGACGTAGACACTCTTATCTTTTAATTATGTTTGATTATTACGTAGAGCTGGACAACCGTAACTTATTTACATATGGTACAAATCAAAAAGACAATCTTTATTGATTTCCCTGTGATTTCAGTAGGTTTGATTCGATTTAATTTTGATTTTTAGTTCTTGATTTATTTTTTTTTTTTTTTTTTAAATTTAGATTTTTAGTTCGAGTGCTGGTTTGAAAGGAAGGACTACACCCCAACTAAATATTTTCCCTACCTTACTTAACTTTTCATAACTTTCACTTATTAAGTGTAACAAATGCACCAATGATCTCCCTCCCCAGATTTCCCCATGGGGTGCCTTGGTATCCATTACGCCTGGCTTATCTTACGTGAGGCATTAATGAATCGCTAAGGGGCTCTGAAAGGTAAGATCCTATCTTCTGTTCCTCGGGCAGAATACCACGTGACACACGCTAAGACATAAAAAACGTTCAATGACGTCATCAAACCGTGAGATGTCCTTCAGTTCTCGGATATCGTTACACCGCCGAGGACGTGTGGGTTTTTGGCAGACGAGATTCTTGGCAAAAAGAAAACCTTAATTCAGTCTTTAACGGAGCTCATTAAGACCTTGGTTACATTTACACAACTAACCGTTAGTTAAAATTCCCAAATTATATATACTTTTGGGGAATATTGCTTCGACTGCTTTCACATTCAACAACTATTTTATAAAATTTAGGGTTAAAAATTTAGTTCCAAAATAAAAAATGAAAAATATAAAAAATTGTATCTTAATTGTATGTTCGTTGCTATCCCCTCCCCTACCCTTTTAGGGAGCGGTTATTCCGGAACCATTCTTCCGAAAGACATTGTTCTGAAAGTCATTGTTCTGAAAGACGATACCCTGAGAACAATTTATCTGGGAACCGTTTTCCTGAGAGCCTTTGTTCATATAGCCATTTTGCTGAGAACCATTGTTCTAAGAACGAAAAATGAATTTTTTTTTAATTAAATGAGATGGGTTATTTTCTTGGATGAATGAATCAGCTATGTAAAGACACTTCCATTTTGTTGACATTGAATGTATCAGCTATGTAAAGACACTTCCATTTTGTTGACATTGAATGTATCAGCTATGTAAAGACACTTCCATTGTTGACATTGAATTTATCAGCTATGTAAAGACACTTCCATTGTTGACATTGAATTTATCAGCTATGTAAAGACACTTCCATTGTTGACAGTGAATGTATCAGCTATGTAAAGACACTTCCATTGTTGACAGTGAATGTATCAGCTATGTAAAGACACTTCCATTGTTGACATTGAATTTATCAGCTATGTAAAGACACTTCCATTGTTGACATTGAATTTATCAGCTATGTAAAGACACTTCCAATGTTGACCATCGAGGCAACATAGAAAATCCTGACAAGTTTAATCAGTGTAACCGAACAAGCCATTAACCGGTTTGTGTTGGCTTTAAACGGGTCTTGGAAACTTCCTTGGTGCCTTTCTTCTAACTGGTTTCTTCCGTGTCTCCCCGTCCTCCAATTCCACCACCACCCCTGCCACCAGTACCTCCTGCCACCAGTACCCCCGGCCACCAATACCCCCTCCCACCAACAACCCCCCCCCCCACCCACCCAGACGGTTGTGTCTTCCCGTGGCCAGAACGTAAAATAGTCATAAAATGGCAGTCAAAGATTGGATGTCCCTGTAGAGTTTCAATTTGAGGCTAAGAGGAAAGGGAGGTGGTAGGTCATATAAAGAGAAATCAAGAGATAGAGAGAGAGAGGGAGAGAGACGGAGAGATTTGAAGAGAGGGGATGATGAGCAGTAAAATTCTAGGTTGATGAGAGAGGGGATAGGGCCGAAGACAACACGACTAATTAGCGCTTGACAATGTCGTCCGGAGTAGATAAGTTTGAAAATTAATTCTATATACTTGGCAAACAAAGCGAGGCTGTTCAATGGGGGGGGGGGGGGGGAGTTAAAGAAAGGGTTGAATCAGGGGTAGAGGTCCACGTTGACGCATTTGAAATGTTGGTTGTAGAATCTGATCTATTAACTGCTACAAGAGCGGCTGTAAGAGCTGATGTTTAGAGCTGCTGTAATAGCTGATGTTTAGAGCTGATGTTTAGAGCTGCTGTTTAGAGCTGATGTTTAGAGCTGCTGTAAGAGCTGATGTATAGAGCTGCTGTAAGAGCTCAACAACAGTCCTCGAAATACATTGACCCGTTTCCTTCACATTTCTGAGATCTTACTTTATCCAATATCTTACTTTATCCAATATCTTACTTTATCCAAATACTTTATCCAATATCTAACGTTATTCATTATCTTATAAGCAAACATAATCATGACATTAAAAAATAGCATACATGTATTTAATTTAAAAAGAGCTATAAAACAAACAAAAAAATCTTGTTTTTGGGGCAATATTCTGTTTTTTTATAATAGTCTGCTTTATATGGTAATAGTCTGCATTATATAGCAATATTCTGCTTTGTAGTGTAATAGTGTTAATGTCAATGATACAGCTTAGTTAAATGAATAAATATTGTTTAGTTGTAAATAGAAGACGTGCAATCTTCTGACATGAACCTTTGTGCATACTTCTGACATTGACCTTTGTGCCATCTTCTGACATGGACCTTTGTGTAACCTTCTGACAGGGGCCTTTGTGCAATCTTCTGACATGGACCTTTGTGCAATCCTCGGCCATGGACTTTTGTGCAATCTTCTGACATGGAACGTTGTGCCATCTTCTGACATGGACCTTTGTGCAATCTTCTGACATGGACCTTTCTGAAATCTTCTGACATGGACCTTTGTGCCATTTTCTGACATGGACCTTTGTGCCATATTCTGACAGTGACCTTTGTGCAATCTTCTGACATTGACCTTTGTGCTATTTTCTGACATGGACATTTGTGCCATATTCTGACAGTGACCTTTGTGCAATCTTCTGACATGGACCTTTATTGCCATATTCTGACAGTTACCATTGTGTGACAGTGACCTTTGTGCAATCTTCTGACATGGACCTTTATTGCCATATTCTGACAGTGACCATTGTGTGACAGTGACCTTTGTGCAATCAATCGTGTTACACGTTTCATATTTAATACATATATATATGTATGTTTGTATTCGTTGTCTATTCGCATCATATCTTTTTATTTTCCTGACTTACTGACGCCAAAATGCCATTGAGTGAAGGTAAGTGTGCACCCAACGATCGTCTTAGATTTGGTCTTTACTCGGCTTAAGATCTTCCCTCTCTTATTTGATCTGTGCACCCCACGATCATCTTAGATTTGGTCTTTACTCGGCTTAAGATCTTCCCTCTCTTTTTTGATCTGTGCACCCCACGACCATCTTAGATTTGGTCTTTACTCGGCTTAAGATCTTCCCTCTCTTATTTGATCTGTGCACTCCACGATCATCTTAGATTTGGTCTTTACTCGGCTTAAGATCTTCCCTCTCTTTTTTGATCTGTGCACCCCACGACCATCTTAGATTTGGTCTTTACTCGGCTTAAGATCTTCCCTCTCTTATTTGATCTGTGCACTCCACGATCATCTTAGATTTGGTCTTTACTCGGCTTAAGATCTTCCCTCTCTTTTTTGATCTGTGCACCCCACGACCATCTTAGATTTGGTCTTTACTCGGCTTAAGATCTTCCCTCTCTTATTTGATCTGTGCACTCCACGATCATCTTAGATTTGGTCTTTACTCGGCTTAAGATCTTCCCACTCTTATTTGATCTGTGCACCCCACGATCATCTTAGATTTGGTTTTTACTCGGCTTAAGATCTTCCCTCTCTTATTTGATCTGTGCACCCCACGATCATCTTAGATTTGGTTTTTACTCGTCTAAAGATCTTCCCTCTCTTATTTGATCTGTGCACCCCACGATCATCTTAGATTTGGTTTTTACTCGTCTAAAGATCTTCCCTCTCTTATTTGATCTGTGCACCCCACGATCATCTTAGATTTGGTCTTTACTCGGCTTAAGATCTTCCCTCTCTTATTTGATCTGTCTCTTTCTATTCCTGTCCATCTTTCTTCCATGGCATTTGAACCCTAACCCCTCTTATCCATGTTTTAATATTGAAAGCCACGTTCTGTTATTGGTTTTTCATGGATTAAAGATGATTTTTTTATGATCCTGAACACCAAAAAAACAATTACCGCGCACAGCAATTTAATGTTAACATAACCGTGCCATCATCATAAAAATGCTGTAAAATCTGACCCTAATCACAATTTATTTGTTTTGTTGTTTTTCAACGTTTTTATTTTTTAAATGTCGACGTTGTACGTGCTTCCAACAATAAAGCGTTATAGTTCTTAGCCCGATTGAGTGTGTTGTGGTACCAACAATTGGGTCATCCTTCTTAGCCCGATTGAATGTGTTGTGGTACCAACAATTGGGTTATCCTTCTTAGCCCGATTGAGTGTGTTGTGGTACCAACAATTGGGTTATCCTTCTTAGCCCGATTGAATGTGTTGTGGTACCAACAATTGGGTTATCCTTCTTAGCCCGATTGAGTGTGTTGTGGTACCAACAATTGGGTTATCCTTCTTAGCCCGATTGAATGTGTTGTGGTACCAACAATTGGGTCATCCTTCTTAGCCCGATTGAGTGTGTTGTGGTACCAACAAATGGGTTATCCTTCTTAGCCCGATTGAGTGTGTTGTGGTACCAACAATTGGGTTATCTTTCTTAGCCCGATTGAGTGTGTTGTGGTACCAACATTTGGGTTATCGTTCTTAACCCGATTGAATGTGTTGTTGTACCAACAATAGGCTTCTACTTGATAACCTAAATGAATTCTTTTGTCTTAAAGTAGTTTCAGTTTGCTTCCCACAAATATTTATTTTGGATCACAAACATACTTCATGACAACAGCTCGTTTGTCACACATCCCAGCTGCTGAGATGGTTGTTAATTGTCATGGTTGCTGGACCGGTTGTCATATTTCACAGCTGATTAGATAGTTGTTACCTTTCAAAGCTGCTGATATAGTTGTTGCATTTCACAGCTGCTAAGATATTACATTTCACAGCTTTTGAGATGGACAAACAACAACATATCTGACATTGTACCTCCAGAGGTTGACTTCATGCTTACTAGAGCTTTGACCTTCTGTCTCCCAGAGGTTTGACTTCTGTGCCAACCAGCGGTTAGATGTATGTGACTCCCAAAGGTTTGATATTGTGCCTCCCAGATGTTTGACCTCTGTGCCGACCAGATGTATAAACTCAACTGTACAGTTTCCAAAAGTGTAGCCATGACTGGACTTACCCAAGAAATCTGGGCACTACAGGACCCATCCCAGAAACTTGGGCAGTACAATACTCATCCCAGAAATCTGAGCACTACAGGTCTTACCCCAAAAATCTGGGCAATACAGGTCTCATCCCAGAAATCTGGGCACTACAATACTCACCCCAAAAATTTGGGCACTACAATACTCACCCCAGAAATCTGGGCACTACAATACTCACCCCAGAAATCTGGGCACTACAGGTCTCACCCCAGAAATCTGGGCACTACAAGTCTCTACCCAGATTAATGATCTCAGTTTTGTGACTCAAGAAATTGTAATACTTACCTTTAAGCAAGATCCAAAATTTAATTGCTATAAAAATCCGGTACACAAATGATCCCTAAGTTTATACATAATCCCTAAGTTTATACATAATCCCCAAGTTTACAAATAATATTTAACTTTATAAATAATCTCCAGATTTATTGAAATACTTCTCAGAGAGACTTTCTTTTTTTTTTTTTTCTTACATAAAAAATATTGTGTTCCTCCATTATAAAAGTTTGTAGTTTTTGTGTACAATTCAAGTCCCTCTCAATATAAGCGCCACGTTTTAGTATATGTTAAATAGGAGTCGAAGTACGACTGCAGTCGTGATAAGTGTCAATTCTATCTAGTTAACGCCCACTTTTTTGTCTTTGTCCCCCCCCCCCCCGACCTCAACTACTGAGCATATCTCTGCTAGACTTGTCTAATTTCTGTCCCAGCTTGCAACTGCTGAGACCATGGCTCTTCTACACGTGGCTAATTTCTGCCCCAACTTTCAACTGCTGAGACCATGGCTCTTCTACACTTGGCTAATTTCTGTCCCAGCTTGCAACTGCTGAGACCATGGCTCTTCTACACGTGGCTAATTTCTGCCCCAACTTGCAACTGCCGAGACCATGGCTCTTCTACACTTGGCTAATTTCTGTCCCACCTGCCCTTCCTGGAATCGAACATCAAAGGGGGACAACTCCGTTCCGATTTCACGTTTCCTTCATTTTTATTGGACGTTTAATGCCGCCGGCCAGGGTGGCCATGCATTTAAAATTTCTTTTCTTATGGAACTTCTCAAGTCGACATGAGCAGACAAATCTGGAAGTTCTTGGTGTGCAGAAGGTGAAAGAATCATATGTATAACAAAAATTATTTTGCGTCTTAATAAATTGAACTTTTTTAATACCGTCATGTGGAGAGATCATCCTGGAGAAACTAGATATTAATTTTGTCCCTTGGTGCTAATGTCTCCTCATCGCTACATAAAAAGCAGTTAGGAGATATTTAAGAAAATGTTAATGCATTTAAAAGTTGATATTAACTTCGTAAGTAGTTTTAGATAAAATGATAAATAAGTTCAACTGGAAATATTGTTTTAAGCCAAGATGTATGTCAATTGTTGTATTTTACGGTAGTCTTGTACACAGATGTATGTCAATTGTTGTATTTTACGGTAGTCTTGTACACAGATGTATGTCAATTGTTGTATTTTACGGTAGTCTTGTACACAGATGTATGTCAATTGTTGTATTTTACGGTAGTCTTGTACACAGATGTATGTCAATTGTTGTATTTTACGGTAGTCTTGTACACAGATGTATGTCAATTGTTGTATCCTATGGCACTCGTTTACACAGGTGTATTTCATTGATGTATTATGTTGTATTTTTGTACACAGATGCATGTCAATTGTGGTATTCTGTGGCACTCTTGTAAACAGATGTGACAGATGTGACAAACTGAATCACCATGTCAGGCGTGATTATTTTTAAAATGACCTTGGATGTAAATAAAGTACTACTGTTATTTCAATGATCCGTCTTAAAGTTTGTGACAAACGCATCTAGTTACTTCCTCTTTGTAACGGAATGCCACTTCATCGCATATGTATTGTTCATATAATCCTATTTATGATGGTCTGCGTTTTCACATAATTATTGGTCTGCTTATGTCTAGTGTCACCGCTCCATCGGAATAAAATATCAAATGAATTAAAGTCCTGACTTCACTAGTTATCTTATGTGATCTTAGAGCATACAGAAATAGTTAACATAAACAAGACTAGACTCTTATCTCATATACTCGAGTTAACAACTGACATGTTAGTATGGTTTCATCTGACATGTTAGACTGGTTTCATCTGACATGTTAGACTGGTTTCATCTGACATGTTAGACTGGTTTCATCTGACATGTTAGACTGGTTTCATCTGACATGTTAGACTGGTTTCATCTGACATGTTAGACTGGTTTCATCTGACATGTTAGACTGGTTTCATCTGACATGTTAGACTGGTTTCATCTGACATGTTAGACTGGTTTCATCTGACATGTTAGACTGGTTTCATCTGACATGTTAGACTGGTTTCATCTGACATGTTAGACTGGTTTCATCTGACATGTTAGACTGGTTTCATCTGACATGTTAGACTGGTTTCATCTGACATGTTAGACTGGTTTCATCTGACATGTTAGACTGGTTTCATCTGACATGTTAGACTGGTTTCATCTGACATGTTAGACTGGTTTCATCTGACATGTTAGACTTATTTCAGCTGTCATGCATGTTAGACTTCTTATTCCCACCAACTCACACAGTTCCAACCTTCTTATTCCCACCAACTCACACAGTTCCAACCTTCTTATTCCCACCAACTCACACAGTTCCAACCTTCTTATTCCCACCAACTCACACAGTTCCAACCTTCTTATTCCCACCAACTCACACAGTTCCCACCTTCTTATTCCCACCAACTCACACAGTTCCAACCTTCTTATTCCCACCAACTCACACAGTTCCCACCTTCTTATTCCCACAAACTCACACAGTTCCAACCTTCTCATTCCCACCAACTCACACAGTTCCAACCTTCTTATTCCCACCAACTCACTCAGTTCCAACCTTCTTATTCCCACCAACTCACACAGTTCCAACCTTCTTATTCCCACCAACTCACACAGTTCCAACCTTCTTATTCCCACCAACTCACACAGTTCCCACCTTCTTATTCCCACCAACTCACACAGTTCCAACCTTCTTATTCCCACCAACTCCCACAGTTCCAACCTTCTTATTCCCACCAACTCACACAGTTCCAACCTTCTTATTCCCACCAACTCACACAGTTCCAACCTTCTTATTCCCACCAACTCACACAGTTCCAACCTTCTTATTCCCACCAACTCACACAGTTCCAACCTTCTTATTCCCACCAACTCACACAGTTCCAACCTTCTTATTCCCACCAACTCACACAGTTCCCACCTTCTTATTCCCACCAACTCACACAGTTCCCACCTTCTTATTCCCACCAACTCACACAGTTCCCACCTTCTTATTCCCACCAACTCACACAGTTCCCACCTTCTTATTCCCACCAACTCACACAGTTCCCACCTTCTTATTCCCACCAACTCACACAGTTCCCACCTTCTTATTCCCACCAACTCACACAGCTCCCACCTCCTCTTTCACACCAACACAAATAACTCTCACTTTGATCATTCCCTACCGACTCACATAATTTCCACCTTGATCATTTCCCCCCACTAACTCACATTCCCTCACACAATGACTTCCTACCCCTTGATTCTCCCCCATTTTAATTTCTTCCATGGAATCTGTACCCAGTGCGTTAACCCAGGGTAATGCATTTTATATGTTCATCTTTACGGGCGCGCTTGTTGTTATAAATTCTGCATAAAATTTTATATCTCGGCTCTGGAAGCCTACAAAAAGAGTGGAGCGGTAATTGCGAGGCACATACCCAACGTCCTCTCAACGGCTCTTGCTTTTTAACATGTGCAGGCACCTCTTGTTTCTATAGAATTGAATTTTTGGCCGTACCACTGTAGTGTGTCCCCCGGACATGCGGTGCACAATTACCATTGGTGCGTGAATGAAGTGATTTTTTTTTATTTATTTAAAGAGGACAAAATAAGTCAAAGACTTATGTGATCATAATAATGATTACAAACACGTGTAAATCGGTGCTGCTATGGTGTGCACACCGGTGCGGTGGTGCAAAATGGCGTGAAGTGGAAATTCTTACATTCTAAAAGCAAAATGCAAAATGTGTATCCCTAATGGGAAAGGAGGATGGGCAAAAGATGATATGACGTCATGCGATATTTGTTCTATACGAGACAAAAAGAAGTATCGACTGAGTTATCTTGAAGTATCCCGGAGTGTGGATATCTGAAATGGGATACTAGGAATGAGGCGATAAGGGATATCTTGTTTTTATTCGTGTAAGTATATTTTGTTTTGTGTGTTTATTGTGATGTCAGATGTGAGATAACAATTTCGAATACACGTGTGCTCAGGATCCATTGGCGTATAAGTAGTCCCCCGTTGAATCATAGGATAAACACTGAATGCCTCTTCTAGTTGACATTTAGGACAATGTGCTGTGTCATAGTCTTCAGTATTTCTTAAATTAAAACATGTGTGCTATATAACGTGCAGTGTGGATACATTCAAATATCCGTATGAACTTATATGCATTTGCCAATGTTATTTAAAAACATTAAAACCAACAAAATGGATTGCAACCAAATTTGACAGAGTTAAACGTCTTGACCCTGTCTGCTTGAACCTAACCTCTTGATCATGACCTCTTGACCCCGACCTTTGGACCCTGGCCGATGAGATGGTTACTGGACAGCTTCATCCAATTCCCACAAAACAAAAATCTGTCATTTTTTTTTTAAATCAACAAAATTAGGCGACTAGCTCTGTGGCAATAGTCAATTGATGAATGGAACGGCAGTTCGCTATAAATGCAGGACAGTTCGCTATACATGCAGGACAGATCGCTATACATGCAGGACAGTTCGCTATACATGCAGGACAGTTCGCTATACATGCAGGCCAGTTCGCTATACATGAATGACAGTTTGCTATAGATGCAGGACAGTTCGCTATACATGAATGACAGTTCACTATACATGAATGACAGTTTGCTATGCAGTCCCAAATCTTGTCAACAGTCACATTTCTTGGTCCATTTCAGCGCCACATAGTTGTTAATGTCTACAATAGTTGATACTGTCTACTGCACTTGATACTGTCTATAATGGTGGATACAGTCGATTATGATGGATACTGTCCTCTATAATTGATTATATCCACCATTCAAAAGGCAGTCGTAAATCTATTACCATAATACAAGTTTATTACACAGGTAACACCGGGTCATATCCGCTCGTATGAATATATCCATATATCCATATATCCATCCTTAACAGTGAGTAGGATTTTTATTTCGAGTTTTTGTATACTTTCACAGTAGGCCCAATACAATCACAAGGAGAAAAAGTAGGCACAATACAATCACAAGGAGAAGACGTAGGCACAATACAATCACAAGGTGAAGCAGTAGGCACAATACAATCACAAGGAGAAGACGTAGGCACAATACAGTCACAAGGAGAAGCAGTAGGCACAATACAATCACAAGGAGAAGAAGTAGGCACAATACAATCACAAGAAGAAGCAGTAGGCACAATACAATCACAAGGAGAAGCAGTAGGCACAATACAATCACAAGGAGAAGAAGTAGGCACAATACAATCACAAGGAGAAGAAGTAGGCACAATACAATCACAAGGAGAAGCAGTAGGCACAATACAATCATAAGTAGAAACAGTAGGCACAATACAATCACATGTTTCTCCATAATACAAAATGTGTCTATTAACATTAGTCCCAAATAAATCAACTGGTCATCAATAAATATCCTTGCCCTAAAAAATTAATGGACCTAAATTATTAAACTGGTCCTAAAAAATTAACTAGCCCTAAATAAATATCCCTGCTCTAAGTCCAAAAAATGAGCGAGTTAGTTAAGTGAACAATCATAAACCAGGTACTTAACTAACAATCATGAGATTGTTCAGTTATCTGAACTGCCATGAGCCAGGTAGTTATCTGAACAATCATGAGCCAGGCAGTTATCTGAACAATCATGAGCCAGGCAGTTATCTGAACAATCATGAGCCAGGCAGTTATCTGAACAATCATGAGCCAGGCAGTTATCTGAACAATCATGAGCCATGCAGTTATCTGAACAATCATGAGCCAGGCAGTTATCTGAACAATCATGAGCCAGGCAGTTATCTGAACAATCATGAGCCAGGCAGTTATCTGAACAATCATGAGCCAGGCAGTTATCTGAACAATCATGAGCCAGGCAGTTATCTGAACAATCATGAGCCAGGAAGTTATCTGAACAATCATGAGCCAGGTAGTTATCTGAACAATCATGAGCCAGGTAGTTATCTGAACAATCATGAGCCAATCGAATTCAGAGTATTTAAAAAAGATTTATAATAATTAATAAGTCCAAGGCTAGTTATCCCCAGAAAATTAACTTTTCCTATCAGTCATAGATTGACCAATTGTTTTTAACAGACTTTATTTTTGGAAAAAAATATCCAAAAAAGTTACTATCCATTGTCATATAAATATAGCTGTCAGACTCTCCGTGTATCTCCCTTGTCATTGACGGCCAGACCAAGAATAAAGCGTAATTACTTTGTCTCACTATGATGTTCTGATCCACGCGTCACAACAGAATAATTTGATCATCTGGGTATCATTACTGCTCTGTTCATATGTGCCGCTGCGGCACGCGCTGACCTTGTGCGCGATGAACCGGAGGAACTGGGACGAAGATGATTCCTAGTCCAGGGATGGGGAACAGAGGGGAGAGGAACAGAGGGGAGGGGAACAGAGGGAAAGGGTACAAAGGGAGGGGAACAGAGTGGGAGGGTACAGAGGGGATGGGAGCCCTCTGTTCTGACTCTGTGATATTAAACCATTCACGCGTGAGCTATTACCATGGCTGATTGAGTCATTGGTGAAAGAAACAAATCTTGTTTTCAAATTACATAGAACCCTGACTTTGTTAATAATGTTTGATATTTAATATCAATTCAAAACTCTGAAGTCACAACCCTGTTCAACACTCTGTCGTCACAGCTCGGTTCAAAATTATGTTGTCACAACTCTGTTCAAAATTATGTTGTCACAACTCTGTTCAAAATTATGTTGTCACAACTCTGTTCACCATTCTGTCGTCACAGCTCTGTACAAAACTCCGTTGTCACAAATCTGTTCAACATTCTGTCGTCACAGCTCTGTTCAAAAATATATTGTCACAATTCTGTTCAAAACTATGTTGTCACAACTCTGCACAAAACTCCGTCGTCACAATTTTGTTCATCACTCTGTTGTCACACATCTGTTCATCACTCTGTTGTCACAACTCTGTTCATCACTCTGTTGTCACAATTCTGTACATCACTCTGTTGTCACAACTCTGGTCACCACTTCATCAAAATATCATGCAACGTTTTTCTTAAACTTGAGATTAAGATATCAAAATATTTAAGTAAATATTGATAAAGAATTAACTTGATTTAATCTTTCCTTACAATAATCATGTTGTGTATGCTGTAGATGTGGTGATACTTGTGTATGTTGTAGATGTGGAGATACTTGTGTATGTTGTAGATGTGGAGATACGATGTTACACTGGTTTACAAGTAATAAAAGGAAGAAAGATTTCAATGTATAGTGTGGTCGTTGATATTTCTTACATAGCCTTGCTTTCGAAAACGAGACCATCACTAGACTAAAAGTTTTACAAGTCATTGTACCATAACACCATACACATACATGCGGTATCATTATATTGGCTTACAATAGTAGCATCCATCTATTTTTAACACGTGAACTGCTGGTCCCCCAACCCCCCCCCCCCCAAAAAAAAAAACAATATCGCAGTAATCTCTGTCCTTCCATGAGTTTTTCCTTAGCGTAGCTACGCCACTGCCCCAACAGTTTTGAGACCAACACATTCGGCATATTTGCTGCCATTTCATTGTTCTTGTCTTATTGCTGCTGTAAATAGTCTCCTGACGTTTAAGTTGAATATGAGTTGCTGAAATAGTCTCATGACGTTTCAGTTGAATATGAGTTGCTGAAATAGTCTCATGACGTTTCAGTTGAATATGAGTTGCTGAAATAGTCTCATGACGTTTCAGTTGAATATGAGTTGCTGAAATAGTCTCATGAAGTTTCAGTTGAATATGGGTTGTTGATGACGTTGAGCAAGTGCGGTCGGCTGCCCATTAATCAACATTGGGAGACAAACGCCCGCATGCGTGATGTCACAGTCAACAAAGGGAGAACAAAACTGAAAAAACACCCTTCACTTGACTTTCAATTATCTCCCCACTGTTGCCCGTACGCTGCATTAACTCCCATTCCTCTCAAATTTGTTTTATTAATTTCGGTTTCCGACTTCAATTGAAAATCCAAGTTTTTTGTTGGTTTTTATAAAAAAAATGTTCTAGAAGCTTTTGGGCTAAGACGAACAAAACTACAACGCAAAAATAAACGTACCTAATTCTTCATTTTGAAATTGCACCGACTTCCGGTATGTTACTAATAATTGCGTCCAAGAGAAGATAATGATGGAGGCACGAACAATTTGACATCATTGCGTTCTGTTTGTTACATTATCATGGTTGGCCCCGCGTAATGATGATGATGATGATGATGTCCTTGCTAACCACAAATTGACTCATTCGGCCATCGGAGCAAAATCTCGTTGCTGCGGTCGGAGCAATGCGGGAATCGTAATGCTGGCTGCCGTCGGAGACCAGTTAAGGGAGTTAACAGCCATTCAGACTTCAGTAATTAGAACTCAAGCTAGTGGTTGCTTCAGGGGAAATAACAAGTGTTTCTGATCCTTTATTGTATAGAGTGTATCTTTCTGATTCTAGTTCAATACAGACCATAAACAAAATATTATTTCTGATTCTGTTTCAATATAGGCCATTACAAAAAATATTATTTCTGTTTCTGTTTCAATATAGGCCATTACAAAAAATATTATTTATGATTATGTAATCTAGAGCAGGGCCGTATAAAGCTAGAGCAGGGAAGTAGTAAGCTAGAGCAGGGCCGTAGAAAGCAAACGGAGGGCATAATTTATGTAGTTATTAATTGTATTTTTTTCTAATTCACCTTTTTCTAGTTTTCAACTCTCTAACTAATACATTCTATAAATATTTATACTTATTGCCAGGGGCTTTATTTCAGTTTTGGTCTGCTTATTGAGTTGTTTTTTTATTGCAGGTGCCACAGTAAATATGAATTTAAATAAAACCTGCAAATATAGAGGGAAGGGGGGGGGGCAGATTCCCCACCCTCCTCTACCCAAATGACGTCCCTGCTTATTACCCTAACTAACACGTTCTATAAAGATGTATACTCATTACCTAAACTAACACATTCTATAAATATTTAGAATTCATACCCCAACTATACATTCAATAAATATTTATACTTATTACCCTAAAAAGTCTATGCAGTTATATATACTTGCCCAAACTAACATGGTATATATATATATATATATTGCTTGCCTTTACTAACACATGCTATATATATAATAAAACTTATAATTATTGCCCAAACTATTTTATTATAAAAATATAACAGAAGCCACAACAAAGTTTATATTAAACTAAATATAATCAAGAGGTCCATTAACCCACACTAACTCACCCTAAATCACACTAAATCACACTAAATCACACTAAATCACACTAAATCACACTAAAGCACACTAAGTCACACTAAGTCACACTAAGTCACACTAAATCACACTAAGTCACACTAAAGCACACTAAATCACACTAAATCACACTAAATCACACTAAGTCACCCTAAATCACACTAAATCACACTAAATCACACTAAGTCACCCTAAATCACACTAAATCACACTAAAGCACACTAAGTCACACTAAGTCACACTAAGTCACACTAAATCACACTAAGTCACACTAAATCACACTAAATCACACTAAAGCACACTAAGTCACACTAAGTCACACTAAGTCACACTAAATCACACTAAGTCACACTAAGTCACACTAAATCACACTAAATCACACTAAATCACACTAAATCACACTAAATCACACTAAATCACACTAAATCACACTAAATCACACTAAATCACACTAAATCACACTAAGTCACACTAAGTCACACTAATTGACACTAAATCCCACTAAATCACACTAAATCAAACTAAATGACACTAAGTCACATTAAATCACACTAGGTCACACTAAGTCACATTAAGTCACACTAAGTCACACTAAGACACACTAAGTCACATTTAGTCACACTAAGTCACACTTATTCACCCTAAATACAACTAAGTCAAACTAAATCACACCAAGTCACACTAAATCACACCAAGTCACACTAAGTTTCACTAAGTCACCCTCTTAGGCTCTGTCAGTCTTAAAGTCGTAGCACCGAATAAAAAGGCGCTATAATGACATCAACAATACGACCATTTAATTTAACGCTCGCTTTGGAAGATGAAAAAAAATGTATGTAGATATTTACCTGACCGGGCCCCTAAAAGCCTGGGGCCCATAGCATCTGCTGTGCTCTGATGGATATTTACCTGACCGGGGCCCCTAAACGCCTGGGGCCCATAGCATCTGCTGTGCTCTGATGGATATTTACCTGACCGGGGCCCCTAAACACCTGGGGCCCATTGCATCTGCTGTGCTCTGATGGATATTTACCTGACCGGGGCCCCTAAAAGCCTGGGGCCCATAGCATCTGCTGTGCTCTGATGGATATTTACCTGACGGGGCCCCTAAAAGCCTGGGGCCCATAGCATCTGCTGTGCTCTGATGGATATTTACCTGACCGGGGCCCCTAAAAGCCTGGGGCCCATAGCATCTGCTGTGCTCTGATGGATATTTACCTGACCGGGGCCCCTAAAAGCCTGGGGCCCATAGCATCTGCTGTGCTCTGATGGATATTTACCTGACCGGGGCCCCTAAAAGCCTGGGGCCCATAGCATCTGCTGTGCTCTGATGGATATTTACCTGACCGGGGCCCCTAAAAGCCTGGGGCCCATAGCATCTGCTGTGCTCTGATGGATATTTAGCTGGCCGGCGCCATAAGAAATTGTCTATGTGTTGTCCCTTAAATAAGAAATTGTCTATGTGTTGTCCCTTTCTTTTAAAGAAATGCATTCTTCTGCTAACCGTTTGCTTTGAGGGTAGTATAAAAATATGATGTCATCATAGTTCACAAATGCAGTCTCATGATGAAACAAATGTCACAAAGATCTATTTTCCTGTATGTCAGAGGCTTAATGCTGACAGCGTTTGGCGGAGAAATGTTGGGGATGTTGTACGTTAGCCTTACATAATTGGCTTTGGGAACTATATGATATAGTTGTTTTATTGATTTTTACATCCACCAAGCAATCAGAGTTAAATGTTGATTGATCTGTCTGACTGGTCTTTGGAGATGTTCGGAAATTCAACAACTCACTGACCACTGGCTACTGATGGTAGCGCACGCTTTGTCATGCGCCCCCCCCCCACCTCCGAACCCAACCCATGCGAAATTTGACTTACTTAATGATGGATGGCCACCATCAGGTTAACAAAAGTACGTCAAGTCAGCCTTGACACCGGCGTCTGACTGACACGTTGTTACGTATTTCTTGCGAGATTTCCAACTGACCGTTACCACTGACCATTCCTTACAGCCACCGGAGCTTGAGGTCATCGTCTGAGAAATAGATTACGCGTAAACGTCCGCACACGTAGATGAAACTGAGGGGTCGTACTGGCGTTCTGGAAATGGCATTAAAATTCAGGCAGTTAAATTCCAATTACCGTTCAACTAGCGAATAATGAATGTAGGGTAGCTGTGTATGTAGGGTAGCAGTTTATGTAGGGTAGCAGTGTATGTGGGGTAGACGTGTATGTGGGGTAGCAGTGTATGTAGGGTAGCAGTGTATGTGGGGTAGACGTGTATGTAGGGTAGCAGTGTATGTAGGGTAGCAGTGTATGTGGGGTAGACGTGTATGTAGGGTAGCAGTGTATGTAGGGTAGCAGTGTATGTGGGGTAGACGTGTATGTAGGGTAGCAGTGTATGTAGGGTAGCAGTGTATGTGGGGTAGACGTGTATGTAGGGTAGCAGTGTATGTAGTGTAGACGTGTATGTAGGGTAGCAGTGTATGTTGGGTAGACGTGTATGTAGGGTAGCAGTGTATGTAGGGTAGCAGTGTATGTGGGGTAGACGTGTATGTAGGGTAGCAGTGTATGTAGGGTAGCAGTGTATGTGGGGTAGACGTGTATGTAGGGTAGCAGTGTATGTAGTGTAGACGTGTATGTAGGGTAGCAGTGTATGTGGGGTAGACGTGTATGTAGTGTAGAAGTGTATGTAGTGTAGAAGTGTATGTAGTGTAGACGTGTATGTAGTGTAGAAGTGTATGTAGTGTAGAAGTGTATGTAGTGTAGAAGTGTATGTGGTCGAGTTAGATGGTACCGCTTGCCACAGATGGTTCTCGTAAATTCTAAGTAGTATGAGGTTAGATAAAATGACATAAAAGTAGTTTTTTAAACTTAAAATAAGTCGAATTCAAGATATAAAAATATGGCAAGTATTCAAGTATGTGGTTGGGTTGAATGATAAACAGACAGTAGCGTAATATGTGAATGGGTTTAAAGATAGGCCAATATATTATATGTCAATGATAGGTCAATATATTATATGTCAATGATAGGCCAATATATAATAGTCAATGATAGGCCAATATATTATATGTCAATGATAGGTCAATATATTATATGTCAATGATAGGCCAATATATTATAGTCAATGATAGGCCAATCTATAATAGTCAATGATAGGCCAATATATTATATGTCAATGATAGGCCAATATATTATAGTCAATGATAGGCCAATATATTATAGTCAATGATAGGCCAATATATAATAGTCAATGATAGGCCAATATATTATATGTCAATGATAGGCCAATATATTATAGTCAATGATAGGCCAATATATAATAGTCAATGATAGGCCAATATATTATATGTCAATGATAGGCCAATATATTATAGTCAATGATAGGCCAATATATTATATGTCAATGGTAAGCCTATATATTATATGTCAATGATAGGCCTATATATTATATAGAACGGGGGTATGTTTTTAATGGCTTGACTAGAGGTGCTCTGATTTTATTGACCATCTTACCAAGTCCACTGACCACTGCCCATGTGCAGTTCTTCCTGGAAATGTATGGATTTCTTTTTTTAGTTCGCGTATCTATTGTTGATTCTTAAATGTTAAAGTAGCTTCACCCCTGGCTAGATTATAGATTGTGATTAGAAGAAAGCAAGGCACCCCTGGCTAGGTTATAGATTGTGACTAGGAGAAAGCAAGGCACCCCTGGCTAGATTATAGATTGTGACTAGGAGAAAGCAAGGCACCCCTGGCTAGATTATAGATTATAGATTGTGATTAGAAGAAAGCAAGGATAAGATTTAGTGGCAATAAATATTTACATTGCAAATAACTTTACGTTTAGGCTATGTTGTGTCGTAAACACATAATCTATAATATGTTGTCAAAAATACCATAGAACATCTAATCTATAATGTGTTGTCAACAAAAGACCATAGAACACATAAAAACATAATCATATGCCAATATTAGACGACAGACCTCTGTTTCTAACCACATATACATGGCCTCTAATCCTTAAAATGCTACTCATGAGGACAACATAATTATAGACCATGTGCTCTTGACGTGTGTTATTGCTTCATACATATTCATGAAATAAACAGCTCAATAGGACTATTTTAACAATTTTAACAATTTTAACTATTCTAACAATTTTAACAATTGTAACTATTCTAACAATTTTAACAATTTAACAATTTTTAAATATTTAATTGTTTTTAACAATTTTAAAAAATTTAACAACTGTAACAATTTAATTTTTTTTAAACAATTTTAACAATTGTAACCAGTAAAACTAAACGTCAAAGATTTGTATAAAGTCCATGTCAAGTAAAACTTGTTTTTTAGTGTTTGGGATTTTTGTGATATCTTTGTTATTAGTGTATATAGTCTCTACATTAGAATCACTCGCAATCTTTTGATGTAGAACAGGTAAGTAGATAGCAATGAATAGTCTATTCACTATATTTTTATGGGGACTGTACTTGTTAAGCGTTTCACTGATAAAATCACGAAATAATAATTGCTTCACTAAGAATGAAGATGCAAAATATCACCAAACAGCCGGCAAAAGAAATGTGACTAATGGGTAGACAACATATTTGTTAAGAACTTGGCAGGTACTTTTCAAAACAATTATAATATTAATTTCTGACTTTTGGAATTTGATGTGACTTAATGTCGGCCGTCCATAGTGTGATTTTACGTCGGCCGTCGATAATGTGACTTTATGTCGACGGTCAATAATGTGACTTTATGTCTCGATCAATAATGTGACTTTATGTCATCCGTGAATAATGTGACTTTATGTCATCCGTGAATAATATGACTTTATGTCGGCCGTCAATAATGTGACTTTATGTCAGCTGTAATTAATACGACTTTATGTCGTCCATCAATAATGTGACTTTATGTCATCCGTCAATAATGTGACTTTATATCGGCCGTTCATACGTTACCCAAAGAAAGAATCCTTACCATAACATTCCTTGACGTCATATTATGAAATCGGAGTCTGAGACATAAAATCTAAACAATTTGAGAAAATCCTTAAGAAACAATTCCCAGCTGACATCGAGGTGACGGTGTCAAACGTTTTTACAGCACCTATCCTATTTCTGCTCTATCGTATACTACCATCTACACCTTTGTTTTATCGTACACCTGGAGGTATCTATTTCACGTCTGCTAATCATTTTAGTTTTGTCTTGAACAGAAACAAAGTTGAGGATGACGAGATAATCTCCCCCTTAATGCTCTACAATCTTACGATTTTGAAATGTGGCAGGTTGAATTTCTGTGAACTTGCTTCTCGCACACTTAGCATTCAATAGTTCTGAGATATCGTTTGTCCATGACGTGGGGAGCAGGGGGTTGCGATGACAGAACGGGGTGATGATATTAGATGTATGAAACTACATGGTTAACGCAACATAGAAATATTCTATTCGGTTGAAAGTTCTCAAAATATTATATTGTGTTTTTTTTAAAACTTAACTGCCTTATAACCCGATACAACTATCTCTTATATATAAATTACGCTTGTGACTTGACTCGTGGACTGCTTCCTAATTGATTGCTTCCTGATCAGCGAATTTGGTATTGAGAGTATGTTACAAATAATTCTAAATGTTTGAAAGAAAGTATGGTGCAATAATGAGTTCAATAGCGAGCAAAATATAATTCCCGATAACTACGCTAAACGATTTTTTTTTTTTAATAACGCAACTACTTTTGGTGCCTGATATGTTTTTTTCGGAAAATGAAATCGTCTCAATTTAAGTACGGTGTAAAAAAAAATGTCGGTTTAAAAGTGGTTGGGACATCATAATATTTAATCTAGTTCATGGGCGTGAAATAAAAAGTGTGCAGTGACGTGTAATGGGGGGAAGGGGTGTAGCAAAAATTGGGATTCTTAAATGTGCGTTACTTGAGTTCATGTTTTTTCAAGTAACTTTCTAGTAGATGGGAAGTTCACGCACTGCTGTCACCAATGTTTGGCGGGCTATATCTAGTATATATATAGTTATATTGGGTTGATAGGTTTAGAAAAGGTCGTATAACAGAAACTGCTTGACTTCTAGAAACATCTTTATATGCCAACATTTGGTCAGGAATCACCAACATTTGGCCAGGAATCACCAACTGGATGGACACCATCATTAGGTCCGAGCTATAGAAACATCTCCTCAACAGTGGCAACCAAACTATTTACAATGTTAGGTTTCAGCTTGTTACAGAGAAGTGACAGTTGCTTCTGATGTCAAATTAATGTTACAGAGAAGTGACAGTTGCTTCTGACGTCAAATTAATGTTACAAAGAAGTGACAGTTGCTTCTGGTGTCAAATTAATGTTACAGAGAAGTGACAGTTGCTTCTGATGTCAAATTAATGTTACAGGCAAGTGACAGTTGCTTCTGATGACAAATTAATGTTACAGGGAAGTGACAGTTCCTTCTGATGACAAATTAATGTTACAGGGAAGTGACAGTATATGTCATGTTTGTGTCATGTCTGTCTCATATTTGTGTCTTGTCTGTGCCATTGTTGTCTCATGTATGTGTCATGTGTGTGTCATGTAACTATGAAGATGAAACCTTTAAATATTAACATTTGTAAATTCCTCGTTATTCCTTATTATATTTTGAAATAATTTTAAATATTTTTTAATTTTTTTTTTATCTTGTTTTCCCTTCTCCCTGTCCCCCCAATACCACCTCCTCTTATTCCGCCTTTGTTTCTTTAATGTCTCCTAACATCCGCGCCCCCAATTCTTCCTGTCCACGTCATCTCCCTCCTCCCTCATCCATTGATCCCAATATTCTCCATCCCACCAATTTGAGGACATCAATTCTGATCCCAGTAGTTAGGGACCGTCCCCGGCCAGCCCCTGATGTCCGTTTTGTAGCACAAGATTTCAGGGTCCGGTCAGAGAATGTGGTTATTAGCGGGTGGACTGGCCTCCCTTGGCCGGGCCGTTACCAATAACGACCAATTAGAAACATAAAATGTGGAGAGCCGGCCTTATGGCACCGCGTGCTGAACCACCCCACCAAGCCGATACCTCGCTAAGACGGTCACTGCATAAAACGACCTAATTCACAAGAGTTATCTTACACTGCCGCCAGATAACAACAACAAAGGTTCCCAAATATCAACAAAGTTTCCCAAATAAAAACAAAGTTACCCAAATAACAACAAAGTTGCTCAAATAACAACAACAAAAGTTGCCCAAATAACAACAAAGTTTCCCAAATAAAAACAAAGTTGCCCAAATAAAAACAAAGTTGCCCAAATAACAACAACAAAGTTGCCCAAATAACAACAATAAAGTTTCCCAAATAATAACAACAAAGTTGCCCAAATAACAACAACAAAGTTGCCCAAATAACAACAACAAAGTTGCCCAAATAACAACAACAAAGTTTCCCAAATAATAACAACAAAGTTTCCCAAATAATAACAACAAAGTTGCCCAAATAACAACAACAAAGTTGCCCAAATAACAACAACAAAGTTTCCCAAATAACAACAACAACGTTTCCCAAATAACAACAACAAAGTTGCCCAAATAACAACAACAAAATTGCCCAAATAACAACAAAAAAGTTGCCCAAATAACAATAACAAAATTGACCAAATAACAACAGCAAAGTTGCCCAAATAACAACAAAAGACGCCAAAAATTGCACCAAGTTTTCAGCAAGTTCTCCGCTACAGTTTTGTTCTGAGCCGAATCCCTGCACAACTGGACCAGGTTTTTAGAAATACCAAAGGTCAATGTTCGACTGTCCCCTGTAAAGCTGCACGAGATAGAAGGAGGGCAACTGTAACAACTACTATTAATGATGATGCCCTCGCCAGCCTCGGCCACAAACACGAGCATAAAAACAACACGAGTCCCGAGTTTAATGAGCTCCGGGTACTACATTCGCTTTCAGTTTCTTTTATGTTTGAAAGGTTTTGGGGGTGCGTGTGGGGGTGCTAAAGGGAAGGGGGCGCCGCTGTTGTAAGTGAATAGGAAAGCAAGTTTGGTGTGTTATTTTGGAGATTGTGTGTGATTGGGTGGGAGATTGGGACACCGAAGAGATCGTCTGGGTACCGATGACCAAGTAACTCGTGTTGTTGGAGATACGGGAACGTTGGCTAGTCATCCAGTCAGTCATAGAGATGAGTGCTTTGTCTCTAAGAGACAAGTGCTGTGTGTCATGGAGACAAGTGCCGTGTGTCATGGAGACAAGTGATGTGTGTCATGGAGATAAGTACTGTGTCATAAAAACAAGTTATGTGTCTCTCAGAGACAAGTGCTGTGTGTCATGAAGACAAGTGCTGTGTGCCATGGTGACAAGTCCTGTGTGTCATGAAGACAAGCGCTGCGTGTCATAAAGACAAGTGCTGTGTGTCATAAAGACAAGTGCTGTGTGTCATAAAGCCAAGTGCTGTGTGTCATAAAGACAACTGATGTGTGTCGTAGAAACAAGTGATGTGTTATAACTTGGACAATGTTTGAGTTCTAAACTGGAGAGTACATTAGAAGAGTACGGGGTGTTAAGTACTCCACGGACTGGAGTCGATGTACACGTTGGCCATGTACAGCTTACTTGTACCCAAAAGCTATATAATGATATGGAATGATTTGTGGTACAAATTGGAATATTCTATTGGATAACATGGATGCTTTATGTTTGCACACAATGGATATCGTACACAATGGATATCGTACACAATGGATATCGTACACAATGGATATCGTACACAATGGATATCGTACACAATGGATATAGTACACAATGGATATAGTAGACAATGGATATCGTACCCAAGTACTACACAGAGCCGTGCAGGATATTGCAATGCCCAATTCCTAATGGGTGATCTATACTCCAGTATCCAAAATGAGGACAGATGTTGGATCATTGGATATCAAGACTTGATACAGTTGAAACAATTTTCTCTAGACCCGGATTATAACAAATCTTGTTATAGAGGACTCAGCTCTGTGCTAACAAGAGGAACTAACACGGTATATAATACATGTTCTAACTTATAACTTAAATTTACCACTCAGGCGTAACTGAGATCTTTCAGATAGACGTCACGTGGCGGCTAATAAAATGACTCGTTGACCTTAGTCCATCATTTTATGATTAAGACATAATCATATTTTAATACCCCCTCCCCCAATAAATTTATTAATCATGTTTATTAAAATTTACATATAGGAATCGATATATGCATATGTATATAATATATATATATATATTTAAAAATAAATTTAATTACATTTTTTTAAAATCAAGGCATATGGTTATAATTCTAATTTGTGTCTTATAACAAAGCAAGTTATTTTGTTATAATTCTAATGTGTCTTAAATCTAATCAAGTCATATTGTTATAACTCTAAATTGTGTCTTATGGCCAATCAATGTATACCGGTATAATTCTTTACATCATCAAGGGCCGCTAAGCAAAATGAGGACATGTTCATGAATGCCCAGAGGTAGCAAATAGTCTTGATCAGACATTGCAGTGGCAAGGTCCTCGCCCCGCTGAATGATGTAATGACTTATATTTTTGAAAATGTCCGTTGTAACTAATGACTAGTATATGTAGCTAGTTTGGGCCTTGCTAAGTTCTTTTTGTTTGGTTTCTTAGGTTGTCTTAATTTTATTACATTTAGTTTGCTTAGGTTGTGCTAATTCTAATATTTGTAGTTAATTTAGGTTGTGCAATTCTAAACTAATATTTGTAGTTTATTTAGGTTGTGCAATTCTAAACTAATATTTGTAGTTAATTTAGGTTGTGCAATTCTAAACTAATATTTGTAGTTTATTTAGGTTGTGCAATTCTAAACTAATATTTGTAGTTTATTTAGGTTGTGCAATTTTAAACTAATATTTGTAGTTTATTTAGGTTGTGCAATTCTAAACTAATATTTGTAGTTTATTTAGGTTGTGCAATTCTAAACTAATATTTGTAGTTTATTTAGGTTGTGCAATTCTAAACTAATATTTGTAGTTTATTTAGGTTGTGCAATTCTAAACTAATATTTGTAGTTTATTTAGGTTGTGCAATTCTAAACTAATATTTGTAGTTTATTTAGGTTGTGCAATTCTAAACTAATATTTGTAGTTTATTTAGGTTGTGCAATTCTAAACTAATATTTGTAGTTTATTTAGGTTGTGCAATTCTAAACTAATATTTGTAGTTTATTTAGGTTGTGCAATTCTAAACTAATATTTGTAGTTTATTTAGGTTGTGCAATTCTAAACTAATATTTGTAGTTTATTTAGGTTGTGCAATTCTAAACTAATATTTGTAGTTTATTTAGGTTGTGCAATTCTAAACTAATATTTGTAGTTTATTTAGGTTGTGCAATTCTAAACTAATATTTGTAGTTAATTTAGGTTGTGCAATTCTAATATTTGTAGTTAATTTAGGTTGTGCAATTCTAATATTTGTAGTTAATTTAGGTTGTGCAATTCTAATATTTGTAGTTAATTTAGGTTGTGCAATTCTAATATTTGTAGTTAATTTAGGTTGTGCAATTCTAATATTTGAAGTTAATTTAGGTTGTGCAATTCTAATATTTGTAGTTAATTTAGGTTGTGCAATTCTAATATTTGTAGTTAATTTAGGTTGTGCAATTCTAATATTTGTACTTTATTTAGGTTGTGCAATTCTAATATTTGTACTTTATTTAGGTTGTGCAATTCTAATATTTGTAGTTTATTTAGGTTGTGCAATTCTAATATTTGTAGTTTATTTAGGTTGTGCAATTCTAATATTTGTACTTTATTTAGGTTGTGCAATTCTAATATTTATTTATTTTAGGACTTGCTTGTTTTAACATGTTTAATGTTTATACCTGGTTACCCAGAGTTTGAGAACCCCTCTCCATGGGTAACATAGATTTTATTTTGGAAAGGAAGACTGTATGATAAGCTTCTATTTAATTATGGTATAAATAGAAGTAGAATAAAAAGAATAAATCTTTAAAATTTTGGAGCTAATTGCTAAAACTAAAATTATTTCTTTAAGTCATATTGCTAAGTACTTATTGCTGTAATCAACAACGCGTATAAATATTTCTCTTTACTCCAAATATTAAGACAATATTTAGTGAAATTGTGTTTGACTTAAATGAGAGAGATCTTTTAAGAAAACATTCATTTAATAACGTGAAAAAATGACAGGAAAACACACACACACATTTTATGTTAAGTTGTTTTTTTTCACAAGCTGAACTGTACAGTTATTGTTATTACAGAGTCTTATTATGGATACAATTTTGTCCCATCTTCTTTCCCATTCTTCCCTCACATTTGAGTCTCTCCTCACTCTATCACACTGGTTGTCCTTCTCACTCTCTCTCTCACTCTCTCTCTTTCTCCCTCTAACTTTGTCCAACCTCTCATTCTCTCTCTCTCTCTCTTTAACTCTCCCCTTCTCTCTCACTCGCTCCCCCCCCCTCTCTCTCTCTCTCACGCAAACACACACTCCACAATTTTTCCATCCAACAGATGTATTCATACGCTAAATGTCTCTAAGAACAGAACCAAATAAAATAAATGACATCACAATTTTATCTTCATATATAAAGCATCAAGATGTTTTCATCCGTATTGTCCAGCCTAGATAAAAGTCCCGTTGGATTATAATATATGCATGAAACATATGCTGGACATAACTTGTTTTTATTTGTTAACGGAAGGCCTGACTCCAACCTCCGGTCTGTGCATCTACAGTCTCGTCTGCAACTTATCAGCTGTAATATAAATCTGCAACTCATCTTCGGCTCCTTACGCTCATGTTATAGTAGCAATAGATATAAATATACAATGTTTGAAGTTCTCCTCCATCAAAGCTCGTGTTATCAGCCTCCCAGCCCACCCCTGCCCCCGTCAATCCCATGCCCCAGCACGCCCCTGCCCCCACATCGTCTCTGCCCCCTTACAACGCCCCTGCCCCCACGCCGTCCAACCCTTCCAACCACCTAGCCTCATGCTATCAAACCGTTTTAAAATTAAAGATGGCTGGGGCACGCGTGGTTCCATTAGTGGTAATCTCGCTCATCCTCCTTTTTACGACCGGCCGGGACAACGTCTTCTCTTCGGTGTTGGCGTGAGACCCTTCACTGAATAGGTACTAAAATCTCTGGACAAACATGGGACGCATTGGCGCTCCGCCCAAACTCTTCTTTGTTGGGAAGTCTCTAAGCTTTCATGGAGAGTAAAGTCGAAGGAGGAAAAAAAATCGGGACTGGGAGGTGCCTTTCATTCTAGGTGTTGAGAGGACTGAAAGATAGCCATTAATTTGTGGGCGATCTGGGTTTGAGTTTTGAAAATGCTTTCGGCCGTGTGACCGGAAGTGTGTGTGAGAGTGAGAAGATATTTGCAAGTTTGCTACAGAGATGGGTGAAATTAGTCGGTTTGTTCCTACGTCACTGGAGAGGCAGTGGGGGGAAAGGGGGGCGGAAGGGTTTCAAAACAATAAACCGGAAATGGAAATGTCCCGCCGAGGAGACATGGGATAGCTAATGTCCAAAAGGGTCATCACAATGCTTGAGGTGCTCTCCCGTGCCAGGTCTGGTTTTATGTTCGTTTCATGGCCCGTTGTGGTGGAGGGTTCTTTGAGAAGGCTAATGAGCACAGACCCCTGAGGTCTCGTCCTGCAGGCCCAGGCTGGACGTGATAAACGTTGATGCTTTTAGAGCCGGCCTGGGAGCTGGGGGGCACGCGGGAATCTCAGGGCGAAAATTTGCAATCAGTGATGGACAGAAACCACGAGAAACGCAGTCCGAGTTTTAGTAGGAGATAAAATGTTGGTGTATAGAGGTGGAGGGGGGGAGCACGGTTTATTTCAATAGCAGCTAAGTACATATCAAGATTGGCTGTCTGGAAATTTGTAAAATGTGGGGCTTCGTAAAAGTATATTGAGAGCCCAGCAGGGCTAAACTATTGGAAAGATGACATTCAAACCATTTCTCATGAATGGAGCGATCGCTTTCTAAAATATTAGTTTATGATAAGACGTCGAAGCAGTCTACCAAATTTTGTGATATTGTAGGACAAGACTTCTCCCATTTTGAGATTGTAGGACAAGACTTTTCCCATTTTCAGATATTGTAGGACAAGACTTTTCCCATTTTGAGATATTGCTGTACAAGACCTTTCAAATTACAAGATATTGTTGTACAAGCCTTTTCCCATTTTGAGATATTATTGTGAAAGACTTTTCACATTATGACACATTTTCGTACAAGATTTTCGCCATAATGAGATATTGTTGTAAATACAACAGCGCCCACTTTGCAACCCGCGAAATAACGAAATATCATATTTTCTTAATAGCTTTCCACACTGTCCAATTTTGTTTTCAGCCTGCACAAGTTTTTCACGAAGTATAACGACCCACGCCACATTTTTAGCTGTGAAGTCCTGTCATAAATGGTTGGCATTTAAAACAAATTACAACTCATAAATATGAAACATTTTAGATTCAAATATCACCATTGAACCTTTTAATAAATAATGGAAGACTCTGATACAGCTGTGGACATCTGCAACATGATAACTTCTGCTGCAGCCGTGGACATATCTCAGCAACTACTGCCAAAGCGGAAATTCTAAAAATAACAATCAAACACTATTGAGTGATTCTAAACACCAACATTGAAAAAAAAACACTTGAAATCAATCATGTAAACTCTGACATGTCAGGCTGTTGCCAGGCTATTGTCAGGCTGTTGTCAGACTGTTCACATTGTAAAATTGAAAGAAGAGCATGTCTTTCTTTCTAAGCCATGTCAGGCTGTTGCCAGGCTGTTCAGTCGGTAACATGGAAAAAAGAGCAACTATTTATTATCAGATGAGATTGCAGTTTAAGAATATCATAAAACGCGCGATCAAATTTTAATATTTTATTTTATTTTGTGATTTTGCAATGAAATGCTCTAGAACAGCGGTTATCAACCTGTGGGTCGCTACCCCTTTGGGAGTCGAACGACCTTTTCACAGGGGTCACCGAGGACCTTCGAAAAACACATATACCCTACAGTTATGAAGTATAGCCACGAAAATAATTTTGTGGTTGGGTGTCGCCATAACACGAGGTCGCGGCATTATAAAGGTTGAGAACCACTGTTCTAGAGATTCCTACTGCAGTATTATACTAGAGTCATTTTACATTCGATAGTTGCCCAAATAGTCCACACATGTTAGTAATCATAAATGGTAAGGTTATTACTAAAATTGCCTTGATGCTAAACACAGCCGTGGCACTAAGGGAAAAAGAAATGATTGCGATAAAATCCAGATTCCCAAAGTTTTCATTTATTTTCCCACCTTCATTCATTCATTCATTCATTTTACCACCTCATTTCAATCATTCATTTAATTTACCACCTTCTTTCAATCATTCATTTATTCTCCCACCTTCTTTAAATCATTCATTCCTTTTACAACCTTCTTTCAATCATTCATTCACTTTCCCACCTTCTGTAAATCATTCATTCCTTTTACCACCTTCTTTCAATCTTTCATTCATTGTCCCACCTTCTTTCAATCATTCATTAATTTTCCCACCTTCTTCCAATCATTCATTTGTTCCCAATTTCTTCCAATCATTCATTCCTTTTCCCACCTTCTTTCAATCTTTCATTCATTTTCTCACCTTCTTTCAATCATTCAATTATTTTCCCACCTTCTGTAAATCATTCATTCCTTTTACCACCTTCTTTCAATCTATCATTCATTTTCCCACCTTCTTTCAATCATTCATTTATTTTCCCACCTTCTTTCATTCATTCATTCATTTTACCACCTCATTTCAATCATTCATTTAATTTACCACCTTCTTTCAATCATTCATTTATTCTCCCACCTTCTTTAAATCATTCATTCCTTTTACAACCTTTTTTCAATCATTCATTCACTTTCCCACCTTCTGTAAATCATTCATTCCTTTTACCACCTTCTTTCAATCTTTCATTCATTGTCCCACCTTCTTTCAATCATTCAATTATTTTCCCACCTTTTTTAATCATTCATTCATTTTCCCACCTTCTTCCAATCATTCATTTTTTCCCAATTTCTTCCAATCATTCATTCCTTTTCCCACCTTCTTTCAATCTTTCATTCATTTTCTCACCTTCTTTCAATCATTCAATTATTTTCCCACCTTCTGTAAATCATTCATTCCTTTTACCACCTTCTTTCAATCTATCATTCATTTTCCCACCTTCCTTCAATCATTCAATTATTTTCCCACCTTCGTTCAATCATTCATTTATTTTCCCACCTTCGTTCAATCATTCATTTATTTTCCCACCTTCTTTCAATCATTCATTTATTTTACCATCTTCTTTCAATCATTCATTAATTTTCCCACCTTCGCTCAATCATTCATTTATTTTCCCACCTTCGTTCAATCATTCATCTGGTTTTATCGCCCTTTGTTTAAGAAGAGTTATCACATTTTTTTGATAGCACGGTCCGGGACGCTTTACGACTCCCTCGTGCACGGCGACCATCAAATTTCGAGCATGGCCAGGAACTGAAGGACACGCCATAGCCGTGGTCAGTCAGAGTGGGCCACCTGCGCATGTCCGGTCATCCTAGAAATTGGCAGCACCCTGCGGAGTTCATGTTCCTTGCCGTTTCTCGTTTAAGTGAAGTTTTTATTTCTCCCCCTCGCCCCCCCCCCTCCTCCCATCAACCTCCCCACCAATTCCTGTCAAGGCGTTGACATAGGAGATTTCAAATTCAAAGTTCCATTTCTTTTCAAACCTCGTAGTCGGAGAATTTATATTGAAATCTTTGCACTGTGTTTTCGAGTTCATCTCTAGTCTTTCAATTTGTCTACTGCTCTGTTTTGTCTTCACCAACGCGCACATTCTAAGTCATACATTTTATCTCTCACATCCTCTATTTCTCTCCCATCCTCTATCACTCTGGTTCTATTTATCCCTTTCTCTCTCTCTCTCTTTTTCTCTCTTTCTCATCCTCTATCACTCTCGTTCTCTCACCCTCTCCCTTCTCCACTTATGGCTCTGCCTTACAAATAACATGGTTACCTTACAAGCAGCTATCATTAACTTCTCTGTTTGACTCATTGGGTAGAGATGACCACATGACAACTCTGCTATATGACAAGCTTGAACACATCACAATGCCTTTTAAATGTCTTGTTGATGAATCAGCTGTAACGTAATCCATCATATACCCACAATACCCCTGTAAAAATAACACACGGGTCTATGACCTCATTCTTATGACATATTACAGTCTTAAAGGTAGACATTTGTCAAATATACAGTTGATACAAAAAAATAGCAGTACCGCGGTGAAAACTGCAAAGGTTTTGGAATGACCTTCATTGTCCCTCCTTACCCTACCCCCCTCATCATTATAACACCCCTCTCTCCTAACTACCATCCCTAACATATCGCTTACATCGCCGAAAGGGGCCAGCGCCCCCACCCCCCAGGCTAATCCCACGGCTCCAACCTACTGTATGAACGTCATATTACAGCCATACACCTATCGAGGTCCATACCATTGAGCCGTCTCGACAAAGGCAGCCTACAATCGGCACGGGCTTATCAGGGGGGCTTGCTATCCCCTTACCACCCACAGACACCAATAAAACCAGTGGGATGTGAAGACTTGTGTTGGCCTCGCGAGTTGGGTGCACCGTGTAACGCTATCGTCTTATAGAAACCTTAGATCTGTGAAGTCAAAAGGACCGTAGAGCCCAAAAAGAGCACCAGACTTTGAGAAGTGTTGAGGACGCCAAGACGCTTGGGGTGGGCAAGGCTATAAATCACATTAAAAAAATCTGAGAGGGTTTCAAGGGAAGGTTACTACTAGTATATAAAAGTATCCTTGACCTTGGCTGTGAATTAAGAATACAATAATTCCCCCTACCAGTGTTTCGGGTTGGGGCGGCGGGGGAAGGGGGGGGGGGGGTCAGCATTTTCATATAAATGCAGAGTTGATATTGTGAAAGGGAGTGCAAATGTAGTGTCTGTGGAGTCACCTCCCCAGAAAATTTTTGATTATTTCACAAACAAGAGGTACATTTTCGATACCTGAATTCAGTGTTTCTATTGATCTGAGGAAGAAATATTTTAAATGTCCGGGAGGAAGCATTATGGTGCCCAGTGCCATACATTAACTGAATCACGCTGATCAGCGTGGGTGTTGGGGAAGATGAGTGTAGAAATTGAGGTTGTCGAAGACTCTCGCAGGGATGCATTTTGGCGCACACTCCAATGCCGTGTTTCTTTCAGACAATTTAGACTTGAAGTTTCGTACTTTCGGGTGGGAAGCGCCAAGATTAGCCAAACTAACGATAGAAAATATCTCTAAATCCGATCCAGCAAAACATCCATTCCAGTTGTGCAATCTTGAGGTATTCTCTTTGACCTTGGTTTGTTGTCGCCCCTTACATCTTTATAGAACCCAGAAAATTGTTGATAAATTAAACCTGAAAGAACGCATTTTGTACATACCCGAATACGTTTTGCAACATTCAACACTTCATTGGAGAGCAACGAAAGAAAGCCTCTAACAAGATCTACGGATCATCAAATATATTGGGCTTAGCGCGTTGATTCAGGTCTCAGGGATTGATTTGTTGGCCATGCCATGCTTACGATTCTGATACATGGTACACTGCAGGGCTTTGACCTCTTGTTCAAAGCAGGGTCATTAAGACAGTTTAGTTCACAATCACCCTCACAATCTACCTCCAGCCACTCACAATCTACCTCCAGCCACTCACAATCTATCTCCAGCCACTTTCAATCTACCTCCAGCCACTCACAATCTACCTCCAACCACTCACAATCTATCTCCAGCCACTTTCAATCTACCTCCAGCCACTCACAATCTACCTCCAGCCCCTCACAATCTACCTCCAGCCACTCACAATCTACCTCCAGCCACTCACAATCTACCTCCAACCACTCACAATCTATCTCCAGCCACTTTCAATCTACCTGCAGCCACTCACAATCTATCTCCAGCCACTTTCAATCTACCTCCAGCCACTCACAATCTACCTCCAACCACTCACAATCTACCTCCAGCCACTCACAATCTATCTCCATCCACTTTCAAACTACCTCCAGCCACTCACAATCTACCTCCAGCCACTCACAATCTACCACCAGCCACTTTCAATATACCCTCAGTAATAACTCACAATATTAAAAAATTGTCTTCATTTCAGCGTCGTCGTCCGCTAAATAAATTAATTCTATATTTGATACTTAGGAACCTGACCACTGTGATACTTTGCTTGGTTGATGTAATACTTGATAACTGCGATACCTGACCACTGCGATACTTGGTACTTGCGATACCTGACCACTGCGATACTTGGTAACTGCGATACCTGACACTGCGATACTTGGTACTTGCGATACCTGACCACTGCGATACTTGGTAACTGCGATACCTGACACTGCGATACTTGGTCAGTGCGACAGTCGTCTAAAAAATGGCTGAGTCGTTGATTGTTTGCTCTAGACCTTCCAAAACATGACCTTTACTAGACGATTCAAGACCTTCCAAAACATGACCTTGTCTAGACGATTCAAGACCTTCCAAAACATGACCTTGTCTAGACGATTCAAGACCTTCCAAAACATGACCTTGTCTAGACGATTCAAGACCTTCCAAAACATGACCTTGTCTAGACGATTCAAGACCTTCCAAAACATGACCTTGTCTAGACGATTCAAGACCTTCCAAAACATGACCTTGTCTAGACGAATCAAGCAGCGGAATATCCGGTTTTCAATCAAATATTTGTAACACTAACACTGGGCAAAGCGGAATTGCGTTAGAGTTTGATATTTGATAATCTCGTATATATATTTTGATCTGGTGTGCCTGCTTCTATTTCGCTAGTCAGCATGTTTTATATTATTAGTACCGAGTTGAGAGGAAGAAAAAGAAAAGCTGTCAAACGGCGAGCTTCGTGCTTCTGGCGTCACGCACGACGTCATGCGTGACGTTTAAACTCAGGTCAAAAGGTTGACTTTTTTTCGGAGTTGACTATTATATTAGTCAATAAAGACCCACCGCGTATATTGTGGAGGGCTATCTGTACGACAGTCTGTAGGACAGTCTGTAGGACAGTCTGTAGGGCAGTCTGTAGGACAGTCTGTAGGACTGTTGTTTACAGGCCACCAGGTAAGGTGTAGGACTGACCATAGGACTATTGTTTAAGGACGGCAGGTAGGGTCTAGGACTGCCTGTAGGACTATTGTTTAAAGGCCGGCAGGTAGAGTCTAGGACTGCCTGTAGGACTATGGTTTAAGATTGGCATATATTACAGAAAATCAGAAGTAAATTCTTTTTTTTTTTTTTTTTTTTTTTTTTTCCATACTTGGAACTACCGGGTTTTTTTCTTCTCAAGGTGCCCGGACCCGATGTAAAAAAAAACTACACCCAGTGAAGCAATAGTTACTAGTTATTACAAACAGATCATGCTGCTCAATAGTCTTCAAAGTAGTTATCTATCTCTAGACTCCATAATTCTTGGATCTGGTAGAGATTTTTTTGTCTTTTTTCAGTTCAACATTTTTCTTCTGTCAGTAAAAGAAGTATGGTTGGACTTAAAGTGCCATTCGAGAAGTATTGTTATACACTGCTCATTAGTTTTGCGCCAAAATATGACAACTAACACGTCATTAGCGCTTCTAAGAACATGCGCTACCAGCTGCAATATGCAAATGAGCATGTGCCCTGCACAAGGATATGCCAATGAACATGTGCCCTACACAAGGATATGCCAATGAGCATGTGCCCTGCGCAAGGGTATGCCAATGAGCATGTGCCCTGCACAAGGATATGCCAATGAGCATGTGCCCTGCGCAAGGGTATGCCAATGAGCATGTGCCCTACACAAGGATATGCCTATGAGCATGTGCCCTGCGCAAGGATATGCCAATGAGCATGTGCCCTGCACAAGGATATGCCAATGAGCATGTGCCCTACACAAGTATATGCCAATGAGCATGTGCTCTGCACAAGGATATGCCAATGAGCATGTGCCCTGCACAAGGATATGCCAATCAGCTTGTACAACACGGTCCAATACTTGTCTCGTGTTTATTTTATGCTATCGATGGTTAATTTTAGGGCCTCTCAAGTATGATTTGGGAGAATAAACTCTGAAGTCAAATTTGATGAAGTAACATTTACTCAAGCTCTGAAGTCAAATTTGATGAAGTAACATTAAAACTATTACAAGTCATTCATGTTTTAGAATATACAGTTGTTTTAGTGTATCCTTAAAATGGACTTGAAAATGCCCCCACATCATGAAATTGAAATAGAATTATTGATCTTAATCACGTGAGATATGATGTCAGTGCTGATGGAGTTCGTATCATTTTTGTACCACTCGTGCATGCAGTACTTCTGCTTTTATTGGCCGTTTGTTCGCGTTGGTTGAAGCCATAACGTGCATAGTGAAAGCCATGTCAAAGTGTGCATGTGCATTAAAGCACAACCAGGTGAGGACGCCCAGTTTTTTGGTGCGTTTTAAGTTGACGTACATCGGTTTGGATTCTTGATTTAAAGTTGAAAAATAAATTCACTGCGATAAGATGCCATAAAAAGATCATTAACGGGTTGTAGTGCAAACTAAAGTCATATAACTAGATGACTGAGGCAACAGACTGAGACAACAAACGGGGGTAATAGATTGAGGCAACAGACTGAGGCAACAAACTCGGGTAATAGATCGAGGCAACAGACTGAGGCAACAAACTGGGGGTAATAGATCGAGGCAACAGACTGAGGCAACAAACTGGGGTAATAGATCGAGGCAACAGACTGAGACAACCATACTGAGACGACAGACTGACAACAGACTGAGACAACAGACTAAGAACAGTAAAAGACAACAGAATAAGACAACAGAATAAGGCAACAGAAGTTCTTTGTTTTACTTATAACACATGGAAGTAATTTAATTAAATCTGTAAGAAAGAAGTCATTTTGATTTTCTAGAAATGTTCATTCTACTGCCAACCTTGATCTGCGTGGTCCTACGCGGTCCTGCATGGTCCTACCTTGACCTCTTCCCCCACCCCTTAACGGTATCTCCGCATCATATTTTGTGTCGAGCCAGCCCCCCACGCCCACGGCAACATCCCAACCAATCAGATTTGAGCAACACAAGCCTCATACCACACAGGTAGACATTTGGTGACCACTGCCACGGGTGCACATTTGGTGACCATATTGACTCCGTACATGTATTCAATGTATGAGCCCGCCCCCAGGCAGTTCCTTTGTAATGCTCGTAGGAATAAAATCCCCACCCACCTGGGAAGTTTGGACCCATATCATCATTAACAATTGGATCTTTGATTGGATCATATTTAACAACAGCTCGAAAGTGGACCCGAATAAGACTTGATGTTAATAACGCTAACAGAAAAATCTTCTTAGGGTCTGAAACATTTTTCTTTTGGTGCAAGTATACCACTGACTCTTCTCTCAACTCTTTATCCTTAATTCTTCTGTCCTCACACTTAGTCACATTTAGTCACACTTAGTCACACTAAGCCAAAAGATTCTCTACTTATTGCCTTGCCTTTCAATTGCAAGCTTGCACATAACTTGCAACACCATTTCCTTGACAGCGTGAACGCACTCCTTCATTTATTATTATTTATTAAATCATCAGAAGCCATTATTTAGCCATAAAATAACCAATTTAATCTGTTGCCAGTGGCGTAGTGAGGGGGGGGGACAAGGGGGATCATGCCCCGGGCGCTACTCACAAAGGGGCGCCAAATGGTAAATTGTACATATAATAGTGTATGGTTTTCGAATGGGGGGCGCTAAAAAGACATTGTGCCCCGGGCGCGAGTTAAAAGGTATAGTGCCCCGGGCGCGAGTTAAGCTCGCTACGCTAATGTCCGTTGCATCACCTGATATGTGTCTGTGCAATAATAGATCAGCATTAGGCTTAGGCTTAGGTATTAGGTGTTTTCTGATCAACAAGCTTTCATAGTTTATTGATTTTGTCCAAAGTGTTCCATATTCAGTTCATCCATTCGTATTCGAATGTTTTGTTCTGATTAAAACATCATCTGTAAGTTACGATTCACATATATCTATATTATATCTTAACACACTAATCCGCTATCTGAACTTCTTAACGTTAATATTAAACAGATATCTATATATCTTAACACACTAATCCGCTATCTAAACTTCTTAACGTTAATATTAAACAGATATTTATATATCTTACCACACTAATCCGCTATCTGAACTTCGTAAAGTTAATATCAAACAGATATCTATATACTTTACCAAACGTATTGTTTCACGGGTATCTATATACTTCACCAAACGTATTGTTTAACGGGTATCTAAATACTTCACCAAACGTATTGTTTCACGGGTATCTATATACTTGACCAAACGTATTGTTTAACGGGTATCTATATACTTTACCAAACGTATTGTTTCACGGGTATCTAAATACTTGACCAAACGTATTGTTTCACGGGTATCTAAATACTTGACCAAACGTATTGTTTCACGGGTATATATATACTTTACCAAACGTATTGTTTCACGGGTATCTATTTACTTTACCAAAGTTACTGTTTCACAGAGTTATCTATATCTTTACACACTAATCCGCTATCTGAACTTTGTTAAATCTCGTCCATTAAATCTCAGGCATCTTGTATCAGTTGAGATTAACTCCTGCCGTTTGGCCTGCTTGCTGGCAAAGGACCCAGGCAACATCAAACGGTGCAGGCTCGCACATGGACGCAACGAAACTCCGACTCTAAACAGAAGATGTCTGGGGCGCCTATAAAACATGCACACTGCCTTAGATTTATACACGTTTGACCCTTTCTAAATTTATGTTTATTTATAAAGCACAGACGGCGATAGCCCACTAACATGGGTGCAGGGGCTGAGGACAACGCTATTATGTCCGATCCGTGGCTGGAATGGGTTTGAGTCTTGTGCATGATTTTGAGGGAAAAGAAGGTTTTTAAAAATGGTGGACATGTTATAGTTGTCATGAAGCAACCCTTCATCAGTTACAAGAAATGACCAATCATGTCAACACACAATAGCAAGAAATAAGTTATCACATTTTAATAGCGATTGTTTGAGAACTACTATCAACCTTGGACATGCAGTTTTAGTAGCCATTATAACTACAATAAACTCTGGACTGTTCTAGTAGACATTATAACTACAATCAAATCTGGACTATTCTAGTAGATATTATAACTACAATCAACTCTGGACTGTTCTAGTAGACATTATAACTTCCAATCAACTCTGGGCTGTTCTAGTAGACTTTATAACTACAATCAACCCTGGACAGTTTTAGTAGATATTATAACTACGATCTCTATATTGGAAAGTTTCTATTGCAGAGATATCAATCTTTATCACTGCATGATTGATATTAAATACATTTAAAATTTTAAAGGTGATTTAAAACCACGAAGAAAAATTAAAAACCATTTTTAGTGTCATTCAACGGCAACGTGTTCATGTTTGAACACACGATGAAGACTATCTACCACTTTAACACCTAACCATTATGAAGAAGGAGCACGTGACATTAGGTTGATCAGGGAAACGTGACTTCGAGTGACTGCGCTCAAGACATGTATATAATAAATAAATGATATCAGGCAATGTGTTCAAGGTGTTTAATGTAAATAAATGAAAATTCATGAGGCAATGCGTTCAAGAAGTGTTAGGTAAAGAATTTGTGTAATTATGTTTACGCTTGAAAACAAAGAGAGGAGCATTACAAGGACGTTTCGGCTAAATGCCTACTTCAGCGCGTCAATAACAAAGTGGCGTCACCTCGCTAGTAGGCCTGAGTAGGGTGCGCTAATGAGAGGGCAATATTTTCCAACAAATGCAGGGAGATTCTATAGGACGCTCATATCGTCTCTTTTTAATAGAGTTTAAAAAATTAACTGACACGCCAATGTCTCAAGAACCCTACCATTGATACATTGAAAGATACGCCCATGTCTATCAATGACAAATTGATTGATACGCCCAAGTCTTAACAAATCTACCATCGATAAATTGATTAACATGACCATGTATCAATCATGCTGCCATTGATAAATAGACACGCCGCTGTTCACAACAACAGTTCACCAAATCATCCGTCCAGTAGAAAGCTTCAACTGTGTCATTTAGGCAGATTTATTGTTTATCATAACGGTTCTTAATTTTTTTCACGACTATATTTTCCCAGTTGACCAGAGGCCATTTTAGCGCTGCACCAACTGGCATCACCGATCCATTGAACGACAGACCACCCTCAGTGCAATGAAAGAGCTTTCTAGAAATTATCCAACTTTTCTCATGTCCAACCCGACTTCCCTGAAATAAATGGATTTTCCTTCCGCCTTTCTGATTGGCCTGGAAATCTAAGCATCATCATCCGTCTACCGTCCCCTTCGCGGGTGCCTCGCCCCTGGGTGTTCTTTTATGACTCCCCTACGAAACGGCCGGGTATACACACGGCAAGTTATTAAAGGAATTAAACGGGTGAAAACGTCCGTCTCTTCTCGGGGGGGAAGGGGTTCGAATCAATGGTGGCTCCCCGGGGAACAGGCACCCCCAGGCTTTTCATTTTATTTGATCGGCAGTTGTGAGCCTTAGTAAATATCCTTTTATGATCGATATTTTGTTCCCCAATTTTCCGGCGTTGGGTTTTAAGTCTTGGTTTTGGACTGTTCAAAACTATGGAATAGGAAAAGCGAGGGAAAGAATCAAGGTTGAAGGGTAAAACGAAAGTCGCCATTTTGTCCCCTCTATCGTTTGGTACCCTGTAAAAAGCACGGCCTTGAACGTGTTCTGTTCGATGTTTGTTATGTATTTTGATTCCGTAGAATGAGGACTTTGTGTAGAGTTGGTCAATGAGTTATAACTAATTAGACAGATTCATATCCCTGTTTAACAAAACAATGACAGTTTCACATTGGACAATCTAAAAGAGTTGACAAATAAGATTCTAAATCTTCTGATGTGACATAATTGCGTGCAGGATGATGACGTAATCACGTATGTCATTCACTGGAAACGAATACATCAATTTAACTTTTGAAGATTTGCGAATACATTATTAAAAGTCACAACGCTTACGTTTTTAATGTTACGATAGCTACTGAATTATTTTTGGGTTTGATGAGGGTGGCCGATATCAACCTGGCAGATAGCTTAGGGCAGCGGTTCTCAACCTGTGGGTCGCGAGCCCTTTGGGAGGTCGAACGATCCTTACACAGGGGTCGCCTAAGAACATCTAGAAACACATATTTATGAAGTAGCAACGAAAATAATAGTATGGTTGGGCGGGGGGGGGGCACCAAAACATGATGAACTGTATCAAAGTGTCGTGGCATTAGGAATTTTGAGAACCACTGGCTTAGGGTCTCACTAAGCTTAAATATCTTTGCATATCAGACACAGTCGCTGCGCTAAACAGAATCAAACATATGTTTCGAAAACATAAAGCTATCGTGCATTACACCTAGATCATTTTGTATAGCTATACATATTATATCTTTACATATTACATCTTTACATATTACTACACATTTTATAACTATGCATTTTATAATTATACATAGAGAAAATATTTATAGTATATTAGAACAACAATTTTTGACATAGGCTTAATGTATGAATTCATTGTATGTATATTTGAATGTATGTAACATGTCTCAGAAACCAAGAAATGTTACAACTGGACATATATTTCATCGTTCCTCTTCCATTCAAGAAGAGTAAAAAAATAAATAATTAACTGTCACTGTCACCGGAAGTGATAATATTATACTCCTCTCCATTTCATTACTTGTTTGTTAGCGTTTTGGTTCCGGGCTTTCCCGTCGACGTCACCATTCCTCAGACCCAAGGCATCCTACAGTAGCACTTGAACATCTTCACACGACGATTATTGTATACAAAGAAACCGAATCTGGCAGCTTAGCGGTCAGTGTAAGTGTAACTTTCTCAGTGGTGTGGACTCAAATTTTGATGGGATCTCTATGGAAATGTATGGGATCTCTATGGAAATGTATGGGCTTCCAATATCTGTTAAAACATTCTGATAAATATGACGTAATATTATTAATACTTCACATAGCAATAATAAAAAAATAACAACATTAATTGTTAAATATGTGTATCAGCTTGAGAAAATTTAGAGTCATTTTATCAACCGAAATATTTCTGTCATTTGATCAACCGAAAAATTTCTGTCATTTGATCAACCGAAAATTTACAGTCATTTGATCAACCGAAAATTTACAGTCATCTTATCAACCGAAAATTTACTGTCACTCTATCAACCAATAATTCACTGTCACTTTATCAACCAATAATTCACTGTCACTTTATCAACCAATAACTTACTGTCACTTTATCAACCAATAATTCACTGTCACTAAATCAACCAATAACTTACTGTCACTTTATCAACCAATAATTCACTGTGACTTTATCAACCAATAACTTACTGTGACTTTATCAACCAATAACTTACTGTCACTTTATCAACCAATAATTCACTGTCACTTTATCAACCAATAACTTACTGTCACTTTATCAACCAATAACTTACTGTCACTTTATCAACCAATAATTCACTGTGACTTTATCAACCAATAATTCACTGTCACTTTATCAACCAATAACTTACTGTGACTTTATCAACCAATAATTCACTGTCACTTTATCAACCAATAATTCACTGTCACTTTATCAACCAATAATTCACTGTCACTTTATCAACCAATAACTTACTGTGACTTTATCAACCAATAATTCACTGTCACTTTATCAACCAATAACTTACTGTCACTTTATCAAACAATAATTCACTGTCACTTTATCAACCAATAATTCACTGTCACTAAATCAACCAATAACTTACTGTCACTTTATCAACCAATAATTCACTGTCACTTTATCAACCAATAATTTACTGTCACTTTATCAACCAATAATTCACTGTCACTTTATCAACCAATAACTTACTGTCACTTTATCAACCAATAATTCACTGTCACTTTATCAATCAATAATTCACTGTCACTTTATCAACCAATAACTTACTGTCACTTTATCAACCAATAATTCACTGTCACTAAATCAACCAATAATTCACTGTCACTTTATCAACCAATAACTTACTGTCACTTTATCAACCAATAATTCACTGTCACTTTATCAACCAATAACTTACTGTCACTTTATCAACCAATAATTCACTGTCACTTTATCAACCAATAACTTACTGTCACTTTATCAACCAATAATTCACTGTCACTTTATCAACCAATAATTCACTGTCACTAAATCAACCAATAATTCACTGTCACTTTATCAACCAATAACTTACTGTCACTTTATCAACCAATAATTCACTGTCACTTTATCAACCAATAACTTACTGTCACTTTATCAACCAATAACTTACTGTCACTTTATCAACCAATAATTCACTGTCACTTTATCAACCAATAATTCACTGTCACTTTATCAACCAATAACTTACTGTCACTTTATCAACCAATAACTTACTGTCATTTTATCAACCAATAACTTACTGTCACTTTATCAACCAATAATTCACTGTCACTTTATCAACCAATAATTCACTGTGACTTTATCAACCAATAACTTACTGTCACTTTATCAACCAATAACTTACTGTCACTTTATCAACCAATAACTTACTGTCACTTTATCAACCAATAACTTACTGTCACTTTATCAACCAATAATTCACTGTGACTTTATCAACCAATAACTTACTGTCACTTTATCAACCAATAATTCACTGTCACTTTATCAACCAATAATTCACTGTCACTTTATCAACCAATAACTTACTGTCACTTTATCAACCAATAATTCACTGTCACTTTATCAACCAATAACTTACTGTCACTTTATCAACCAATAATTCACTGTGACTTTATCAACCAATAACTTACTGTCACTTTATCAACCAATAATTCACTGTGACTTTATCAACCAATAACTTACTGTCACTTTATCAACCAATAATTCACTGTCAATTTATCAACCAATAATTCACTGTGACTTTATCAACCAATAACTTACTGTCACTTTATCAACCAATAACTTACTGTCACTTTATCAACCAATAACTTACTGTCATTTTATCAACCAATAACTTACTGTCACTTTATCAACCAATAATTCACTGTCACTTTATCAACCAATAATTCACTGTGACTTTATCAACCAATAACTTACTGTCACTTTATCAACCAATAACTTACTGTCACTTTATCAACCAATAACTTACTGTCACTTTATCAACCAATAACTTACTGTCACTTTATCAACCAATAATTCACTGTGACTTTATCAACCAATAACTTACTGTCACTTTATCAACCAATAATTCACTGTCACTTTATCAACCAATAACTTACTGTCACTTTATCAACCAATAATTCACTGTGACTTTATCAACCAATAACTTACTGTCACTTTATCAACCAATAATTCACTGTGACTTTATCAACCAATAACTTACTGTCACTTTATCAACCAATAACTTACTGTCACTTTATCAACCAATAACTTACTGTCACTTTATCAACCAATAACTTACTGTCACTTTATCAACCAATAATTCACTGTCACTTTATCAACCAATAACTTACTGTCACTTTATCAACCAATAATTCACTGTCACTTTATCAACCAATAATTCACTGTGACTTTATCAACCAATAACTTACTGTCACTTTATCAACCAATAACTTACTGTCACTTTATCAACCAATAACTTACTGTCATTTTATCAACCAATAACTTACTGTCACTTTATCAACCAATAATTCACTGTCACTTTATCAACCAATAATTCACTGTGACTTTATCAACCAATAACTTACTGTCACTTTATCAACCAATAACTTACTGTCACTTTATCAACCAATAACTTACTGTCACTTTATCAACCAATAACTTACTGTCACTTTATCAACCAATAACTTACTGTCACTTTATCAACCAATAATTCACTGTGACTTTATCAACCAATAACTTACTGTCACTTTATCAACCAATAATTCACTGTCACTTTATCAACCAATAACTTACTGTCACTTTATCAACCAATAATTCACTGTGACTTTATCAACCAATAACTTACTGTCACTTTATCAACCAATAATTCACTGTCACTTTATCAACCAATAACTTACTGTCACTTTATCAACCAATAATTCACTGTGACTTTATCAACCAATAATTCACTGTCACTAAATCAACCAATAACTTACTGTCACTTTATCAACCAATAATTCACTGTCACTTTATCAACCAATAATTCACTGTCACTTTATCAACCAATAACTTACTGTCACTTTATCAACCAATAACTTACTGTCACTTTATCAACCAATAATTCACTGTCACTTTATCAACCAATAATTCACTGTCACTTTATCAACCAATAACTTACTGTCACTTTATCAACCAATAACTTATTGTCACTTTATCAACCAATAACTTACTGTCACTTTATCAACCAATAACTTACTGTCATTTTATCAACCAATAACTTACTGTCACTTTATCAACCAATAATTCACTGTCACTTTATCAACCAATAATTCACTGTGACTTTATCAACCAATAACTTACTGTCACTTTATCAACCAATAATTCACTGTCACTTTATCAACCAATAACTTACTGTCACTTTATCAACCAATAATTCACTGTGACTTTATCAACCAATAACTTACTGTCACTTTATCAACCAATAATTCACTGTCACTTTATCAACCAATAACTTACTGTCACTTTATCAACCAATAATTCACTGTGACTTTATCAACCAATAATTCACTGTCACTTTATCAACCAATAACTTACTGTCACTTTATCAACCAATAACTTACTGTCACTTTATCAACCAATAATTCACTGTCACTTTATCAACCAATAACTTACTGTCACTTTATCAAACAATAATTCACTGTCACTTTATCAACCAATAATTCACTGTGACTTTATCAACCAATAACTTACTGTCACTTTATCAACCAATAACTTACTGTCACTTTATCAACCAATAATTCACTGTCACTTTATCAACCAATAACTTACTGTCACTTTATCAACCAATAATTCACTGTGACTTTATCAACCAATAACTTACTGTCACTTTATCAACCAATAATTCACTGTCACTTTATCAACCAATAACTTACTGTCACTTTATCAACCAATAATTCACTGTGACTTTATCAACCAATAACTTACTGTCACTTTATCAACCAATAATTCACTGTCACTTTATCAACCAATAACTTACTGTCACTTTATCAACCAATAATTCACTGTCACTTTATCAACCAATAATTCACTGTCACTAAATCAACCAATAACTTACTGTCACTTTATCAACCAATAATTCACTGTCACTTTATCAACCAATAATTCACTGTCACTTTATCAACCAATAACTTACTGTCACTTTATCAACCAATAACTTACTGTCACTTTATCAACCAATAATTCACTGTCACTTTATCAACCAATAATTCACTGTCACTTTATCAACCAATAACTTACTGTCACTTTATCAACCAATAACTTACTGTCACTTTATCAACCAATAACTTACTGTCACTTTATCAACCAATAACTTACTGTCATTTTATCAACCAATAACTTACTGTCACTTTATCAACCAATAACTTACTGTCACTTTATCAACCAATAATTCACTGTGACTTTATCAACCAATAACTTACTGTCACTTTATCAACCAATAATTCACTGTCACTTTATCAACCAATAACTTACTGTCACTTTATCAACCAATAATTCACTGTGACTTTATCAACCAATAACTTACTGTCACTTTATCAACCAATAATTCACTGTCACTTTATCAACCAATAACTTACTGTCACTTTATCAACCAATAATTCACTGTGACTTTATCAACCAATAATTCACTGTCAATAAATCAACCAATAACTTACTGTCACTTTATCAACCAATAATTCACTGTCACTTTATCAACCAATAATTCACTGTCACTTTATCAACCAATAACTTACTGTCACTTTATCAACCAATAACTTACTGTCACTTTATCAACCAATAATTCACTGTCACTTTATCAACCAATAATTCACTGTCACTTTATCAACCAATAACTTACTGTCACTTTATCAACCAATAACTTACTGTCACTTTATCAACCAATAACTTACTGTCACTTTATCAACCAATAACTTACTGTCATTTTATCAACCAATAACTTACTGTCACTTTATCAACCAATAATTCACTGTCACTTTATCAACCAATAATTCACTGTGACTTTATCAACCAATAACTTACTGTCACTTTATCAACCAATAATTCACTGTCACTTTATCAACCAATAACTTACTGTCACTTTATCAACCAATAATTCACTGTGACTTTATCAACCAATAACTTACTGTCACTTTATCAACCAATAATTCACTGTCACTTTATCAACCAATAACTTACTGTCACTTTATCAACCAATAACTTACTGTCACTTTATCAACCAATAATTCACTGTGACTTTATCAACCAATAATTCACTGTCACTTTATCAACCAATAACTTACTGTCACTTTATCAACCAATAACTTACTGTCACTTTATCAACCAATAATTCACTGTGACTTTATCAACCAATAATTCACTGTCACTAAATCAACCAATAACTTACTGTCACTTTATCAACCAATAATTCACTGTCACTTTATCAACCAATAATTCACTGTCACTTTATCAACCAATAACTTACTGTCACTTTATCAACCAATAACTTACTGTCACTTTATCAACCAATAATTCACTGTCACTTTATCAACCAATAATTCACTGTCACTTTATCAACCAATAACTTACTGTCACTTTATCAACCAATAACTTACTGTCACTTTATCAACCAATAACTTACTGTCACTTTATCAACCAATAACTTACTGTCATTTTATCAACCAATAACTTACTGTCACTTTATCAACCAATAATTCACTGTCACTTTATCAACCAATAATTCACTGTGACTTTATCAACCAATAACTTACTGTCACTTTATCAACCAATAACTTACTGTCACTTTATCAACCAATAACTTACTGTCACTTTATCAACCAATAACTTACTGTCACTTTATCAACCAATAATTCACTGTCACTTTATCAACCAATAACTTACTGTCACTTTATCAACCAATAATTCACTGTCACTTTATCAACCAATAATTCACTGTCACTTTATCAACCAATAACTTACTGTCACTTTATCAACCAATAACTTACTGTCACTTTATCAACCAATAATTCACTGTGACTTTATCAACCAATAATTCACTGTCACTTTATCAACCAATAACTTACTGTCACTTTATCAACCAATAACTTACTGTCACTTTATCAACCAATAATTCACTGTCACTTTATCAACCAATAATTCACTGTCACTTTATCAACCAATAACTTACTGTCACTTTATCAACCAATAACTTACTGTCACTTTATCAACCAATAATTCACTGTCACTTTATCAACCAATAATTCACTGTGACTTTATCAACCAATAACTTACTGTCACTTTATCAACCAATAACTTACTGTCACTTTATCAACCAATAACTTACTGTCACTTTATCAACCAATAACTTACTGTCACTTTATCAACCAATAATTCACTGTGACTTTATCAACCAATAACTTACTGTCACTTTATCAACCAATAATTCACTGTCACTTTATCAACCAATAATTCACTGTCACTTTATCAACCAATAACTTACTGTCACTTTATCAACCAATAACTTACTGTCACTTTATCAACCAATAATTCACTGTGACTTTATCAACCAATAACTTACTGTCACTTTATCAACCAATAACTTACTGTCACTTTATCAACCAATAACTTACTGTCACTTTATCAACCAATAATTCACTGTCACTTTATCAACCAATAATTCACTGTCACTTTATCAACCAATAACTTACTGTCACTTTATCAACCAATAACTTACTGTCACTTTATCAACCAATAATTCACTGTCACTTTATCAACCAATAATTCACTGTCACTTTATCAACCAATAACTTACTGTCACTTTATCAACCAATAACTTACTGTCACTTTATCAACCAATAATTCACTGTCACTTTATCAACCAATAATTCACTGTCACTTTATCAACCAATAACTTACTGTCACTTTATCAACCAATAACTTACTGTCACTTTATCAACCAATAATTCACTGTCACTTTATCAACCAATAATTCACTGTCACTTTATCAACCAATAACTTACTGTCACTTTATCAACCAATAACTTACTGTCACTTTATCAACCAATAATTCACTGTCACTTTATCAACCAATAATTCACTGTCACTTTATCAACCAATAACTTACTGTCACTTTATCAACCAATAACTTACTGTCACTTTATCAACCAATAATTCACTGTCACTTTATCAACCAATAACTTACTGTCACTTTATCAACCAATAACTTACTGTCACTTTATCAACCAATAATTCACTGTCACTTTATCAACCAATAACTTACTGTCACTTTATCAACCAATAACTTACTGTCACTTTATCAACCAATAATTCACTGTCACTTTATCAACCAATAATTCACTGTCACTTTATCAACCAATAACTTACTGTCACTTTATCAACCAATAACTTACTGTCACTTTATCAACCAATAATTCACTGTCACTAAATCAACCAATAACTTACTGTCACTTTATCAACCAATAACTTACTGTCACTTTATCAACCAATAATTCACTGTCACTTTATCAACCAATAATTCACTGTCACTTTATCAACCAATAACTTACTGTCACTTTATCAACCAATAACTTACTGTCACTTTATCAACCAATAATTCACTGTCACTTTATCAACCAATAATTCACTGTCACTTTATCAACCAATAACTTACTGTCACTTTATCAACCAATAACTTACTGTCACTTTATCAACCAATAATTCACTGTCACTTTATCAACCAATAATTTACTGTCACTTTATCAACCAATAATTCACTGTCATGTTTTTAAAAAAAAAAGGTAAGCCATAGTATCCTCAGAAAATAAGTTTGTTTACAAATGTACATAGCTCAGTTGTCATTAAAGCCTGGAGAAGTCAGGTGAATGGCAGACGTGAGTATTCACAGCGATCCCCTTCAAGACACGCTTGGTCCCCAGTTTTTCTCTTTGTAACTTTCAAATGAAAAGAGCGTGAAAGTAATCCAAGAAAAAATGTCGAGTATTTTCTTTTTGTATGGCAGTTAAGTTTTATGGCTTCTCGCCAAGCTTTTGATCTCTCAGTGACATGCGCGTGCTGGAATGGGGATCAAAGGGGTTTGTGGGGTTCATTAGGGATCCCGCTCCCTTCCTTCACCTGTTAGCTAATTGACTTCTAATGCGATTGTTTGTTTGCTGTTGGGTAAAAGGCTGGTTACGCAATTTCAGTGATTTCTTTTCATCTTGGTGCATACAACTATTGACAACTTCAGGCCACCCCATCTCATGCAGTGATTTCGTTTCATCTTGGTGCATACAACTATTGACAACTTCAGGCCACCCCATCTCATGCAGTGATTTCGTTTCATCTTGGTGCATACAACTATTGACAACTTCAGGCCACCCCATCTCGTGCAGTGATTTCGTTTCATCTTGGTGCATACAACTATTGACAACTTCAGGCCACCCCATCTCGTGCAGTGATTTCGTTTCATCTTGGTGCATACAACTATTGAACGTTTTCATGGGTGGTTGTAGCAAACCATGGTCGCAAATGGAAACCTTTGTCGGTAGTGGCAAACTACAGTGCATAGTGTTAAACTATGATCAGTTGTGATAATGAATGGTCCGTAGTGGCAAACCATGGTCCGTAGTGGCAAACCATGGTCCGTAGTGGCAAACCATAGTCCGTAGTGGCAAACCATGGTCCGTAGTGAGTAGTGGCAATCCTTGTTCAATAGTCGCCTATCATGGATCGTAGTCTCAAACTATGGTTCTTTGTTGCAAACCTCGTTCGGCTCTGACAAACTACTGTCCGCAGCTACAAGCTCTGGTCCGCATTGCAAAAAAACTTTGTGGCAAACCCTGGGCGATTCATATTGTGACTAATCATGGTCGGTAGTGGCAAACCATGGCTGAGTAAGGGAAAAAATGATAGCCAGAGAAGATTAATAGAATAAAATTTAGAATGTGTTTGAGAGAGTGACATATACAGTTAGACTAAATTAGAAGTATGGTGGTTCCAACTCGAATCTCATTGAATTACAAAATGACGGCCGGGAGGTGTGGGAGAATAAAAGGGTCAATTCGTTACTGTTTTATTTTGAATATTTAATTGACTGCATTCATAAAAATTGTGTTAATTTGATTAAAAATATCTTAAATTATTCATTAAAAAAAATATATGCATTATATTATATACTTAATCTTGAAATAATTCAAATTTAATGTTCATAGAATTTATTTTTAAAAATCGGGCTCACATTAGTTGAATGACATGCCTCAGGCCGTAGTATCCACCGCTCCACAAATCAGTTGAATGACATCCATCAGGCCGTAGTATCCACCGTTCCACAAATCAGTTGAATGACATCCATCAGGCCGTAGTATCCATGGGTCCACAAATCAGTTGAATGACATCCATCAGGCCGTAGTATCCATCGTTCCACAAATCAGTTGAATGACATCCCTCAGGCCGTAGTATCCACCAATCCACAAATCAGTTGAATGACATCCCTCAGGCCGTAGTATCCATGGGTCTACAAATCAGTTGAATGACATCCCTCAGGCCGTAGTATCCATGGGCCCACAAATCAGTTGAATGACATCCATCAGGCCGTAGTATCCATGGGTACACAAATCAGTTGAAATACATCCATCAGGCCGTAGTATCCATGGGTCCACAAATCAGTTGAATGACATCCATCAGGCCGTAGTATCCATCGTTCCACAAATCAGTTGAATGACATCCCTCAGGCCGTAGTATCCACCAATCCACAAATCAGTTGAATGACATCCCTCAGGCCGTAGTATCCATGGGTCTACAAATCAGTTGAATGACATCCCTCAGGCCGTAGTATCCATGGGTCCACAAATCAGTTGAATGACATCCATCAGGCCGTAGTATCCATGGGTACACAAATCAGTTGAAATACATCCATCAGGCCGTAGTATCCATGGGTGCACAAATCAGTTGAATGACATACATCAGGCCGTAGTATCAACCGTTCCACAAATCAGTTGAATGACATCCATCAGGCCGTAGTATCCATGGGTCCACAAATCAGTTGAATGACATCCATCAGGCCGTAGTATCCATCGTTCCACAAATCAGTTGAATGACATCCCTCAGGCCGTAGTATCCACCGTTCCACAAATCAGTTGAATGACATCCCTCAGGCCGTAGTATCAATGGGTCTACAAATCAGTTGAATGACATCCATCAGGCCGTAGTATCCATCGTTCCACAAATCAGTTGAATGACATCCCTCAGGCCGTAGTATCCACTAATCCACAAATCAGTTGAATGACATCCCTCAGGCCGTAGTATCCATGGGTCTACAAATCAGTTGAATGACATCCCTCAGGCCGTAGTATCCATGGGTCTACAAATCAGTTGAATGACATCCATCAGGCCGTAGTATCCATGGGTACACAAATCAGTTGAAATACATCCATCAGGCCGTAGTATCCATGGGTCCACAAATCAGTTGAATGACATCCATCAGGCCGTAGTATCCATCGTTCCACAAATCAGTTGAATGACATCCCTCAGGCCGTAGTATCCATGGGTCTACAAATCAGTTGAATGACATCCCTCAGGCCGTAGTATCCATGGGTCTACAAATCAGTTGAATGACATCCCTCAGGCCGTAGTATCCATGGGTCCACAAATCAGTTGAATGACATCCATCAGGCCGTAGTATCCATGGGTACACAAATCAGTTGAAATACATCCATCAGGCCGTAGTATCCATGGGTGCACAAATCAGTTGAATGACATACATCAGGCCGTAGTATCCACCGTTCCACAAATCAGTTGAATGACATCCATCAGGCCGTAGTATCCATGGGTCCACAAATCAGTTGAATGACATCCATCAGGCCGTAGTATCCATCGTTCCACAAATCAGTTGAATGACATCCCTCAGGCCGTAGTATCCACCGTTCCACAAATCAGTTGAATGACATTCCTCAGGCCGTAGTATCCATGGGTCTACAAATCAGTTGAATGACATCCATCAGGCCGTAGTATCCATCGTTCCACAAATCAGTTGAATGACATCCCTCAGGCCGTAGTATCCACTAATCCACAAATCAGTTGAATGACATCCCTCAGGCCGTAGTATCCATGGGTCTACAAATCAGTTGAATGACATCCCTCAGGCCGTAGTATCCATGGGCCCACAAATCAGTTGAATGACATCCATCAGGCCGTAGTATCCATGGGTACACAAATCAGTTGAAATACATCCATCAGGCCGTAGTATCCATGGGTCCACAAATCAGTTGAATGACATCCATCAGGCCGTAGTATCCATCGTTCCACAAATCAGTTGAATGACATCCCTCAGGCCGTAGTATCCACCAATCCACAAATCAGTTGAATGACATCCCTCAGGCCGTAGTATCCATGGTTCTACAAATCAGTTGAATGACATCCCTCAGGCCGTAGTATCCATGGGTCCACAAATCAGTTGAATGACATCCATCAGGCCGTAGTATCCATGGGTACACAAATCAGTTGAAATACATCCATCAGGCCGTAGTATCCATGGGTGAACAAATCAGTTGAATGACATACATCAGGCCGTAGTATCCACCGTTCCACAAATCAGTTGAATGACATCCATCAGGCCGTAGTATCCATGGGTTCACAAATCAGTTGAATGACATCCATCAGGCCGTAGTATCCATCATTCCACAAATCAGTTGAATGACATCCCTCAGGCCGTAGTATCCATCGTTCCACAAATCAGTTGAATGACATCCCTCAGGCCGTAGTATCCATGGGTCTACAAATCAGTTGAATGACATCCATCAGGCCGTAGTATCCATCGTTCCACAAATCAGTTGAATGACATCCCTCAGGCCGTAGTATCCACTAATCCACAAATCAGTTGAATGACATCCCTCAGGCCGTAGTATCCATGGGTCTACAAATCAGTTGAATGACATCCCTCAGGCCGTAGTATCCATGGGTCTACAAATCAGTTGAATGACATCCATCAGGCCGTAGTATCCATGGGTACACAAATCAGTTGAAATACATCCATCAGGCCGTAGTATCCATGGGTCCACAAATCAGTTGAATGACATACATCAGACCGTAGTATCCACCGGTCCACAAATCAGTTGAATGACATCCCTCAGGCCGTAGTATCCATGGGTCTACAAATCAGTTGAATGACATCCCTCAGGCCGTAGTATCCATGGGCCCACAAATCAGTTGAATGACATCCATCAGGCCGTAGTATCCATGGCTACACAAATCAGTTGAAATACATCCATCAGGCCGTAGTATCCATGGGTCCACAAATCAGTTAAAAGACATACATCAGGCCGTAGTATCCACCGGTCCACAAATCAGTTGAATGACATCCCTCAGGCCGTAGTATCCATGGGTCCACAAATCAGTTGAAATACATCCATCAGGCCGTAGTATCCATGGGTCCACAAATCAGTTAAAAGACATCCATCAGGCCGTAGTATCCATGGGTCCACACATCAGTTGAATGGCATAATCACAAGAGATAGTCTGTTAAATAATCGAAGTCCACCATAATGCAATAAATGACAAGCTAACTGCCTACCAAGCCAAAGGTCAGGGTTTCTAATTCGTTTGAAGCGTCCCGTCTTTAAGGAGAAGATGATGAAAGACAACTGATTATATACCTACCACTAAATTGGCAGGTAACTGTCACTGGTGAAGTTAAATTGAAAGGTAACTGTCACTAGTGAAGTTAAATTGGAATGCAATTGTCACTGGCGAAGTTACATTGAAATGTAAGTGTCACTGGTGAAGTTAAAATTAAATGTAACTGTCAATTGTGAAGTTAAATTGAAATGTAAGCGTCAATGGTGAAGTTAAATTGAAATGTAACTGTCATTGGTGAAGTTAAATTGAAATGTAAGTGTCACCGGTGAAGTTAAATTGGAATGCAATTGTCACTGGTGAAGTTAAATTGAAATGTAACTGTCAATTGTGAAGTTAAATTGAAATGTAAGTGTCACTGGTGAAGTTAAATTGGAATGTAAGTGTTACAGGTGAAATTAATTTGAAATGTAAGTGTCATTGGTGAAGTTAAATTGAAACGTAAGTGTCACTGGTGAAGTTAGATTGAAATGTAAGTGTCATTGGTGAAATTAAATTGAAATGTACGTGTCGCTGATGAAGTTAGATTGAAATGAAAGTGTCACTGATAAAGTTAAATTGAAATGTAAGTATCACTGGTGAAGTTAAATAGAAATGTAAGTAGCACTGGTGAAGTTAAATTGGAATGCAATTGTCACTGGTGAAGTTAAATTGAAATGCAATTGTCACCGGTGAAGTTAAATTGAAATGTAAGTGTCACCGGTGAAGTTAAATTGAAATGTAAGTGTCACTGGTGAAGCTCTATCTTGGTAACATAATTTGATATTTGTATAATATTATTTTCGCTTTACGAATAACATAAGACTTGTAATAATGACCGGAAAAGTAACAGGAATGGGCGCTAGTAATTACGGGGACGTTGAAGTGGCAACTTTGGCGTAGGGCGAGGGGGCAACAATTTGGGCGTAGGGTTAGGGGGTAACAAGTATTGGGCGAAAATATTTCACCATTGTCTTTCTTACCGAATAATACAATAATTGTTTGAGATGTCTTGAAACAATTTAATTATGCAAGCTTCGCAGTGTTTGATTAAGCTTTGAAATTCATCTGCGTCCTAATCACGTATCAAGTAGCAGAGTAACACAGGCCGCCTTCTTATGTCTTTGATGAATGTATACACCGCAAATTAACGTTTTAATATACATTAAAGTCAATTTTTGAAGACCGGGGTCAAATAATTGTGTGTGTGTGTTTGGGTGGGGATCAATACATTATACAGTTTAAGACTCATTTGAACAGCATGTTAACATTGGTACTTGCAGTCTATCGCCGCCCCATGATGTTCACTTGTCCGGCGAACGGTTACAAAAGACTACCACAAAAGACGGTGCCCGCTGCGTAAGAAACTGACTGTTGCGTCTCTAGATTAAAGGCTGGGCCTTCCTCCACACACACAATTAGAGGGTCCCTGTTAAAAATAAATCCCAACTGCCCTCTACCAATAAAAACAGTTGACTCCGCCGTCGAAATGTACTCAATAATTGACCGAACCACTGACATCCCGGACTGGTCACCTATTGTCCAGCTTGCGTGGTCCCGGCTAAACAAAAGAGTCCGCGGAAATTTACGACGTAGTTGTATGACTCCGCGAGAGCGAGAATCGAGTGACACTGTCTGTCTAATGACAGCAGACGGGGAGCTCCAGGTCGTTGTTGGGCGGTCTTAGGTGGCAATTAGGGGATCGTGTGTCGGCGGAATTTAAGAGGTTTCCATAACGTCTTTGGGGACGGAGGTGGGTGAGGGGGCAACAATGGTGGAGTGTGCGGGTGGTCTACCAGGAGCCGGTGAACGCGATGGTCTATAAAGCTACTCGGGGGTGCTGCTTGCATTGTGTCCTGACAAATTTTATTGCTGCGTTTACCTTTGAGAGGGAGTAAGTTTCCCGAATGTAAATTATGGGTAGGGTTGGGAACGGTACCGTTCAGATGGACCAGATGGTCACTTAACGACTGCTGAAGGAAGACCGTTATGTAGGGCATTACATTGGGCGTTGGCCGTGATTCTTTTGACACGGGTCAATGTCATAGCTCAGGATCAGGGGCTTTGAAACATTGACAAGGAGTCGTAACACAATGGCACGGAGTCGTGACACAATGACATGAGGTCGTAACATATGGCACGGAGTCGTGACACAATGACACGGAGTCGTGACACAAGCTCAGAGAACACGGAACTCGACCAATCTTTAGGAAGTTCGGAATTGAATTAATTTGCATACCATGATTTAGTCTACTGATTAGACCAGTCATATCATTATTTAGTCTACTGATTAGACCAGTCATACCATTATTTAGTCTACTGATTAGACCAGTCATACCATTATTTAGTCTTATGATTAGACCAGACATACCATTATTTAGTCTACTGATTAGACCAGTCAAACCATTATTTAGGCTAATGGCTAATGATTAGACCAGTCATACCATTATTTAGTCTACTGATTAGACCAGACATACCATTATTTAGTCTACTGATTAGACCAGTCATACCATTATTTAGGCTAATGATTAGACCAGTCATACCATTATTTAGGCTACTGATTAGACCAGTCATACCATGATTTAGGCTACTGATTAGACCAGTCATACCATTATTTATTCTAATGATTAGACCAGTCATACCATTATTTAGGCTACTGATTAGACCAGTCATACCATGATTTAGGCTACTGATTAGACCATGGGCAGTCATACCATTATTTGGGCTACTGATTAGACCAGTCATACCAATTGTTTAGGCTACTGTTTGACCAGACATACCATTATTTAGGCTACTGTTTGACCAGACATTACATTTAAGCCGACCAAAATGTTAGTGAAAAAATAATAATTAAGTCATCTTGTTTAATTATGGCTCGTCATACAAAATATTTAAATATACTCTATCATATATATATATACACTACTCTACTATAATATACTATTCTCTATGCTATTTTCTATACAATTCTCTATACTATACTCCATACTATACTATATACCATACTCTATAACTGTCTAGAATTTGAAAACCAAACGTATTCTATGATTTAATTGGTCTTTTGAAATATGCAAGTCTCTATTCACTGCTCATACTGCAACTGTCAATAATACTCTTGTCTATTCACTGCTCATACTGCAACTGTCAATAATACTCTTGTCTATTCACTGCTCATACTACAACTGTCAATAATACTCTTGTCTATTCACTGCTCATACTACAACTGTCAATAATACTCTTGTCTATTCACTGCTCATACTGCAACTGTCAATAATACTCTTGTCTATTCACTGCTCATACTGCAACTGTCAATAATACTCTTGTCTATTCACTGCTCATACTGCAACTGTCAATAATACTCTTGTCTATTCACTGCTCATACTACAACTGTCAATAATACTCTTGTCTATTCACTGCTCATACTACAACTGTCAATAATACTCTTGTCTATTCACTGCTTATACTACAACTGTCAATAATACTCTTGTCTATTCACTGCTCATACTACAACTGTCAATAATACTCTTGTCTATTCACTGATCATACTACAACTGTCAATAATACTCTTGTCTATTCACTGCTCATACTACAACTGTCTATCGTACTCTTGAGGCTAGTTATGAAATTTCCTTACTTGTCGCTAAATCTTGGGAAAATCATGCTATATGAGATAATCTATTTAATCCATCCATGTCAGCTTTTTTTTAAATTGATCTGGAAAAAAAGACGACAAAGACGTGAAAGCTGTGCTTTATTTTAGTGAATTTAGTACACAGCATAACTTTCACGTCTTTGTCATCTTTTTTTTTTTCCAGATCAATTTAAAAAAAAAAAAATAAAAAAAAATAAAATAAAAATAATTGATCTGGAAAAGAAGACGACAAAGACCTGAAAGTTATGCTGTGTACTAAATTCACTATTAAAGTGTAGCAATTCTATTAAAGCTAATGCCAATAAATGTGAACATCACTTCAAGCTATTTTGTGAAGAACAAAATACAGAAATTGAGTGACTTTTACTTCACGCTGAAGTAAGATGGCCTTGGAAACGAAATTGTTTGAAAAGATTTATGGATCTATTTGATACTCTTGCCATTTTTTAAAGTGACAAACCTGATATGAAGTATCTGTTAACGGTCGATGGTAAATCATTTGTGGGTTATTAGCCGATATCTTTCAAAAACTAAATATATTAAATAACCAACTTCAAGGAACAAATAAAACTCTTGTCGATGAAAAAGGGAAGATATTTTGTTTCATTATCTTTATTGAATTATTTCAGAAAAATAATTACAACAAAAAATTTTGAAAAGTTTCATAGGCTCCAAAAATATGAAGTGACTGATACATCTATACTTGTTATTGTCTGATACCGCTATACTTGTTATTGTCTGGTACCTCTACACTTGTTAATGTCTGATACCGCTATACTTGTTATTGTCTGATACCGCTATACTTGTTATTGTCTGATACCGCTATACTTGTTATTGTCTGATACCGCTGTACTTGTTATTGTCTGATACCGCTATATTTGTTATTGTCTGATACCGCTGTACTTGTTATTGTCTGATACCGCTATACTTGTTATTGTCTGATACCGCTATACTTGTTATTGTCGACCATCTGAAAATTCTATAGACTGATTTTCTCGTTTGAAAAAAAATTGATTTTCTTGCTTGGATGATGCAGCCAATACTAGAGGATTTGTCGGATATTTAAAATTTGCAGTATCAAGAAGAACGCGCAGACATGCAAAATGATGAGTCAGCTAAAACTGTATTTAACACACAAAGAACGATGTCATGGCTTTGTGTGGAAACATAAATCAAATATCCAAATTCAAGCAAACGTGCGAGAAAACTATTGTTACCGTATCCATCTTCATATTTAGCTGATGCAAGAAAACTATTGTTACCGTATCCATCTTCATATTTAGCTGATACAAGAAAACTATTGTTACCGTATCCATCTTCATATTTAGCTGATGCAAGAAAACTATTGTTACTGTATCCATCTTCATATTTAGCTGATGCAAGAAAACTATTGTTACCGTATCCATCTTCATATTTAGCTGATGCAAGAAAACTATTGTTACCGTATCCATCTTCATATTTAGCTGATACAAGAAAACTATCGTTACCGTATCCATCTTCATATTTAGCTGATGCAAGAAAACTATTGTTACCGTATCCATCTTCATATTTAGCTGATGCAAGAAAACTATTGTTACCGTATCCATCTTCATATTTAGCTGATGCAAGAAAACTATTGTTACTGTATCCATCTTCATATTTAGCTGATGCAAGAAAACTATTGTTACCGTATCCATCTTCATATTTAGCTGATGCAAGAAACTATTGCTACCGTATCCATCTTCATATTTAGCTGAATGTGGATTTAGTGCCATAAATGATTTGTCGAGCAAAAATTAATAAAAAAATATATACAAATTGGTTGGACATTATAACACAAGGGACAGACTTGAGACTGAAGCTAACTCAACTGGAACCTAACGTAAAATCTCTTTGCAGCGAGCATTAAGCGCAAACATCTCACTAACTTTAAACAATAAATAGTTACTACTAGTTAATACAATATTGAAAAATATTTCATTAAAATTATTTTATACTTGAATTTCAGTTCTTCAATTAAATGTTTTGAAAATTGACTCACTATCTTTCCTCACCAATTTCCTTATAGTGATTTCTCTCTTACACCAATCATTTAAGTTTCTTCAGTGAACAACCCTCTTTTTGAATATTAAAAATTATGTATATTATGGGAAAAGGGGTGGGGGTAAGAATTTTAGAAATGCTTTGGTGGGGCATGGCACAAAAACGGCTGGGAATATCTGCTTTATACTTTATTCTACACTATGCTCCATACTTGACATGTCTTTAAGTATAACCTAGCAACAGTCAGTAGTATGTGACTGTCAGATTTAATTGAAAAGTTTCACCAACTGACAGGAACTTAAGTTAAGCTTAGTCATCTAAAGAGAAAATGTAATCAGCACGATTTTTTTAATTGTAATCAGGATTATTTTTGTGCAGCATTGAAAGAGAAAACCTATTCAGAAATTCGACCCCATGTTTTCGACACTCCAAAGCAAGTGTGGTTTAAGAAAAGAGAGATTGCTTTATTGTGTTTTCTTTAGTGGATCATATTCCAGTTTTTCTATGGACACCTGTGCTCTATGTATTTCTATTGTGTATGACAGCTCATCTTTTGTATAGAAAAGTTCATGTATTTTATTGAAAAGTTCATCTTTTGTATAGAAAAGTTCATGTATTTTATTGAAAAGTTCATGTTTTGTATAGAAAAGTTAATCTTTTGTATATGTATAGAAAAGTTCATCTTTTGAATAGAAAAAAATACATTTATTGTATGTAAAAGTTCATCTATTGTATGTAAATGTTAAAGTTCCTGTACTCTGGGACACAGCGAGACTTTCTGTTTGTGGTCTCCCTCCATGGAAAACTTGTATTTCTTTTGGCAAGTGAAAATTGGAAATAATGAACACTGTCTCTGGCATATGCGCGAACTCACCAAGGATCGCAATATTTTTGAACACTATCTGAACCTGCAAATAGCACCACCCGAACGTGTAAATAGCACCACCTGACCCGGCAAATAGCACCACCGAACCTGCAAATAGCACGACATGAACCTGCAAATAACACCCCATGCACCTGCAAATAGCGCCACCTGAACCTGCAAATAGCACCACTTGTTATTCGGTCCATAGGGTTTGGGTTACATCCAGTTTTGATGGCGTATACGGAAGTTCCGATAACTCACCTTTGATCATTGGCGTGTGTGTGTGTGAGGGGGGGGGGGTGGAAGAAGTGAAAGGCACCCAATGCTCATAAGGTAAAAGTACGGGCAGGGGTCTGGGTAAAGAGGGGGGGGGCTCATATAACCCCCCTGTGCCGACATTTAATTTGTATATATTCAAACTACAAGAATCCACAAAACTGAATTGAGCATTGCATCAAGCTTACTCGACTGATTGAACACGCAAATAGAGCCTGACAAGTGCCACGTGACCTCGTTGTGTTGACAAATCCTTTTGATTGAAATAATTTTAATAATAGATTTTAATATATATACATAGCAACACCTGAACCAGAATATATATATATATATATACACAGACTTATATCGACTTCAATGCTTTCTAGATGACTTACGATTATTCATCCCAGGTCAGTTTCGAATATACAATGCCACAGTGCTTCACAAAGATTATTCAATGTGATTATAATTTGTAGCACTTTGTGGAAAATCAATTTGTTTTAATCGATTCTTTAATAATTTAAATATTTTCCCATTTATTTCAGAATAACAACAATTATTCTGGTCTGACGCAGCCAATCAGATGACAAGAGACAGTACTGGGCAAAGATCAGAGAACTGACAGGCAATCAGAGGACAAGAGACATTATGGGACCGAGATCAGAGACAGTACCGTGCAGATATCGTAGACAGTATTGGCCGGAGATCATAGACAATACTGAGCAGAGATCAGAGAAGCTTTTATATTGCCCATCGAGTAGGAAGAAGTATAATATGTAAATCACTAAAGCTGTACGGGGCGAATTTACGAAATAATTCGTCTTCTAGTTTCAATTTAATAAGTTTTGATCTCTTTCCTGAATTCTGGATACTGTCTCTCAAATTATGGACCATCCCCTTAAGCTCTGGACAGTTCCTTCACGTTCTGGACCATCCCCTTAAGCTCTGGACAGTTCCTTCACGTTCTGGACAACTCCCTCAACCTCTGGACAATGCCTTCAAGTTCTGGACAACTCCCTCAACCTCTGGACAGTTCCTTCACGTTCTGGACAACTCCCTCAACCTCTGGACAGTTCCTTCACGTTCTGGACAACTCCCTCAACCTCTGGACAATGCCTTCAAGTTCTGGACAACTCCCTCAACCTCTGGACAGTTCCTTCACGTTCTGGACAACTCCCTCAACCTCTGGACAGTTCCTTCAAGTTCTGGACAACTACCTCAACCTCTGGACAATACCTTAAAGTTCTGGACAACTCCCTCAACCTCTGGACAATACCTTAAAGTTCTGGACAACTCCCTCAACCTCTGGACAATACCTTCAAGTTCTGGACAACTCCCTCAACCTATGGACAATACCTTCAAGTTCTGGACAATTCTCTCATAGTTCTTTCAAAGTTTGTTCGATTTCCGACAGTCTACAGCAGTAAACTCATCTTTCCTTCATTGCGTTAGAGGTGTGGGGGGGGGGGGGGAGACAAATAATAGCCCCTTAACCACTCATGTATAGACATTCGCGAGAAGATGATTGTAAGACAACGAACTACTCATGTATAGACATTCACAAGAAGATGATTGTAAGACAACGAACTACTCATGTATAGACATTCGCAAGAAGATGATTGTAAGACAACGAACTACTCATGTATAGACATTCGCAAGAAGATGGTTGTAAGACAACGAACTATACTCATGGATAGACATTCACAAGAAGATGATTGTAAGACCACGAACTACTCATGTAAATGTATTTATTCTTATTATAATAAAACAATCAAATGTACATACATTGTCCATGTCTTGTCTTCAGTACCTCAGATTAGGAATGAATGTTTCATTTTTCTCTTGGTTACAAACTTTTAGAAGACATTAAAAACATATAGTAAAAATTTAAGCCAGTAAAAGATTGTCACAAATTGTCACTATAAGCATGGACCTGTCCAATCTTGTTAACTGCTCTTAATCAATAAGTTTGGTAGTTTTAGTAGACAACTTCTCAAGCGTTTTCAAATGATGACCCTATTTCTATAGAGGCAAAGTGACCTTACCATTGGCCATGATATATTAGAAGACAAGGGCTTTTAAAATAGTAAATTTTTTAAATAAACATATTTTTATTCAAAATAGATTTTTCGGAATTGTAATTATCGACATATTTGATGCCAGGATTGATATTGTGACCCAAACAATGAGACAAGAAAATATCTTTAAAAAACCTTAAAAATCAATGTTTATCTTAGAATATATTTATATTGATTTTTCTTAGTATATATATATTTGATTTCTCTTAGTGTATATATATATATATATATAAATATATATGTGTGTGTGTGTATACATAAATTGATCGGAAGCGGTGACACACCATCAATACAATCACAACCCCATTTGAGGTCACCTTCCATGGGGTGAAGACATTTGTTCTAGTTCCTTGATTTTCCCAAGATGTACATGAGTCAAACTCTCTTTATATTATGGGGGTTTTTAAATAGTTTTTTTTCACTCTCCAAAATCAACACAGTAAGACTTAAACATATTATTTATATAGAAACATTAAATAGTACTGTTATTTATTATTATTTATTTTTAATCGGAAACGAGCCCCTTGTTACAAGTTGTTAGAACCCCTTGTTACAAGTTGTTAGAACCATTGTTACAAGTTGTTAGAATCCATTGTTACAAGTTGTTAGAACCCATTGTTACAAGTTATTAGAACCCTTGTTACAAGTTGTTAGAACCCATTGTTACAAGTTGTTAGAACCTTTGTTACAAGTTGTTAGAAACATTTGCTTGTTAATATTTAGTAATGGATTCGAAACTAGAAATAGCGGCATATAAAGAAAGCTAAACTCAAAGACTGTAGTTTTGTTTGGTTGTTTACTTTTTTCCAGCTAGCCCTTATATCCAGCTAGCCCTTATATCCAGCTAGCCCTTATATCCAGCTAGCCCTTATATCCAGCTAGCCCTTATATCCAGCTAGCCCTTATATCCAGCTAGCCCTTATATCCAGCTAGCCCTTATATCCAGCTAGCCCTTATATCCAGCTAGCCCTTATATTCAGCTAGCCCTTATATCCAGCTAGCCCTTATATCCAGCTAACACTATATCCAGCTAGCATTTAATATCCAGCTAGCATTTATATCCACCTAGCATCTATATCCAGCTAGCATTTATATTCAGCTAGCATCTATATCCAGCTAGCATTTATATCCAGCTAGCATCTATATCCAGCTAGCACTTATATCCAGCTAGCACTTATATCCAGCTAGCATCTATATTCATCTAAAACTTAACAAACATTTTATTAGCAGGTTATCCTTTACTTAGAGATAAGCCATGGAAAAGAAAACAACTAACAGCAAGTGACCAACTATGAATATAAGTAAGTGTCCAAAAATAGCAAGTGACATGCTACTGTGACAAACGTCACTTCATACTGTAACAGACGGCACTTCACACTGTGACAAACGGCACTTCATACTGTGACAAACGGCACTTCATACTTGAACAAACGGCTCTTCATACTTGAACAAACGGCGCATCATACTGTGACTAATGACTAATGGCACTTCATACTGTGACAAATGGCATTTCATACTGTGACATACGGCACATAATACAGTTACATATGGGCACAATATACTTGAAGAAACGGCACATCATACTGTGACAAACGGCAAATCATACTGTGACTAACGGCACATCATACAGTGACGAACGGCACATCATACTGTGACAGATGGCACTTTATACTGGCTTCAAAACACATTAATTTCAACTTATTCACAAACATGAATTTACTTAATTGTTACATGTCCTTGTTCCTTTTCTGTATGTGTGATGAACTGTGAGAATGTGGAGCCATGAGTAGGTGGAGCCATAAGTAGGCGGAGCCCTGAGTAGGCGGAGCTGTGAGTAGGTGGAGTCTTGGGTAGGTGGAGTCGTGGGTATGAAGAGCGGTGATTTGGAGGAGCCACCAGTGGAAAGAGATGTGATAAGAAAAGGCTCCGATTAGGGGGAGCCATGATTCGAAGGAGCCATGAGTAGGTGGAGCCATGATTCGGAGTCTATCTGATTGGAATGGTCAAGTCTGATGCGTCTATATGTTTATTAGTGGCACCTCATATCAACATAAGTTCGTATGTGTTGACATTATAGCTGAGCTACGTCCGGTGTGTCCTGGGACACCAATTATCTCTAAGAGATAATAATAATAATGTGTGGGGGGTTTTGTGGGGTTTTTTTTTGGGGGGGGGAAAGGGGGTGGGGGTTGGACAGAATTCATGCTTGAAATGTCCACTAAATACAATTATAAATGTCCAATAAGTAAAACTAGAAATGTTTACTAAGTACAACTAGAAATGTCCGCTAATTACAACAATGACAACAAGAAATTTGAACTAAGTACAATTAGAAATGTCCACTAAGTACAATTAGAAATGTCACTAAAGTCAACTAAAATGTTTACTATGTACAGATAGAAATGTTAACTCAGTACAGCTAGAATGGTCCACCAAGTACAGCTAGAATTGTCCACCAAGTACAGCTAGCATGGTCCACCAAGTACAGCTAGAATTGTCCACCAAGTACAGCTAGAATGGTCCACCAAGTACAGCTAGAATGGTCCACCAAGTACAGCCAGAACTGTCCACCAAGTACAGCTAGAATTGTCCACCAAGTACAGCTAGAATTGTCCACCAAGTACAGCTAGAATTGTCCACCAAGTACAGCTAGAATGGTCCACCGAGACCAGAAGCCGCCATTTGGGCGAGTCTGGCCAAGCAGACGTATGAATATTTATGACGTATTGAGTTGCCCAGAATCCTGAGATGTGGTCGGAACGAGGCTCCGTTTGAAAGACAGGCAGACGGGCGATGTTGGAGTTTCACACCTTAGCCGTAATATACGAGACAACCCGCTAAAAGCCCACGTTCCGAAAAGCCCTCATGGTGGAGGTGAGACCCAACTGGAAAGAAGGGGAATTTCGGTGGTTGAGTAATAAGAATCAGGGAAATGTAAAGGTATCGGATGGGGTGACGCGGCTGAAAATAAGAATGTGTTGGAAGAGAAGAAGTAAGAAAACCTTCGTAGTGACGTGTTTTGGGGAATCATTAAAATAACAGAAGAGGAAATCAAGGAAATTTGTGGTCTGAAATAAAGGTAAATGTTGCTGTTGTGTCAATGGGCATTTAGTAGTGACAGAGACATGACTGCCTAGGAATGGGCATTAGTAGTGACAGAGACATGACTGCCTAGGAATGGGCATTTAGTAGGGACAGAGACATGACTGCCTAGGAATGGGCATTAGTAGTGACAGAGACATGACTGCCTAGGAATGGGCATTAGTAGGGACAGAGACATGACTGGCTAGGAATGGGCATTAGTAGTGACAGAGACATGACTGCCTAGGAATGGGCATTAGTAGTGACAGAGACATGACTGCCTAGGAATGGGCATTAGTAGTGACAGAGACATGACTGCCTAGGAATGGGCATTAGTAGGGACAGAGACATGACTGCCTAGGAATGGGCATTAGTAGTAACAGAGACATGACTGGCTAGGAATGGGCAATAGTATATAGTGACAGGGACGGTACTAGCTATAATAGAATTGACAGAGACTTGACTGACTAATAGACACTGGCCATTAAAATGACAGAGGCATGACTGCCTAGGAATGGGCAATATTATGTGTCAGAGACGTGACTGGCTAGGAAAGGGCAATCGTAGTGACAGAGACATGACTGCCTAGGAAAGGGAAATTGTAGTGACAGAGACATGACTGGCTGTGAATGGGCAATATTATAATGGCAGAGACACGACTGGCTAGGAATGGGCTATATAATTGACAGAGACATGACTGCCTAGGAATGGGAAATAGCCGGGACAGAGACATGACTGCCTAGGATGGGCAATAGTAGTGACAGAGACATGACTGCCTAGGATGGGCAATAGTAGGGACAGAGACATGACTGCCTATGATGGGCAATAGTAGTGACAGAGACATGACTGCCTAGGATGGGCAATAGTAGGGACAGAGACATGACTGCCTAGGATGGGCAATAGTAGGCATGATTAAATAATGTTTAAATTGATAATAATTTTGATAATGGTTTTAATTACCAAAAAGAATCAAAGAAGCCCATGATTGCATAGTCCGGCAATAGCCTGGCCAATACTTAAGATTTCTCAATGGACAGCTTCAATCTTCACTCTACAACATTGTGTTAAGATATACGGCATTTTTACGGTTAAAAGATGCAAGTTGGAAACTTTTCAATATCTTTTCATGGAACTTACACATCGTATTCTTTTTAAACCTGTTTCTGTGTAACATTGTGCGTTAAATTGTTACTAATTCTACTTAGATTCTAATTTATAAAGCAAGAAGACTATCAGTGATTAAAATTTCATATGACAAGAGAATCAATTTTTAGAATTATCTCTGGCAAAGAATCAGTCATTAGAATTTATCGGACCAGATAATCAATTATTAGAACTTCATCTGGCAAGAGAATCAATTATTAGAACTTCATCTGGCAAGAGAATCAATTATTAGAGCTTCATCTGGCCAGAGAATCCATTATTAGAACTTCACCTGGCCATAGAATCAATTCTTAGAACTTCATCTGGCCAGAGAATCAATTCTTAGAACTTCATCCGATTTCAACACATCTACGCGAAGATTCGGCTTTATATTTTTTTGTTTATTTCAACATTACGTCTTGATTACATTTCCACCAATGGCATGCCAGCAGTGGGCAGCAGCAAAGTATTTCGAGTGATTTCATTGGCTCCTTTCATAGCCAATCGTGTTGTTCAGTTTTTTACACCAACATTAAGACGTGTCTCCAGAAAGGACTATGGTCACATCCTCCCCATAGTTTCCTGGTCCATCAATTCTTTCAAAATTTATTGTCATTTTATCGGGGCTGTCATTTGTTGCCACATTAGCTGGGGCATTTTTATTGCCCCCGAATCATCAATGCAGCCATATTTATAGAAAAGCAAATTACCTAATAACTTCATGTTTAAATAAAGTTAAGGATAGAGATAAGCTATTTTAACTGTTAGAAAACACAAAAGACCTGGAGTGTATATGTGTATCCAGATACTGTAAAAAATATATAACGCTGGTCGTTGTCAATAATTATTGCTTAAACTTAACCGCACCATTAAAGTCAGGTGTTTCGGCGACAATGTCAAGACAGTGTCCACTTCTTTGTTGAATATAATATACTGGCATCAGTACCGTACTCCGAACCAATGCACTTTACTGAACGGTATCTGGAAGGGAAGGATCCTAGACGAAAGAATCGTCCTGGCTACAAGCGTATTCCAAGGCCAGGGCTTTAGACCCCACCGATATCAGCTTATAAAACAGTAGTTCTCAAAGTGTAAGTAGGGCGGCTGTTGGCGAATGATGAGTTTAGATCTGCGCATGTTAAGAAAATAAATGATTGGGTTAACTGTTTGAGATCCACTGTGCCTGCTGCTTTCAGGCAAATACATTGCATTTAAGTGTGGATGAACTTTGAACTTTTCACTAACTATCATGGGTTAGGGATCACATAAATTTGTTTAGATAATTAAATTTTTATTAACTTTTGAAATCCCTATTCCCCTCTCCTCCAACCTTCAAGCAAAAAAAGATATTTTAAAAAAAACGATAACATGTAACTTCAACCTTGTTGCTTGTAAAACGACGCTGAACAAAAAGCAAAGACGTCACTACGTCTACGTCATTTTTATCAGACATCCCAGGCTTTTTTAAAATTAAAAAACATCAAATATGTCTACAACAAGCAACATTGTCCTGGCTAGCAAAGTCTTGGAAGCAGCTATCTGGTGGTAGCTATAAGAAGATTTTCTGGTGGTAGCTAGTAGCATTTAAGTGGAATCTAGTAGCATTTCTAGTTAAAATTCAGAAACTTTACTGAGACCCTAAAATTTGAGGACCACTGCTGATTTAAAATATCGTCTTTTCATGTAAATGAAATCTGATTGTAAAGTAGAAAATCAAAGAAGATAACTGTAGACCCTTCACTGCCTAATATTCCATCATCACCACACTCAAGTTGTCCATGGCTCCGAGCAAAATTAACCCTTTCATTTCAAATAAGTACACTATTCGATTCCTGATATCAATTCAAATCAAGAATCGACCTCACTAGCTGTCAAGTGAACCCCGTCTACACGAGCCAGCTCCTGTGCATAACACTAATAGCAAAAGATTGATGAGCACAGGTCAGTCAATCTTTGTCTCAGCTTCTTTCCGAACTCCATACAAAACAGGTGGACTTCAGAGAACCTATCAAACATAGCTGACACACCACCTCTCTTAGATGAGACCTGCCGAGTTCGTTGCGCAGTAATACATTCGTACCCCTTGAGGTGATCTGGTGAAGTCCTGCTCCCCCCCCCCCTTTTTTTCTGTTCTCTTAGCTTAGATGTAAGGCAATAAATTGTTCGAGCGTTTGAATATTGCCCAAGAAAAGGTGGGACATGACGCTTTTTAACGGGTTCGTGGAGGGGATCACACGGGTTTGATTTATTCCAGTACATTAATCCAATATCTGGTTACCCTGATCGCTGAATCAAAGCGTCTACGAGAATTTGCATAGCACGTCACGTGATCTCAAGTAAGGTAGCTTCCATTTTTACTGGTGATTTGGCTCTAGAATCAAGAAGTGAACATTATCAACCTTGCATGGCTCATCTGATGTCATGGGGTAGAGTTAGCTCCTGAATCAAGAAGTAAACATTGTAATCCTTGGCTCATAAATTTAATGTCTGCTTGTGATCTAACGTCCTGAGGGACGGGGAGGAGAAAGATTATCCCGGCCCCAGAAACCGTAAATAAAAAGGTTAAAATGGAACGGTCCGATGACATCAGAATGAAATGGAACGGTCCAATGACATCAGAATGAAATGGAACGGTCCGATGACATCAGAATGAAATGGAACGGTCCGATGACATCAGGGTGAAATGGAAAGGTTAGATGACATGATAATGTAACTTGTTATTGAGTTAAACTTGATACGACACAGAGACACTTTAAAAACAAAACATTTAGTCTACACATTTAGTCTACACATTTAGTCTACACATTCAGCATGCCATGCATTAACAATGTTAATACTGCAGTCGTATCCGCCAATTCAGATTAATATTTAAGTTTATGTAACATCTAAATATTGGAGAGTTATCAAATATTGCATTTTTAATTTATTAAATCATTTTATGATGGTGATTTTTTTCTGATTCTTGTGTATGTGGAAATGTGGGGGAAATCTACCAAGTTTTATATATGTATTTAACATTACTTATGTCTTTTCAATAGCGGGAATATCAGTCACAAGAGCATCGACCATTTCTTAAGCCTTACACTAAACCATGCAATAATTTTGTTATCTTTCCATCCGGTGAGATAAACATCTCAAGAAGTGACAAGACACGGCTTCCTTCCCCTGCATCGGAGTAAACTCATTTCATCAAGAGCTTTCTCTGTACACCTCGCTTATCCTAAACAAGAGGTTAAGGTCCATCTCGACATCAATATGAGAGCGTTAAGGTCCATCTTGACATTATTATGACAGGTTAAGGTTTATTTAAATCAATATGACAGGTTAAAGTAAATCTTGACGTCAATGTGAAATGTCAAGGTCGATCTTGACTGCAATGTAAGAGGTCAAGGTCCAACTTGACATCAGTAAGAGAGGTTAAGGTTCATCTTGACGTCAATGTGAGAGGCCAAGGTCCATCTTGACGTCAGTGTGAGAGGTCAAGGTATATCTCGACATCAATTAGAGAGGTTAAGGTTCATCTTGACGTCGGTGTGAGAGGCCGAGGTCCATCTTGACGTCAGTGTGAGAGTTCAAGGTCAATCTTGACATCTGTATGAAAGGTCAAGGTCCATCTTGAAATTAGTGCGAGAGGTCAAAATCCATCTTGACGTCAGTGTGAGAGGTCAAAATCCATCTTGACCTCAGTGTGAGAGGTCAAGGTCCATCTTGACGTCAGTGTGTGAGTTCAATGTCCATATTGACGTCAGTATAGGAGGTCAAGTACTGTAGTAATTGTACTGCCCTCACAATGCTTCTTTTCTAAATACATTGTTCACAAAATGCTACTTTTCCCAATAGACTTTTTATTGTACTATTCTCAAAGTGCTAATTTTCTCATTGTACCAATTTTACTACTCTCGCAATGCTACTCTGTATTGTACCTATTGTACTGCTGTTACAATGCTACTTTCTAATTGCACTAAGTTTACTGCGCTTAATGAAAATATTGTTGTTAGTGTAGTAAGGAACATGTTCCCAAATGTTCTTCCAATTTCTTTAAATAATATTCCATTGTTAGGGATCAAGTATGTAGAATGTCAAACTAAATTTAAATTTATGCAAATTTTATTTATTAATCAAGTAAAAAATCTGAAACTGAAACGTCAATTTTATTTTTTGTCAATTCAATGAAGCGTAGCTGAACTATTTTACTTCGAAAAATCTTTTGTATCTTTCACGTGGTTAAGCTTTATTGAAATTAAACCTTTTAATAATTGACTTTATTTAAATGCAACATTTAAATTATTGACTTTATTTAAAATCCAACCCTTTAATGATTGATTTTATTGAAAACCAACCATCTAATTATTGACTTTTTTTCAAATCCAACCTTGAAATTATTGAATATTTTAATTTTTAAAAGTTTATTGCCATCCTTGTTTCATTTATTATTTAATTTGATTTCATTTTTTTTTAAAAATTAAGTTAACACCTCTATCATTGAGTATTTCAATACCACAGATATTACAATCGCATAGAGACTTCCAATTTTTGTATGTTTATTGATGATACTTGTAATTTGGCTTACCATACCAAGAAAGTCGAGATTGTGGACATTATTTTGATAAATTAATTTTGTTTTTTTTCCCCTTGAGCCTTCATTTTCTTTTCGTTTGTCTTGTATCTGTGTGTCTTGCGTCTATGTGTCTTACATGTATGTGCCTTATCTCTATATAATGTTCGTCTCTATGTTTGTATTTGTCGTGGGGTTTTGAGAGTAAAAGGAACACCATATCAATAAATTACAAACACAAGAATATATACAATTGTATAATAAATGAAACAAATAACTTATAAGTGAAGGATTTACGACTGTGTATGTAATTAAAGACAGACATTATGTATGAAGAATCTACAGCTGTGTGTTTATACTTAAACACATAACAAAACTCAATTTTTCACAAGTGTGTATTTATAAAAACACAGAACACATCTCACAGATCTAAAACTCAGTATTTATTAAAAACAGAACACATGTCAAAGATTTACTGATGTGTACGATCTATTGACCATTGTCTACTCGCCATCTTTGATTTTTAGATCTTCTTCCAACGTGTCAATGACGTGGACGTACACATCTCAAATGTACAACGTACTCTGAAGTGGTTGGAAGATGTTTTAGTTTTATTTGAGTGCTTTATAAGCCGCACTCTCCGCATTCACGGAATAAATTACCGGATCAGATGTAGGTGTTAAGTAGGGCCACACACGATGCGTGACCAAGGTGGCTGCTACATCTATACCATCAGCGACTGCCATTATGACAGACACATCCAAGTGAGATATATTCAAGTAAGATATACCCACGTGTAAGATACTGTAGAATAAAGCATTTTTTAAACTGTCTTTAGTAAATGTACAAAGAAATGTGTTGTTTAAATTAAGATGTAAAATGGTAACATAAAATATTTTGGCCTAATGTATGTGAAGATGAGGCCGATGATAAGTTATCTTTCCTTACATGTATAGAGTTGGTCGTGTATAACAAGACTCTGGAGTCCTGCATAATTCGACACAATATATAAATATATATACATCTTGTTACAACCACGGGAAACAAAATATTTTGACTTGGCTTCGGTTGCGATTTTGGTGCATGCCATACACATAGAGAATTGTGGACACCGTCTAAGCTAAACTTTGAGGTGCGACACACATAGAAAATTGTGGACACAGTCTAAGCTAAACTTTGAGTTACCGGTATTAGTTGTTTAAACTTTATTTGAATTTTAGTAAATTAACAGATTTAGTAACCAATGGAAAAACTTATGTTACATTGGTCAATAAAAAAGATTTAGCAACGATTGGAACAACATAGTCATGAAGTAAATAGAACTTCTCAATGTGAAACCAGTTCTGATACATAACATTTAATAGTCTTTTCATTAATTTACTTTTTTAATTATTATTGAGGGCTAAAAAAAAAATTAATTTCCTAGAACCCCTGGAGCTCCAATCATAAACGTTATATTTTTTCGAAATTCTTCTATTTTAAATATTCCTTTATGAAGTATATATGCACAACTATGGAAGATCTTTTTTAAATGGCTAATGCTGTGATTAGTTCATTAAAATAGTTCTTCACAGTTCATTTTGTTTTTCTCCTGTTAATGCCGTTGTCAATGCATGAGTAGCCGTTGTCAATGTATGACTAGCCGTTGTCAATGTATGAGTAGACGTTGTCAATGTATGAGTAGCCGTTGTCACTGTAAGAGTCGCCGTCTTCAATGTATGAATAGCCTTTGTCAATGTATGAGTAGATGTTGTCTATGTATGAGTAGCCTTTGTCAATGTATGAGTAGCCGTTGTCAATGTATGAGTAGCCATTGTCAATGTATGAGTAGCCGTTGTCGGTTTATCAGTAGACGTTGTGAATGTATCATTAGCCATTTTAAATGTAGCCGACAACCTATTTTTTTAATATTAAAATCAATTCCTTGTACGCTTAAAATGGCTTTTAAATTTATTTCATTTTCAAGTCTATAATTTCCACCATGTTATTCCCATTCTAACTCCACAGATGTTTTCATTTTATTTGCAGTCATGGTCTGTCCACCGTAAGACTAGCTTCGACAAAACTAAAAAAAATAAATATAGAAAAGTCTTAAATCTCTGATTTTTTTTTTACGAAGAAAAAATTAAAGGATAGTATTGTACCGTACACTCATTTTATCATCTTATATTGCGCGCCATTGTTGAACAAAGGATTCATATTGTGCGCCATTGTTGAACAAAGGTTTCATAGTGCGCGCCATTGTTGAACAAAAGTTACATATTGCGCGCCATTGTTGAACAAAGGTTTCATATTGTGCGCCATTGTTGAACAAAGGTTTCATATTGCGCGCCATTGTTGAACAAAAGTTACATATTGCGCCATTGTTGAACAAAAGTTACATATTGCGCGCCATTGTTGAACAAAGGTTTCATATTGCGCGCCATTGTTGAACAAAAGTTACATATTGCGCGCCATTGTTGAACAAAAGTTACATATTGCGCGCCATTGTTGAACAAAGGATTCATATTGCGCGCCATTGTTGAACAAAAGTTACATATTGCGCGCCATTGTTGAACAAAGGTTACATATTGCGCGCCATTGTTGAACAAAGGATTCATATTGTGTGCCATTGTTGAACAAAAGTTACATATTGCGCGCCATTGTTGAACAAAGGTTTCATATTGTGCGCCATTGTTGAACAAAGGTTTCATATTGCGCGCCATTGTTGAACAAAAGTTACATATTGCGCCATTGTTGAACAAAAGTTACATATTGCGCGCCATTGTTGAACAAAGGTTTCATATTGCGCGCCATTGTTGAACAAAAGTTACATATTGCGCGCCATTGTTGAACAAAAGTTACATATTGCGCGCCATTGTTGAACAAAGGATTCATATTGCGCGCCATTGTTGAACAAAAGTTACATATTGCGCGCCATTGTTGAACAAATGATTCATATTGAGCGCCATTGTTGAACAAAGGTTTCATATGGTGCGCCATTGTTGAACAAAGGTTTCTTATTGTGCGCCATTGTTGAACAAAGGTTTCATATGGTGCGCCATTGTTGAACAAAGGTTTCATATGGTGCGCCATTGTTGAACAAAGGTTTCATATTGTGCGCCATTGTTGAACAAAGGTTTCATATGGTGCGCCATTGTTGAACAAAGGTTTCCGATTGTGCGCAATTGTTGAAACTCTTTTTTAAAAAAGCCTTAGTGAGTTCATGTGCAACTAACATCGTCTAGGCATTCTTAAAGCAGTGTGTTGTTTAGGTGCTTTCCCTGGGCAGTTATAAATGCATACCCTATTGCATACTCTATTGAATACCATATCGTATATACTATTTCACGAATGTAGTAAACTCTATTGTGTACCATATCGTATACCCTATTGAAGGCCTGTAGTATACTCTATTGTGTACCATATGCTCAATAACTCCAAGAAAATACATTTAAAAATTAAATTTAAAAAAAATGGATTTAAATAAAGAAAGAACTCTTGGTTATAATAATTAACTAGCGAGTACCCGGCATGTGTTGCAATGCCACTCAAAGACCGAAAGTGTTTGTATTGTAATTTCAAGTACTTTTTATATACACAATATTGTTAGTTTTTCCGTCTGGTGCGTACACGAATAAATCAGAAAGAATTTGGATGTGTGAGCAGGCCACACACAGCTGTCAATATGAGAAGCATGGATTTTCAAAATTATTCCACACACTTGTAGCGATTGATCCATCCTGCAACAGCTATGTTTGAAATCATATTTATATAGCTCATATAGTAAATTAAAATGAATTTAGGGCCTTCGGCCCAAACAGAAAATTGTAACATGTTTGTACAAATTCAGGAATCTACTTCTTATGTCACACACAAACTGAAATGTCGCTGTTTGTATTTGATTCAATTGCTTTCAACCATGCAAATCCTGTTTAAAATGATATTTATAGAGCTCATATAAGGAAAAAAACAAGAAATTAGGGCCCCTCGGCCCCAAACGGAATATTAGAAAAATGGTTGTATTAAATTAGAAACCTGTGAGTTCGTACGCACAATAACGAAACAAAGTTTTAGCGAAATCGGAGGAATAGTATAGGATCTCAAACTAAAATTATATTTTAATAGCTCTCATAAGAATAAACAAATGTATGACCCCAGTCCAAAACGCAATCTTTTAAGATGGTTGTACAAATTTAGAAACATTTGCGGGCGGGCGCACAACAACTACAAAGTTTTGTCGCAATCGGATGAATGGTATGTAAGAACGCATACGGAAATTATATTTCTCATATTAGAAAAAATGAATGTAGTGCCCCCGGCCCAAAACGGAATATTGTAGATTGTTGTACTAATTCAGAAACCTACTTATCATGTCACACACGAACTGAAAGGTTGCTATTTTTGTTTGATTAAAATTCCATCCACCCATGTATTAGCTCTGTTTGAAATTATATTTATATAGCTCATATAAGAAAAAAAAACGAACTTAGGGCCCCTGACCCAAAACAAAATATTTGTACATGGTTGTAACAATTCAAAAACCACTGCGGGAGTACGCACAGCACATCAGCAAAGTTTTATCGCAATCGGATGAATGGTATAGGGGCGCATACTGGCATACATACATGCATACATCAATACATACCCTTACACGTATGCAGACATTCATATATATCTATATATATATATATATATATCCAATAATTATAACCAAGAGATCTTTAATTCCTTTTTTTTATCTTTCTGTTTATGAACAGGAATTGAAGAATCCAATTTAATCCCGTCAGATGACGTCATTAGACTAAGTATAAACCCACCAGACGACGTCATTAAACCAAGTGTAACCCTATCATATGACGTAATTAGACCAAGTTTAACCCCATAATATGACGTCATTAGACGACGTTTAACCCCATCATATGACGTCATTAGACCAAGTTTAACCCTATAATATGACGTCATTAAACCAAGTTTAAACCCATAATATGACGTCATTAGACCACGTTTAATTCCATCATATGACGTCATTAGACCACGTTTAACATCATCATATGATGTCATTAGACCACGTTTAATGCCCATCACGTGACACAATGGATCACTCAGATATGCGATGACAACTTTATTGACCGAATCGTTCGTTCTGAGATTATTTTCTAACCACCATTTCAGCCATCACCATCTCCATAGCACAGACACCGCTTACCATCTCCATGTTACAGACTTCTCTCACCATCTCCACGTCACAGACCACTCTCATCATATCCACGTCAAAGACTTCTCTCACCATCTCCATGTCACATATACCTCTCCGACCATCTCCATGTCACAGACCTCTCTCCCCATCTCCATGTCACAGACCTCTCTCCCCATCTCCATGTCAGAGACCTCTCCCACCATCTCCATGTTACAGACCTCTCTCCCCATCTGCATGTCACAGACATCTCTCACCATCTCCATGTCACAGACCTCTCCCACCATCTCCATGTCACAGACCTCTCTCACCATCTCCATGTCACAGACATCTCTCACTATCTCCACGTCACAGACCTCTCTCCCCATCTCTCACTATCTCCACGTCACAGAAAAGGTATGCCCCTTCTTCTCCCATCCCGAGACGCCTCTTAGCATCTCCACGTCACAAACCAGTGGTGCCCCTTCTTATTCCCCACCCCCCATATCCCTGTTTCACGTTACTCAGGAAACACCCACGCATCAAATTAGCATTGGTGGACATTTTTTACTGTCAATACGTCTTGCCTAATCTCATAATTAGCATATATCGCCTGATTGTGCATACAATATGGCCAACTTTTAAAAATTCCACATTTTACCCCACACAATGTCCCATGATGTTGAATTTACAATGATAACATTTGACCCCCATTGTTGAGCTCAATTGTTAAACCCAATTGTTGACCTCAATTGTTAAACCCAATTGTTGACCTCAATTGTTAAACCCAATTGTTGACCTCAATTGTTAAACCCAATTGTTGACCTCAATTGTTAAACCCAATTGTTGACCTCAATTGTTAAACCCAATTGTTGACCTCAATTGTTAAACCCAATTGTTCACCTCAATTGTTAAACCCAATTGTTGACCTCAATTGTTAAAACGCACAATTTATTGACATAAATGTCATATGATACAACCATTCATTGACATAAATGTCATATGATACCACTATTCATTGACATAAATGTCATATGATACCACAATTCATTGATACAAATGTCATATAATACCACAATTAATTGACATAAATGTCATATGATACCACAATTCATTGACATATATGTCATATGATACCACCATTCATGGACATAAATGTCATATGATACCACCAACCATTGACATAAATGTCATATGATGCCACCATTCATTGACATAAATGTCATATGATGCCAGAATTCATTGACATAAATGTCATATGATGCCACAATTAATTGACATAAATGTCATATGATACCACAATTCATTGACATAAATATCATATGATACACCATTCATTGATATAAATGTCATATGAAACCACCAGTCATTGACATAAATTTCATATGATACCACCACGCATTTACATAAATGTCATATGATACCACAATTCATTGATACAAATGTCATATAATACCACAATTAATTGACATAAATGTCATATGATACCACCATTCATTGACATAAATGTCATATGATACCACAATTCATTGACATAAATGTCATACGATACCACCATTCATTGGCATAAATGTCATATGATACCACCATTCATTGACATACATGTCATATGATACCACAATTCATTGACATAAATGTCATATGATGCCACAATTAATTGACATAAATGTCATATGATGCCACAATTCATTGACATAAATGTCACATGATACCACCATTCATTGACATAAATTTCACATGATACCACCATTCATTGACATAAATGTCATATGATACCAAAATTCATTGACATAAATGTCATATAATACCACAATTCATAGATCAGACCTGGATTTGCAATTGAGCCTGTGACCAGGCTAATCTCTATCTTACACTGTCTTAATCAGCAAACTAAAATCCTCATATTTTGTACAAGGCCTTAATTTTAAACAAACATTTATGAGGATTTATATAACATATATATTTAAAATAGATGCTCCTTCCCTTTTACATTTGCCTAATTTTGTGTGTAAGTTGAATATACCGGTAATTGATTTCTATTGGATTTGATTTTTAGATGTTAAAGAGTCCATTTATTTGAGTTACTTTATTGAGGGAAGTTATTCATTCATTTTATTTATTTATCTATTTTTATGGTATACTTTATATTTTCAAAAATATAATATTTAAACATAATTTTCTTATCATGAAATGATAATTTTGTAAGTTATATATTTTTTTTCAATTTGATTCTAAAACTAATATATAACAGGAATAAATCATTAACAATAACTCGTTGAATGATTTCTTCAGTTTATTATCTTATAAATCAAAATTTTGAGCTAAAAGTATAACATCAATTTTGCCAGATATTGTTATCTTTATTCACTAAGTACTGTTGCTTTGGCTTTTCAAACGAAATCCCAGATCTTTTCAAACGAAATCCCAGATCTTTCCTTAAAAATAATCTCGACAATCCTAATTTCAAGACAGCTAATCAGGTACTATTTGTTTCCATAAAGATAAACAAGAGACACTCAAACACAAGACACTAATATAGGAGACACACACATAAGACACTCAGACAACATTAGACAAAAACGTGAAACTATCAAACAGTTTTTGATGACTGGACAAATAAACGTCAGCTGAAATAACAACTGAATTATTAATAGTTTATTGTTCTGTTACTATGGACAGTTTCTTAGTTACTCTCTAAACATGCGTGTCTATAGTATATAGGAAATGACATCATTTATAATAGATTAAATGATAACATGTATAATATGTTAAATTGTATCATTTATAATATTTTAATTACACTATTTATAATATATTAATTTATATAATTTATAATTGTATGAAAAAAATTAATTCTATTAAAATGAAGAATTTACAAGAATAAAAATTTTAAATAGAATGTTCGTCCCATTTTTTAATTATGTTACGTAAAAGAGAGTACGCCTGGCACAAATTAGTTGTGATACATGAATGTAAGAGAGTACGCCTGGCACAAATTAGTTGTGATACATGAATGTAAGAGAGTACGCCCAGCACAAATTAGTTGTGATACATGAATGTAAGAGAGTACGCCTGGCACAAATTATGTGTGAAACGTGTAAGAGAGTACGCCTGGTACAAATTAATTGTGATACACGTAAGAGCGTACGCCTGGCACAAATTATATGTGATACATTTAAGAAAGTACGCTAGGCACAAATTAGTTGTGATACATGTCAGAAAGTACGCCTGGCACAACTTAGTTGTGATACATGTAAGAGAGTACGCCTGGCACAACTTAGTTGTGATACATGTAAGAGAGTACGCCTGGCACAACTTAGTTGTGATACATGTAAGAGAGTACGCCTGGCACAACTTAGTTGTGATACATGTAAGAAAGTACGCTAGGCACAAATTAGTTGTGATACATGTAAGAGAGTACGCCTGGTACAAATTATGTGTGATACATGTAAGAGAGTACGCCTGGCACAACTTAGTTGTGATACATGTAAGAGAGTACGCCTGGCACAAATTAGTTGTGATAAATGAAAGAGAGTACGCCTGGCACAACTTAGTTGTGATACATGTAAGAGAGTACGCCTGGCACAACTTAGTTGTGATAAATGTAAGAGAGTACGCCTGGCACAACTTAGTTGTGATACATGTAAGAGAGTACGCCTGGCACAAATTAGTTGTGATAAATGAAAGAGAGTACGCCTGGCACAACTTAGTTGTGATACATGTAAGAGAGTACGCCTGGCACAACTTAGTTGTGATACATGTAAGAGAGTACGCCTGGCACAACTTAGTTGTGATACATGTAAGAGAGTACGCCTGGCACAAATTAGTTGTGATAAATGAAAGAGAGTACGCCTGGCACAACTTAGTTGTGATACATGTAAGAGAGTACGCCTGGCACAACTTAGTTGTGATACATGTAAGAAAGTACGCTAGGCACAAATTAGTTGTGATACATGTAAGAGAGTACGCCTGGTACAAATTATGTGTGATACATGTAAGAGAGTACGCCTGGTACAAATCATGTGTGATACATGTAAGAGAGTACGCCTGGCACAGCTTCAAAAGCCAGGGACTTAAAATGAAGGTCGTAAGACAGACTCAGTAAGACAGACTCAAAAATTATAAGTAATTAGCTTAACTCAACTTTTCCAATATGAAACAAGTAAATAAATTTTTAATTAAATAGTTTTATGTGTAAAAAAATAACAATTTAGATTTTCATAGTAAATTAAATATTTTCCGCGGATAAAAAATCACATTATTAAAGACATTAACAAAAATCAAAGGATTGGAGGCATTTTTTTTTAAAATTTATAGATATAATTAATAATTTAAATTATTTTAAAAAAAATATAAATGTAATAAAAATAAAGATCCTTAATGAACATAACAAGAATGATTATAAAATAAGATGAAATTTCAATCAGTAGATTTGATTGATGAAACTAACAACTTCTTCATTCTGCACGTACGTACGAGTTTCCTAGTAGTACGAGTGTTCTAGTAGTACGAGTGTCCTAGTAGTACGAGTGTCCTAGTAGTACGAGTGTCCTAGTAATACGAGTGTCCTACAGTAATACGAGTGTCCTAGTAGTACGAGTGTCCTACAGTAATAAGAGTGTCCTAGTATTACGAGTGTCCTATTAGTACGAGTGTCCTAGTAATACGAGTGTCCTAGTAATACGAGTGTCCTAGGCATTCAAAACAGCAAAATATAAGGACACATTTTAAATGTTAAAAACAGAAAAGCATTTCTTAGAAATCGTTGTAACGCGGTGTTGGGAATAAACTAGTTTTTGTATGGACATATGATACTGATACAATGTGGGGAATCATTATGAAAGAGAGATTATGACCATGGTATACTTAACAGCGTATAATAATTGTGTTAATTGTTCGTATCTAATTAATCTATTCTAAAACTTTATCGCAGTCCTAAACTTTTATAATTAGTTAATATAATAGTTTCCAATCTTAAAATGATGGTCTATATTAAGATGTGTTAGACAACAAACAATGATAGTCTATATTAAGATGTGTTAGACAACAAACAATGATAGTCTATATTAAGGTGTGTTAGACAACAAATAACGGTGGTCTATTTTAAGACGTGTTAGACAACAAACCACACGGCTCTAAATTTAAAAATGACACACAACAAATGAACAGTGAATTTTGCAAGCACACTTATATAATGTTTCTCCAGGCATCTTTATAAGTTCCATTTCATAAGATGAAGTGTTTTAATATTAGAATATATATATAATACATAAAAAATATATATGTGGGTAATGACGTCTATTGATGTAATGACGTCCAGTGATGTAATGAGTAATACTCTTGTAATGACGTGACGTGCATTGCGTATAAGGACGACGCTTGAGGTAAAGACCCCAACTGGTTTTAAGAAGTCTTCTGATGTAAGAACGTCTAATTGTGTAATGACCTCTTCTGATGTATTGACGTCTGCTGGTGTAATGACGTCTGTTCCCAAGCAGTAAAAATACCCTGTGAAACGAGAAATAAATCGAGGAATCCTCAACTTCTCAGTATTACAGGGTAAGTCTACTGCCAGGACGCTAATCAAGTCTAATGCTAGGATGCTAATCGAGTCTACTGCTAGGATGCTAATCAAGTCTGCTTCCAGGATGCTAATCAAGTCTACTGCTAGGATGCTAACCCTGTTGGTAAATTCTACTGCTAGGGCGCTACAAACGAACGGGTCCTATATATTATAGATAAGTAGATTCATCATTTTTAAAGCAGTTACCATGGAAACACTTTCAGGATGTCAATATTATTTATTGAACTCCAAGCTGGAAATCTTTTAAAATTAACTTCAATGAATAAAACAAGATTTGAAATGAAATTAACTCAAAAATTATTAAGACCTTTTAAAAATGATAAATTCAACAATGTTCTGACAATTTAATCAGTTTTAAAGTAACTATATGAATCCAAATAAAATTAATAAATTTTAAAGTAAATTTACCAATTCAAATCAAATGGACAACTTACACACACACACAAAAAGAAAGAGATGACTTTAATATAAAGAAACGAATCTTTTGAAAAGAAAGTCCATTAACATTAAAACTCTTTTAAAATGCCGTTAGTTATTGCCAACGATATACGAACACTGCCTAAAGTTAAATTAATGTTAATTCATATTAATTCATTGCAATTTACTCCAACGTTAATTGGTCTGTATTAAAAATTATTTGTTCAGAATAATATATTCTCTGTTGGTTATAGCAGCTGCGTTAGTACAGTATAAGCTATGTATGTAGTGGCTCTGTGTTGTATAGTGTTTCTATGTTGTATTGTGTCTCTGTGTTGTATTGTGCCTCTGTGTTGTATTGTGTCTCTGTGTAATACTGTGTCTATTAGTTGTATAGTGTTTCTATGTTGTATTGTGTCTCTGTGTTGTATTGCGTCTCTGTGTTGCATCGTGTCTCTATGTTGTATTGTGTCTCTGTGTTGTATTGTGTCTCTGTGTTGTATTGTGTCTCTGTTATATTGTGTCTCTGTGTTGTAGGATGTCTCTTAGTTGAATAGTGTCTCTGAGTTGTACTGTGTCTCTGTGTTGTTAAGTCAATGAATAGTCCAGTCTTTGTGTAAAATAGTACCTGTGTACTATGTTACATTCTCAGTGCAGTATATTACAGTATGTGTTGTAGAGTCTCTATGTAGAATAGTCTCTGCATCATTTATATCATTCTAGTGTGATCTTGGTGTGGTACATTCTCTGAATAGTAGTCTCTATAAAGACTTGATCACTTTGACTATAATCCCTTTGACTTGATTATCACGATGAATATAATCATCTTGACTTGATTATCGCGTTGACTATAATCATCTTGACTTGATTATCGCGTTGACTATAATCATCTTGACTTGATTATCGCGTTGACTATAATCATCTTGACTTGATTATCGCGTTGACTATAATCATCTTGACTTGATTATCGCGTTGACTATAATCATATTGACTTGATTATTTTATAGTTTAACATTCTAACGCATTATCATTGAAGCGCTTTTCTGTCTATAAAATGACCAACTTCGTGCTATAATCTGCAAGTCAACTGGATTATATCGCAATATATGGTGTAATCTGGTGTAATCTGTACATATATCTTGCTACAACGGGTCTTTGACTAATTAATCCGATGCTTAATCATCATTGTTCCGCCACAGATCCCTTTTAGCACTCATCACATTTGTCTAGCTTTATATCCATGGGTTTATTAAAGTAATTAGCCCTTGCTTCTTCTCTAAACACAGTTGTCTGAGTTGTCCATATCGAACACGCTATTGATTGCAATGTAACACATGTCTGACATAACTGTCCTGGATGAATACACTTTGCCTGCCAATGCGTTAAACTTTAACACTTAAAACACCTATAGCACAACACCTCGGCCTATTCAACACTATCGATCTCGCCCGAATCACATTATTGAACTGCTCTAAACAAAAAGTCGATGATCCAGGATCAGTCGAGGTCACATCATATCGGACGCACTGCTTTGTGAATATTGTAGCCTCCTATTTCATGATTTGGAAATAAGACGGAAACCTAGCCGCGAGGTATCTCAACCAGTCATGGAACAACACACCAAGCAGTTCAACAGTTAATTTTTCACGGCATATGCAATGTTTCAAACACTAGCATAACATCTTTTTATATTTTTTTATCTAGGCAATTCATTCACAGATGTGATAAAACCCAGAGCAGGGGAAAAAAAAAACATGTATCATTTTTTAAAATCCCTGGAAGAGCCTCAGCGAGGAACGTTTGCCAAAAGACGGAACACCGAGCCGTAAGTGGAGGGGGGAGCAGAGTGGGGGAGGTAGCCGGGCCAGGGAGCAGCTCCCTGGTAGGTGGTCGAATATCTAGGTCACATCACTCAAAACAAAGTAGATCAAGTTGGAAATATTAAATTCTCCATCCAATGAAGTAAAATGTATGCCATACAGTGTACTGTTTGACAAAATCCTCTACATGATAATATTCTATACTTGAAAATATTCTATACTTGATAATATTCTATACTTGATAATATTCTATACTTGATAATATTCTATAGTCTATAGTGTGATAATTAATAAAATTATCTACTTGATGCTATTCTATACATGATAATATACTCTAGGACTCGATATTATTTCTTCAATGTAACATAAAGAAAGAAGTGCATATTTTAAAATACTAGTAGCCCTTCCAATGTAGTGGCGTAGTGAAGGGGGGCAGATGTCCCACAGTAGAAGAATATTTAGAAACGCCAAAAATGAGCTTAGATGTATTTTAATGATGGAAATAATGGCTTTCAGAGATGACAAAATGAAATCGTTTCCCTGGTCGCCAAACTTTCTTTGACGCCTTTGTCTTACCATTTCAAATATCTTTTGGTTAATATCCAAGCAGTGGTAGCTTTGATCCAGTTCGTTTATAGTTTTACCTTACAACACAATCTAGTCTGTTGAATGATTACTGTTATTTTCTTGATGTTGTATAAAGATCTTCTTGTCATCATCACAATACAAACGTCAACAGAAAATATTTAAAACTTTTAAAAGTTCGATACAATTGCACTTATAGTACCGAACTAATCTCTGCGCTATGTCGTACTGAGTACTGTCAATATTGTCAAACCTCTTTGTGAACATGGGGCAACCTTTCTGTGGATATTGTCAACTAATAGAATAATATGGTTTTATTTTACACGACTCTGTGGTTATTGTCAAATTTTATGTGGTTATTGTCAAATCTAATGTGGTTATTGTAAATATTGTTTGTGGTTATTGTCAAATTTTTTGTGGTAATTGTCAAATTTTCTGTGGTTATTGTCAAATTTTTTGTGGTTATTGTTAAATTTTCTGTGGTTATTGTCAAATTTTCTGTGGTTATAGTCAAATTTTATCTGGTTATTGTCTACTTTTATGTGGATATTTACCATTATGGTCAGAATTGCTGTTTTTAGGTTAAATTATTTTATGACATTGTCAACCTTCACTTGGATTCAGTGTGCCGCTGTTTTAAAGTCGAGATATTTTGAGGTGCTTTTTTATATCTCTTTAAATTATAGACTGAGTCCAACGATTCTAAGCAAGCTCATCCACAGACTAGCTTCTGAGTTCCATAGAACTTTAATTTGCTTGATAGGTTATAGATTTGCATCCAGCCCATTGGATAGTTTGAGCGGGAGATCTACAATCTGAGTATCCAAAAACCAACAATTGTTAGCGTCCTATAGTTATAGAACTGGATAAGTAGGAGTAAAATCATGGTTGTCCGAAGAATCAAGATTAGGGTTCAGTGGCAGATAAAAAAAAAGGGGGGGGGGGGGGGACTTCGAACTTTAACGTTTAAAGTCCTGCCATTTGACTTAATGAATGCACATTTGACTGAATGAATGCACATTTGACTGAATGCACATTTGACTGAATTCACATTTTACTGAATGCACATGTGACTGAATTCACATTTGACTAAATACACATTTGACTAAATACACATTTTACTGAATGCACATTTTATCTAATGAGTGAGTGAATGAGATTATGAATGAATCAGAGAATAAATGAATTAATTAATGAATAAGACGATGTAAGAATCAGTGAATGATTGAATGAGTGAATAAATGAAGGAATGAGTGAATCAATGAGAGAATGAATGAATGTCTGACACAACTAAATTTTAACGGAAAAGATTGACTTCAAAATAAATATACAAAAATTATATAAATAAATACAAAAAAGGAAGGTGATAAAAGGCTAAAACTCCATTGGACCTTCAATAAACTTGATAATTATCGGCCCAATTGAACGCTAACACTAGAAGAAGTGTATGGACTGTGGGCTGTGGGCTGGATGTGATCGTAATAAATGGCAAATTGTGGTCTCTGCATAGAGGGCGCCCACATTCACAAGGGTACAGTCCAGGGTACAAACGAAGGTGCAACCCAAGGTACAGTCCATGGTACAGACCAGGGTACATTCCAGGGTACAATCAAGGGTAAAGTCCAGGGTACAGTTCAGGGTACAGTCCATGGTACAATTAAGGGTTCAGTCCAGGGTACAGTCCATGGTATGATTAAGGGTTCAGTCTAGGTTACAGTCCATGGTACAATCAAAATACATTCCAGGGTACAGTGTTGAGAAATGTGCTTTAAAATATGACTGAAATCGTTTTTATTACAGAACCCATTCAAACGTCTGTTTAAGGTAACTAGATCTTCTAAACCAAAGTCATGACCTTTGACCTTTGACAAGAGCGTCAATTAATACACCCATTCCCTCATCACCGTGCCTGCCCTCACCACACTGGTTACACACACACCTGCCTTGACCACCCACCTATATATTCAACAGGCCTACACACACACACCGCGTACCGCCATCGATGAGTGAGATAAGATCTCCTAATATGCACCCCCGTCCCTTTTTCCCTATTCACGTCCTCAAAGTGTTTGACAGCCCAGTTGTTTGTCACCGTTGTAACGCGGGCTTCCTGTTGGCTGGTGGCTAATACCCGGAAGTGGCGTCGTGGCGTCAGAAATTCTTCATTCAGTGGTCCCAACCCCAAATAATCGTTAGCATCCTGTCCGGAATGCCGGATCATATGACATCACAAATAATCCACACACAAAATACGTCCGGAATTTAGTAAATATACACTACATCAGAAATAATCATCAAAATAGGTAGGTCCTGAAAGTTGGATTATATGACATCCCAAATTATCATAAAAAATATGCCAGGTCCCGAAAGTTGGATTATATGACATCCCAAAAAAACATAAAAAATATGCTAGGTCCCGAAAGTTGGATTATATGACATCCCAAAAAAACATAAAAAATATGCTAGGTCCCGAAAGTTGGATTATATGCCATCACAAATAATATTTCAAAATGTCATGTCCCGAAAGTGGGATTATTTGACATCACAAATATTCATTACCAATGTCGTCTAAAATGTTGGATCATATTGTGTGACATCAGTTAAATGTTCAATATTCATATTTCCAGGCTTCGTTTGTTCAGGACAATTGCTCATATGGCGGATTACTGCTTTATAGTTTATAATCCTAAACACTCAACTAATCACTAAGAGCAACCAATCACTCATATCAACTAATCATTTAATCAACTACCCGGGGCATTCCCTATTTTCACAATCAACCGTGCAAGTGTCCCTGAGAGGTCAGGAAACAAACTGGGTACTTTACAGGGACAAATGCCCCCCCCCCCCCTTTTTTTTTGTTAAAGTCTTTTCTCTGATTAAAACAACATATGGACACCAGATACATCGAAACATGAGCTGGTTGTCAAAGTTGATACATCGAAACATGAGCTGGTTGTCAAAGTTGATACATCGAAACATGAGCTGGTTGTCAAAGTTGATACATCGAAACATGAGCTGGTTGTCAAAGTTGATACATCGAAACATAAGCTGGTTGTCAAAGTTGATACATCGAAACATGAGCTGGTTGTCAAAGTTGATACATCGAAAAATGAGCTGGTTGTCAAAGTTGATACATCGAAACATGAGCTGGTTGTCAAAGTTGATACATCGAAACATGAGCTGGTTGTCAAAGTTGATACATCGAAACATGAGCTGGTTGTCAAAGTTGATACATCGAAACATAAGCTGGTTGTCAAAGTTGATACATCGAAACATAAGCTGGTTGTTAAAGTTGATACATCGAAACATGAGCTGGTTGTCAAAGTTGATACATCGAAACATAAGCTGGTTGTCAAAGTTGATACATCGAAACATAAGCTGGTTGTCAAAGTTAATACATCGAAACATGAGCTGGTTGTCAAAGTCGATACACCGAAACATGAGCTGGTTGTCAAAGTTGATACATTGAAACATGAGCTGGTTGTCAAAGTTGATACATTGAAACATGAGCTGGTTGTCAAAGCTGATACATCGAAACATGAGTTGGTTGTCAAAGTCGATACATCGAAACATGAGCTGGTTGTCAAAGTCGATACATCGAAACATGAGCTGGTTGTCAAAGTTGATACATCGAAACATGAGCTGGTTGTCAAAGTTGATACATCGAAACATAAGCTGGTTGTCAAAGTTGATACATCGAAACATAAGCTGGTTGTCAAATTTGATACATCGAAACATGAGCTGGTTGTCAAAGTCGATACACCGAAACATGAGCTGGTTGTCAAACTTGATACATTGAAACATGAGCTGGTTGTCAAAGTTGATACATTGAAACATGAGCTGGTTGTCAAAGCTGATACATCGAAACATGAGTTGGTTGTCAAAGTCGATACATCGAAACATGAGCTGGTTGTCAAAGTCGATACATCGAAACATGAGCTGGTTGTCAAAGTTGATACATCGAAACATGAGCTGGTTGTCAAATTTGATACATCGAAACATGAGCTGGTTGTCAAAGTTGATACATCGAAACATGAGCTGGTTGTCAAAGTTGATACATCGAAACATGAGCTGGTTGTCAAAGTCGATACATCGAAACATGAGCTGGTTGTCAAAGTCAATACATTGAAACATATGCTGGTTGTCAGATGCAATTTCAGTGATCAAACAAGTTTGATGATATGCTATTAAAAAATCCTGATGTCCTGAGAGCTGTCCACTGTCCTGAGAGCTGTCCACTGTCATGAGAGCTGTCCACTGTCCTGAGAGCTGTCCACTGTCCTGAGAGCTGTCCCCTGTCCTGAGAGTTGTCCACTGTCCTGAGAGCTGTTCACTGTCCTGAGAGCTGTCCACTGTCATGGGAGCTGTCACCTGTCCTGAGAGCTGTCCACTGTCCTGAGAGCTGTCCACTGTCATGGGAGCTGCCCCCTGTCCTGAGAGCTGTCCACTGTCATGAGAGCTGTCCACTGTCATGAGAGCTGTCCACTGTCCTGAGAGCTGTCCACTCATCTCAAAAATATTGGTCTCTCATGATTACGAAATGATTAAGTACAATTCACTTTTTGGTCCTTCATATGTCTGACATAAGTCGGTTGTGTCAATGTCTTTTTTAACAACATGTCAATTGTTGGTACTAAGTTTTTTTCCTTTGATGAACACTGAACAAGTTTCATGTTCAGACTCACGTATTCAGACCCACGTATCCAGACCCACGTATCCAGACCCACGTATTCAGACTCACGTATCCAGACCCACGTATTCAGACCCACGTATCCAGACCCACGTATTCAGACTCACGTATTCAGACCCACGTATTCAGACCCATGTATTCAGACCCACGTATCCAGACCCACGTATTCAGACTCACGTATCCAGACCCACGTATTCAGACTCACGTATCCAGACCCACGTATTCAGACTCACGTATCCAGACCCACGTATTCAGACCCACGTATTCAGACCCACGTATTCAGACCCACGTATCCAGACCCACGTATTCAGACTCACGTATCCAGACCCACGTATTCAGACTCACGTATCCAGACCCACGTATTCAGACCCACGTATCCAGACCCACGTATTCAGACTCACGTATTCAGACCCACGTATTCAGACCCACGTATTCAGACCCACGTATCCAAACCCACGTATTCAGACTCACGTATTCAGACCCACGTATTCAGACCCACGTATCCAGACCCACGTATTCAGACTCACGTATTCAGACCCACGTATTCAGACTCACGTATCCAGACCCACGTATTCAGACCCACGTATTCAGACCCACGTATCCAGACCCACGTATTCAGACTCACGTATTCAGACCCACGTATTCAGACCCACGTATCCAGACCCACGTATTCAGACACACGTAGTCAGACCCACGTATTCAGACCCACGTATCCAGACCCACGTATTCAGACTCACGTATTCAGCCTCATTCAAGTAGCAATAAATCACTCTCAAAACTGAAAACACTTCGGGTACTGTGCTACTTTCTTGTTCATAAATGTTTCAGCACCTATTCCCGATGAACACAACGCAAGGTTTCGGTACGTCCGCAAGAAAATTTTACAGTATCATGTACACCAGTGAAAGTGTTCTTTGCCCATTATCATTAGGAAAGAGCGGCTTTTTAAAATGCGGATTTTAGTCAAGTTTCAGCAACCGCTTTTGGTTTTCGGGGAGTGGGTCCTTTTAAACTGTTGACATTTCCAGTATCACTTCATAGACACGATCTAGACATTTCCAATAACACTTCAAAAACACGATCTAGACATTTCCAGTATCACTTCATAGACACGATCTAGACATTTCCAGTATCACTTCATAGACACGATCTAGACATTTCCAGTATCACTTCATAAACACGATCTAGACATTTCCAGTATCACTTCATAGACACGATCTAGACATTTCCAGTATCACTTCATAGACACGATCTAGACATTTCCAGTATCACTTCATAGACACGATCTAGACATTTCCAGTATCACTTCATAGACACGATCTAGACATTTCCAATAACACTTCAAAAACACGATCTAGACATTTCCAGTATCACTTCATAGACACGATCTAGACATTTCCAGTATCACTTCATAGTTTCATAGACACGTTCTAGACATTTCCGCACCCACACACCCACACGCATACATACCCACACACATGTTGGTTAGGTCTCTAGCTAATAAGAAAGCTGTATATATAATAGTAATTGTGTATACAATCTAAATTTTACAAAGCTATGTAATGGCTGATCAAACAGCACTCCCCTCCCCGCCACCCCCCACCAACTTGTTTTAAAATGCTCCATTTTTTATAATGACTCCCCTCCCTCCCCCCCTTTTTTTAAAAATATTTCTTATCAAGTGACATCAAACAGTCCTCTATCTGTACCTGGACCACAAAAATCTCCACCTCTACCTACCCTTAGATTTAACTGTCCCGAAGTCACGTCAGAGGCCACGCCCCGTGGGGCCCTAGCTGGGAGACCGCGTGTTGCCCCGTTTATAGTCGTTAAATGCCCTCACAAGTGGGGGTGTGGACTGCGAAGTCTTCAGGTCGGTCTTCTCATCGACTGTGCCTGGCCTGTCGTTAAGTGAGCCAATTAATCTCCACTATGTGCAGACGGTCAGGACTTACCTGGCTCATTGTTTACTGACCTGGCTCATTGTTTACTGACCTGGCTCATTGTTTACTGACCTGGCTCATTGTTTACTGAAGTGTTTGTTCTTTGGGCGCTGAATTTTATACATCTAACATTGATGTATGGCTTGAAAAGACTGGCTGAATAGCTGACTTGATGTATGGCTTGAACAGACTGGCTGAATAGCTGACTTGATGTGTGGCTTGAACAGACTGGCTGAATAGCTGACTTGATGTGTGGCTTAAAAAGACTGGCTAAATAGCTGACTTGATGTGTGGCTTGAAAAGACTGGCTAAATAGCTGACTTGATGTGTGGCTTGAACAGACTGGCTGAGTAGCTGACTTGATTTGTGACTGGAAAAGACTGGATGACTTGATGTGTGACTTGAAAAGACAGGATGACTTGATGTGTGACATGAAGAGGCTGGCTGAATGGTTGAATAGGTGACGTTGACGAATCGGCTGCATACATGAAAATTGACGAGGGCTGGTGGAGTTGGGGCAAGGCAATAAAGTAGATAGATCAGTTGTGTATTATTTAGCCTAGGACGCCATTTATGCATTTATCTTTTCCGATAACCTGCGTGTCTGCATGCAGTATCATCATGATTGTATGATAGCTGTAGTAGTTGAAGTATCACCATGATTGTATGATAGCTGTAGTAGTTGAAGTATCAACAGGATTGTATGATAGCTGTAGTAGTTGAAGTATCAACAGGATTGTATGATAGCTGTAGTAGTTGAAGTATCAACAGGATTGTATGATAGCTGTAGTAGTTGAAGTATCAACAGGATTGTATGATAGCTGTAGTAGTTGAAGTATCAACAGGATTGTATGATAGCTGTAGTAGAAGTATAAACAGGATTATATGATAGCTGTAGTAGTTGAAGTATCAATAGGATTGTATGATAGCTGTAGTAGTTGAAGTATCAACAGGATTATATGATAGCTGTAGTAGCTGAAGTATCAACAGGTTTGTATGGTAGCTGTAGTAGTTGAAGTATCAACAGGATTGTATGATAGCTGTAGTAGTTGAAGTATCAACAGGATTGTATGATAGCTGTAGTAGTTGAAGTATCAACAGGATTGTATGATAGCTGTAGTAGAAGTGTAAACATGATTATATGATAGCTGTAGTAGTTGAAGTATCAATAGGATTGTATGATAGCTGTAGTAGTTGAAGTATCAACAGGATTATATGATAGCTGTAGTAGCTGAAGTATCAACAGGTTTGTATGGTAGCTGTAGTAGTTGAAGTATCAACAGGATTGTATGATAGCTGTAGTAGTTGAAGTATCAACAGGATTATATGATAGCTGTAGTAGTTGAAGTATCAACAGGATTATATGATAGCTGTAGTAGCTGAAGTATCAACAGGTTTGAATGGTAGCTGTAGTAGTTGAAGTATCAACAGGATTGTATGATAGCTGTAGTAGTTGAAGTATCGACAGGATTGTATGATAGCTGTAGCAGTTTAAGTATCAACAGGATTGTATTATAGCTGTTGTAGTTGAAGTATCAACAGGTTTGTATGGTAGCTGTAGTAGTTGAAGTATCAACAGGATTTTATGGTAGCTGTAGTAGTTGAAGTATCAACAGGATTATATGATAGCTGTAGTAGTTGAAGTATCGACAGGATTGTATGATAGCTGTAGCAGTTGAAGTATCAACATGATTGTATGATAGCTGTTTTAGTTGAAGTATCAACAGGTTTGTATGGTAGCTGTAGTAGTTGAAGTATCAACAGGATTATATGATAGCTGTAGTAGTTGAAGTATCAACAGGATTGTTTATATGGTAGCTGTAGTAGTTGAAGTATCAACAGGATTGTATGATAGCTGTTGTAGTTGAAGTATCAACAGGATTTTATGGTAGCTGTAGTAGTTGAAGTATCAACATGATTATATGATAGCTGTAGTAGTTGAAGTATCGACATGATTGTATGATTGCTGTAGCAGTTGAAGTATCAACAGGTTTGTATGGTAGCTGTAGTAGTTGAAGTATCAACAGGTTTGTATGGTAGCTGTAGTAGTTGAAGTATCAACAGGTTTGTATGGTAGCTGTAGTAGTTGAAGTATCAACAGGATTATATGATAGCTGTAGTAGTTGAAGTATCAACAGGATTGTATGGTAGCTGTAGTAGTTGAAGTATCAACAGGTTTGTATGGTAGCTGTAGTAGTTGAAGTATCAACAGGGTTTTATGGTAGCTGTAGTAGTTGAAGTATCAACAGTATTATATGATAGCTGTTGTAGTTGAAGTATTAACAGGATTATATGATAGCTGTAGTAGTTGAAGTATCAACAGGATTGTATGATAGCTGTAGTAGTTGAAGTATCGACAGGATTGTATGGTAGCTGTAGTAGTTGAAGTATCAACAGGATTGTATGATAGCTGTAGTAGTTGAAGTATCAACAGGATTGTATGATAGCTGTAGTAGTTGAAGTATCAACAGGAGTGTATGGTAGCTGTAGTCTTTGTTAGTTGAAGTATTAACATGATTCTATGTTAGATTCCACCCTACTAAAATCGTCAACATCTGCTAGTATCATTTTCGTCTTGTTAAAATCTTCATCACCTTACTGACATCATTATCATCTTACTAACACATCATCACCTTAGTGACATGATCACCACCCACTAACACCATAATCACCTTGTTGGCATCACCATCTTACTAAAATCATCATAATCTATTAACATCATCATCACCTACTAACATCATCATAATCTACTAACATCATCATCACCTACTAACATCATCATCACCTATTAACATCATCATCATCTATTAACATCATCATCACCTATTAACATCATCATCACCTATTAACATCATCATCACCTATTAACATCATCATCACCTATTAACATCATCATCATTTATTAACATCATCATCATCTATTAACATCATCATTACCTATTAACATCATCATCACCTATTAACATCATCATCATCTATTAACATCATCATCACCTATTAACATCATCATCATCTATTAACATCATCATCACCTATTAATATCATCATCATCTATTAACATCATCATCATCTATTTACATCATCATCACCTATTAACATCATCATCACCTATTAACATCATCATCATCTATTAACCTCATCATCACCTATTAGCATCATCATCATCTATTAACATCATCATCACCTATTAACATCATCATCATCTATTAACATCATCATCATCTACTAACATTATCATCACCTATTAACATCATCATCACCTATTAACATCATCACCATCTATTAACATCATCATCACCTACTAACATCATCATCACCTATTAACATCATCATCATCTATTAACATCATCATCATCTACTAACATCATCATCACCTATTAACATCATCATCACCTATTAACATCATCATCACCTATTAACATCATCATCACCTATTAACATCATCATCACCTATTAGCATCATCATCATCTATTAACATCATCATCACCTATTAACATCATCATCATCTATTAACATCATCATCATCTACTAACATCATCATCACCTATTAACATCATCATCATCTATTAACATCATCATCATCTACTTACATCATCATCACCTATTAACATCATCATCACCTATTAACATCATCATCACCTATTAACATCATCATCACCTATTAGCATCATCATCATCTACTAACATCATCATCACCTATTAACATCATCATCACCTATTAACATCATCATCACCTATTAACATCATCATCACCTATTAACATCATCATCACCTACTTACATCATCAGGAGTATTATGCAGCATTTCATTTCAGTGACTGAAGTATATATCATTTCAGGAGTACAATGTAGCATTTCAGTAGTGCGATGTAGCATTTCAAGGTTTAAAATAGCATTTCAAGGGATCGAGTTAGCATTTCAAGAGGTACAGTTAGCATTTTAGAGGTGCGATTTAACATTTCAGGGGTGCGATTTAACATTTCAGGGGTGCGATTTAACAATTCAGGGGTGCGATTTAACATTTCAGGGGTGCGATTTAACATTTCAGGGGTGCCAGGTAAATGATCATAACAACAGATGACGTTTAAGTTGTATTATAAATGTCATTACATTGTTGTTGTAAATTTGATTTAGATTTTAAATATTAACCATTTATAAGTAATATTTTGTTACGTTCTGCAGAATGTTGGTCATTGAATTATTTGTTTTAACGTAGAGATCATTTTTTTTTTTTTCAATTTTAAAATCCATTGCTACTCATGTAGCGGCTATGAGATTTTGTCCAACAATGCATAGGTTTGCAGAACATAGAAAAAGAACATAGAAAAAGAACATAAGAAAAAGAACATAGAAGAAGAACATAGAAAAAGAATATAGAAGAAGGACGTAAGAAATAGAACATAGAAGAAGAACATAGAAAAAGAACAAAGAAATCCCAAAGAAAAAAAGAACAAAGAAAAACATATGGTTGGTCAACCTGATACGGAGATGTTGTCACATATGTTGGCCACCCTGTCAAGGAGATGGTGTCACATATGTTTGCCACCCTGTTATGGAGATGTTGTCACATAAGTGGGCAACCCTTAGGAGATGTTGTCACATATGTTTGCCACCCTGTTATGGAGATATTGTCCCATAAGTGGGCAACCCTGTCATGGAGATGTCGTCACATATGTTGGCCACCCGGTCATGGAGATGTTGTCACATATGTTGGTCCCCGTGTATTGGAGATGCTGTCATATAAGTGGGCAACCCTGTCATCCAAATAGTATAATGTTTTTAAAAAAAATGATGGGATTTACTTGCGTGTTAAAGATAAGAATGAATTTCCAAAGGAAAAATTATTACTGAAAATAATGCGTATATTATGATCTTTGATTTTAAATTATGTTGTACAAAGTGGATACAAATTTAAATGTACTCAACTCTTCTCCTAAAACTGTCTACCTACTGGAATATACTGTATCGACTAAAACATGGAATATACTGCATGGACTAAAACATGGAATACCAAATCAATAATAAATTGAATACAACATGAACATGACATCAGCCAGGCGCACTCGACATTTTCGCAATTCATCTTTCGTGCTTGTGTCCTGACTTCTATAAATATTAGCTTGTTTCAGCCCCGGACGATGACTACTTGAACCGAGTGTACCACGTACACCACACACATCCCCTGGAACACCCAGCGTCCAGACCCACAAGACCCACCAGCGTCTATGAGATATTCACCATAACGACCCTGCACCCCTTGAAGAAAACCCGTTAAACGCGGTCGTGAAATATTCTTTAAAGTGGCTCTCCCGGGCTGAGAGGGTCCGATAAACCTCCACCAGGACACACGGAGAGAGAACATTCTTAGTGAGCTAGCATTTTCCACGTCGACGCTCAGAGCGTATGTCCGAGATAGGATGGAGGAGACGGAGTGGCTGAGTGTGGAGGGGGATGGTTTAGATAGGGTTGGTTAGTGGATCAGATAGGAGGGTTGTGTGCATCAGATAGCGTGGTTGTGTGGGTTAGATAGTGGGGTTGTGTGGGTTAGATAGTGGGGTTATGTGGGTTAGATAGTGGGGTTATGTGGAACAGATGGGGTTGTTTTTATGTATATGAGATAGGGTGGTTGTGTGGATCAGATAAGGGTGGTTGTGTGAATCGAAAAGGCGTGGTTGTGTGGATCGAATAGGGACTGTTGTGTAGACCGAAATGTGGTGGTTGTATGGACCAAAATGTAGTGGTTGTGTAGATCATAATGGGGTAACAATGTGGATCAGATAACATAACATTATTAAATAAACTTTCCATCTCGACTTGACACTTTAGCTTCACTCTGTGATAAACCGCGGTATTTGGCCAGTCAGTGCATTCTCTTAAGTCAGAGCATTCTCTTAAGTCAGCGCATTCTCTTTAGTCAGTGCATTCTCTTAAGTCAGAGCATTCTCTTTAGTCAGTGCATTCTTTTAAGTCAGCGCATTCTATTAAGTCAGAGCATTCTCTTAAGTCAGCGCATTCTCTTTAGTCAGTGCATTCTCTTAAGTCAGTGCATTCTCTTTAGTCAGTGCATTCTCTCAAGTCAGCGCATTCTCTTAAGTCAGAGCATTCTCTTAAGTCAGCGCATTCTCTTTAGTCAGTGCATTCTCTTTAGTCAGTGCATTCTCTTAAGTCAGTGCATTCTCTTAGAATCTTGATTGAATAATCACCTGGCCCCTCTGGCAAATTTTGTCTGGAAATAAAATACTAATCAATGAAGCTCTCAGCTTCTAACTACAAGATTCTAACTCCAAGATTCTAACTCCAAGATTCTAACTTTATGATTTTAAGTCAAAGATTAATATTTTAAAATCATTAATAATAAGCTGATATGGCATGATGACTTCTAAATTATGCACTTACAAAAAAGTCAGCCGAAGAATTTTCTTTCTTAAAGAATTTTACAAGTAAACCAACAAGTTATGAACTTATTCTTCAACGGCAAAACAATTGGAAGCCTACTTTACTAAACTTCACAATTACCAGATAGTGTGGGAATTCATGGTCTGACTTCACAAACCGAATAAACAGACTAATCAAGAAAGCTGGTAATATCACACAAACTAAACATCCTGCACTTGAAAAACTATTGGAAGAAAATGATGTTGCATTTTTTTAAATTTTTAAATTAGATGATACATCCCACCCACTTCATCACAAATACCTAAGATCACATCCCACACACTTCATGACAAATACCTAAGATCATCCCACCCACTTTATGACAAATACCTAAGATCACATCCCACCCACTTCAAGACAAATACCTAAGATCACATCCTACCCACTTCATGACAGATAACTAAGATCAGCTCGATCACGACGAATTATTTCCCTTAAAGTTGGGACCAAAAGTAAAAGATACAAATATTATTTTATTCCATAGTCTGTACAAATTTATCAGAGTGCCCCCCCCCCCCCCGAAAAAAAAACAACCAAAAAAACAACCAAAAAAAACGAGCGGTTACCAAATCTAAATGTTCACTAATTAAGTCATTAATATGTTCACTAATAAAGTCATTAATATTTTTACTAATTAAGTCATTAATATGGTCACTAATTAAGTCATTAATATGTTTACTAATTAAGTCATTAATATGGTCACTAATTAAGTCATTAATATGATCACTAATTAAGTCATTAATATGGTCACTAATTAAGTCATTAATATGGTCACTAATTAAGTCATTAATATGGTCACTAAAAGAATTCATTGATGGCTGATTTCTACACTACAGAAATATTTTAGATGTCTTGTGCCTAAATGTTTATAATTGTAAAAGTTGTCTTAGATGAAATATGTTTATATTCATATGCTGGACATGACTATGTACAGTGTTAGCAAAAATAATTAAAAAATCTGTTTATTATGGATCAATAAAGAATCTTATCTTAGCTTAAGTCTTAAGATTCTAATTTCAAGATTCCATCTTTAAGATTTTAATTCCAAGATTCCATCTTTACGATTTTTATTCCAAAATTCTAATTCCAATATTCTGACCCCGAGCCCCTACCCCCACCCCGAAACCCTGTTGTTAATTTCTGGGCCACCCAAACCTTGGAATATGTCAAAGAGTTAACGTCATGAATCTGGAAGCACCCAAGAAATGTCCAACTTACTCCACGACCAATGGCGGGCTATGCACAGAAATCCCTGGCATGAATTGATGTATGTCGACTGGGGGGAGCAGGAGGCTAGATGCGTCTTCCGGTAGGTCATGCCGCACGCTGGGATACCCACGGTGCTCAGTAATCAACCTCTCTGCGCATGCGCAATAAATAACAGCCGTAGGAGCTGCGTGGCGCCAGAAGTTGAATTGGGTAGTAAGAGCTTCCATGGGCGTCACCTGTGGGATGGATGGTATCCAAGGAATCATTTGGGACAAGGTCAAGGCCTGACCTCTGAACTCTTGTCACAATGAAAACGTCGTCGGTAATTTGTGACAATTACAACAATTCCATAATGCCACGATGACCTACCTACTTTTATTTTTTTGTTGATTTTTTTGCTATACCAGTGGTTCTCAGCCTGTGGGTCGCGACACAGTTGGGCGGGTCGAACGATCCTTACACAGGGGTCGCCTCAAAACATAAGAAAACATATATTTATAACGTAGCAAAGAACATAATTTTATTGTCGGGGTCACCACAGCATAAGCAACTGTATTAAATGGTCACGGCATTAGGAAGGTTGAGACCCACTGAGCTAGATGAAACAGAATTAAAACAAAGGTTTTGTATGTGTATTATGTGTCTACAATTGTTTTGATTCATACGTTAATGTCAGGCCAGTTACCTGTGCATTCAATATATTCAAACTCATGCTAAAGCTGGGCAAGTTACCTGTAACATTCAAGATATTGTTAGGGTGAGTAGAGGTGGGTAGAGAGAGTAGACTTGGGTAGGGAGAGAAGAGTTGGGTAGAGAGAGTAGAGTTGTGTAGAGGGGAGTAGAGTTGGGTAGAGTGAGTAGAGTTGGACAGAGTGAGTAGAGTTGGGAATAGTGTGTAAAGTTGGATAGAGTGAGTAGAGTTGGGTGAATGAGTAGAGTTGGGTAGAGTGAGTAGAATTGGGTAGAGTGAGTAGAGTTGGGTAGAGTGAGTAGAATTGGGTAGAGTGAGTAAAGTTGGGTAGAGTGAATAAAGTTGGTTAGAGTAAGTAGAGTTGGGTAAAGTGAGTAGAATTGGGTAGAGTGAGTAGAGTTGGGTAGAGTGAGTAGCGTTGAGTAGAGTGAGTAGAGATGGATAGAGTGAGTAGCGTTGGGTAGAGTGGAGGAGAGTTGGGTAGAATGAGTAGAGTTGGGACAGTTGAGTGGAGCAAAGAGCGATTTTGGTGCGGCTAGGACAGTTGAGTGGAGCAAAGAGAGATTTTGGTGCGGCTAGGACAGTTGAGTGGAGCAAAGAGAGATTTTGGTGCGGCTAGGACAGTTGAGTGGAGCAAAGAAAGATTTTGGTGCGGCTAGGACAGTTGAGTGGAGCAAAGAGAGATTTTGGTGCGGCTAGGACAGATTAGTGGAGCAAAGAAAGATTTTGGTGCGGCTAGGAAAGTTGAGTGGAGCAAAGAGCGATTTTGGTGCTGCTAGGACAGTTGAGTGGAGCAAAGAGAGATTTTGGTGCGGCTAGGACAGTTGAGTGGAGCAAAGAGAGATTTTGGTGCGGCTAGGACAGTTGAGGGAACAGATGCGTAGCTAGAGTGTTTGGCGCCCGGGGACAAGATTCATTTTAAAGCGCCCTCTTTTCTTTTATTTAACTCTCAAACCCAATATTTTCACCAATAACATAATATCAAAACACATTTTGGCGCCCCTAACTAGTCTACTCTCACCCCCCCTTGCCACCCTTAACTACGCCTTTTATAGGGAAAGGTGACTTCATCGTGAGGTTAAATTTAGAGTAATCATGAAAAGCATGTTATATAGAGAAAGACTGGATCTATGGATCTCATCACATTATGGCAGCACTTCACCTCCACCCTTACCTGCTACCACCCATACACCGAGTCAAGGCGGACCACTACGTCATCTGTGAATGAGCCCCCCTCCCCCACACACACCAGGGTTACGGAGACCAATACGTCAACTGTGAATGGGGCATGGGTATAAATGACAAAGTCACGCAGACCGCGCAACGTCACACATGACGTTTAGTGCTTAGTGCCAGCCCAGGCTTTGATTGAAAGCTCTTTCCTGTGCTGCTACTCTTTCCTGTACTGCTACTCTTTCCTGTGCCTCTACTCTTTCCTGTGCTTCTACTCTTTCCTGTGTCTCCATTCTTTCCTGTGCTTCTACTCTTTCCTGTGCCTCTACTCTTTCCTGTGCTTCTACTCTTTCCGGTGCTTCTACTCTTTCCTGTGCTTCTACCCTTTCCTGTGCTTCTACTCTTTCCTGTGCTTCTACTCTTTCCTGTGCTTCTACTCTTTCCTGTGCTTCTACCCTTTCCTGTGCTTCTACCCTTTCCTGTGCTTCTACTCTTTCCTGTGATTCTACTCTTTCCTGTGCTTCTACTCTTTCCCGTGCTTCTACTCTTTCCTTCATTGGTTCTCCGTTCTTTCTTGCCCTAAACTTTGTCCTTTTCTCTTACTATATTTTCTATCGCCCTCCCCTTTTCTCTTTCTTTCTCTCTCCCTTTCCCATAGCTTATTCTCTCTATCCCGTCTCTTATTCTCTCTATCCCGTCTCTCACTCTATACTGTCTCTCTCGCCTTCTCTATATCCCGTCTCTCACTCTATCCTGTCTCTCTAATTCTCTCTATGCCGTCTCTCACTCTATCTAGTCTCTCTCTCATTTTCTCTATCCCGTCTCTCACTCTATCCCGTCTCTCACTCTATCCCCTATCTCTCATTCACTCTATCCCGAACCTCTATCCCGTCTATCTTATTCTCTCTCTCACGCTCTCACGCTCTCTAACCCCTTTCTCTCATTATATCTCTCCTTCATTCTCTCTACCCAATCTCTGTCTTTTCCTCGCTCTCTATGTCCAGCTTCTATCTTTCCCGACTTCAGAATCTCCCGTTCCCTCATTTCCATTCCCCCCCCCCCCGTTTCCACTCACAAACAAACACCATCTTTGTCCTCTATTGGTCTCCCTCCCAACATCCGCCCTCTTCAAGTTGGCCCCCAAAGCCCTGGTCTTACATGCAGCTCTTAAGACGGTTTAAATCATCCATCAGAAGATAGCGACGCTGGGTTTACACTAGAGTAGATTACAGAGTGCCAAAAGCTAATAAAACTGACGAGCATTCTACGCAACGTATAACGAATGATCAGAGTATAGCTCCCTCTTTAGCAAGGTCATGGCCACAGATGATGAGAGTATAGCTCACTCTTTAGCAAGGTCATGGCCACAGATGACTAGAGTATAGCTCACTCTTTAGCAAGGTCATGGCCACAGATGACGAGAGTATAGCTCACTCTTTAGCAAGGTCATGGCCATTGATGACGAGAGTATACCTCACTCTTTAGCAAGGTCATGGCCACATATGACGAGAATATAGCTCACTCTGTAGCAAGGTCATGGCCATTGATGACGAGAGTATAGCTCACTCTTTAGCAAGGTCATGGCCACAGATGACGAGAGTATAGCTCACTCTGTAGCAAGGTCATGGCCAGAGATGACCAGAGTATAGCTTACTCTTTAGCAAGGTCATGGCCAGAGATGACCAGAGTATAGCTTACTCTTTAGCAAGGTCATTGCCACAGCTGACGAGAGTATAGCTTACTCTTTAGCAAGGTCATGGCCAGAGATGACCAGAGTATAGCTTACTCTTTAGCAAGGTCATGGCCACAGATGACCAGAGTATAGCTTACTCTTTAGCAAGGTCATGGCCACAGATGACGAGAGTATAGCTCACTCTGTAGCAAGGTCATGGCAACACATGAAGGGAGTATAGCTCTCTCTGTAGCAAGGTCATGGCCATATATGAAGGTAGCACAGCTCTCTCTGTAGCAAGGTCATGGCCCACACATGAAGGGAGAACCGCTCACTCTATAGCAAGGTTATGGCCACATATGACTAGCGTATAGCTCAATCAACAATCGCATGATCTTGCCACCTTATAAATGAAATCGATTATATAACATAAGTGTGTCAGTCTTTGTGTCTGTACTAAGACACACTGCGGTAAGTACTATAATAAAACTTACATTTCGTCATCTCCGTCGAATCATGCCGGCTGAAGACATTTGAGAGATCATGTCAGGGCTTGCTGGTTGGGGTACATACCCCTCTAAATCAAAATTCGAGGCCACCCGAAATCACCCAATGGATTGGTTCAGGTGGATTCGAAGATCCTGTCAACTCTCTAAACCTTGCTCTCATGAACCTTGCTCTCTTGAACTTTGCTCTCATGAACCTTGCTCTCATGAACTTTGCTCTCATGAAACTTACTCTCATGAACGTTGTTCTCATGAAACTTGCTCTCATGAACAATACACATCTCAATATTGCACACTACAACATTGCACACCTCAACATTGTACATCTCAACATTGCATATCTCAACATTGTACATCTCAACATTGTACATCTCAACATTGTACATCTCAACAATGCACACCTCAACATTGTACATCTCAACATTGCACACCTCAACATTGCATATCTCAACATTGTACATCTCAACATTGTACATCTCAACATTGCACATCTCAACATTGCACACCTCAACATTGCACATCTCAACATTGCACATCTCAACATTGCACATCTCAACATTGCACATCTCAACATTGCACATCTCAACATTGCACATCTCAACATTGCACATCTCAACATTGCACATCTCAACATTGCACATCTCAACATTGCACATCTCAACATTGCACATCTCAACATTGCACATCTCAACATTGCAAATCTCAACATTGCACATCTCAACATTGCACATCTCAACATTGCACATCTCAACATTGCAATCTCAACATTGCACATCTCAACATTGCACACGTCAATATTGCACACCTCAACATTGTACACCTCAACAATGCACACCTCAACATTGCACATCTCAACATTGCACACCTCAACATTGTACACCTCAACATTGCACACCTCAACATTGCACATCTCAACATTGCACACCTCAACATTGCACACCTCAACATTGTACACCTCAACATTGCACACCTCAACATTGCACATCTCAACATTGCACACCTCAACATATGTTTATCAAATTGCCACCACCACCGTCCATAGCGCTTTGTGACATTTTATAAAGCGAATTTTCACCAAGTATTTTAAAAAGAGAGCGTTCCTTGTTCATGAACACCTTCTTTCTCTTTCAACGCTTCTAATTAAGAACATTTAAAATCAAGAAATGTTATACCTTTAAAATAATTTTCGTTTTAAAAATGCAATATATTACCCCTTGTTCTCCATTCCCACATATTTAGAGTAATAAATATGATAGATGTAGCCCGCCAAAATTTGTCGGTAGCAATGCGTGAACTTCCCATCTACTAAAGCTACTTGACAAAACATGAACTCAAGTAACGCACATTTAAGAATCCTAATTTTTGCTACACACCTTCCTCCCACTACACACTTTTTATTTGACGCCCATGAACTATATTAATATATTCTGATGTCACAACCACTTTTAAAACGAATTTTATTCACATCATACTTTAATTGAGAAAAGGAAATAATGTTACGTGCCAAACGCACTTGAGTTATATAACAATATATCATTTAGCGTAATTATATTTTACGCACCATTAAACTCATTATTGAGCTACTAGCGAGAACCCGGCATGCGTTGCAATGCCACTCAATGAAAAAAGTGTTTGTGTTTTAATTAAGTTTTAAAGTAATTTTTAAATAGAAAATATTTATTGTTTTCCCGTCTGGTGCGTGCATAGCTAAGGATTTTCGACGCGTGTGCAGGCAACATGCAGCTGTCCACGTGAGGAGCATGGATTTTCAAAATTTAGTCCACACACTTGTAGCGATTAAACCACCCATGCAGTAGCTCTGCTTTAAATTATATTTGTATAGCTCAAATATTAATTCTTTTTTTTAAAATAAGGCCCCCGGCCCCAAGCGCAGAATTGTAAAATGGTTGTACTTACGTCACAAACAAACTGAAATGTCGCTTGTATTTGATTCATTTCCACCCATCCATGCCAACACCATTAATTAAAATTATATTTGTATAGCTCATATAAGAAAAAAAATGAAGGGCTCCTGGCCCCAAAGGAATATTTCAAAATGGATAAGCTAATTCAGAAACATTTGCTGCGCACAACAACTTGCCAAAGTTTTATCGCAATCGGATGAATGGTAAAAAGTAAGTAGGTCAGTTGGCCGTCCAAAAGTTTTATAGTCAACCTATCGAGCTGAAACGTGGCACATAGACTCGTTGCCGATGACAACACATTCTTTCACATTTTCAGCCCCAACCCTCAAAAATCACTCTTTTTCCAGGGGAAGATGAAGGAAATATGACACTGATCTCACAAAATAAAATTCCCGATAACTGCACTAAATGAAATTCTTGTTTGTTTTGAATATCACACGTGGTTTGGTGCGCAATATTTAATTTTTCTGAAATAAATCTGCGGTGCAAAAGGGGGTGGAACATAAGAAAATAAATATAGTTCAGGGGAGGGTGAAAAAATGTGCGGTTGCCAGCCTGGGTGGGTGGGGAGAAGAGCACTTGTGCGTGTCTTGTATGCATGCTTTGTCAAATTTTCCGCCCCACCCCATTTCGCGATGTAATATTTTATAAAGGATTTTTACCAATGATTCTCAAAGTGGTTTATTTCGACCCCCAGGGGTCGACGACAACTTGCAAAGGGTCCATGTCACCGAGAAAAAAATTAAGGGGTCTATGAAATGAAAATGGGGGTCAACGATAGTAGATCTCATATAATCAGGTCGTTACTTCTAGTTTGGCATTCCAGGAATGGAATAATTCACATACACAGATAGTACCTATTAATTTGCATAATATTACCTCATAACATAAAGACATATAATATCTTCCTACTTAAATAATAAAATTACATATAAAGTAAAAATTTTAAAAACATAAAACTTTTTAAGAATTATTATAAACTAGCAGGTAATATAAGGTAAGCAGGGGGTCTACACAAAACCGAAAAATATGGCAAGGGGTCTACAAGACAAAAAAGTTTGGGGGCCTCTGATTTATACGAACAACTAGGCTTTTATGTTTTTTAACATTTTATGATGTTTTGTATATAAAGACGTATTGCTCATTCAGTTTTTTTGTCTTTGGAATTTATTTTTGAACGCAGACGTTTTCGACAACAATCAGACTAGCAGAGACAACAATCAGACTAGCAGAGTCAACAATCAGACAAGCAGAGGCAACAATCACACTAGCAGAAACAACAATCAGACTAGCAGGGTCAACAATCAGACTAGCAGAGACAACAATCAGATTAGCAGAGGCAACAATCACACTAGCAGAGACAACAATCAGACTAGCAGAGTCGACAATCAGACTAGCAGAGACGACAATCAGACTAGCATAGACAACAATCTGACAATTAGAAAACGAGGCACCATGAGTAATTCGGTTCTCAGGACTATTCATCAGGCAGTGGACGGGGAAGGCGGCGTTGTGGGAAAGGGTTGGTGGTGCGATCCACCACGAACAGCTCTTTCTTCTTGAAAAAACGGATTGGCATTTTCAGCCAACTGCATAGCTTGGTTTCTTTCGTTTGACAGCGGACATCAAACATTTTTTCATTCATCAGGCAGCGCTAACCCTAGCTACGCCCCAAACACTAGCTACGCCCCAAACAATAGCTACGCCCCAAACCTTAGCTACGCCCCAAACACTAGCTACGCCCCAGGTTACAGTTTTAAAAAAATTGAATTAAAGAACCTTCGTAAACTAAGCGAGGGAAACAAATACGAGGTAGGACATGTCCCATTTTGACAAGTAGGACATGTCCCATTTGACAAGTAGGACCGAGTAGGAAATGTCCCATTTGACAAGTAGGACTCAATAGGACTAGGACACGTCCCCTTTTGACAACTAGGACTAGGACATGTCCCATTTTGACCAGTAGGAGCCAGTAGGACATGTCCCATTTTACCAGTAGGACCCAGAATGTCTAGGACATGTCCCATTTTGACAAATAAGACCTAATAGGCCTAGGACACGTCCCATTTCGACCAGTAGGACCCAGTAGGATTAGGACGTGTCTTAATGAGCTCATGGCCGGGATAGGCGTAACATATACGTCCCGCAAACTGTATTTGCACCCTTCTAGCGCCAGCCAGGCACACACCACGATTTTCGGAGTAGGTTGTCAGTGAGAACTTTGTCTATGACCAATAATTAGTTGACAGAATTCTTAAGAATTGTCCTTTCATATAAGGAAAGGGTAAAAAAAAATTCCTTATATGTTCCAAATTGAGATGAAGCTGGTAGATTTGTGTGTGAAACATATGAAATAGTTATGTGAGAGGGTTGAATGTATAACATACAAGAGTCTCACCCCCTCCAGGCCCGCACCTGGGGTAGGGGCACCATGTCACTTGTCAGGGCCCCGAGCTAGATAGGGGTCCGGCCTTTTTCAAGTTTTTAAAATATACGCACATGTTTGAAACACGAAAGGGCCCGCACTCTGTCAGCTGCCTGGGGCCTGGAATTTTCTAGGATCGGACCTGCCCCCTCCTATATGCCCCGCCCAAGGGGTCGCTAACTCTTAAACAAAGCATTTACTGACATATTCTCTAAATCTCTAAATGGTTACGGTCAATCGTAATTTTGTTACGATCCTCTATCGGTACAGTCGGCTGTGTGACGCTCCTATGAATCTATATCATGTGATCGTGAGAGATGAGACTATTTGAAAGTGCTAGTTGCTTTTGGTGTAAGACTGTGGGAGATTAGACTATTTTAAAGTGCTAGTTGCTTTTGGTGTAAGACCGTGGGAGATTAGACTATTTTAAAGTGCTAGTTGCATTTGGTGTAAGACCGTGGGAGATGAGACTATTTCACAGTGCTCGTTGCTTTTGGTGTAAGACCGTGGGAGATGAGACTATTTGAAAGTGCTAGTTGTTTTTGGTGTAAGACCGTGGGAGATGAGACTATTTGAAAGTGCTCGTTGCTTTTTGTGTAAGACCGTGGGAGATGAGACTATTTCACAGTGCTCGTTGCTTTTGGTGTAAGACCGTGGGAGATGAGACTATTTCACAGTGCTCGTTGTTTTTGGTGTAAGACCGTGCGAGATGAGACTATTTGAAAGTGCTAGTTGTTTTTGGTGTAAGACCGTGGGAGATGAGACTATTTGAAAGTGCTCGTTGCTTTTGGTGTAAGACCGTGGGAGATGAGACTATTTCACAGTGCTCGTTGCTTTTGGTGTAAGACCGTGGGAGATGAGACTATTTCACAGTGCTCGTTGCTTTTGGTGTAAGACCGTGGGAGATGAGACTATTTCACAGTGCTCGTTGCTTTTGGTGTAAGACCGTGGGAGATGAGACTAGTTCACAGTGCTCGTTGTTTTTGGTGTAAGACGGTGAGAGATGAGACTATTTCACAGTGCTCGTTGCTTTTGGTGTAAGACCGTGGGAGATGAGACTATTTCACAGTGCTCGTTGCTTTTGGTGTAAGACCGTGAGAGATGAGAAGGGTTAGTTCATTATATTGTAGTCTCATTTGTATTACATTTCTATAATTGATCTTTCAAGTTAACGAGAAGAAACGATCAAAGCCGACATGATCTTTCCTTTCAAGAGCTCTTTTTGACAATGCCATTTATATACGCACATCCTGAAGATTTTACGCACATTTACGAAAAATCCATTTTCCGTCAATTTTTTTCCGGACTGTCCGTAAATTTACCGACGGTTGTCAACTCTGCACTCCACCCACTCCCAAAACACACACACATTTTACCAACTAGGTTGTTTACTGCGAATGTTTGCGTGACTCGGACCGCCTCCCCATACTCGTATCGCCTCCCCTGCCTCGGGACGCCTCCCCTGCCTCGGGACGCCTCTCATGCCTAAGCACAGGGGCGGTAATTAGCACCTGTATGACAATCTCTACAACAAAAGACTTGAGTTTTATGTCTTCCCCCCCCCTACCTCAACCCCCAAGGCATGGTCCACAAGGGAATGTTTAGAGACCGGGATATTAGTGACCGGGTCTTATTGCAAGCTTTGACTATCTTAGACAAGGACGTGTAGGCCAATGATAGAAACAGTGGCTGAAACTTGGGGCAAGGATGCACCACAAGATGATGTATTGTAATTATATGAACCCATGGTACAATGGCTGCAGGTAGAAAAACTGGCTACAGGCAGGAACAGTGGCTACAGGTAGAAACAGTGGCTACATTTAGAAACATAGGCTACAAGTAGAAACAGTGGCCACAGGTAGAGACACTGGCTACAGGTAGAAACAGTGGCTACAGGTAGAAACACTGACTACAGGTAGAAACAGTGGCCAAAGATAGAAACAGTGGCTACAGGTAGAAACAGTGGCTACAGGTAGAAACACTGGCTACAAATAGAAAGAGCTGCCGAAACTTGTGGCAAGGATGCTGTATTATATGTGATGAAACTAGCTGCATTGCACAACATCTCAACAACCTAGCTAGTTGCACTACGCTATACTACTCAACAACTTCACTATTTCCTCACCAAGACAACGTTATCTCTTACCCAACGACGAACATTATCACTGGCATCACGATATCGTCACGAATAAAGCACACGTCTTCGTAACAAACTGTAACTATGGTGATGTCTTCGTAACAAACTGTAACTATGGTGATGTCTTCGTCACAAACTGTAACTATGGTGATGTCTTCATAACAAACTGTAACTATGGTGATGTCTTCGTAACAAAATGTCACTATGGTGATGTCTTCGTAACAAAATGTAACTACGGTGATGTCTTCGTAACAAATTGTAACTATGGTGATGTCTTCGTAAAAAAATGTAACTATGGTGATGTCTTCGTAACAAACTGTAACTATGGTGATGTCTTCGTAACAAAATGTAACTATGGTGATGTCTTCTTAACAAACTGTAACTATGGTGATGTCTTCATAACAAACTGTAACTATGGTGATGTCTTCGTAACAAAATGTAACTATGGTGATGTCTTCGTAACAAACTGTAACTTTGGTGATGTCTTTGTAACAAAATGTAAATATGGTGATGTCTTCGTAACAAACTGTAACTATGGTGATGTCTTCTTAACAAACTGTAACTATGGTGATGTCTTTGTAACAAACTGTAACTATGGTGATGTCTTCATTACAAAATGTAACTATGGTGATGTTTTCGTAACAAACTGTAACTATGGTGATGTCCTCGTAACAAACTGTAACTATGGTGATGTCTTCGTAACAAAATCTAACTACGGTGATGTCTTCGTAACAAACTGTAACTATGGTGATGACTTTGTAACAAAATGTAACTATGGTGATGTCTTCATTACAAACTGTAACTATGGTGATGTCTTCTTAACAAACTGTAACTATGGTGATGTCTTCGTAACAAACTGTAAATATGGTGATGTCTTCGTAACAAACTGTAACTATGGTGATGTCTTCGTAACAAACTGCAACTATGGTGATGTCTTCGTAACAAAATGTAACTATGGTGATGTCCACGTAATAAACTGTAACTATGATGATGTCTTCATAACATGCAGTAATTATTTTGATGTCTTCGTAACATTCTGCAGTTATTTTAAAGTCATGTTAATAAATACATTATGTCTTAATGGTCAGCATTTAATGATTTGCCAATTATATCAAGACAAAATAACTTCATTTAAATGTTTGGAAGTTGTCAAATGAGAAAAAGGAAGTTGACAGTTCATGAAGTAATTTTTGCTAGGACTAAGTATGTTGGCATAATGATTGTGTGAATACAATAAGTTGATTGATTATTCAACATTGTCATAATACAATATCGGAATGTTGATTATAATGATAAAAATTCACTTGGCGAGCCTGTGATTAGATATGGTATATGAGTGCCGATTATTAGGAAATAGATGTATGAAGACGTATGAGGTTTATTTTAATATCATGAGATATTTCTGCAAGTTCCTTGGCGTAAAAGAAACAGCACAACAATTTTATGTTAGTTAAATGAAGATAAATGAGCATTACGCCACAGGCGATTATTGGATGACGTCATTGCCCCCAAGTGATATATTTTCACGATGCTAAAAATAATTTAAACAGATTTTCAAAATGTTGCACCAACGTACATTGCCGCATGACAGTCGTACCACATCACGCTACCACCGCACCACATCACGACAGTGCCGCATTTTGAGACAACGTGTTTGGTGTGGCAGCTGATTGGAAGGTTGCGGGAAATTCGGACGAAATCCCTGGGAATAAAGGGAGGTTTGTGGGTGGGGGGGGGTGCTGTCCATATCTGGGACCCGGAGTGTTAGAGAATATACCAGGAGGTATTCTACATTTAGGAATATTTCTCAAAGACGGCACGGTGGATATCATGTGGTCAAGAACGGTATAGTGGATATCATGTGGTCAAGAACTGTATAGTGGATATCATGTGGTAAAGAACGGTATAGTGGATATCATGTGGTCAAGAACGGTTTAGTGGATACCACAGGGTCCAAGATAAGCCATGTTGGATGTCATTGGACAAGTACAACGTAGTGGATATCATTGGGCAAGTACGGCAAGGGTGGTATGACAGGTTCAATGTACAATGTTTGATCTCCTTTAATCTGTAACGACAGTTCAGAATGGTCATGGTGTTTTAATAAATGATTGGAGGTGTTTTCAGCGGTAAGGAGAAAGTAAATAGCCACATGTTAACTTGAACGATAGTGTTACAGATTGTGTTAAAGATTGTGTTAAAGATAGTTTTATTAAATGTTTTTGAGAAGAGGAAAATCTGAATTTTCCAGGCTAATAAGCATGAGCAGATGTGACCTGGGAAATGCAAGTTGGGGTGGATGTGGTGGGGTACCACGGAGCAACCCAGGCACTTCCCGATGAGGCCACATCTGTAGCTTCTTGTCCCGCGTGGGGCCAGGCCTATCACGTCTGCTCCCTCTACTTAATTCCATTTCGACCATTTTTTTATTGCTTCCCAGCAGCGCGCGCTATCTTTGATGTTGAGCCAATCACATGGGCCGACACAAATCACATGGGCTGACACAATTAAAGTTTTACGGCTTTGGACCTGTTAGCCCTGCCAAGCCACGCAGGGACTGGGCGAGATGGAAGTGGAGGGACGGGAAGAAAATGAAAAGAAAGAAAAAGAAAGAAAGAAAGGAAGATAAAAATAAGGATCCTGAAAGACGAGGCAGAATGGTGATATCAAATGTGTTGCTGTTCTCAGATACTTGATTTCACTTTCGAAAATAATAGCAGAAATCAGAATGCAAGAGTTGAACCATTAATTTTTTTAATTCATTTAGGAAGTTGACAATTCCTTTTGAACATAAAACGAGACGCTAGTGTCCATTAGGCTCTCAAATGGTAAGAACGAGACACTAGTGTCCATTAGGCTCTCAAATGGTAAGAAGGAGACGCTAGTGTCCATTAGGCTCTCAAATGGTAAGAACGAGACGCTAGTGTCCATTAGGCTCTCAAATGGTAAGACTAAAATAAAACTACAATCCCAAAAATGAAGTTTTTTTTTTAAAAAAGTTCAATATTTGTGGATTGGCATGGATGACTGCATGATACGGCCTGAGTAGGAAGTTAGGCACCATATTGTAGAATTATTAACTTATCCAATATCCTAAATTGCTCTAAGGAATGGACTCTAGGAACTAGTTCAACTCAACTTTATGACACAATGGATAATAATTAATTTGATTTATTTTAAAAAGCACATCTAATACATTTTGTTGTATTTTAAATTGTTGTATCCATCGTCACAGACAACTCTTGCAACTACAACAAGTTGAAAGTTGATACAATAGTATCTTCATAATTTAATTAATACCAACACTGCGAACATCCTAACTAATTGGACTTTAGTCAAAAAACAATTTTCATTGATGACCGGATAAAAATAGACTAAGCAATGGCGTACCTATCTTAAATGTAAGTTAATAATCTGAAAATTTTTCATCAGTCTCTTGAGCAATAGGGATATTTATTTCAAAAATTTCTTATTATCCTTGGGATATAGCACTGGTCCAAAATTAGCTTACCCGGTCATAGAATCCTAATCCAAAAATTGGTTACTTGACCTCAAGCCTATTATTATTATTATTATAAGATGTGTTAAAGATATGTTAAAGATAGTGTTAAAGATAGTGTTAAAGAAAGTGTTAAAGATAGTGTTAATTAAAGATAGTATATATATTTTATATTTTACGTCATACTTGTGACGCTAATGTTTTAAAATAAAATCTAAACACAGCACTATACGCCGACTAAAATTCATTTTTAATCAACTTTTGGATTTGATAATTTGATTTGATAATTATTGTATTTGATAATTATATTTGATAATTGGATTGGATAATTTGATCTGATATTTTGATTTACTTAAAAATGTAAAGAATGATTGATCTATAGTCGCAATTGAAATCGTTAGATATCAAATAGCTTACAATAGTCAACAATCTCTTTTTTAACTGTAAATGTTTGTATTCATAATATTCATAGCAGGCTCTCGAATTGAACACAACGTAGAAATGCCAGTTTTGTCCGAGGTCAGGGGCAGAGGAAGGGGGGGGGGGGGTTGCCTTTCACCACTAAGGGGGAGACACCTTTTGAGTAGTATACTACTACCTGCCACTACTCACTGAGTGCCTACAGTTGATAGAAAACAAAAGATCCTACCTGATGCTGTTCATTTATCCAGCGTATGAAGTGACCTTGTGCTTCATGCAGTGTCTGTGACGTATGACGTGACCTTGTGCTTCATAAAATGTCTGTGACGTATGAAGTGACCTTGAACTGAGTTATTTATATCCAGCCGGATTTTCAGCTTACAATTTTCTCATAAATAATAGATGTGAATGTGTTTCTGACGCAGAGTTATCTACTTTTGGTGAAACAGCCCAAACGTTGGTACTTTTATAGAAGCAGTCCAAACGTCGGTACTTTTGTAGAAGCAGTCCAAACGTCGGTACTTTTGTAGAAGCAGTCCAAACGTCGGTACTTTTGTAGAAGCAGTCCAAACGACGGTACTTTTGTAGAAGCAGTCCAAACGTCGGTACTTTTGTAGAAGCAGTCCAAACGACGGTACTTTTGTAGAAGCAGTCCAAAACGTCGGTACTTTAGTAGAAGTAGTCCAAGCGATGGTACTTTTTGTGAATGAAATATAAGAACAAAATGTGCTAAACTTGAATTTCTTAAACAGGACAAAAGATTTTCACGTTTCGGCTTAGAGACTTCATCAGAAAACAAGACAAAAAGAAGTATAACAAGTATGAGATCACAGTAAAAAAAACCAATAAAAAACTTTAGAGTTAGAGGTTTCCGTTTGTTTCGAGAAAAGACGTAAACACAATAGGTAAAGACTGAGAGGTTTGAAATCCAAAGTCCAATAAAATTACTATAAAAGTTACATGTCAGGCCACTTTCTCTATTTGTATCCCAAAAGTCAAATCAATCGTATGAAAGAATTTAAAAAAAAAAAACAGTTTGAGTTGACCTACAACTTTCGCTGATACTTGAATTGATTGGTTTCAAGTTTTGACCAATGGCATTCGTCATGACATGATGACAGAGAGCGTGAGTTATGGCCCTCTAATTCAGAGCAGATATGACAATCGAAAATGATATATCTGTTCTCTAATATTCTAGGAAGTTGGATCTGTTTGGGTCTAAGATGTTATGAATTGTCTAATATTATCTGTGAGAGTTGAGGGGGTGGGGGTGAAAATGTGGGGGGGTGTAACTAACAACGGTGATATGGCTAGGAGCCACGTTATGGAGGGTTTTCTACAAATGTTAGGAGGTTATACTGACCTATTGTGTTGATGGTTTTTAACTGTCTGTCTTGGACCAGCGAAAGATACACACGGGAGATAATGACGGATGTCTCAAAGAAAGGGGACGCCACTTTACGACCAGACTAAACAATAGCCCATGACTGGCGTCCCTTTAAGTTATGAATTTGTTTATGGCATTTTTATGGCACAAGCGTAACTGGAGTGTATTCGACAGCCCCGGGGGGCATACTTTGACCGGGGTCATACTTTGACCATTCTAATGTCATAGATTAGCGCATCTGATACAGGCGCTTCACGAGGACAATGAGATTGACTGTAGCAAACCTATGTTATGATTTATGACTGTAACAACCAATCTTATGATCTATGACTGTAACAACCAATGTTAAGATCTACTGTAACAAACTGTAACGTAATGGGAGATACGCTTGCAAAGTATATTAGACTAAATAATATAGTTTTAAAACTAGGCTGAGGGATACACACTTGGAAATTAAATCTGAATATAGAAACTATCATATAGAAAAAAATGGAGATATACTTGGAAATAATATATGAATAAATAAAATATATATTAAAATATAGTGAATGATGACAATTATTTGCGAATGTGACAGAATTGTATGATTATATCAGGCATGTGAAATGAGGAAATATTAAGTTGATTATAATAGTCACTCGAGATACTGATAGACATGTCAGATTATACGACCTCGTTTAGATTAAAATAGAAATTTAAAATTATGACACATATGTGAAAATCAGACAGACATGTGACAATAAGACAGACATGTGACAATAAGACAGACATGTGACAATAAGACAGACATGTGACAATAAGACAGACATGTAACATTATGATCTACGGGCGGGATGCACCAACAAAGCTAAACTAAGCAATACGAAAACACGAACAAGATTAATTATATTAATGGAGACGTTTGTAGAGAGAATACCATTAAGGTTCATAAAAAAATATGTCGAGAAACAGCTGTTTAAGTATGTGTATGACATGGGTTAAAGAGTGTCGAGAAACAACTGTTTAAGTATGTGTATGACGAAGGTTAAATAGTGTAGAGAAACAGCTGTTTATGTCTACATGGGTTAAAGAGTGCGGAGAAACAGCTGTTTATGTCTACATGGGTTAGAGAGTGCCGAGAAACAGCTGTTTATGTCTACAAGGGTTAGAGAGTGCCGAGAAACAGCTGTTTAAGAATGTGTATGGCATGGGTTTAAAAGTGCCGAGAAACAGCTGTTTATGTTTGCATGGGTTAAAGATTGCCGAGAAACAGGTGTTTATGTCTACATGGGTTAAAGAGTGTCGAGAAACAGCTGTTTAAGAATGTGTATGACATGGGTTAAAGAGTGCCGAGAAACAGCTGTTTAAGAATGTGTATGACATGGGTCAAAGAGTGCCGAGAAACAGCTGTTTATGTCTACATGGGTTAAAGAGTGTCGAGAAACAGCTGTTTATGTCTACATGGTTTAAAGAGTGCCGAGAAACAGCTGTTTAAGAATGTGTATGACATGGGTTAAATAGTGCCGAGAAACAGCTGTTTAAGAATGTGTATGACATGGGTTAAAGAGTGCCGAGAAACAGCTGTTTATGTCTACATGGGTTAAAGAGTGTCGAGAAAAAGCTGTTTATGTCTACATTGGTTAAAGAGTGCCGAGAAACAACTGTTTAAGAATGTGTATGACATGGGTTAAAGAGTGGCTAGAAACAGCTGTTTATGTCTACATGGGTTAAAGAGTGCCGAGCAACAGCTGTTTATGTCTACATGGGTTAAAGAGTGCCGAGAAACAGCTGTTTATGTCTACATGGGTTAAAGAGTGTCGAGAAACAGCTGTTTATGTCAACATGGGTTAAAGAGTGTCGAGAAAAAGTCGTTGAAGTGTGTGCACGGACAAGGCTGAAACTTGTAAAGAAAACAAAGTAAAAACTCACTACATGTAAGGTCTGAACAATACATTATATATATAAAATGAACAATACTTGTATATAAGAAGAGAAATGATTTGTATATAAAAAATGACTTGAATCGAAACAGAAATGACTTGTATAGTAACAGATATACTTTGTACAGAAACAGAAATGATTCGTACAAATAAACAGAAATGAATTGTACATTTAAACAGAAATGGTTTGTACATTTAAACAGAAATGAATTGTACATTTAAACAGAAATTAATTGTATAGTAACAGATATGCTTTGTACATAAACAGAAATGATTTGTACATAAAAACAGAAATGATTTGTACATATAAACAGAAATGACTTGTTTATGATAGAAATGACTTGTTTATGATAGAAATGACTTGTTTATGATAGAAATGACTTGTTTATGATAGAAATGACATGTTTATGATAGAAATGACATGTTTATGATAGAAATGACTTGTTTATGATAGAAATGACATGTTTATGATAGAAATGACATGTTTATGATAGAAATGACTTGTATTTCGTTTATACTAATTGTATCTTCACAGACCTGGTAATTTCGGTTTTAAGGACTCGAGGGGGCTGGGTGGGTGGTGGAGGGGGCTGGGTGCGTGGGCGAGGGGGCTGGGTGCGTGGGCGAGGGGGCTGGGTGTATAATTGACGTTTACTGTTAATACTAACCTTGTGTGTCTGTGTGTGTGTGTGTGTCTGTGTGTGTCTGTGTGTGTCTGTGTGTCTGTGGATGTCTGTGTGTGTCTGTGTGTGTGTGGGTTGTGGTGTAAATAAATCTTGATTTTGTTTTAAAATTCTTATCTCCACTGTTCAAAGACAAAATAATTGTCATTCCAAAGTAGGAGAAATTATTGTTAGATACAATTTGGAGAGAATAATTGTCATTTACATTTAGGGAAAGGAAATGTCATTCATAGTTTAGAGAACATAATTGTCATTTACATTTAGGGAAAGGAAATGTCATTCATAGTTTAGAGAACATAATTGTCATTTACATTTAGGGAAAGGAAATGTCATTCATAGTTTAGAGAACATAATTGTCATTTACATTTAGGGAAAGGAAATGTCATCCATATCTAGTTTAGAGAACATAATTGTCATTTACATTTAGGGAAAGGAAATGTCATCCATAGTTTAGAGAACATAATTGTCATTTACATTTAGGGAAAGGAAATGTCATTCATAGTTTAGAGAACATAATTGTCATTTACATTTAGGGAAAGGAAATGTCATTCATAGTTTAGAGAACATAATTGTCATTGACAATTTAGAAGAACATACTGATTATATCATAGTTTGTATTCGTTTCAAATAGTCAGAACCAAAGCCGATGATTGACGGAGCCATGCTTGACGGAGCCATGCTTGACGGAGCCATGCTTGACGGAGCCATGCTTGACGGAGCCATGCTTGACGGAGCCATGCTTGACGGAGCCATGCTTGACGGAGCCATGCTTGACGGAGCCATGATTGACGAAGCCAAAATTGACGGAGCCAAGATTGACATGCCATGATTGACGGAGCCACTCAACGTTTATCCACTGGCTATTTGGTCAAGTCAATGTCAAACCAAACGACATAAAATGTTAAAAAATATACAAGTAATTTTTTTCAATGTTTTTGTTGTTTTTTATATTATAATCTATATTGCAGCGAAGCGTCTTCTCAGTCATTTAATTATTAGATCCACTAAACTATAAGCAATGTTAGAACTACTTAACTATAAGACAATGATGACGTCATATAATTTACTCACGGTTTGCTTGTGTAAATAATTTATCCTTGAAATTTCACTAAGTTATCCAGCTATCCAGTTTACATGATTGAATCCATGTGTGACAGTAACACAATCTTGGACAGGTGACCGTCATGTAACTTAACAGCCTTGTACACCTGGGAAATGCCATAATCACCTGTTGGTAGGAGAGAGATACTGTCAGATACATACTACAGATCGAAGTGTGCCTTATTATATTCTTAAAACTAAAATTCATTTCATTTTAGATGTGCACTATAATCATGCCTGGCGTACTATAATCCTGCATAGTGCAATTGAATCCTGCCTGGTGCACTAGAATCCAGCCTGGCACACTATATGTCTACTTGGTGCCTATAATACTGACAGGTGCACTAGAATCCTGCCTGTTGTACTATAATACTTCTTGGTGCACTTGAATCCTGCCTGGTGCAAAATTTCCGCTTGGCGCACTATAAGTCTGCTTGGTGCACTAGAATCCTGACTGATGCACTAGAATCCTGACTGTTCTACTATAATACTTCCTGGTGCACATTATCCCGCCTGGTGCACTAGAATCCTGCCAGAATAAAATAAAAATTGCCCACTTTGTTTTAGCTTAGACATAGAAATCCCAGTTATTGCTTGTAACTCGGCCATTCCTCTCAAGTAACAAATGTTGCCATACACACAGAAGTGTGTCAACATTGAAGCCATTATCAACAATGTAAGGTGGGACCACAAACAAAAGGACTGTGGTGGGGGTGAAAGAGAGAGAAAGAAAGAGAGAGAGAGAGAGAGAGAGAGAGAGAGAGAGAAAATAATGGACAAAAAAAGATTTCAAAATAATTCTGTGTTACATGTTAAGGTGAAAATGTTAAGTAAAAACATAATTTGAAATTAATATTATTATAAAATAGTGAACCCTATATAAGCATGTACGTTTTTCTAAGGTTTGAGGTGGATAAAATAATTTTAAAAATGGTTTAAATTTTCATTTCATTTATTTTTTAAAATTATTCTTAATGTTCTTGATGGCTTCCACAATGTGTTCAGTCAGTCAGTCAGGTGCATGGTGGGTAACATAAAGACAAGCAAACAAACGATGGTATGCAGTGTATTTTTTTAGTTATTTCCCTTTGTTACCCCGCTAGAAATATTACTAAGTAGCTTCCCTTTGATTACAATGCTCAAAATATGTAGTGACCTTCCTATTCTATGAAACATGGATCAAATCGTCCCTGTCACGTGTATGCATTACCAAATCGTCAGTTTCACATGTATGTATTACCAAATTGTCATGTCATATGTATGTATTACAAAACCATCACGGTCATATATAATATTAACAAATTGTCCCTGTCACATGTATGTATCACCTAATAGTCCCTGTAACATGCATGTATCACCTAATCGCCACTGTCACATGTATGTATCAGAAAATCGCCACTGTCACAAGTATGTTGTACTCTACTAGATGGTCTCCTACTTGAGTGCGGTTTTATTTGTTAGGAACCTGTTACATATTGTATTAATTTGTTGGTGAAGGAAGTACAGATTATTGAAAAACATATGTAGAGATGTAGCTTGTGTGATCACACTTGCTGTCTGTCATCCCTGAGTTTGTGTAGCTTGTGTGATCACACTTGCTGTCTGTCATCCCTGAGTTTGTGTAGCTTGTGTGATCACACTTGCTGTCTGTCATCCCTGAGTTTGTGTAGCTTTTAGTGATTAGACTTGCTGTCTGTCATAGATGTGTGTGATCCCTGAGTTTGTGTAGCTTGTGTGATTAGACTTGCTGTCTGTCATAGATGTGTGTGATCCCTGAGTTTGTGTAGCTTGTGTGATTAGACATGCTGTCTGTCATAGATGTGTGTGATCCCTGAGTTTGTGTAGCTTGTGTGATTAGACTTGCTGTCTGTCATAGATGTGTGTGATCCCTGAGTTTGTGTAGCTTGTGTGATTAGACTTGCTGTCTGTCATAGATGTGTGTGATCCCTGAGTTTGTGTAGCTTGTGTGATTAGACTTGCTGTCTGTCATAGATGTGTGTGATCCCTGAGTTTGTGTAGCTTGTGTGATTAGACTTGCTGTCTGTCATAGATGTGTGTGATCCCTGAGTTTGTGTAGCTTGTGTGATTAGACTTGCAGTCTGTCATAGATGTGTGTGATCCCTGAGTTTGTGTAGCTTGTGTGATTAGACTTGCTGTCTGTCATAGATGTGTGTGATCCCTGAGTTTGTGTAGCTTGTGTGATTAGACTTGCTGTCTGTCATAGATGTGTGTGATCCCTGAGTTTGTGTAGCTTGTGTGATTAGACTTGCTGTCTGTCATAGATGTGTGTGATCCCTGAGTTTGTGTAGCTTGTGTGATTAGACTTGCTGTCTGTCATAGATGTGTGTGATCCCTGAGTTTGTGTAGCTTGTGTGATTAGACTTGCTGTCTGTCATAGATGTGTGTGATCCCTGAGTTTGTGTAGCTTGTGTGATTAGACTTGCTGTCTGTCATAGATGTGTGTGATCCCTGAGTTTGTGTAGCTTGTGTGATTAGACTTGCTGTCTGTCATAGATGTGTGTGATCCCTGATTTTGTGTAGCTTGTGTGATTAGACTTGCTGTCTGTCATAGATGTGTGTGATCCCTGAGTTTGTGTAGCTTGTGTGATTAGACTTGCTGTCTGTCATAGATGTGTGTGATCCCTGAGTTTGTGTAGCTTGTGTGATTAGACTTGCTGTCTGTCATAGATGTGTGTGATCCCTGAGTTTGTGTAGCTTGTGTGATTAGACTTGCTGTCTGTCATAGATGTGTGTGATCCCTGAGTTTGTGTAGCTTGTGTGATTAGACTTGCTGTCTGTCATAGATGTGTGTGATCCCTGAGTTTGTGTAGCTTGTGTGATTAGACTTGCTGTCTGTCATAGATGTGTGTGATCCCTGAGTTTGTGTAGCTTGTGTGATTAGACTTGCTGTCTGTCATAGATGTGTGTGATCCCTGAGTTTGTGTAGCTTGTGTGATTAGACTTGCTGTCTGTCATAGATGTGTGTGATCCCTGAGTTTGTGTAGCTTGTGTGATTAGACTTGCTGTCTGTCATAGATGTGTGTGATCCCTGAGTTTGTGTAGCTTGTGTGATTAGACTTGCTGTCTGTCATAGATGTGTGTGATCCCTGAGTTTGTGTAGCTTGTGTGATTAGACTTGCTGTCTGTCATAGATGTGTGTGATCCCTGAGTTTGTGTAGCTTGTGTGATTAGACTTGCTGTCTGTCATAGATGTGTGTGATCCCTGATTTTGTGTAGCTTGTGTGATTAGACTTGCTGTCTGTCATAGATGTGTGTGATCCCTGAGTTTGTGTAGCTTGTGTGATTAGACTTGCTGTCTGTCATAGATGTGTGTGATCCCTGAGTTTGTGTAGCTTGTGTGATTAGACTTGCTGTCTGTCATAGATGTGTGTGATCCCTGAGTTTGTGTAGCTTGTGTGATTAGACTTGCTGTCTGTCATAGATGTGTGTGATCCCTTAGTTTGTGTAGCTTGTGTGATTAGACTTGCTGTCTGTCATAGATGTTTGTGATCCCTGAGTTTGTGTAGCTTGTGTGATTAGACTTGCTGTCTGTCATAGATGTGTGATCCCTGAGTTTGTGTAGCTTGTGTGATTAGACTTGCTGTCTGTCATAGATGTGTGTGATCCCTGAGTTTGTGTAGCTTGTGTGATTAGACTTGCAGTATGTCATAGATGTGTGTGATCCCTGAGTTTGTGTAGCTTGTGTGATTAGACTTGCTGTCTGTCATAGATGTGTGTGATCCCTGAGTTTGTGTAGCTTGTGTGATTAGACTTGCTGTCTGTCATAGATGTGTGTGATCCCTGAGTCTGTGTAGCTTGTGTGATTAGACTTGCTGTCTGTCATAGATGTGTGTGATCCCTGAGTTTGTGTAGCTTGTGTGATTAGACTTGCTGTCTGTCATAGATGTGTGTGATCCCTGAGTTTGTGTAGCTTGTGTGATTAGACTTGCTGTCTGTCATAGATGTGTGTGATCCCTGAGTTTGTGTAGCTTGTGTGATTAGACTTGCTGTCTGTCATAGATGTGTGTGATCCCTGAGTTTGTGTAGCTTGTGTGATTAGACTTGCTGTCTGTCATAGATGTGTGTGATCCCTGAGTTTGTGTAGCTTGTGTGATTAGACTTGCTGTCTGTCATAGATGTGTGTGATCCCTGAGTTTGTGTAGCTTGTGTGATTAGACTTGCTGTCTGTCATAGATGTGTGTGATCCCTGAGTTTGTGTAGCTTGTGTGATTAGACTTGCTGTCTGTCATAGATGTGTGTGATCCCTGAGTTTGTGTAGCTTGTGTGATTAGACTTGCTGTCTGTCATAGATGTGTGTGATCCCTGAGTTTGTGTAGCTTGTGTGATTAGACTTGCTGTCTGTCATAGATGTGTGTGATCCCTGAGTTTGTGTAGCTTGTGTGATTAGACTTGCTGTCTGTCATAGATGTGTGTGATCCCTGAGTTTGTGTAGCTTGTGTGATTAGACTTGCTGTCTGTCATAGATGTGTGTGATCCCTGAGTTTGTGTAGCTTGTGTGATTAGACTTGCTGTCTGTCATAGATGTGTGTGATCCCTGAGTTTGTGTAGCTTGTGTGATTAGACTTGCAGTATGTCATAGATGTGTGTGATCCCTGAGTTTGTGTAGCTTGTGTGATTAGACTTGCTGTCTGTCATAGATGTGTGTGATCCCTGAGTTTGTGTAGTTTGTTTGATTAGACTTGCTGTCTGTCATAGATGTGTGTGATCCCTGAGTCTGTGTAGCTTGTGTGATTAGACTTGCTGTCTGTCATAGATGTGTGTGATCCCTGAGTTTGTGTAGCTTGTGTGATTAGACTTGCTGTCTGTCATAGATGTCTGTCATCCCTGAGTTTGTGTAGCTTGTGTGATTAGACTTGCTGTCTGTCATAGATGTCTGTCATCCCTGAGTTTGTGTAGCATTTTCAAAATAAAACAAAATCATGTCTACACAGAAATTCCTATTTTTGTCAGGATAATTTTATTGCTCCCTTTATGTCATTACTTTAAATGAGACAATTCTACACCAGAGACACTTCTACCACAGAGACAATTCTACCACAGAGACAATTCTACAAGTCATACAATTCTACCAGTGATACAATTTTATCAATGAGACAATTCTACCACTGAGACAATTCTACCACTGAGACAATTCTACCACTGAGAAAATTTTACCACTGAGACAATTCTACCACTGAGACAATTTTACCAGTGAGACATTCTGCCAGTGATAAAATTCTATCACTGAGACAATTCTACCACTGAGACAATTCTAACAGTGATACAATTTTACCACTGAAACAATTCTACCAGTGATACAATTCTACCAGTGAGACAATTCTACCTAATAAGAAAATTCTACCAGTGAGACAATTCTACAACTGAGACAATTCTACAAAAGATCATGCTCAAGATGTTGTCAATGACAGTAGAATACTCATCTAAAAAAATCAAATTGTTTTAATAATTTTATTTATTATTTTATAAACAATTCTAGCCATAATAAGCAAGCATCTTTAAAAGTAAATACTTGTATTCATACATTGTTTGAAACCTTGCCTCCCTCTGTCAATCATAGTAGTTCAATATTCAATGTGTCAATCATAGTGTCTCAATCTTTACTGTGTCAATCATATTTCAATCTTCACTTTGTGAATCATATTTCAATATTCTCTGTGTCAATCAAATTTCAATATTCTCTGTGTCAATCATATTTCAATATTATCTGTGTCAATCAAATTTCAATATTCTCTGTGTCAATCATATTTTAATATTCTCTGTGTCAATCATATTTCAATATTCTCTGTGTCAATCATATTTCAATCCCTCGCATTCATTCTGAGATTGCCATTAAAATGGCTGTCACTAATATGTTACGGTTCAAAGCTATTTCAGTACATCAAATATTTAACCTTCAATTAACGGAACAACACAAATAATGAATGGAATATACACAAAGCTAACTGACCGCATATGTAAGAATGTAAGAGTACTTACCCCATGGCCTCTGACCGTCATGACGACAGCACGGTGGGGAGATATCACGGCCGTCTTATCGTTGACACCGCTTACCGACATCCGACTTATCATCGCCGCTTATCACGCCTATCCCGGTGACCGGCTTCTCGGAAACCCTTTGTTCTCTTGACTCCCTGGTACCGGTGCTCTTTATGTCAGGGGCCGGGAGAACTGTGCAAGAGGCAAATGTAAGGGAAGAGTGCTCCAGCGTTCTAGGCTAGAGGTAATTAATATTCAAACGACGAACATTTATTGCGCTCCACACAAAACCGGTGTGTGGCGAAATAAGCTTTAATGGGAAAACGTATAAAAGAGAGGTGGGGGCGGTGGGGGGGGTGCGCTGAGGTCAGAGAAACAAACGAAGGGAGGTATGAGGGGGTGGGAGGAAAGGAGTATGTGTTGGTAAAGGAGGGCTTGTTTTTGGCTGTGTGCTCTGGCAAAGTGTTTGTTTTTGAGGATGTGTTCTTCTTGAGCTGTGGACCGGAAGTGCTAAGAGGAATTGTTTGACATCCTATATTTAGATTTTCAAGTCCTAAGATGAGTCCTAAAATGTCCTATGTTAAGAGTGTGAAGTACTAGGAATCCTGTAAAGTCCTATATTTATAATTTGAAGTACTAATTTTAGTGCTAATAAGTCCTATATTTATTTTAAAGTTTTAAGGTAAGCAAGACCCTGTGTCTTTTCAATAACGCGATCTTCAACTACTCTGATTGGTCTCTTGTTCCTAAAGGACAAAGTAAGGAGCTCTTAAAGATGACTGAGCTGATCTTTTGGAAACTCTTCTTATGTTTGAGTCTCTGTGTAGTCTTCCACTGACTCAATCCATTTGCTTTTCAGCCTCTACCTGTTATCATCATTTCCTGTTAGTATTTGAATACAGTGTTAGTCGTGTTACGCTAACCTTTGGTCTGACATCCAGCATTGACTGTATGATAACTTTTGTTCCGACTACCAGCATTGACTGTATGATAACTTTTGGTCCGACTACCAGCATTGACTGTATGATAATTTCACAGCTTGTTGCCCGTTGAACACAGACGACTGTTAGCACATGGCTTATCGGCCGATGATTTCCGCTTCCGGTGTCTGAGGCTTTTACTCCCAGTTTCCGCCGCTTCCAAAAAAACGTTCCCCCCTGCTGGGCCAAAGAGTTCATTGGACGAAGAAATGTCCTATATGGAGTTATGTAACAAGCTGACGCTACTATGGGCTCGTTGCCTGGCAACCACCAAACACACTGAGAGACTGATGGGGGGACTCATGGGGGCTGAGGGTAACTTAGGGGGGGGCTGAGGGGGAACTTAGGGGGGGGGGCTGAGGGGAACTTAGGGGGGGCTGAGGGGAAATTGGGGGGGCTGAGGGGAACTTAGGGGGGCTGAGGTGAACTTAGGGGGGGCTGAGGGGAACTTAGGGGGCTGAGGGGAACTTAGGGGGGCTGAGGGGAACTTAGGGGGCTGAGGGGAACTTAGGGGTGGGGCTGAGGGGAACTTAGGGGGGGGGGCTGAGGGGAACTTAGGGGGGTTGAGATTGAAAACTGTGACAGAATAAACTCAAGAATAAATTCAAAAGACTGCACAAAATAGCATGGTCGTCCTGACTAATGTTTCGTAATTTTGATCGTTTGAAAAAATCCCACTCTACGGAAGGGGAAGTCTGACCTAATGTACGTACATAATACCCATATAATAATATGTAATGTTGCCTACCCTACATATTAAGACAAAGGGAAGTGCACTGGAAATTTAAAAAAAATATATATAAAATGTGTTCGCTCTTACAGATAAGACAAAAGAATTATCAAACAATCTTCAAAGCCTTTTGTCTGTCTCTGTGTGTCTGTGTCTATGTCTGTCTCTGTCTGTTTGTGTCTGTGTCTATGTCTGTCTCTGTGTGTTTGTGTCTGTGTATGTGTCTGTCTCTGTGTGTTTGCGTCTCTGTCTGTATCTGTTACTGTGTCTGTGTCTATGTCTGTGTCAATTTGCTGTTCTGTCAGACATTTAGCCATACTTTTGGAGCATGACGATTGTAAACAAACCTTTTCTTATCCTGATTCAACATTTTCAGAAAACTTCATCACCTCGACAGATTATTATCAAATGTTCTCAGACCTTCATAGAAAAGTGATAACAAAAAAAAATTCCTAACAAAATATATCAGTTTTCATTCCATAACTAGGACGCCATTTTGAATTTGTTCTCTTAAAATTAATTATTTAATTCACGGAGGAATAAATTTGATATGGGAAGATGATCTTGACAATTTTTATTCCAACTAGCACGCATGCGCAGAGCACAGATTTTGCAACTTCATTGAAGTCAGACTAAAAATAGCCTTATCGTTTTTCCTGCCCCAAATAATTTTTCTGATTTTGCATTTCATATGAGAACAAAATCATTGAAATATTTCTTTTCTCCAAAATTGTGGTCTCTTATCACGCGAGGGGCTTGAACAATGAACATGTGACGTTCACAGGGAGGAGGAACATGCAAGTGGAGAAGGGCGGGCAGGGTGGTCGTGTAGATCTCAAAAGTTCTTACCTTGATGTAAAACATTTTCAGGGTGGTCCGATCTTGAGATATTTCTTTTACGACCGTCAGAGAAGATTTCATTATGATTTTTACGACGGCCCTCATCGGGTGCTGGGAATGAGCTACGGCTAAAGATGGCCGCCAGCAGGAGCGTACCCACGGGCGTCTCTTAGTGTTCTGTGTTATGTCACAACTTCAAGATGCTCTGAATGATGTATGATAGCGTAGGGGTGTGGAAAAAATGCCGCTAAAAATTGAGCGATACTAAAAAAAAAAAAGATAAAGTAATGCTTTAACGTTTAAAAGTTTAAACAATTTCATGCAATTGTAATACTGTTAAATGGCGCTGGTTAAGTTATGCTTTTATACTTTATTAATTATTGTAACAACTATTACAACACTAAAATGTGTTAATTTAAACAGAAATGACAGAGTGTTATTTAGATTCGAAACATAATTTCAATCGCGGTCCTTGCATTTATTCTAGTATGATGACTTAAGTCCTAACATTCTATCTAGTATGATGACTTAAGTCCTAGTATTCTATCTAGTATGATGACTTAAGTCCTAGTATTCTATCTAGTATGATGGCTTAAGTCCTAGTATTCTATCTAGTATGATGACTTAAGTCCTAGTATTCTATCTTATATGATGACTTAAGTCCTAGCATTCTATCTAGTATGATGACTTAAGTCCTAGCATTCTATCTAGTATGATGAATTAAGTCCTAGCATTCCATCTAGTATGATGAATTAAGTCCTAGCATTCTATCTAGTATGATGAATTAAGTCCTAACATTCTATCTAGTATGATGAATTAAGTCCTAACATTCTATCTAGTATGATGAATTAAGTCCTAACATTCTATCTAGTATGATGAATTAAGTCCTAACATTCTATCTAGTATGATGAATTAAGTCCTAGCATTTATTCTAGTAGGACATAGCTAATTAATTAAAGCTGTTATGTTAATAGACACGATGTCACTAGCATAATAACATTATGACAAACAGAAGGACAACATGACAAGATCACGATGACATCACGACTGTGTAAGGACAGCATGACAAGATCACGATGTCATCTTTACAACACGATGACGAAGTGCTGACAACACCATGACAACATCCTGACAACATCCTGAAAACATCCTGATAACATCATTACTTTCGCTTATGCCCAAGTCATCGCCGTCATGCTTGTTTAAAGCATAAGACGTACAACAACAAAGCCGGCCAACCATCTCATATCACGTGACACAGCCCGTAACAACAGGAAACAGTAGCCCCATGTTATGGAGACGTGCTGCATTCGAATGTCATCACAGTTGACCGAGAGACAAGAGGGTGGAAATCAAAAACTGGTTTTGAAAATATTACAAGTTATTTTATTCTGTGGTGCTGTACACTGAGGGTGTGTGTTCATGTATGTGTATGGCTCTAGTGGATATCTGTAATGTTACACTTTGCATGACGGAGTCACGTGACACTGATTTATGTCAGTGTTGAAATGATAACCAAGGGCTCGTTGACTTTGATAAATTATGTAAAGGGTTTGGTTGGGGGGGGGGGAAGGAAACAACCAAAAAATTATTCCAACAACCCCATTAACGTATCCAGTGAATAATCCATTGGATTTAGCCACTGCTATAGGGTGAATTATACAGCGATTCCATACTTGGACACTAAGCACTACAAACCATCCATACTTTGACAGCCAGCACTAAAAACCACTCCATACTTTGACAGCCAGCACTACAAACCATTCCATACTGGGACAGTCAACACTACCAAACTTTCCGTTGTGGGACAACCAGATCTAACCAGAGCCACCCTCCCCAGAGCCACCCCTCCACAGAGCCACCCCTCCCCAGAGCCACCCCTCCCCAGAGCCACATCTCCCTAGAGGCACACCTACTCCATCACAGCGCCCCGTTTTACGACCATGCACTTCAGACCTCGTTTAAGTTTATATCCATTCTTGTTACTTGTGTACGGCCAGTCTCCGGCCCAAGGGTATTGCATTCGTTACGTTTTCAAAGCAATCTTTGCATTTATCACATCAAAGCTCAACCTAAGGAAACACAGCAGACAAATCTTCCGCAGAACCTATCATTTAAAGGATGACGCCTCACTTCTGCTAGCCGACATCATTTTTTACCGTAGATATTCCCCCCCTCCTTTTATTTTAATCCGTGTTCAGCGTTTATTTAGTTTCAAACACCGTTGAAGCAGGTAAATAGTTGTGCCTTTGATCCAAAGTTGCCATCTCTGCCAAGGCTCGTAAACGCAGATTTAATTGCTGCTACTAAAACCACGCCACATCACTCTGGCCAGGAAACGTATTTAGTTAGAATTTTCCGCAGTTGTCTCCCTTGGAATTGAAGTGGATGCGTTCAGTGCAGAAAAGTAAGTTGACTTTGTGATGTGTAATGACGTGAGTGTATGGGCAATGACTTGAGTGTGTGGGCAATGATTTGAGTGTGTGGGAAATGACTTGAGTGTGTGGGCAATGACTTGAGTGTGTGGGTAATGACTTTAGTGTGGGAAATGACTTGAGTGTATGGGCAATGATTTGAGTGTGTGGGCAATGACTTGAGTGTGTGGGTATTGACTTGAGTGTGTGGGCAATGATTTGAGTGTATGGGCAATGACTTGAGTGTGTGGGCAATGACTTGAGTGTGTGGGTAATGACTTGAGTGTGTGGGCAATGACTTGAGTGTGTGGGCAATGATTTGAGTGTGTGGGCAATGACTTGAGTGTGTGGGAAATGCATTGAGTGTGTGGGCAATGACTTGAGTGTGTGGGCAATGACTTGAGTGTGTGGGCAATGATTTGAGTGTGTGGGAAATGACTTGAGCTTGTTGGCAATGATTTTAGTGTGTGGGCAATGACTTCAGTGTGTGGGCAATGATTTGAGTGTGTGGGCAATGACTTGAGTGTGTGGGAAATGCCTTGAGTGTGTGGGCAATGACTTGAGTGTGTGGGCAATGACTTGAGTGTGTGGGCAATGATTTGAGTGTGCGGGAAATGACTTGAGCTGTGGGCAATGATTTGAGTGTGTCGGAAATGACTTGAGTGTGTAGGCAATGACTTGAGCTTGTGGGAAATGACTTGAGCTTGTGGGTATTGACTTGAGTGTGTGGGCAATGACTTGAAGATGTATGAAATTACTTGCTTGTGGGGAAAAAACTTAATGGTGTTGGCAATGACTTGATGATGAGGGCAATGACTTCAGGGCGTGGGAAATGACTTGAGGGCATGGCAAATGACTTGATGTTACAGACAACGACTTGATGGTGTCAAACAGATACACGCGGCGATCCATTACATTCGCCATGGAGCTGTCAATTACATTCGCCATGGAGCTGTCCATTACATTCGCTATGGAGCTGTCCATTACATACCCCACGGAGCTGTCCAATACATTCGCCATGGAGATGTCCATTACATTTGCCATGCAGCAGTCCATTACATTCGAAATGGGGATGTCCATTACATTCGCCATGGAGCTGTCCATTACATACCCCACGGAGCTGTCCATTACATTCGCCATGGGACTGTCCATTACATTCGCCATGGGGCTGTCCAATACATTTGCCATGGGGCTGTCCATTACATTCCCCACGGAGCTGTCCATTACATTCGCCATGGGGCTGTCCATTACATTCGCCATGGGGCTGTCCATTACATTCGCCATGGAGCTGTCCATTACATACCCCATGGAGCTGTCCATTACATTCGCCATGGGGATGTCCATTACATTCGCCATGGGGCTGTCCATTACATTCCCCACGGAGCTGTCCATTACATTCGCCATGGGGCTGTCCATTACATTCGCCATGGGGCTGTCCATTACATTCCCCACGGAGCTGTCCATTACATTAGCCACGGGGCTGTCCATTACATTCGCCATGGGGCTGTCCATTACATTCGCCATGGGGCTGTCCATTACATTCGCCATGGAGATGTCCATTACATTCGCCATGGGGCTGTCCATTACATTCGCCACACTTGGAATTAGTAGTCGCTAATTAACTTTCAATTAATGTTTAAGTGTATTGTTTGAAAACAAATGCATTGCGATAATTTAAACTATTTTAATCAGAGGTTCTCAATCCCTTATATGGCCACATGGAAAGCTAAATTAATAATAGCTTCTTTAAAAGCTGCAGCTACTCCTGCAGACAGCCAAGATTAGATTGTCAAAGTAAGAACTGTATGTACGTTTTATATTAATGATAGTAGATATCTCTACAAATATCGCACTATTGCAAAATATGGAGGTCATTCGGACATTTTTAACACGACTGTACTACACAAATCTCTTATGACTCTACACCAACGATCTCCTATGACTCTACTCCCACTATCTCCCATGACTCTACTCCAACTATCTCCCATGACTTTACACAAACTATCTTCCATGACTCTACTCCAACTATCTCCCACGACGCTACAACACACATCTCCCACGACTCGCTTGCACAATTCTCCACCCGTCATTTGATCTTTCTAGAGCCATTGCGTGCGCCCCCCTCATCCCCCACAACTGTTACCAATTTTGAATGCAAGGGGCAGTCAAAAGAAAACTGAAAGGGGACGTCCACAAGTCGCAAGACAGCACTGGTTGTGTCTACCTCTTACTTTACCCTCAGATCCGCGCATGCACCGATGAATAACAGATGTTAGAATGTCAATGCCAAGTTTTTTGGTGTTATTGTTTTTATCTCGTACATACATTAAACTATTAACTCCAGCCTTTTATGTTAGGGTGGGAGGACACGCCTCAGCTGTGCCACATGTTGTCTTATCTAAGTAAAGCCTCGGCTCTGAACGGCCTGTGCTACATTTGGTCTTATCTAAGTACGGCCTGGGCTCTGAAAGGCAATTTGCTATTTTTGGACTTATCGATGGAAGGCGTAAGCTCTAAATGGCCTGTGCTAAAGGCAGCCTTATCCAAGGAAATTCAGCTCTGAAACGCCAGGGCTACAAGTGTCCTAACCTATGGATGGCCTAAGCTCTAAACGGCCTCTGCTACACAGGCCTTATCCAAGGGAAGTCTGAATGGCCTGTGCTACATTTGGCTCAGTTTAAGTATGACCTCCACATAGTATGTCCTTACCCTGTGTCCACTGTTGGATGATTCTAATATTACACCCAACTACATCTTCGTACATCCATTCCATGATCAAGTTAATCTTGATTTTAAAATAAAAAATAAAAACTTCTGATTGCAAAGCTCGCGGAATTAAATTTAATTTAATTTAAAACACAAGAGTAGATTAGCATACAATGTTGATGACACAACATGCCATATTCAGTAGATAAATAAATTATATGTATCTTACTTGAAGTAAAACGATCGTAATACATTTGTGTATCTTACTTGTAAGCCAGGAGCTCCGGTTGACAAGCCTGTGGTGGCTTTCCGATTAGGTGGCGTCATCTACCGGAACCCTTCGGCGTTACCCGGGGAACAAAACCACCTTTGGGTGTCCTCCTGCGTGGGCAGACACGGGACATGCATGGTACTTGCCGGAGTTAAAACATCACCCACAGGGCTACCACATGGGATGTTTTACAGTTGGAAGTAAAGACAGAGACAGGGTAGGGATCGTGCTTACAAGTTACCGTTAATGGATATGAGGCGAGAGGCTGAGGTGGACGCTTCTGACCGATGACTCTAGATACGCTGCTCCTAAGTAACCGTTTCGTCCCAGCTACTTCGCAAACTAGTTGCGGGGTGGAAATTCACTGTAGAACCCCTCTAAAAGGGCGTCCGATGCTTCCCCGGGATAAGTGGGGGAAGATATTAGGACGCAAATTTACTATCCCGACTCCTAGAAAAGTCGATCAAGTGCACTGTGTGTAGGCACAGAGTCGGACCGACCGGGCGTCCCTGGGTTTAAAGGCGGCCACCAGCAGAAACCCCGATCGAGCGGACTCGGATGTGGGCAGTCCTCGCAAAGGGGCATCTCCAACGTTCCGCTTCGCGGCCCGATACTCGGACTTAGGGCAGATGCTTGGGGGAGGGCATAAGAAGCAATAGCTCGACGGCCCGCTGGAGGGCATAAGGAGCAATAGCTCGACGGCCCGCTGATGCCATTGCTTAATGTGATATTTCAGTACAGCTGAAATGTGTCAACTCTTTATTTTAAAACAACTTAACTGTGCCAACTATCTTAAATCAGTTAAGTACAAGTGAATTTCGTCCATAGCCTACACCACGGTTTAAGGACAGTGGTAAAGATGGTCTTCTGGGAGACATGTCTAGCCCTGTGGAACATCTAGTAGCAATAAAAGTTAGCAAGTGTTCATGAGAGACCTAGTCACCTCCCTTCAGAGATATTAGTCACCTCCCTTCAGAGATATCAGTCACCTCCCTTCAGAGATATTAGTCGCCTAGTAAGCATGTCACGGGGTGAATAGGCATGTCACGGGGCGATTAGTCATCCGATTGGACGAGTAGACATTTTATTGGACGAGTAATTAGATGATAAATGATTAGATCATTGGTTGACGTTTGACCTATTACTTTATCAGCCAATGGTACATAATCATTTGTGTCATTTAAATGACAATAAGTGACAGTATGCTTTTACAGCTGAGTTTTCATGACACTAAGTGACAGTATGCTTCTACAGTTGAGATTCAATGACAATAAAGGACAGTGTGCTTCTACAGCTGAGATGCAATGGCAATAAGAGACAGTGTGCTTCTACAGCTGAGATGCAATGACAATAAGAACAATGTGGGATTTAACGGCCGAGATTCAATGTGCATAATGATACGTCATTCAACAGCTGAATCTGACAAGTCGTTCGCACATCTACCCCGCGTGTTCATTCATGCGTGAAGATGTCAGTCAATTCTATCGTCTGCTTTTTAAGGATGACCTCAAAACCATTGAAATGAAATACAATTAATTCATTCGTACGGAGAACTGTGGGAATATACGGGTTGTGTGTGGTGGAGGGGGTGAGGAGGGGTTGATTATGACTTCTAATAGGGTGTGCCATGGGGAGTGATACCATTAATATGATGTTTATCTTTCAAATTTTTATTAAGCATATGCGAACTATTTTGATCCAGAAATTATTTTTTTTTATCTACAAGCAAAAAGAAATTATTATAAATTCACTTCTAGTAACTAGGGTTGTGTATCATACATTCACTTCTAGTAACTAGGGTAGTGTATCATACATTCACTTCTAGTAACTAGGGTAGTGTATCATACATTCACTTCTAGTAACTAGGGTAGTTTACATCTGAGGCATATCATTCATAATGTACATTTAAAAACAAATAAATCAAAAACCAAATAGGAACGCCGAACACTTTCTTCCTACTTTTAATTCTATTTTTAATTCTACTTTCAATTCTACATTTAATTCTACTTTTAATTCTACATTTAATTCTACATTTAATTATACTTTTAATTATACTTTTAATTCTACATTTAATTCTACTTTTAATTCTACTTTTAACTCTACATTTAATTCTATTTTTAATTCTACTTTTAATTCTACATTTCATTCTACTTTTAATTCTACATTTAATTCTACATTTAATTCTACATTTAATTCTATTTTTAATTCTACTTTTAATTCTACATTTAATTCTACATTTCATTCTACTTTTAATTCTACTTTTAATTCTACATTTCATTCTACTTTTAATTCTACATTTAATTCTACATTTAATTCTACATTTAATTCTATTTTTAATTCTACTTTTAATTCTACATTTCATTCTACTTTTAATTCTACATTTAATTCTACTTTGAATTCTACATTTAATTCTACTTTTAATTCTACATTTCATTCTACTTTTAATTCTACTTTTAATTCTACATTTAATTCTACATTTAATTCTATTTTTAATTCTACTTTTAATTCTACATTTCATTCTACTTTTAATTCTACATTTAATTCTACTTTGAATTCTACATTTCATTCTACTTTTAATTATTCTTATATTTCTACTTTTAATTCTACTTTTAATCTTACTTTTAATTCTACTTTTAATTCTACTTTCAATTCTACATTTAATTCTACTTTTAATTCTACATTTAATTCTACATTTAATTCTACATTTAATTCTACTTTTAATTCTACTTTTAATTCTACATTTAATTCTACTTTTAATTCTACATTTAATTCTATTTTTAATTCTACTTTTAATTCTACAGTTCATTCTACTTTTAATTATTCTTATATTTCTACTTTTAATTCTACTTTTAATCCTACTTTTAATTCTACTTTTAACTCTACTTTTAATTCTACATTTAATTCTACTTTTAATTCTACTTTTAATTCTACATTTAATTCTACATTTAATTCTACATTTAATTCTACATTTAATTCTACCTTTATTTCTACCTTTATTTCTCTCTCATAGTGTTATTCAAATAAGTTTGTAAGTAGTATTTGTGTTTAGTTATCACAAGGATATATGCATTGGTCGTGACCCACAGGGATATATGAATGGGTCATGACCCACAATAATATATGAATGGGTCGTGACCCCAAAGAATGCTGTTGAAATAATAGGCTATAGCTCACACAATCCTCTACGCATCACTCCGAGAGTGGAGTGTCGAGGCTTCTTAATTTGAGAACCACTGAATAAGATATTATATGTTAAGCACTACATGAGGCTATCACCAACCAAAGGAGAACATGGCATTATGAGGCTCCTTCGCGAGTTACTATGTCATTGGCTTCAAAATTATAATGATTATGAATTATTTTTAAATCTATTTCAGATCTGATTGACTTTATACCATTAAAAAATATTTATATCGGTCACTGGTTTATATAAAAGGGTCGTGAAGCATTTTGATTCTATAAAATGGGGTCACAATTCAGACAAGTCTAGGAAACTGTGATGGTAACTGGTAAGTTAAACTAAATATTAAATTTCCCAATTTTTTTGAAAATCGCTTCTATTCAAAATCCTTTTAACATGTAACATTAGACGAGTTATACGGGATTTCCCATAATCAGAGAACAGCGACTTATCATATCTGAAATAAGATCCTAATTAAACGCTATTAATTCACTACAAAAATTACAATAGTGTAATTGTATTTTGTCAAGCCCTCGTGTCGTTAGGTGACAGATTCGCGTTGTGTTATATACGTATATATGATTTTAATTTTAATGGGAGGTTGGCAGCATGCTGGCCTTCGAAGAGATTAGTGCCCCGATGAGGTACGTCTATACAGGTGAACGGTGATGGTTGTACATGGTAGTGTGTTGATAGTGATAGATGGTATGGTTTGCTATCGTAGTGTGTTGATGGTGGTTGTTGTATTTGGTAGTGTGTTGATGGTGATAGCTGGTTGCATATGTTAGTGTGCTGATGGTGATGGTTGTATATGGGAGAGTGTTTAGGGAAATATGGTTAGTTTTTGGTTTAGGTCTAGTTTTAGGTTAAGGTTTAGTTTTAGGTTAAGGTTTAGGTTTAGGTTAAGGTTTAGCTTTAGTTTTAGGTTAAGGTTTAGGTTTAGGTTTAGGTTCAGATTATGGTTTAGTTTTAGTTTAGATTTAGTGTTAGGTTAAGGTTTAGGTTTAGGTTTTGGTTTATATTAAGGTTTAGGTTTAGGTTAAGGTTTAGGTTTAGGGTTAGGGTTACGTTTAGGTTTAGGTGCTTCTTGCGCGAACGCGAGTGGGACTGAACGCGTTGATTCTTGAGCGAATTGTTCACAGCGTGGAACTTGGATGAAGCAAATCCTCATTAGCTGAGACTACAAAATAGATGTTTTCCAAAATTCTTTGACATCCATGAAGAGAGTAGGTTTACACTAAGAATATGAGATTCCACGTGTTCCCACGTTCGGTCATATCAGCACGTTCTATTCACTACTGGGCTTTTTCAAACGTTTCATGTTTGCGACACACCTGTTAGACACACGCCATTTAAGACACGCCACACCTGTTAGACACACGCCATTTAAGACATCGAACATTTTAGGCATACAACAATATAAACAGACAACATTTTAGGCATACAACAATATAGACAGACAACATTTTAGGCATACAACAATATAGACAGACAACATTTTAGGCATACAACAATATAGACAGACAACATTTTAGGCATACAACAATATAGACAGACAACATTTTAGGCATACAACAATATAGACAGACAACATTTTAGGCATACAACAATATAGACAGACAACATTTTAGGCATACAACAATATAGACAGACAACATTTTAGGCATACAACAATATAGACAGACAACATTTTAGGCATACACCAATATAGACATACAACATTTTAGGCATACACCATTTCGTGACACATCAATTCAGGTTTATAATTAGATCTGATATGTAAAGACCTGACATGTAAAGACCTGACATGTAAAGACCTGACATGTAAAGACCTACTATGAAACGTAATATAAAATCTATGGCCACGCGAGATATCTAAAAGAAATTACCATTTCAATGTGTTTAATTAAATTATTTGTGTAATAAAATTATATCTTTTAAAGTTATGATTTTTTAAATAATTTAATACATTCCTTTTTTTTTAAAAAAATGCCATGCTATTTTTTTCTTCGACTCATGGTTTTCGTTCTAACACAATGATTGCCTTTGACTCATGAGTTTAGTTCTCAAAACCCATCAACCCAGAAGAGCATCGACAGGTTGGAGGCAGTACAGCGACGGGCAGCACGCTTTGTCCTGAACCGCTACAGAAATACCTCTAGTGTTGGCAGCAAGCTGGAAACACTGGGCTGGTCACTATTGGAGGAACGACGACGACTATCCAGGCTCTCCATGATGTACAAGAAAAACAATGGGCTGGTCCACTGCTCCGGCATTAAACAAAAACTCGTCCCTCTCCCCCATAGACAGCGACGAGGCCGCGAAAGGCAATTATGACTCATAACAGCAAGAACACGGTATAGGAACTGCTCATTCCTGCCAAAGACATTAATGGACTGGAACAAGCTTCCAAAGGGAACAGTTGGGGCGACAATACTCATTTGCGTGTACTGCATCAGGCTTTTCAACACCACGTTCATGATACCCTCGCTGAGTAGTCCTTGCAACCAGTGAAATATTGTCTTCAATACCAGGAGAAACATTGCAAATCCCCTCTACATACATAGGAGCCAGAATGATAAATACATTGATCGTGGGTCCTTATTATAATATATAGAAGAAGGGGAAGAAGAAATACGCCTGACATCTGCTCACATTGCCACCGATCGCGTGTCAATCTACATTGGTTATCTTTTCAATGGCCTTGATATATCATGACTACTGTAACGATACTCAAACTGTTTCATGGTTTTAAACTAAATTCTTTCTACTACAATTTGCAATTACAAATTGTAGCTGTAGCTATTGAAATTTCCTACAATGAAATTCTGTAATAAAAGCTCAAAACGAACCGCCTTTTTTTTTCGAAGTGACAGTTCTAAAATGCTGGTTCCACAATGCTGGTCCCACAATGCTGGCCCAACAATGCTGGTCCCACAATGCTGATCCCAAAATGCTGACCCAACAATGCTGGTCCCAAAATGCTGGCGAAAAAAATTCATTTCGACCGACCGTCGTTAGTACATTTCCGGGAATCACTAACTGTGACTGGTCGTTAGTACATGTCCGGGAATCACCAACTGTGACTGGTCGTTAGTACATGTCCGGGAATCACCAACTGTGACTGGTTGTTAGTACATGTCCGGGAATCACTAAACGTTAACGGTAGTAGTACACGTCCAGGAATCACCGACTGCGACCGATCTTAATTGAGCTGATATAAAATTTCCACTTTGTTATTGTATTTGTTTTTCTACCGAATTCGGTCTTGTATGCCAGTCTTGTATGGCAGTCTAGGTTTTCGGTTAATGAGGAACCAGTTAAGTATAGCCATGCAGTCTTTCAGTCTGTATCAAAGCAAACATCAAAGTAAAGATCAAAGAAGTAATGTTTGGATATAAGAAAAGGAAACAAAGAAAAAAGACTGGGGAACCGGAAATGTTTCATCCGACCTGGCATTAATTGCATTCTGATGACGTCTAGAGATAAATGAACATTTGAAATCGTTTTATTGGATCGTTCGAAACTATAGAAAATAAATAACCTAGCATAATATTACGTGTAAGGAAACGACATAGATTTATACTAGGGAGATATCTCTCTATTGGAAACATAGCTTTATATTTAGTAGATATCCCTTGATCGGACACAAAGATTTATACTAAAGAGAAATTCCTTGATTGGACACAAAGATTTATACTAAAGAGAAAATTCCTTGATTGGACACAAAGATTTATACTAAAGAGAAATTCCTTGATTGGACACAAAGATTTATACTAAAGAGAAATTCCTTGATTGGACACAAAGATTTATACTAAAGATAAATTCCTTGATTGGACACAAAGATTTATACTAAAGAGAAATTCCTTGATTGGACACAAAGATTTATACTAAAGAGAAATTCCTTGATTGGACACACAGATTTATACTAAAGAGAAATTCCTTGATTGGACAAAAAGATTTATACTAAAGAGAAATTCCTTGATACTAGGGAGATATCCCTTGATTGAACACATGCACTTCATGTCTTACTAAAGATTTTGTTGACTAATGTGATTAGGTTTTTATCACTTAATTCTTTTTGTTACTTTGTGAAAATTGTTAAAATAACAAACTGCGCTCTGCAATGTAACGAGACAAACAATTAAAGAGGCTGTGAGGGGTATAGGAGGGGTGATACGTGGTGAGAGGAGGTTAGAGGGTATGGAAGGTAATGAAATGACGTAAGAGGGGTGAGAGGGATGATGAGAGGTGATGAGAGGAGAAGAGAAGGGTGAGTGGTTATGAGAGCTGATGAAATGGGGTGGGAGGTTTTTGAGGGGTGATAAGGTCTTAGAGGAGTTGAAAGGCGGCTAGAGGAGAGAGAGGAATGAGAACATGAGAAGTCAGTGTTCCTTAAAGAGACACAGGGCACTGCAGAAAGTATCAACATGTAGATAGACATGGCGGGAAGGTATAGAAAGTATCAAAATGTAGACAGACATGGCGGGAAGGTATAGAAAGTATCAAAATGTAGACAGACATGGCGGGAAGGTATAGAAAGTATCAAAATGTAGACAGACATGGCGGGAAGGTATAGAAAGTATCAAAATGTAGACAGACATGGCGGGAAGGTATAGAAAGTATCAAAATGTAGACAGACATGGCGGGAAGGTATAGAAAGTATCATAATGTAGACAGACATGGCGGGAAGGTATAGAAAGTATCAAAATGTAGACAGACATGGCGGGAAGGTATAGAAAGTATAAAAAGGTAGACAGACATGGCGGGAAGGTATAGAAAGTATCAAAATGTAGACAGACATGGCGGGAAGGTATACAAATCTAAATAAAGAGAACGCATGACAAGGTATACCAAAAAGGACAGAAACAGATTTTGTGGGAACATTGAGAGATTAAGAAGGTATACAAAAGAGGAAAGAGAGATTGAGAGGGCATGCACACTTAGAGAGATTGAGAAGGCATGCACACTTAGAGAGATTGAGAGGGCATGCACACTTAGAGAGATTGAGAAGGCATGCACTCTTAGAGAGATTGAGAAGGCATGCACACTTAGAGAGATTGAGAGGGCATGCATACTTAGAGATATTGAGAGGGCATGCACACTTAGAGAGATTGAGAGGGCATGCACACTTAGAGAGATTGAGAGGGCATGCACACTTAGAGAGATTGAGAGGGCATGCACACTTAGAGAGATTGATAGGGCATGCACACTTAGAGAGATTGAGAGGGCATGCACACTTAGAGAGATTGAGAAGGCATGCACACTTAGATTGAGAGATTGAAAGGGCAACTACGGGGCAACCAGAGAGCCACTTTGAATTTAAAACTTTTTTATGACGCAATGGAGAAGAAGAGAGAGCGCGCGCAATAAAATGCCCGGATGTAGAAAGATGTTAAACTCCAGGGTGGGCTGACTTGATTCTACACCAGGAATTCTAAAAATATCCCTCAAAGTACCCCCAAATCTTGAAATATTTCATTTGTTACTAGACTTTCAACAAATTGTTAGACTTATAACATTTTAATTTAATCGAAATGGTTTAAGTGACTGACTGTTCAACGAATACAAAATAGATGATAAACATTTATATGTTATTTTTGTAGTTAATTGGAGAACCACTGGAGTTAAAACTCTAACATCCAGATGTTTTAACTCAGGGAAACAAGACACAATACAGTAACATTCTGTGAATAAAACATAGAATTCTAGCGATAATTTCTCACATGCGCACGTTTCAATAATGCCTGGCACGTCAATCACGAAATATCAATGGCTCTAAACTCTCTGACCAATTACATTTTAAAATTTAGTTTAACTTTTTGTTTTGATTCTATATGTAGCCTTTAGGAAGCAGGGTGGATGGGACTCGTTAACCTTGGATGGCAACTCATCTAAGAGATGGAAACTCTGAATTTAAACCCGGAAATGGAGTCCCAAAGGCGGATAATATTAATAAAATGAATCATTCCGTTAACTCCTGCGACGCCACTCGTGCCAAGCTGTATCATCCACATGATGTTCCTTTGGAGTTATCCAGCGGCATGGAGAAAGGCAATTTTCTGTTGGGTACTGGCTTATAATTTCAGAAGAATAACCCCAGGCCTTGTGGATTTCGTCCTGCGAATTCCATACCATCGTCACCTTGTGACGTCTACACCATCGTCACCTTGTGACGTCCACACCATCGTCACATTGTGACGTCTCCACCATCGTCACCTTGTGACGTCCACACCATCTTCACCTTTTGACGGACACACCATCGTCACCTTGTGACGTTCACACCATCGTCACCTTGGGACGTCCACACCATCGTCACCTTGTGACGGACGGATGCTAACAAAAAAACATATGTAACTTTTCCATTTTTACCAAAGTGTAACCAAAATCGAATCTTTGGGATTGAGAGAATTAAGAGCTTATGAAATCGTGTGTTCATAAATTTCGAATGACTCATAAAGAGTCCACCAAATTCATAAAAATATCATCATACCAATATAAGGATTTAGAACTACCTGATCTTCCCTTGAAAGTTTCAATTAATCCATGGCTTATAAATAAATTCATTTTGAAATATGATCGGGCATTTTCGCTTAAAATTATTTAGAGAACTTATAGAAGCTTACAGCACAAAAGTATTGAAACTTTCATAATGAAGAAATTCAAGTCGCTTATGTTGGTGGTCTTTGGTTTGTACGATGTGTACCACAGAGCTGGTGTACCACAGAGCTGGTGTATCACAGAGCTGGTGTACCACAGAGCTGGTGTACCACAGAGCTGGTGTACCACAGAGCTGGTGTACCACAGAGCTGGTGTACCACAGAGCTGGTGTACCACAGAGCTGGTGTACCACAGAGCTGGTCACAGTTAAAAGAGGCACCAAGCTCAGTAATAGGGATGTTATCGGGCACAGGCATAGGGGTGGCACTGGTCACAGTCATAGAGGTGGCAGCAAACACAGTCATAGAGGTGGCAGCAAACACAGTCATAGAGGTGGCAGCAAACACAGTCATAGAGGTGGCAGCAAACACATTCATAGAGGTGGCAGCAAACACAGTCATAGAGGTGGCAGCAAACACAGTCATAGAGGTGGCAGCAAACACAGTCATAGAGGTGGCAGCAAACACAGTCATAGAGGTGGCAGCAAACACAGTCATAGAGGTGGCAGCAAACACAGTCATAAAGGTGGCAGCAAACACAGTCATAGAGGTGGCAGCAAACACAGTCATAGAGGTGGCAGCAAACACAGTCATAAAGGTGGCAGCAAACACAGTCATAGAGGTGGCAGCAAACACAGTCATAGAAGTGGCAGAAAACACAGTCATAGAGGTGGCAGCAAACACAGTCATAGAGGTGGCCCTGGGACAGTCATAGGGAGGCACCAGGCGCAGCTTTTGGAATGACACCAGGGACAGTCATAGGGCTGACACTGGGCACAGTCATATGGTTGACACTGGGAACAGTCATAGGGCTGACACAGGGCACGGTCATAGGGGTGACACTTGGCACGGTCATAAGGTTGACACTGGGCACAGTCATAGGGTTGACACCGGGCACAGTCATAGGGTTGACACCGGGCACAGTCATTGGGTTGACACGGGGCTAAGCCTTCGATCGATACCAATTTTGTATACTTAGCGATGTAATTATATTATAAAAGCAAAGTGCGTCCAATAGTTTATTTTGTATTAATTTTGCAACTCCCAAGTGAAAATTTTCTCTTACCATACTACTTTATAATACATTTTAACAACTTTGAATTACATTTTAAATGTAATGAGTAAAAGCCAAGAAATCATTAGATGTGTATCTAGTAAAATTCAAGATAATCTCATAAAAAAAGTAGAATATCGATACTTTTTTCACATAATTTTTCGAAGCGCGCATATCGTATGCGCAAACGAGTTTCGAAATATCTAAAACGTTTTGTTTCGACCGAATGTCTCGTTACAATTGTGTTTTTAAGTTCGTTTTTTTTTTTTTTTGCCGAAAGTCATTTTAAACCATCGGTTTGGTTTCGTTCAAAATCAGAAAATCACATTCGGTTGGTCTCACCTTCCCAACTGTATAAATAGGCACACGCCACCTTCCCAACTGTTACCAGTATCCACATGTCACCTTCACAACTGTTACCAGTAGCCACATATCACCTTCCCAACTGTTACCAGTAGCCACATGTCACCTTCACAACTGTTACCAGTAGCCACATGTCACCTTCCCAACTGTTACCAGTAGCCACATGTCACCTTCACAACTTTTACCAGTAGCCACATGTCACCTTCCCAACTGGTACAAGTAGCCACATGTCGACTTCCCAACTGGTACATGTAGCCACATGTCACATTTCCAACTGGTATCAGTAGCCACATGTCATCTTTCCAACTGCTACCAGCAGCCACATGTCACCTTTCCAACTGCTACCAGTAGCCACATGTCACCTTTCCAACTGGTATCAGTAGCACATGTCATCTTCCCAACTGCTACCAGTAGCCACACACTAGCACGATCCAAAACAAAAAGGCCAAATCATCCACCCTAATAAAATTGACCCACATATGATAACTATATCTTCGTACAAGCACCAGATATACACCCACACACGAAATCCTATACACAACCACCAATACAAATTACATACCACTCGCCTCCACTCTCTACAGCCACATACACCAACAACCACACATACTCTCCACATGCTCCAGCAACCACACATTCCTTTCAGATAAACCGACACCCACACATACCCAACACATACACCAGCAAAAGACACACACAACCGCCACACACACACAAACATCCACACATACCCGCCACACACACACACACCAACAGCCCTACAGCTCCCACACAGTTTGAAACTAGTGCACGTGTGACACTCATAAAAAGATAACTCCCCCCCAGAAGCCATCCATCACTGCCCAAAACAGAGACGCCACCGCACACACACGGCGCCCCGGGAGACGCGTGGTTTTTATCCCTGGGGAGCGCAGGGGTGAGAACTAAAGTAGATGGGGTGCACCGGGCCACTCGGGGAGAGGGCCACTGTCCGAAACGGCCAAACTAAAGTAGATGGGGGTGCACCGGGCCACTTGGGGAGAGGGCCACTGTCCGATAGGGCCACTGCTAATCACAAACTATTTCCTTGGTCTTGATATTTGCATAGTTTACAAATGTTGCATGTTGAGAAGCATCGGGCACCCTGTGGGGTAATTCTGCCGTGTGGTTGTATTAATTACTTCCCCTGGTAGTTCGTTGAGTAACAAGCAGCTTTGTCTCCCGTTTGCAAATCACTAATTAATAGGAACGCTTGTTGCTGCCCCTAATAAATTAATTCTTAGTTCATGGAGTATTCATTGCTGTCTATGTAATGCTGTCTTTGTAATGCTGTCTATGTAATGCTGTCTTTGTAATGCTGTCTGTATAATGCTGTCCATGTAATGATGTCTATGTAATGCTGTCCATGTAATGATGTCTATGTAATGCTGTCCATGTAATACTGTCTATGTATGCTGTAATAAAACACCGTCTTTTGCTAAGTACAACCACCTCACCCCAACACACACACACACACACGCACACACACAGCTGTGTACACAACATTTGCATTTTGTCTAATTAAAGTTTTACATTCATAATTCTTGCTTCTAGTCACATCGTGGCTGTGAAAATAGTCTAGAACAAGATACTCACACATCATATTTTTAATCTACAATTATAACATTTATTATAATGGATAAAAGAAGACACTATAATCTTAAATACTTTGAATAGAATCTACAATCATAACATTAATTATAATGGATAAAATAAGACACATTAATCTTACATATATACAACCATAAAATGTAATGCGGTAATGTGTCCCCTCTTTTTGAAATCATGAATCATGCAGTTTGTGAAACTTTGCTCAAAATAATGGTCATGATTACTATTGCCTAATAATCATCATTATTTCAATAATCTAATTATATCATGATTATTATCGCCGATTAAAAAATCTAACTACGTTTATGATTGATTAGTCATAGTAAAATGTTTGTTAGTGAATATAGCTCTCCTGAGCCTCTCAACCTGTTCCCTATACCACAGGTCCCCTACCACCGGTCCACTACCACAAGTCCCCTACTACTGGTCCCCTACCACCGGTCCACTACCACAGGTCCCCTACTACTAGTCCACTACCTCCGGTCCACTACCCCCGTTGCTCTACCCTCCATGGCTGAGCGGTCTCAGTTGAGTCTATCAAAGCTTGTGGAGTTAAATCTTCAGCAGAAGCATAGACAAGATGCAAGGCTGGATGGAACCCGTTAACCTTGAAACGAAACACATCTAAGAGGTGGGACTCGTTAACTTTGGCTGGAAAAACATCAAAGAGATGTGACCTTGGATGGAAACACTAAGAGAAGGCAAACTCTCACATCAAACCCGGAGATGGAGTCCCATGAGCGGTATGACATTGACCCAAAGGAAATTCGGTCAACTCCTGCGACGTGAAACGCATCAAGAGCACCAAGAGCATCAAGAGCACCAAGAGCATCAAGAGCACCAAGAGCATCAAGAGCACCAAGAGCATCAAGAGCACCAAGAGCATCAAGAGCACAATGCATTCTGATCTATTTCCAGATATCTTGAATACTCCTTGCCCTTGGATGAGTCAGACAAGGACCAGAAAGTGAGGCTGACGAACTGAGAAACTCTCACTCAACTTACACAAACTACAGCTCAAGGCAAGGCTACTACTTAAGGCAAGGCTTCTACTCAAGGCAAGGCTACTACTCAAGGCAAGGCTACTACTCAAGGCAAGGCTACTACTCAATGCAAGGCTACTACTCAAGGCAAGGCTACTACTCAATGCAAGGCTACTACTCAATGCAAGGCTACTACTCAAGGCAAGGCTACTACTCAATGCAAGGCTACTAATCAAGGCAAGGCTACTACTCTAGTCGAAGCCTTGGTCATATGCGCGTGCGAGAGACAAACAATAATAAAATAATAAATAAACAACCCCCCATCTCCTATCCCAGCCCCTTACTTCATAACGCTACCTCCTTTGCACTACTCCATACCCTACCCTACGCCACTACTTCATTCCACTACTGGCCAATCCACACCGGCGTGATATTTCTCGGTGCTGTGGATGCTACTGAGTACTGTGTAAAGTTGACCCCTAGAGCAAAAGATGACTGACTGTGTACAGTTGACCACTACAGCAATTGATGACTGACTGTGTACAGTTGACCACTACAGCAAAAGATGACTGACTGTGTACAGTTGACCCTTACAGCAAAAGATTACTAACTGTGTACAGTTGACCACTACAGCAAAAGATGACTGACTGTGTACAGTTGACCACTACAGCAAAAGATGACTGACAGTGTACAGTTGACCACTACAGCAAAAGATGACTAACTGTGTACAGTTGACCCTTACAGCAAAAGATTATTAACTGTGTACAGTTGACCAATACAGGAAGAGATGACTGACTGTGTACAGTTGACTAATACAGGAAGAGATGACTGACTGTGTACAGTTGACCAACACAGGAAGAGATGACTAACTGTGTACAGTTGACCAATACAGGAAATAACGTACACATTATTTCCAACTTAGACGCCACGTCACGATTTTATCTTAGAATCGCCACAAACTTGATTCCACGTGACTCATTTATTGTTTAGAAACTGTCACAATAAGGCTGTTCGTCTATTTATTACTGACATAATAATAGCAATCCCCAAAGCAGACATCATATTATACAAATTTAACATACTCGTATATGTTATGTCATGGCATTTGTAATCAATTGAAATGGAGGTAATTTAATGTTTTGATGTTAGGTAATGTACATTGCTTATGTTGAATTAGGTCACGAACTGACAGAGAACAATTTTAGTGGTGCTTCGTTCAGTAAGATAAATATTTGGCCTTTGAAAATATCACATTTGGAGAGATGTCAATGTAAGCACATTAGGCTGAGGTCAATTTAGATGCATTTAGACGGATGTCAATGTAGACGCCTTTAGACTGATGTCAATGTAGACGCATTTAGACAGATGTCAATGTAAGCACATTAGGCTGAGGTCAATTTAGATGCATTTAGACGGATGTCAATGTAGACGCCTTTAGACAGATGTCAATGTAGACGCATTTAGATAGATGTCAATGTAGACGCATGTAGACAGATGACAATGTAGACGCATTTAGACATATGACAATGTAGACGCATTTAGACAGATGTCAATGTAGACGCATTTAGATAGATGTCAATGTAGACGCATTTAGATAGATGTCAATGTAGACGCATTTAGACAGATGTCAATGTAGGCGCATTTAGACAGATGTCAATGTAGACGAATTTAGACAGATGTCAATGTAGACGCATATAGCCAGCAGCTCAGACAGTGCAACAATAGCTACGATCTTTTTTACAAAAGTACAAACGGTATAGACCGTGAACAACTCCTCACCTGGTTCTTGAAAAGCGCTCTACTTTCTTTGATCCTCCCTAAAGTGTGGCCCTCAAGCGGGCTTTCTGGCCCTCAAGCGGGCTTTCACGACCTAAGCACGCCGCTAGGTTTCCCCTAGGCCTTGAGACCCGGTCTTTGATATCCCACGCGCGAGATTTCTGTTTTCAGCTTTAATACCCGTCAAGTTTTTTCAAGATTGCCATTGACTTCTCGGGCGATAATTCCTTGGGTCATTGCCCGTATCGAGGACCCACCTAGCACTATGTGCGCCATTGTCCGTATCGATGACCCACCTAGCACTATGTGGGTCATTGCAGGTATTTAGGACCCTCCTAGCTCTATGTATCAATGACCCACCTAGCACTTTGTATCGATGACCCACCTAGCAATATGAATCAATGACCCACCTAGCACCATGTATCGATGACCCACTTAGCACTGTGTATCGCTGACCCACCTAGCTCTATGTATCGATGACCCACCTAGCTCTAGGTATCGATGACCCACCTGGCACTATGTATCGATGACCCACCTAGCACCGTGTATCGATGACCCACCTAGCTCTATGTATCGATAACCCACCTAGCACTGTGTATCGCTGACCCACCTAGCACTATGTGTCAACCACCTAGCACTATGTATCGTGGAACTAACTATCACTAAGTGCCATTCTACTCATGTCATTAAAGGACGCCTTTGTTGACCTGACCATCGTAATGTTGTTTTCTTTTGTTTGACTTTCCATTCCCGGCATCAACTTCATCCTTTTGTAAGTTCCGTAACTTGTAGTTGGATCAAAGCAAAGTTATTGCCCTGATAGTAATAAACAATTTGTGGAACAATGAAAAAAAGTTAATATATCCCCTGTACAAGACAAACTATATCATAGTACAAAGGTAATATATCATCTGTACAAAACAAATGATATCCTAGTTAAAAAAGGTAATATCCCCTGTACAAAACAAACTCTATCCTAGTAGAAAAGTTAATATATCCCCTGTACAAAACAAACTATATCCTAGTACAAAAAGTAATATCTGCTCTGTAAAAAAAAAATCAACTTTTTTTTTACCTTTCCATCAAGTCTAGTGTCTAATTACCTTTCCATCAAGTCTAGTGTCTAATTACCTTTCCATCAAGTCTAGTGTCTAATTACCTTTCCATCAAGTCTAGTGTCTAATTACCTTTCCATCAAGTCTAGTGTCTAATTACCTTTCCATCAAGTCTAGTGTCTAATTACCTTTCCATCAAGTCTAGTGTCTAATTACCTTTCCATCAAGTCTAGTGTCTAATTACCTTTCCATCAAGTCTAGTGTCTAATTACCTTTCCATCAAGTCTAGTGTCTAATTACCTTTCCATCAAGTCTAGTGTCTAATTACCTTTCCATCAAGTCTAGTGTCTAATTACCTTTCCATCAAGTCTAGTGTCTAATTACCTTTCCATCAAGTCTAGTGTCTAATTACCTTTCCATCAAGTCTAGTGTCTAATTACCTTTCCATCAAGTCTAGTGTCTAATTACCTTTCCATCAAGTCTAGTGTCTAATTACCTTTCCATCAAGTCTAGTGTCTAATTACCTTTCCATCAAGTCTAGTGTCTAATTACCTTTCCATCAAGTCTAGTGTCTAATTACCTTTCAATCAAGTCTAGTGTCTAATTACCTTTCCATCAAGTCTAGTGTCTAATTACCTTTCCATCAAGTCTAGTGTCTAATTACCTTTCCATCAAGTCTAGTGTCTAATATTTTAATTGTCTTTTTTACACTGTTTTTTATTTTTCGGTCTTTTTTTTTTTTTTTTTTTTTTTTTAAATGGGGCTCATCTATCCTCCATTATCCCGATTTACTTCCCTAAATACTTACGATTAGCAACAGCTCATAAATCTGGCCAATGAAAGACAAGGGAGAGACCAGGCTTGAAGGAGGCCTCAGCGGAAATTAAATAAAACACTAAAAACGGCGAGAGCCGCAGAAGAGGATACCTTAAACACCGAGCTTCAAAGGACAAGGCGACGTCGTAAACTCGACTTCTGCGGGGACGAACCGGATTATGACTGTCGTAAAGCCATTGGAGCCGGGCGCGACGCTGTGCCGAGCTGCTAGCGTCAGGAACCTGAACATTGTTGTGGCTGACCGAGGGGGTCTTAAGCGACATCGAGTAAGAAATGATGGATTTTGAGGGTAGAAGATTTGCTCTGCCTATGTTGTAAGCCACTGACACATTAATTTACTCATATTAAACTACTGAACCATTAAATAAATCACATTTAACCACTGACACATAAAGTAATTTACATTAATCACTGTCACATTAATGTACTGATATTAAACCACTGACACATTAAATTACTCACATTAAACCACTGACACATTAAATTACTCAAATTAAACCACTTACGCTGAAATTAATAGGAATTTTCTCACAAATAAATTAGTAGAAATGTTCACAACAAAAAGTAATAGAAATGTTTACATCTCGAGCACAAAGGGTGGCGACATTTGCCACTTAACTTCGGTTATCTCGCCATGACCAATCGCTGGTTTTTAAAACAAGTTTTTCATAATTAAAAATAATTTTAGAATGAATCTAGAAGTAATTTTAAAAAAATATGTTTTAATTCGAGCTTTAAAAACCCGGTCGAGTCCATATTATTAAATGATCATAATTTGCCGTGTGCAAAACGTTGTCATGGGCAGCCATTCACAGTCACTTGCATAATGGCTACGTCATGGTACTACGTCAGAGTTTCATTCATAAGGGTTTGCCGTGTGCAAAAGCTATTAGACCATTGGCCAGGGAAAGCTCTAATTAAATAGTCATGGGCCAAAGTTGAAAGTTCAAAATAAGTAGTCCATAAATATTATTTGAGTAATAAGGGGATGCTTTGCCTTATATAAACTATATAGTGATTGCGCAAGACACGATCAGCAGAATGAGGTCACAAAATGAGTAGGCTCCGTCCATAGTAGAAAATACCAAACGAACTCGCACTTTAAAAATTTGAAGCTCAAAAAGTTCTCAAGTTAAAGTGCTGATTCTGGTTTTATTTTTGTAATTTGAAATTTGCTCTAAATAATATTTAATTTATTTATTATGCATTGTTTTAACTGAAGTACCTGCATTTATTAGCGCACATCATGTGCATAATGAAATTTCAAGCACATGGTAATATATTGCCGCCATATTGGTTTTCGGTTATCTCGATCATCGGTTATCTCGACACTTTTTGACAAACCCCTAGGCCGTCGACATAACCGTGTTCGACTGTAATAGAAATGTTATCAACAAAAAGGTAATAAAAATGTTAACAACAAAAAGTAATAGAAATGTTAACAACAAAAAGTAATAGACAAGTTCACACAAAAAAGTAATAGAAATGTTTCAAGTAAAAAGAAATAGAAATGTTAACAAGAAATGTAATAGAAATGTTAGCAAGAAATGTAATAGAAATGTTTACAACAAAAGTACTAGAAATGTTTACAACACAAATTAATAGGAATGTTGACAACAAAAAGTTATAGAAATGTTAAAAGCAAAAAGTAATAGAAATGTTATCAAAAAGTAATAGAAATGTTAACAAAAAATGTAATTGAAATGCTAACAACAAATTTAATAGAAAATTTAAAAACAAATGTAATTGAAAGTTTGCACATATGCCAGTTTATGGATGCAGCAACGTACCTAACCAGAACCAGAACAAAAATTGTAATAGAAATATTAACAACAAATGTAATAGAAATGTTTACAACAAATGTAATAGAAATGTTAACAAATGTAATAAAAATGTTAAAAACAAATGTAATAGAAAGTTAACAAAAATGTAATAGACATTTTAACAACCAATGTAATAGAAATGTTAAGAGCAAATGTAATAGAAATGTTAACAACAAATGTAATAGAAATGATAACAACAAATGCAATAGAAATTTTAACAAAAGTAATAAAAATGTTATAAACAAATGTAATAGAAAGTTAACAAAAATGTAATAGAAATATTAACAACAAATGAAATACAACAAAAAAGGAATAGAAATTTTTACAAAACTTGAAAATTTATAAATAGAAAAAAAGGTAAACAACATTTTTAAAAATTGATCACACAGCACCAGTTATAGCAGACGTGGTGTCAGGGCAGGTACCAGTTATATCAGACGAAGTGTCAGGGCATGTACCAGTTATATCAGACGAAGTGTCAGGGCAGGTACCATTTATATCAGACGAAGTGTCAGGGCAGGTACCAGTTATATCAGACGAAGTGTCAGGGCAGGTACCAGTTATATCAGACGAAGTGTCAGGGCAGGTACCATTTATATCAGACGAAGTGTCAGGGCAGGTACCAGTTATATCAGACGAAGTGTCAGGGCAGGTACCAGTTATATCAGACGAAGTGTCAGGGCAGGTACCAGTTATATCAGACGAAGTGTCAGGGCAGGTACCAGTTATATCAGACGAAGTGTCAGGGCAGGTACCAGTTATATTAGACGAAGTGTCAGGGCAGGTACCAGTTATATCAGACGAAGTGTCAGGGAAGGTACCAGTTATATCAGACGAAGTGTCAGGGCAGGTACCAGTTATATCAGACGAAATGTCAGGGCAGGCACCAGTTATATCAGACGAAGTGTCAGGGCAGGTACCAGTTATATCAGACGAAGTGTCAGGGCAGGTACCAGTTATATCAGACGAAGTGTCAGGGCAGGTACCAGTTATATCAGACGAAGTGTCAGGGCAGGTACCAGTTATATCAGATGAAGTGTCAGGGCAGGTACCAGTTATATCAGACAAAGTGTCAGGGCAGGTACCATTTATATCAGACGAAGTGTCAGGGCAGGTACCAGTTATATCAGACGAAGTGTCAGGGCAGGTATCAGTTATATCAGACGAAGTGTCAGGGCAGGTACCAGTTATATCAGACGAAATTTCAGGACAGACACCAGTTATATCAGACGAAGTGTCAGGGCAGGTACCAGTTATATCAGACGAAGTGTCAGGGCAGGTACCAGTTATATCAGACGAAGTGTCAGGGCAGGTACCAGTTATATCAGACGAAGTGTCAGGGCAGGTACCAGTTATATCAGACGAAGTGTCAGGGCAGGTACCAGTTATATCAGACGAAGTGTCAGGGCAGGTACCAGTTATATCAGACGAAGTGTCAGGGCAGGTACCAGTTATATCAGACGAAGTGTCAGGGCAGGTACCAGTTATAGCAGACCTGATGTCAGGGCAGGTACCAATTATATCAGACGTGGTGTCAGGGCATGTACCATTTAATTCAGAGGAGTTGTCAGGGCATGTACCATTTAAATCAGAGGAGTTGTCAGGGCATGTACCATTTAAATCAGAGGAGGAGTCAGGGCAGGTACCAGTTATATCATACGTGAAGTCAGGGCATGTACCAGTTATATCAGACATGGTGTCAGGGCAGGTACCATTTATATCAGAATTGTCGTCAGGGCAGGTACCAGTTATATCAGACGATGTGTCATGTCAAGGATTTTTCTTCAATTTGATGCACAGTGTGGGAAGGATTACATTAACATTGTTGAGTCTTTGAAAGAGTCAATAAAATGATGCAATTATGTAATCAAGTAGTTGAATAATAACACATGCCATTAGCACATATAATCAAGTAGTTGAATTGTAAAATGTCTTAATAGTACATATACTAGGAGCAATACATTAAATGTCGCTCTGCATAAAGCTGTAAACTTGATATTTAATATACGTTAATTTCAATTAAGCAGATTATTCAGTAACGTGTTGATCATTCAGTATTAGGACATGGCATGACTTTGTGTAGTAATACTAATACAAAATAAAATTACATGGCGATAACTTGCTACTCAAAAGATAGTATGATTTCAATCTCCCATATGGCATTAACAGCACTAAGCCCTTTTGTAAAAAGCTGATACTGGTGTATCAGAAGGTATCAAACCCGAGAGACACATTAACACAAGCTGAAAGTTCAATGAAATGTACTAACAAACACACTACAAGATAGTTATGTAACATTATATTGCCTAGGCAAACAAACACGCCGCCAGAATTGTTCACTTCAAATTATAAAGCATTATCTAATAATGTAAAAATATATTAAAATATTCACTAATAAGGCAGAAATAGATTTAAAAATTCACTAATAAGGCTAAAATAGATTAAACCATTCACTAATAATAATAATAAAGTTCTTTGAAAAATCACGCTTCATCCCCAAAGGCTCGAAGCGCGGTACAAAAAAAAAGCTGGGAGTTAATAATTAGCTGAAAAAGATGGTAGACAACTTCACCCCAGAAGGTGTTTGCGAAATAGATGAATTTTTAAATTTTTTTTGAAGGACTCCAGCGTCTGCTGTGTCTGAGAGCGTCAGGAAGGTTGTTCCAATGGTTGGGCCAGCAAATGTGAACGGGCGCTTTCCGTAAGTCTCAAGTCGAACACGCGGTCTAGATTTTAAAAATATCAGAATATATAACTTCCAGGCAAACAGCTCGGGAAATGTAAATATGTTTGGGTGTGGTGGTGGTTGTTCAAAACAATGTATGAATAATCACATTACTGTTAAACTATTATTTCAATTTTACTGAAGCTTTCCATCCTTCATCACAAATAGGGTACATTTTCCATCACAATTGGGGTATTTCTAATCAGAATACGGGTATATTTCCATCACAATTAGGGTATTTCCCATCACAATCAGAGTATCTTCTCATCACAATTGGGGTATTTCTAATCACAATTCGGGTATCTGTCCATCACAATTAGGATATTTCTAATCACAATTCGGGTATCTTTCCATCACAATTTTGGTATCTTTCCATCACAATTATGGTATTTCTAATCACATTTGGGGTATCTTTCCAACACAACTAGGGTATTTCTAATCACAAATGGGGTATCTTTCCATCACAATTAGGGTATTTCTAATCACAATTGGGGTATATTTCCATCACAATTTGGGTATCTTTCACTCACATTTAGGTATCTAATTTGGATATTTTCCAGCACAAATAAGGTATCTTTCCATCACAATTGGGGTATCTTTCCATCACAATTTATTCATTGTTTTTGATAAGCAACAGTTTCTCTCATTGAGGTCCCTATCCAGGGCTCAACTTGTAAGATTAACTGTTGAAAAAAATGGTCATTTTGACTTCCAAGTCCTGAGTGAGACCGGAACCAGGTGGAACATTTTAAGACCATTAACACGTCTATTTCCTAACGCTGGCGGAAGAAGCAGTTCTGGCGCCCGTATCCACCTCTTCTGTTTCTCCCTGTTGACTTTATCATTCCTATGATTATAAGGATGTTTTTGAAGCGACGTATATCCACATCACGTAAATTATCCGTCAACAATGTCACACAGGGTTATTGTGTGTGCTGCAACAATTTTTTGGGATATACAGCTGCAATGTTCGAGCGTCAGCTGCAATTTTCCAGCGTCAGTTGCAATGTTCCACCCCCGCAAATGTTTCTGAATTATAACAAACATTTTACAATATTCTGTGCTCAGTATAATATCCATATGCGTTACAATATCAATTCATCCGATTGCGATAAAACTTTGGATAATTTGTTGCACGCCTGCCCGCAAAGATTTCTGAATTAGGTTACCCATTTTGAAATATTCCTATTTCGAGAGTTCATGGGTTGTATGTCCTCCTAGTACCTGCAAAGCACGTGGGTTGTAAGTCCTCCTAGTACAATCAGAGCTCATGGGTTGCATGTCCTCCTAGTACCTGCAAAGCTCATGGGTTGTAAGTCCTCCTAGTACAATCAGAGCTCATGGGTTGTATATTCTCCTAGTACCTGCAAAGCTCATGGGTTGTAAGTCCTCCTAGTACAATCAGAGCTCATGGGTTGTATGTCCTCCTAGTACCTGCAGAGCTCATGTGTTGAATGTCCTCGTAGTACCTGCAGAGCTCATGGGTTGTATGTCCTCCTAGTACCTCCAGAGCTCATGGGTTGTATGTCCTCCTAGTACCTGCAAAGCTCATGGGCTGCATGTCCTCCTAGTACCAACAGAGCTCATGGGTTGTATGTCCTACTAGTACCTGCAGAGCTCATGTGTTGTATGTCCTCCTAGTACCTGCAGAGCTCATGGTTTGTATGTCCTCCTAGTACCTGCAAAGCTCATGGGTTGTATGTCCTCTTAGTACCAGCAGAGCTCATGGGTTTTATGTCCTCCTAGTACCTGCAAAGCACATTGGTTGTAAGTCCTCCTAGTACCTGCAGAGGTCATTGGTTGTATGTCCTCCTAGTACCGGCACAGCTGATAAGTTGTAAAATCTCCTAGTACCCGCAGAGCTCATACGCTGTATGTCCTCAAAGTACCTGCAGAGCTCATGGGTTGTATGTCCTCAAAGTACCTGCAGAGCTCATGGGTTGTATGTCCTCAAAGTACCTGCAGAGCTCATGGGTTGTATGTCCTCAAAGTACCTGCAGAGCTCATTTGTTGTTTGTTTGTTTTTTTAAATGCGATGAACACTTTCAGAATAAGATGAACGTGTCACAAATTCCTACACTTTCTATCACAAGAAATATAGGAAAAGCACTCCTGTCTAAACAATCCATATGTCTCCCCTAAGTCCAAAAATTACATTCACTGTCGCTCTCAAAAATGTACACAGATTTTTTTTTAGCGTGGGCTTTGTTCACCACTCCGCCGCGCTCATGCGTGGCGCTGTGGCCGTGCGTGGCGCTGTGGCCGTGCGTGGCGCTGTGGTCGTGCGTGGCGCTGTGGTCGTGCGTGGCGCTGTGGTCGTGCGTGGCGCTGTGGTCGTGCGTGGCGCTGTGGTCGTGCGTGGCGCTGTGGTCGTGCGTGGCGCTGTGGTCGTGCGTGGCGCTGTGGTCGTGCGTGGCGCTGTGGTCGTGCGTGGCGCTGTGGTCGTGCGTGGCGCTGTGGTCGTGCGTGGCGCTGTGGTCGTGCGTGGCGCTGTGGTCGTGCGTGGCGCTGTGGTCGTGCGTGGCGCTGTGGTCGTGCGTTGGCTTGTTGTCGTGCGTGGCGCTGTGGTCGTGCGTTGACTTGTAGTCATGTGTGGCGCTATGGTCGTGCGTGGCGCTGTGGTCATGCGTTGCTAGGTTACAATCGTAACTAAAGGGGAAAACACAAAAGGACAAATACTCTCGTTCACTCACATATCCCGGACATGACTACCTGACACATCAAAAATACATCACATAATCTGTACTTGAAAAAGTGGTCATTTCTTGTGTACACATGATCGAAAGTCATCAACAAAAAGTTCAAACTGGAAAGACACATTTTCGCTGACAATATGAAGTAAAATAAAGTAAAAGTTCTTCGACGTTGCTCTTGACAAGCAAATACTGCTTCTTGACATATCATTTGATCAGCAAATACTGCATGGGAACATTGTGACAAAAGTCATATCCTGCTTTGGAACATTGTGACAAAAGTCATATCCTGCTTTGGAACATTATGACAAAAGTCATATCCTGCATTGGAACATTGTGGTACAGATGATAATGTTAAGTGATGAATTTTCTTTAATTCCTTTTAAACAGCCACTAGTGGTACTATTTCTTGTATGCTGACTCAGTGCTAAGGTTACAGCAGACACTTTAATGGGAGTTGTATTCTTATTCTAGCTTGTGGGACATGATGTAGCATTTGAACATCCATGTGGGACATGATGTAGCATTTGAAAATCCCTGACCCGTGTTGAGACGTCGGTCTTTTATAAAGTTCAGTTCAAAATAAAAATGATTTGCAAAAGTATTATCCTAGGCTTAAAACATTAAAACTAACAAAGGGCCTAGGCCCTGTAGAGTATAGAGCTATGCACTTAACACATTAAAACACAAAGGCCTAGGCCCTGTAGAGCATAGAGTTATCTACTGAACACATTAAAACACAAGGGCCTAGGCCCTGTGCAATGTAAACTTCTTAAGAATAGAAATAGGCTCATTGTTGAAAATATATAAAAATAATTTATCCTAATATACGGTCAAGGCCGAGCCTATATATATTTCCGTATAATTATAGTTTTTTTTATTTCAATTTGGCCTGCTGTCTGGACTATTTAACACTAAACTATAAAGCTAACTAGTCTAGTTGATCAGTTAGTTCTAATCTATTTACGTTAAGATAAGGGCACAGTTAAGTTTTAATTACCGCTATACACACCTAATTTCGATCCAACGTATAATTATAAATGTGTAACATATGTCGAAGTGAGTTGAGTCAATCTGAATGAAATTACATTTACCGGATGTACTGTGCATTGAGAACAAAGTTAACATCAATAAAAAGCCAGCAATTTCCCGTTTCAATGTTGGTTATGTTGTTTTAGTTCGTCAGTCGGGCGTCGATCATGACCACTTTAATCATCGGATTTGTGCTAGTTCTGTCTGTGGGTGCGCAGATGGCTAATGAGGCCGACTCTGGCACAAAATGTTCTTGTGCAGTAGGTGCAGGGGAACGATGGGGCATCTCCGGGAGCAGAGTCAGACCGAGCCTTCCTGGCATGTCTCTTGTGCTCTGCCAACTTCATGCTGCATGGAGCTCCTGTGTAAAGTGGAACGCCATGATGTTCGATCCTTTTCTTCTTCCTCCCACGTGTCTGGCCTTGTGTCGAACGCTTTCAGTGAGGCTTTCAGGTTGTCTTTAAAATGTTTCCTCTGCCCGCCAGCAAACCGCTTTCCTAAAGCCTTAAACCAGTGGTTCTTAACCTGTGTTCGATCGAACCCCAGGGGCTTGGTGAGTGAGTCTCAAGGATTCGGCGGAAGTCAAGACACACACCCGACTATATGAGACACACACACGACTCATATGAGACACACACTTGAATCATATGAGACACACACCCGACTCATTAGAGACACACACCCGACTCATATGAGACACACACCCGACTCATATGAGACACACACTTGAATCATATGAGACACACACTTGAATCATATGAGACACACACTTGAATCATATGAGACACACACTTGAATCATATGAGACACACACTTGAATCATATGAGACACACACTTGAATCATATGAGACACACACTTGAATCATATGAGACACACACCCGACTCATTAGAGACACACACCCGACTCATATGAGACACACACCCGACTCATATGAGACACACACCCGACTCATATGAGACACACACCCGACTCATATGAGAAACACACCCGACTCATATGAGAAACACACCCGTCTCATATGAGACACACAACCAACTCATATGATTCGAGATCGGATTTATATGTTATTTTTCCTATTAAGTAGTGTTCGGTGAATGCGCATATGAAACTGCTGTGGGTTCAGTACCTCCATCAAGGTTAAGAACCACTGTCCTAAACTCTGTATCAGAAGTGGATGTTCAACGCTGCGTCACAAACTTGCACAAACTTCGGGCTCACCATTAACACAAAAGACTGAGGTCCTATACCAAGCAGCTCCTCAAAGACCTTATGTTGAGCACAACATCCAAGTATATGGCGAAAGACTGAAGGTGGTGAATAGCTTTTTTAATCTGGCAGTACACAAAGCGCAACCATCGATGACGAGGTTAACCTCGTATTGCGAGAGCCAGTGCAACCTATGGAAAATAGACTAAGAATGTATGGACCAGGAGAGGTATCAGCACTCAAACTAAACTGAAAGTAAATCAGGCGGCTGTTCTCCCAACGCTTCTCTTTGCCTGTGAAACGTGGACGGTATACCAAGGCCATGCTAGAATGCTGAACCACTTTCATACAACAAGACTCAGAAACATCCTTCAATGTTTACAGCGATGTAACTAACCACGAGCAATTTTAGACAAACATTTTCGATGACCGGTTAACAGTGTTTAGTAGTGTGCCCTGAAGATTGGGGAGCCATTAAAAAAACGGATGTAATGTAAAAATTAGAATCATGATAGCCGCGAAATGATGTTTTAAAGATGTATTAATAGAAACCCTATTTATTTCCTAGTAAATATTGTTTATAGATTTTGAAAATTCACGCAATGAAGAAATCGTGGGATTATTTATAACAAAATATTGATGGATAAATGGTAATTTGTTCAAGTTCAACTTTTTTACACCTTGGCTTCACACAGATCTTAATTGAAAATGAACCTTACATACATTCCATTATTGTTGTTTTTTTTAACATTAAAAAAATCTCATGTCAGCAGTATACAGTATAATAAATGTATAAATGTGTTAGTATATGTTGTATTTTTATATTGTAGGAGATGTTGACAGATGCACGACACGTTCAGTGTGCCAGAGTTTCCATACTGTCAGTCTGGACCCATACTGTACAACCGGTACCACTCTGACCGCATACTGTACAACCGCTAAAGTCAGTCATCCGTGAAGCCAGGCACCGAAGCTTGTAAGCAGGAGCGGTGAAACCAAATTGCTTCACGTCATTTTTGATAGCGCATCAGTGCTTAGTTGGGGGGGGGGGGGGGTTGCGGGAGTGAGGGCGGGGTAGGGGAGATCATCCAAACGTACTCAAATCAAATAAAGAAATAATGAATGATGTGGATAATGGATAATTATAGTTTTATTCTGTGTACCTTTAGTGTTCATATCGTAACACATCTAATACTTTCAACACACATACACAGTACTTATATTGAAAATGCTATTTTATAAAAAGAATGAAGAGAAACGTTAACGGTTTGAAGATAGAAAATGTAATTTGTGATGCATCCTGCGGTCTGAACTATTTAACGTACCTGGTCGCCTGGTGACCCCCAACTTTAAAGGAAACCTGCTAACAATTATTTACTAACTGGTCAAAGTTGACAGAAGCGTCATGATCTGCTCTGGACATGTACAATATCCTTAACCTACATGTACAATATCCTGAACATACATGTACAATATCCTGAAACTACATGTACAATATCCAGAACCTACATGTACAATATCCCGAACCTACATGTACAATATCCTGAACCAACAGGTACAATATCCTGAACCTACATGTACAATATCCCGAACCTACATGTACAATATCCTGAACCTTTAGGTACAGGGTGGGATAAACTTCAACTAAGTACGGCCAAGTTAACATTATTTCAACAGTAACATAATTTTTTGTTTTAGTCAGATGTCAAAATTGTATAACAAAATAAACATAGCAATGTGTTATCGGTCTTTGACCATATTTTATTGGCCCTTGACCATATTGGTATACGCCTATGACCATATTAGTATCGGCATATGACCATATTGTTATAGGCCTATGACCATATTTTATTGGCCTTTGACCATATTGTTATAGGCCTATGACCATATGGTTATCGGCCTATGACTATATTGTTTTCAGCCTATGACCATATCGTTATAGGCCTATGACAATATTGTTATCGGCCTTTGACCAAATTGTTATCGGCCTATGACTATATTGTTATCAGCCTATGACCATATCGTTATAGGCCTATGACAATATTGTTATCGGCCTATGACCATATTTTGTCCTCACTATTTGTCAAACCATTATATATTTGTTATTGAAGTAATGTTAGATATATTTTGTGTGTGTATTCAAATAGATGTATGCTCTTATCCGCCAAATAATTCATGCATGTAAAGAGGTCATTCTCCTAATGATTCATTCATGTAAAGAGGTCATTCTCCTAATGATTCATGCATGTAAAGAGGTCATTCTCCTAATGATTCATTCATGTAAAGAGGTCATTCTCCTAATGATTCATTCATGTAAAGAGGTCATTCTCCTAATGATTCATGCATGTAAAGAGGTCATTCTCCTAATGATTCATTCATGTAAAGAGGTCATTCTCCTAATGATTCATGCATGTAAAGAGGTCATTCTCCTAATGATTCATGCATGTAAAGAGGTCATTCTCCTAATGATTCATGCATGTAAAGAGGTCATTCTCCTAACGATTCATTCATGTAAAGAGGTCATTCTCCTAATGATTCATTCATGTAAAGAGGTCATTCTCCTAATGATTCATTCATGTAAAGAGGTCATTCTCCTAATGATTCATGCATGTAAAGAGGTCATTCTCCTAATGATTCATTCATGTAAAGAGGTCATTCTCCTAATGATTCATGCATGTAAAGAGGTCATTCTCCTAATGATTCATGCATGTAAAGAGGTCATTCTCCTAACGATTCATGCATGTAAAGAGGTCATTCTCCTAACGATTCATTCATGTAAAGAGGTCATTCTCCTAATGATTCATGCATGTAAAGAGGTCATTCTCCTAATGATTCATTCATGTAAAGAGGTCATTCTCCTAATGATTCATTCATGTAAAGAGGTCATTCTCCTAATGATTCATGCATGTAAAGAGGTCATTCTCCTAATGATTCATTCATGTAAAGAGGTCATTCTCCTAATGATTCATGCATGTAAAGAGGTCATTCTCCTAATGATTCATGCATGTAAAGAGGTCATTCTCCTAATGATTCATTCATGTAAAGAGGTCATTCTCCTAATGATTCATGCATGTAAAGAGGTCATTCTCCTAATGATTCATGCATGTAAAGAGGTCATTCTCCTAATGATTCATGCATCTGAAATATTACAATCACTATGGCTCTTTCATGGTCCCGGCAAGTACGTCACAGGCGTGCCGTACCAGCTGACCTGTTTTGTACAGCAGACAGTCACGTGGTTGACCGGGAGAACCCCAGCAACACCAGTCGTTAGTGTCGGGCAATCGGCTAGTAAATTATTGGTAAACAATGAATAGAAAGTTATCTCTGCAATTCCCACCAATCTTCATTTCCGAGCGTAGTCTTAAATCTTATTGAGATCTACTTGAAGCCCGCTCTGCAAAAATTGATGGGTTTGCCAGAGCTCCAGATTGCTAAGTCATCTGCAAACATTGCGTTCTTTGTTACTAAAAATGACTGCAGGTCATACACTTACGCCAGGAACAGGGTGCAGCTTAAGGCCGACCCTGTGGGAGTACATCCTCGAGTGCACACATGTTGGAAACCTTGTCCTCGACAGGGGTGGATATCGTACGATTTGATAGAAAAGAATGGATCCATCGGTGCATGTTGGCTGTACTCCGAGCAATTGTAACTTGAACAGTAGACCTGCCTTCCAATTGTAAATTGTACAGTAGACCTGCCTTCCAATTGTAACTTGTACAGTAGACCTGCCTTCCAATTGTAACTTGTACAGTAGACCTGCCTTCCAATTGTAACTTGTACAGTAGACCTGCCTTCCAACTTTGTGCTAAGCATTCTGGAGCGTGCTTGACCGTCTCCAGCGCCTTTCAAACGTGACTGCAGCGCGGGTCCCGCAGTGGGAGCAGCCTATTCAGGTAGCTACGGATAGGGCACTGTCCACATATGCATGATGAGGCTCTGCTGGTGACGTTTAAGACGCCACCATTTGTCGCCCTTTCGATTAGTTTTGGAAAAATTCCGGTAGAGTTTTCAAGCTGTTGATCCTTTGTCCCATTCTTTGAGCAATTCCTCTTGAAACAGGTCCTTGATCCAGGCCCTGGCCCTCATTTGGGTCATTGGCCTGCTTGGTTGTTACTGGTAAGAGCATGTCTCGCAAGATAGTCAGCTCTATCTTTTGGGGGATCCCGCGTGTCCTGGGATCCATTGAAGGGCCAATTCGCCTCCGTGAGAATGTATGTCTCGTACGAGCTCCAAAATTCCATTGGCCATTTTCGTGTCCAAAGACCATTCTTCCCAATTTCGAGAGCACATTGTGAATCGGTGAACATTACGATGGATGGAAGTGTTTTAAGTTTAGCTAGACCACGTCGCACTTGTTTCAGGCCAATTAATATGCTGTTATTATCGCTGGGGCCTGAAATCTCCTCAGTTGGACGCACCCCTTTGCGTACCGTAGCCGGGGAGTTAGGAGACGTGTGTGTACACTTTTACCACAGTGTCTTTACACGACTCGGTAGTCTGAAGTGCGGCTTGCTTTTGTTCATGTTGGTGGCTCGACTTAGTGACTGCCAAGTTTGCCATGGTCAAAAGTATATATCTGGCGGTTCACCTTCATGTGGTGATTTCTGTGGGATCAGGCGTCTTTTCACGGAGCTGGAGCTGCAAACATTGCGTTCTTTGTTATTACAAATAACTGCAGGTCATACACGTAAGCAAGAATAGGGTGCAGCTTAAGGCCGACCCCTGTGCAGTCTATCCTCGAGTGCACACATGTTCGAAACCTTGTCCTCGACACCGATGGATGTCGTGCGGTTTGAGAGAAAAGAATGAATCCACCGGCGCATATTGGAGTTGCTCCAAGCAGTTGTAACTTGTACAGTAGACCAACCCTCCAGACTTTGTCGTTAGCGTTCTATAGGTCAAAGAACACCGCGACAGTATGATTCCTCATCTATAGCTCATTGGTGGTACTTTGGATGAATTGTATTACCTTGTCCTTAGGCTGCCTCCCCTTTCGGAAGCCGCCTTGGTTGATAGGAATGCTTTTGGTTCGTTCCAAGAACCAATATAGTCATGCGTTGACCATTCACTCTGATACTTTACCAACGCACGAGGGCAGGGAAATGGGTCGATGGCTCGACTGTTGATCACTTGGCGTACCTTCTTTGGGAATGGGACAATCACCGCTCTTTGTCACGCCTTTGACAAGGCGCCTGTCGTCCAGGTTTTTTGCTGTTTTGCCCAGAAGCTTGAGCATTTCATTTCAGACAATATCGGGGCCTGGGGCTTTTCCTGTTTTGCACTTACCGAGGGCCGTGAGCAACTCGGTCATTGTGAAAGGAGCCGTGGAAATCTATTGGTGTGATCCCATTGGTTGATCTCTGCGTCTAACCTCTGCGTCCAACCTCTGCGTCCAACCTCTGCGTCCAACCTCTGCGTCCAACCTCTGCGTCCAACCTCTGCGTCCAACCTCTGCGTCCAACCTCTGCGTCCAACCTCTGCGTCCAGCCATGTGTACTTTATTGATAACACGGGTCTCGTCAGTGTCTCTTGCGTTTTTGCTAACTAGCAAAATATTCAGCGCTTTGGCGCGTTTAGCACGGCTGGCCTCTGCGCAAGCCGATGTTTTGATGGGAAGTATATTTCGTTGCTTCCCCATGCCAGAGAGGTTATCTAGTACTCGTCGGATCTACCGTCCGTCTGCAAGGTTGACGTTTTCACACGTATTTACTCACTTGGACTTTTTCCTTTAACGATTTCGGCACAAACTTGGGCCGTCAGGGAGTTGTACGCATGTTGAGTCAGGGAGTTTTACGCATGTTGAGTCAGTGAGTTGTACGCATGTTGAGTCAGGGAGTTGTACGCACGTCATGCTGCATGTGTTTTCTTTCTGGCAGCCTCCCTTCCTGCGTTTACTCTTTTCTCGACCAGTGCCTTCAAAATTTTATTCCAGTACGGTCTGAAAGTTTTGCTTCCATTTGTTCTCGGAATTGCTCGTCTTGCCACATCGATAATTTTGCCTATGAAGAGCTCGTACTGCACATTTAGGTCTTCTGGCTCTATTGCATGGGCCTCTGCCAGCTCGGCTTCGATATCTGTTTGGTACTGAGCCCAATTTGCATTTAAAGAGATCGTTATGTAGGTGACTTGTTTGCTTCATTCTTTCCACGTGCTGTGAACTCTGTTTGACCCAATTAAGCTGTATTGCGCTATTATTAGGGTGTGGTTAGCTAAAAATAGTCTCTTTTTGACCTCGGCTACAAGTAGCAAATCCAAAGTCTGTTCGTTTTCGAATATGGTAGAAAATTTGAGAAAAGGTCGGAAGCGAGTAAAATGCGTATTCTGTTTCTGGAATCATCTGAAACCGACTATATAAGGCCGATAGATTAAATGACAGGTGGAGGCAGATCACTTTACCACGAGAGCGTGTGTTAATTTTGCTACTAGACAGAGCCTTGTTTACTGTGTCTGTGTAGACTTCTTTTCATCATTGTACCCTTTTTGCATATTGTGTTGTATTAACATCGTACCGGTACAAGCCAAACAATATACTGTAAGTCAAGAGTTTTAATTATATTTCTTTTGATTTTGTAATTTATAATAATTAACACATTAAAACGTTTTCATAGTAATCGGCCCAGGTTTGAGTATCGTATTCTTTGTTATTGTATTTATCATTTGGTATCGTCTTTTGTTGTGTACTGTTAGAACGAGCCATACACTTCAATAAGAGATTATATTCTCCATATTGATAACAGTACACAAAACTGAAATGATGATGTGTAACGGATCCTACTAGTAGATGAACAAGTGATTTTGTTCATTGAGATACCATGTGGTATTCGCTGTTCAATATCTATTACAAGACAGACAGCCCATTCCCTCGTTAATTCAATGTCATCCGACTCCCCCTCGCCCATCAACTTATGTGTCAATTATTTGTCGATTAATTAATGATCGATTTTCCTGTCCCTTTAACATAGACTTTTTTCATTGCACTCCTGTTCTTTGTTTTCTTCACCCAGCACACCTGTCTTAGGGATACAAAAATCTTGCCTGCCACAGCAGGAGTCCCTTTTATTTGTTGTTACTCCAACCACCCCATCAAGCACCAATTACAACCCAAATCACCCTAATTTACAACCCCACACCTGACAACCCCAACCACACCATCTAAATTACATTTTACTTTTTCATTTTAATAATAATTCACAATTAACCAAATTTTAAAATGCCCCAAATTACAACACGCTGTCTTAAATTACAACACCCTGTCTTAAATTACAACGCCCTGTCTTAAATTACAACGCCGTGGCCCAATGATAAAGACGCCACACACAATTGCAATTCATCTTCCATCCTATGGATTCTCTCTTAAGCTTAATGAGGCAAGGCAACACTAGCAGTGAGACAAATTTCCTCTAATTCTATTGACCCCCCAAAGCCCCCGTAACTGTATTTTCAGTGGCGCCCCAAGCATTCGTATCTCTAATTCTAATGGCGCCCCAAGCCCCCATTGAAACAACGCTCAAATCGTTTCCGCTGACACGACTAGGTCATTGCCTCATGTGAAGTAATATGTATTCGTACGGCTAAGTTGCCCACTATCAAGATAGCATGCAGGCGGACTGGTAAGTTGCCTCCTGTCGAGATAACATGTAGTTGGATAGATATATAGGTTGCCCTATGTGAAGATATCATGCAACTGACTACAAGATTGCCCCATGTGAAGATATCATTGAGACTGGCGGCAAGGTTGCCCCATGTGAAGAAAGCACAGGACGCACGGCCAGGTTGCCCCATGTGAAGATTGCACGGGACGCACGGCTAGGTTGCCACGTCGTAAGTTTGTAGCTGTCACCTGCCCCCTAGCAAGGGAGACCAGCCTGTCTCGACAAGGTGCTAATGGCGTGTTAAAAATAAGACAATGGGGCACAACTCTCCCAGTTCTTTGATTAGAATGTTGTACCGATAGTTTCACGTCTGAGTCCTTGGTTTAGCAAAACTCTTTCTCTTATTTTCTGTTGAACTTTTACAGGGACATTCCTCGTGTCTGGTAGAAAACGCGTACGATTCGCAGTTGTGTGGCAGGGTAGGTAGGGTAGGTGTGTTAATTTTGACCAGGACCAGCTACAAGAGTATCTCATTCGGTTAGCTGAGTGGGAGGCGAGCTGGGACATGGAATTTCATCCGGCCAAGTGCCAAACACTGTCAGTCTCTAGAAGTTGTACTCCTCTACACTACAACTATGAATTGCATGGTCATTTACTTGAGTCCGTAAGGTACCGGGGTGTTACCATTCAAAGAAAGGTCCGCTGAGACGAGCATATTAACAATGTGTGCAACCAGTCAAACAAGACCCTGGGGTTCTTAAGGCGTAATCTAAAGATCAGCAACTCCGGTGTGAAAGAAAGAGCATATAAAGCCTTTGTCCGGCCGCTTTTAGATTATGCATCTTCGGTCTGGGACCCATTCACTCAGAAGAGCATCGACAGGTTGGAGGTAGTACAGCGACGGGCAGCACGCTTTGTTCTGAACCGCTACAGGAATACCTCTAGTGTTGGCAGCGTGCTGGAAACACTGGGCTGGTCACTATTGGAGGAACGACGACGACAGTCCAGGCTCTCCATGATTTACAAGATAAATAATGGGCTAGTCCACTTCTCTGGCATTAAACAGAAACTCGTCCCTCTCCCCCATAGACAGTGACGAGGCCATGACAGGCAGTTCCGGCTCATACCAGCGAGAAGCCAGTATAGGAACTGCTCATTCCTACCAAAGACAATCAGGGACTGGAACAATCTTTCAGAAGGAACAGTTGAGGCGACATCACTTGACTCATTTGCGTCTATTGCCTCAGGCCTTCCAACCCCCAGTGCATGATACCCTCAGACAGTTACTCTTGTGACCAGTGAAATAGCCTCATCAACACAAGGCACGAAAACAATGCAAATCCCATCAACATTCATAGTAGCAATAATGATCAATAAATTGATCGTGGGCCCTTAATATATAGAAGAAGAAGAAGTGTGTGGCTGGGTAGGTAGATGTGTGGCTTGGTAGGTAGATGTGTGGCTGGGTAGGTAGATGTGTGGCTGGGTAGGTAGATGTGTGGCTGGGTAGGTAGGTGTGTGGCTGGGTAGGTAGATGTGTGGATGTGTAGGTAGATGTGTGGCTGGATAGGTAGATGTGTGGCGGAGTAGGTAGGTGTGTGGCTGGGTAGCATGGTGTGTGCCTGGGTAGGTAGATGTGTGGCTGGGTAGGTAGATGTGTGGCTGGGTATGTAGATGTGTGGCTGGGTAGGTAGATGTGAGGCTGGACAGGTAGATGTGTTGCTGGATAGGTAGATGTGTGGCTGGGTAGGTAGGTGTGTAGGTGGGTAAGTAGATTTGTAGCTGGGTAGGTAGATGTGTGGCTGTGTAGGTAGGTGTGTGGCTGGGTAGGTAGATGTGTGACTGGGTAGGTAGATGTGTGGCTGGGTAGGTAGATGTGTGGCTGGGTACGTAGATGTGTGGCTGGTTAGGTAGATGTGTGTCTGGGTAGGCAGATGTGTGGCTGGGTATGTCGATAGGTGGCTGGGGTGGTAGATGTGTGGCTGGGTAGGTAGTTGTTTGGCTGAATAGGTAGTTGTGTGCCTGGGTAGGTAGTTGTATGGCTGGGTAGGTAGATGTTGTGGATGGCTAGGTAGGTATGTGGCTGGGTAGGTAGACGTTGTCGATGGGTAGGTAGATGCATGGCTGTGGTGGTAGATATGTGGCTGTGTAGGTAGATGTGTGGCTGTGTAGGTAGATGTGTTCATGGGAAAGTAGTTGTGTGGCTGGGTAGGTAGTTGTGTGGCTGGGTAGGTAGTTGTGTGGCTGGGTAGGTAGGGGAGTTGCTGGGTAGGTAAATGTGTCAATGGGTAGGTAGGTGTGTCGATGGGTAGGTAGATGTGTGGCTGTGTAGGTAGCAGTGTGGATGGGTAGGTAGGTGTGTTGCTGTGTAGGTATAGATGTTTGGGTGGATAGGTAGCAGTGTGGGTGAGTATGTAGATGTGTGGCTGGGTTATACTGAAATCGTCTGTTTATGTGAATGTATGCATCAAGAAACCGTGGAGTGCATGTATTACCTACATAAAACTGTTTAATACATGTCTTACTAATAGAAACTGTGTAGTGCATGTATAACGTAAAAGAGCATTATTTTATGTTGTTGAAGATTGCTGTCCTTATTCAATTGAACATTTATAAACGATCTATTTATTTTCCTTGTTCAAGTTTATAATTTTTATGATACATGATCGCTTATTGTGTGAGCCTCAGAAGTATTATTGCAATTGCTTTAGTTCACATCTTTCTATTTGAAGGGTGTAGAGCTAAAGTCGACCCGGCCGAGCTTCATGAGTTATAAACAAGAGATGCACTAGCACTGGGGCTGAACTACACACATCCACCTATCAATGTTATTACTTTAGTTAGATGTTTGTATAATCTCTTCCTTTTGTTTAACGCAATACCAATGATACATAAACATATTAATGTAACGAACACATACCAATGTTACAAACACATACCAATTTTACAAACACATACCAAGGTTATGCCGAATGAGGAACCAGAGAAGGTTCTGCCGACTAGGAAACCAGAGAATGTTCTGCCGACTATTGAACCAGAAAAGGTTATGCCTACTAAGGAACCAGAGAAGGTTCTGCCGACTAGGGACCCAGAGAAGGTTCTGTGTCGTCTAGGCAACCAGTTCATTCTAATAACAAAAGTCGGGACTCCATTTTCTGGTTTAAAGGACTTCTTTTCATGGTTTGAGAGACTCCATCTCCAGGTTTTAGGAGCTCGATCTCCGGGTTTGAGAGACTCCATCTCCGGGTTTGAGAGACTCCATATCCGGGTTTGAGAGACTCAATCTCCGCGTTGGGGGGACTCCATCTCCGGGTTTGAGAGACTCAATCTCCGAGTTGGAGGGACTCCATCTCCGGGTTTTAGGAGCTCCATCTCAGGTTTTCAAGAACTCCAACTCCGGGTTTCAATTCAGAGTGTTCCTTCTTTTTGATGCAATGCCATATAAGGTAAACGAGTTCCATCCAAGGTTAACGAGTTCCATCCAAGGTTAAGGAGTTCCATCCAAGGTTAACGAGTTCCATCCAAGGTTAGGGAGTTCCATTCAAGGTTAACGAGTTCCATCCAAGGTTAACGAGTTCAATCCAAGGTTATGGAGCTCCATCCAAGGTTAACGAGTTCCATCCAAGGTTAACGAGTTCCATCCAAGGTTAACGAGTTCCATCCAAGGTTAACGAGTTCCATCCAAGGTTAACGAGTTCAATTCAAGGTTAAGGAGTTCCATCCACCCAGGATGCTGGTGCTGTTTTTGCTAGTCTGGTTTTGCTGGGAATTCAACTGCAATCCACAAGTTTGATATTGACACACATGCACTTACTCAAAACCACACACTAACATACACTCACACTAACAAACGCACTCGTCTGTCTGATATAACTCTTGGTTCATTGTAACTTATTGACGTGTTAACAATTGCCAAATGGGCTTTGTTCAACCTGAGACAGCTATTAGACAGCTGTGAGAACTAAGGAAGCTTCTCGTCAGGATGTTGCTAATGCAATGCATTGTGGGCCAAGATACGTGTGGCAGTCACCGCTACAGCACGACGCACGTGTGGTGGCTACTAACCGTTGACTGGTTGGTGTTAGTGTTAGAGCCCAGGTGTAAGAGAAGCTTTTTTCTTTGTGACCACAATTTTATGTCGTGCAGATAGCTACCTCCCAATTCGTATCAGGAAACGAGGTAGATACCTTATGCAGTTGCTGCACATTCAGGACAATAAATCAGAAAAGATGATAAGGTGTTGTGCGTAATATAAACAGAACCCTGAGGTGTCCCAATGTTGTTGAAAGAAATTATTAATCAGGGTAGCGTCATTTAGGTCATACGGTGCGATAGCCACAGATGGACACAGATGGACACAGTTGGACAAAGATGGACACAGCAGTTTACAACATATATATCGTTAAAGTGACAATGACTTCAAAGAACTGTTTAATTCATCTTGTTTTTCCGGTTGCCTTATGATACAATTAAATAAAGATACATGGCCAGAGTTGTATGTTCCCGCTGCCTTTATGAACAATGAGACAAAGATATTAGCACCTACTGGTCTGTTCCCGTTGCCCTTATGCACAATGATACAAAGATATAAGCACCTACTGGTATGTTCCCGTTGCCTTTATGCACAATGAGACAAAGATATTAGCACCTACTGGTCTGTTCCCGTTGCCCTTATGCACAATGATACAAAGATATAAGCACCTACTGGTCTGTTCCCGCTGCCTTTATGCACAATGAGACAAAGATATTAGCACCTACTGGTCTGTTCCCGCTGCCTTTATGAACAATGGTGAAGAGATACCAAGCCGTTGTTTGCCTGTGGCTGCCGTTAAATTCTCATTGAAATCTCGTGATATCAAAGTTCAAACTTCCTTCTTCGGCCATCGTCATCATAAAAATGGAAGAATATACTTTTCTTATATATTTGCTAAGACAATTGCTACGTTATGAGGTCACCAAAGCCGGCTAATCGGAACCAGGTAAAAGACACCGTTAAGATAAAACGACTTTGAAGTTTTCTGCATATAGCTATTAAACAGAGTAAACGTGAGTTCTTTAGAACTAAAGCCACACGTTGTTTAAACTTAACATAGTTTTTAGCATTATCAGTCTATTGAAAGGCTTAAGATTAATTTGTTGGTTATAATTGATGGATAAATAATTGGTTTTAATGGATTGGTTATAATATATCAATGATATTCAGAGCCCAAGTGGCACCGTTCCAAACTTAAAATTTTTTATCATACCACCGTCGTCTGTTAATATCCCAGTGAGAACGCTTATACTGCAACTTAGTTACAAGCTTTATCAATTGGTGGGTTGAAAATTTTTTCCACCTGAATGTCTCAAAAACAAATTAAATGGTTGTTGATTTCCGGAGGCCAAAACACAAGATTACAGATCTCAACATAAAAAATCAAAGTGTAGAGAAAGTAGAGGGTTATAAGTATACTTAAGATTTACCATTAATAATAAGATAACAAGGCATGAGAACGGCCAAAAGTTGTATAAAAAATTTAATCAAAGACTTTTCTACCTTAAAAAACAGAACAATTTCAGCGTAAACAAAGAAGTTATTAACTTACTAGATGTAGCCCGCAAAACATTGGCGGCAGCAATGCGTGAACTTTCCATCTACTAAAGTTACTTGACAAAACATGAACTCAAGGCACGCAAATTTTGGAATCCCAAATTGCGCTACACCCCTTCCCTTCATGACACGTCACTGCACACTTTTTATTTCACACCCATGAACTATATTAAATAATATGATGTCCCAACCACTTTTAAAACGGACATTTTTATAACATACTTACATTGAGACGATTTCAGTTTTCGAAAAGAAAATATTACGCGCCAAATGCAGTTGCGTTATGTAAATATATATATATATATATATATCATTTAGCGTAGTTATCGGGAATTATATTTTGCGCGCTATTGAACTTATTGTAAAACTAAACACATGTTGGATGATACACCCCACCCTCTTCATTACAGATACTTAAGATCGAGCCGTTTGTGTCGAATTGTTTCCCCCAGGACGAGGACTGACATATATAAAAATTCTTTTGTTACCCAATCTGTAAGAATTTACCAGCGTGCTCCCCCAGAATGTATGACCTGGGCGACACAACATCAACTAAAGGCAAAGAGTTACCTATTTGGTCGAATCTGTGGCATTTTGTTTGTCCTTCGCACCTTGGCTTCAGCAATAGCCTTGATTTGAGATGTATTGTGTTTAAAGTTAGGGAGAGTTGCTCATTTCGTCAGCCTCACTCTCTCGTCATTGCCTGTTAGATTCAATGGCAAGACTTAGTCAATATGACTGGAAATTGACCAGGAGGCAGTAGATAACAGCAGAATTTATTGTATCTCATTATGCCTTTATGTGTTCCATATAGCAGGAGTTTTCGAGATTTTCATTGTGTCAAGATGGCAATCTATCCCCAACATACACAGATGGCCATCTATCTCCAACACACAAAGATGTCCATCTATCTCTAAAAGACAAAGTGTTGTCCATCTATCTCCACATCACAAAGATGTCCATCTATCTCCAACGCACAAAATTTCTAACTCTATCTCCAACTCCTAAAAAGGGCCATCTATCTCCAACACACAAAGATGGCCATCCAACTCCAACACACAAATATGGCCATATATATCCAACACACAAAGATGGCCATCTATCTCCAACACACAAAGATGTCCATCTAACTCCAACACACAAAGATGTCCATCTATCTCCAACACACAAAGATGCCCATTTATCTCCAACACACAAAGATATCCATCTAACTCCAACACACAAAGATGTCCATCTAACTCCAACACACAAAGATGTCCATCCAACTCCAACACACAAAGATGTCCATCTATCTCCAACACACAAAGATGCCCATTTATCTCCAACACACAAAGATATCCATCTAACTCCAACACACAAAGATGTCCATCTAACTCCAACACACAAAGATGTCCATCCAACTCCAACACACAAAGATGTCCATCTATCTCCAACACACAAAGATGGCAATCTATCTCATGGATATAAATGTAAAGACAGTTCTCTACCCCCCCCACCCCCCCACCCCCCCCCCCAAACCAAATCAAATCTCAAAATCTCCCGCAACATTTGGGAGTTTATGTTCTCTTGTAATCTCCTTCTCTCTCACCCCCTCCCCTCCCCCCCCCCCCCACAATCCCCGTTCTCCTTTTAACTTATCTTAACGCATCCCACAACCACAAAGTTATCAGGCGGAATAACTCATCATTTTTTTGGCAAATAGGAGCGCGCGATCTGAATAAGATTGAGATTGTCTTTCCTTGCACGCTCTTCATTTATGGTTTCCAGGCATCAGATAATTTTTTTTGTTTTCCTTGCCTTCCTATCATTAAATCCTGTTGTCTGTGTGGAGTTATGTCCACCTAGTTAGGAGGAAATTCGAATTTAATAATTTGTTCGAATTCAATTTAAACTTTAATCTTGAAAATATATTATCGACATCGATCGGTGTGGTTTGACCACATAGAATTCCACACATTCGTAACAAGTTGGCATGCAGTGGGGTTGAATCGCAGTGAATTATACCACAGTGGTAGCAAGATTACCTTGAATAACTGACTGGGGAGACAAACATTGTGTCTAACTCCTCTCCTACGTTACTTCCCTTGGCGATTACGGAAAACATTTTCACAGACATATTTTCACAGATACATTTTCACAGACATGTGAGTTGAATGTAAGACACAGATTTTAGACCTGATCAATAGATGGGTTCAAGGTAAAGGTTTAGGCTCATATTTAAAGGTAAAATGTAGCGAGGTGTATTGGTGTGGTATCTCTGCTTAATACAGTAGCTGTGCAATGGCTGCAGCTATATTACGGCATTATAACACATAAGCTGTGGGATTTCTGCAGCTATGATTGATCATTATAACACATTAGCTGTGTGTGTTATGGCTGTAGCCCATAGGTCAGTGGTGTATCATGCTTAGGTTACTGGTGTATTATCCATTGGTAACTGATGTATCATCCACAGGCTACTTGTGTATTATCCCTCTTTACTTCTCGTCTTCCCCCCATATTGAAATTCCCTCTTTACCTCCTTACCCATTTTCAACCTCCTTCTTTACGTCCTACCTCCAATTCTTTCTCCCCCCGCCTCTTCTTGTCTCTTCTAATTTCAAATAGTAAAACACGGAGCCCCTCGGTTTGGGGAGGCCATTAAACGGAAGTAAACGTCACCAAATGGCGGTAGCGCGCGGGAGTCGCTGGCACGTTCTATCCCGGCAGCCACTCAGCCTAATCAGCCAGTAAAAAGGCCAATGCGAAGGATTCAAGACGGGAACCCTAGACTTTATAGTCTTCTAGGAGCGCTACCATCTTCGGGACCACCTTGAAGGGGTTAGAAGGTCGACCTCCCCCCGGGGTTCTCGGGGAAACTGAGTGCAACTCTGAAGTTGGACTAGCTTGAGAAGTAGTGCAGCGAGCTAACAGACAAGTTTGGGTAGCTTTAACTAATGTAGGAGACCGGCGGAAGGGTTTCAGGAATTTAAACTTAAAGCAAATTTAAGCAATTTAATAAAGTATTCAATAACAAATTTTACAACAATATTAATTCTGTAAGACCTTAATATAATATCGCTTTATCAACGATTGCCAACTACAAGTATACCGACTTGTTACATCAAATTAAATCATAAATTCGGCGTTGCAACATTTAATGAAGCTTTAGTTTACATTTTAGCTGGTGATAATGTGTGTAGTGTGCGTAATGTGCGTACTTTATGTAATGTGCATAATGTATGTATTGTGCGTAATGTATGAAAGTGCATAATGTATGTAATGTGCGTATTGTGCGTAATGTATGCAATGTGAGCAATGTGCATAATGTATGTTATGTATGTAATGTGCATAGTGTGCGTAAAGATGTGAGGAGAATGAATCTAGAACGGTGAAATTAAAAAATAGCTTCATATAATTGTTATGTTACGTGTACTAAATGAAGGAAAAACGCCACAAGTGATCTAACCAGAGACGTGGACACCTTTAAAACTGAACACTTTTGTGATAACTTTGTTAGGAGTTCATCAACAGTGAACAACACAGCGTTGTTAATAAGTGCATTGTGGGTGGAGGATGTAAACGGGGGTATGTTTCCATGAAAACTATGAATCCTACATCAGTAAGTGGTAGCTAAATCTGTATCATGGCTGCAGCCGTCACACGGCTAATGTGTTATAATAATGTGTCATAGCTACAGCCATCACACAGCTTAAGTGTTATAATACTGTATCATAGGATGATACACCACTAACCTATTTGGATGATACACCACTAGCCTATGGAGATGATACACCACTAACCTATGGGGATGATACATCACAAACCTATGGAGAATATACACCACAAACATCATAATATGGAGATGATACACCACTAACAAATGGAGATGATTGCACCAGTAATTGATATTTTAACATTAAGCCCCAAGATGAAATATAAAACATTTACAACTTCAAATAAATAATTTTCGCACAACCTTAAATGACGGGGAAATTTTTTACACGCTCTTTTTTCTATAGGGTACGTCCACAAAGGAAAATCTTTTGTGCGGGGAGGTTAGAGCAAATGGGTTGGCTCATATCATTTCCGCTTACACATCAAATGTGGTATTAGACATGGTTTGGCCAAGTAAACAAGGATTGGATGAGAGGAATGGACAGAACTAAAAAGTAGACTGGAACGACTGCTTGCAACTCGTTGATCAGAGTCTAATTACTGAAATGACCTGTCACAACGTCTTCCCACATTCCATCCCAATATCCTTAAGTTGAGACAGGTCGTTATCCTTAAGTTAAGACAGGTCGTTATCATTAAGTTAAGACAGGTCGTTATCCTTAAGTTAAGACAGGTCGTTATCCTTAAGTTGAGACAGGTCGTTATCCTTAGGTTGAGACAGGTCGTTATCCTTAAGTTAAGACAGGTCGTTATCCTTAAGTTAAGACAGGTCGTTATCCTTAAGTTAAGACAGGTCGTTATCCTTAAGTTAAGAAAGATCGTTCTCAATAAGTAGAGTTGTTGTTTTGTATGTAACTTTTTTATATTTCCCCATCACCCACTACTCTAACTCAGCATTCCACTCAACCCCTCAGCATACCTGATCTGTAACACTGTGTAATCAACACATCACCCACTACTCTAACTCAGCACTCCACTCAACCCCTCAGCATACCTGAGCTGTAACACTGTGTAATCAACACATCGCACAATACCCGAAAATACTAACCCACCATTCCACTCAGCCCCCAGCTGTGTATTCAACATATCACCCACAACCCCAACCTTCCAACCCACCAACTCACCAACCCACCAGCCCCCCAATCCACCAACCTACCAACCCACCAACTCACCAAATCACAACCCATCAACCCACCAACATCCCATTCCACTCATCCCTCAGCATACATGAGCGGGAACACTGTAAAATCAACTTATCACCCACTATCCCAACCAGAGACCGACCGAAAGGGATTTTCTGATGTTGGCCGAAACCGAAACTAGGCCGAAAGTTAAAAATGTCTTTTGGCCAAAACCGAAGCCGAAACCAAAAGCTTAACGAGACTTTCGGCCGAAACTGAAGCCGAAACCAAAATTTTAAAGTAACTTTCGGCCTAAACCGAAGCAAAAGCCGAAATCGAAAAATTTTGAAATTCGTTCACGCATACATTCTGCATACATCGAAAAATGATGGGGGAAAGTATCGATATTTACTTTCTTTTTATAAAAAAATGAGATCATCGTGAAAATGAATAAATAAACATCTAATGAATACTTTAGCTTCAACTATTTAAAATATAAAATTAATTTAACTTTCTTTAAAATGTTTTTTAAAGTAGTAAGGTAAGAGAAAATTTGGACCGGTGGAGAAGGTAGGGGAAACTTCATGCAAATTAGAACTTTGAGAGCCCTTTGCTTTCATAATATAATTGCAACCTAGAACATACACCTACAATAATCATTGTGGCTCCAATAGAACAAACTGTCACCTAAATATCAACTAAGTTTAAACAAATATCACCCCAATGTTTCGCGGTTATCGTTACACTAATGCTTTGTGTTTTCATGAACAGCTGGCAAGATATCGCTGTATTAATATTTAGGATCAGTTCACACGATCAAATTTTCCTTGAAGCATTTGATGCAATTCGTGTATGAAGCCTTGTCACAACTTTCAAATTACTATTTGATCTAATTCCCCAAAAAAGAAACCACGCACAAAATAGTGCGTTCATACAACAATTTGACGCGAAATTTGATCGTGTGAACCGACGCTATGTCTAGTACCAACACACTAGTCTTTCTTTGCTGGTGACGTCATTATTTTGTTCTTCAACCAACCTCCCTCACCCCCAATGGTGGGGGGGGGGAATTATTTTTTTAACCGGGTCTTTTTACAATTGTTGTTCTGGCGGGTCGTGACGGAGAATCGCAAAAGACATCTAAATTGGTCGCCAAAATCATAAAAGTAAACATGTCTGTAGTAGGCCTACTGCATAATTATTATACGAACCCATAATACATGCACACGTGTGTTATTTCGTCAACAATGTTTATGAGCATGATTATGATGAATTTCAAGAAATGAATGAATGGAAAAATCCTAAGTTTCCTTACTATTTTTTTAAAATAAAAATAAATAATAATGGAAATATTACGATTTCCTATCATTGTGCAATATTATTCAGCTTTGCCTATGACAACATTGATGAGAATCATAATGATAAATCAACATAAATATCGCAAATGAAGTAACTTAATAAACCTAGGGTTCCAAATTTTATTTTTGAAATAAATTTAAACACAAATAATGATATAAATATTTAGTTTTTCTTCCATAAAACTGTTTACATTTGTCTAGGCCTAGTTGATATTTTTTTTTTGTAAATATAGGACACGCAGTTCAACATGCAGCTGTGAGCAGTTTTCGCTGAGTATTAGTCATATAGCATACGATGACAGCAAGACGGCGAGCAATAATGAATATCGGTTCCCGGCTTAGAGACAGATCGACAGTCTGACTTCTGGTAGATGACCGCAAACCTCAGTGACAGAAAGACAGTCTGACTTCTGGTAGATGACCGCAAACCTCAGAGACAGATAGACAGTCTGACTTCTGGTAGATGAACGCAAACCTCAGTGACTTTAATCAGGCATCCTTCGGATTAACGTATATTCCAAAAACAACTCTGGATTGTGAAATAATCAAAAACTTTCTGAGTATGGCTCCCCAGATCCCTCCTTTTCCACTGAAGAACCATCGGTCACTTCGATTTCTGCACTACTTACCGATACATGACAGTATAGCTGGCCCCGAAATATGCGCTGCCTTTTGGCGTAGTTAGTGTTAGTGGCGCCAGGGGAAAGCCAAGATTTTTGCCACGCTCCCTTTCTAGATGGAAAACTCTGCAGTTGTCAGAATTGCCACCCTTTTACTTATAGAATAAGTGACTCCTGGGCAGACCCCACACCTCCCCCCACTGTCTACACCACTGGCAGAGTTGTAACTATAATAGAGTGTTTGGCGTCCATTGACAATATTCATTTTCCCGCTCCCCCCCCCCTTAACTCTGCAACCCATTTATTTCATCTAATAAATACCATCAAAGGCTATTTTGCCACCCCGCTAGTCCAGCGCCCGGGGACATCTTTCACCCCTCTTCCCCCTCTGGCCACTCGCACTGCCCACCTGAAAATTTCAAATATTCCCCAGGAAGAAATTGTCTGAAAGAAAACTGAGATCTCCTTTCGCTGACATGGTTCCTCCTTTTAGTAGACTTAAACACAGTAACAGGTAATAGTAGACTTAAACACTGAAATAGTTAATAGCCGACTTAAACAATGAATAGGTAATAGTATGATTCTTTTCATAGTACATTTGTTTTAAACGTATTATTTTTATTTAAGTAAGTTTCAATCAAATTTATCTAATCAGTTTATCTAATCTATGGTGGCTATGTTGACAATGGTGACTATGGTGACAATGGTGACAATGGTAACAATGGTGACTGTAGTGACTTTTGTGACTATGGTAACTATGTCAACAGTGGTGAGACTGGATTACTATGGTGACTGTGGTGGCTGTCGTCCTCGTACTATCCTAAAACGAGTAGACCTAACATTTTGTCTAAATTGATTAAGCTTATAGTTTACTTATAACTAGGACTTTGCATTGTCTACATTTATTTTTCTATTAATTGAAATTGAAATTGTTTGTTTCTCCCTTTAATCTTGGAGTCGTCTGCTCTTTTCCCAAATGTAAACTAATTCATTACTTAGCTAAAGTGTTAAAAAATGTATTTTATTTTGTAATTATTACTTTTTAGATTTTATTTTTGCCTCTTTGAAGTTTTTTCCCCCTTCTTACTTCTACATTGGGGGATTTTATTCGATTTTATGATCAAGACGCTCCTGGCTTTGCTCAACCCGGATGTAATCAGCTATATAAGCTAGGTGGCCGAATGGTCTGAATCAACTCCATCTTTGTGGTCTGGAGTTCCATCCCCAGCAAAAAACACACCAGCATTGGTGGATGGGACTCGTTAACCTTGGATGGTAATTCATCTAAGAGATGGGACTCGTTAACCTTGGATGGTAATTCATCTAAGAGATGGGACTCGTTAACCTTGGATGGTAATTCATCTATAAGAGATGGGATTCGTTAACCTTTGTTTGGTATTTCATCTAAAAGACGGAAAACACTGATTTCATCCTCATTATGACACGTGGACACAAGGAAAATTCCAACAACTCCTCCGAGCTGTTTCTTCCCCAAATGCTGCCCTTGCGGTTATCCGGGGGGGGGGAGGGGGAGGTGGTTTGTTATCCAGGGAACCAGCTTTTCATCATAATCGAAAAGTGATATCATCCAGCAAAGTCTAAGCCATTGTGACGGACGGATGCCAGAGAAAAAAAATATGGAAACGATTATAATATGATAGATTTTAAGCAATGTGGCGTTACTGCAGTGGAAGACTTTAAATAGGAGTCTGAGGTTCAAAACACAACATTTTAATTTGCCAAAAACTCGTTTATTTTAGGCTTAGCCTATGAAGTTGGAATAAGTCAACGGGCGCTTCAAAATGGCAGGGCCTTCAAATGAATAAACAGATTGTTTGCAATGTCATGACGTTGAATAAGTAAAGAGGCCATCGAAAATGTCGTAAAAAATGCCGTCCTAAATGGAGTCCAAAAGGGCATCCAAAATGCCGTCAAAATGCCGTCCAGAATGCAACCCAAAATGCCGTCAAAATGCCGTCGTAATGCCGTCAAATTGTTGTCCAAAATGCCGTCGAAATGCCGTCCAAAATGCCATCACATTGCCGTTACGATTAAGAGATAAATAATGTGATTAAAAGTTTGATTGGATTATTTTCAATATTTGTTTTTTCCACCAGGTGGCGCCGACAGAATGATCACGAGAATTTTTGACGGAATGATGAGCTCTTTCCTTTAGCATCACTGGTGTGCCGGCAGGGTTTAAATTGTGTGTCTGTGGGCATCTGTGTGCGTATGTGTGTATGCATGTGTGCGTGTGTTTGCAGGGTGACATTGAAGGAGATAGACCTATGGTATAAAGTTAGACACTGTTGTGTGTTCTGAGTGTTTATGTGTGAGTATGTGTTTATGCATGTGTGCGTGTGTTGGCAGGGTGACATTGAAGGAGATAGACCTATGGTATAAAGTTAGACACTGTTGTGTGTTCTGAGTGTTTATGTGTGAGTATGTGTGTATGCATGTGTACGTGTGTTGGCAGGGTGACATTGAAGGAGATAGACCTATGGTATAAAGTTAGACACTGTTGTGTGTTCTGAGTGTTTATGTGTGAGTATGTGTGTATGCATGTGTGCGTGTGTTGGCAGGGTGACATTGAAGGAGATAGACCTGGGGTCACCAAACTAAGGTCCGCGGCCCAGATCCGGCCCGCGAGGCCTGTTTATCCGGCCCGCCGACAATACTTGACTTTACTTGATGGAACACGAGACATTGTGATAAAATTTCAATATTATGTTTAGAATTCTAGGAGATCTTCACATGGAGACCTCCTGGCTGCAATGCGACTTAATTTACCATTGTCAATTTTAATTTAGCGTATATAGATTTTCTTGTTTATTGTAGACGTTTACCCTCGAACTCCCAAAATCGTACAATATCGCCTGAGAATCGCACAATACTGTAACTTAAAATTAAATTTTTAAAAAATATTCATTATATATACTATATGACCTGCTCACATCACAGCGCCTAGTGGGATTGCGTTAAACTGGCGTCAAAAAGATTAACTACTAAAAGTAGTTGACCGACGTTTATATAGCAATCTGCGGTCACTTTGTTCTGCAGACGTGTATTTGATATAGATATTATTTTATATTTTAATGGACGTACAGATTATAACATTCTGTCAGTGGTAAAAAATTAAGTTACTTGTGAAATTTAACATTTGTCCAACTCCAAGACGCAGGTCAGCATAAAACAAGATGTATTTAAATGACATCAATTTAAAAACTTACCAATTAGCTTGAGGTTATTTTTTTTTAGGGAAAAGATTGTATTAAAAAATAATATAATAAGAATCCAAATCCCTTAAGTCTATTTCCGCTGATATATCATAGTCTTACAACTACCACAAACTGTAAATATGTGAAAGGAGTGTTGGAAACATACAGGGACATTAAAAATAGTATTCGCCGCAGTTGGAACTATCAGCCTTTCGACACGTTCAGTCGTGTAGAGAACAGAAGAACTTGGAGAGAACATAGTGCTACAGATACGTGCTACAGATACGTGCTACAGATACGTGCTACAGATACGTGCTACAGATACGTCAGAAAGCTAGGAACCTGATGTGGTATTCTCTGGCTATGGGTGAGTCTACTTATCTCTCGAGTACGTTCACAACTTCTCGTGTTTATTTGTGGTGCCAATTTCGACTTTCAGAAAACGGTAGAGTTGGCATGCCTTTGCAGCACACATGGAACAACCACTGGAAAAGACATGTTCGTGGAAGTGCAAAAACGTTTGTAGACTATAACCTTCAGTGGGATCAGCTTCGATGTGTTGATGGGGAGGGGGGCAATAACATGGCTGGAGAGAGGAAAGGTCCTTTGGGGCAGATAAGGACTCAATTGGTAAATTTGCAAATTCCGGACTCTCTGTTCAGTCGTTTCTGGTCGACATCACATCCTACATTAATGAACTGAACTTGGAACTTCTGGGAATGGATAACCTCATATGTGATCTCTACGGATTCATCAAAGGACTTTGGAGAAAGGTGTCATTGAAGCACAGCTGGAAGGAGAGCACTTTTCCCATTTTCTCGGTTTCAAACAGTTTTGCTCTAAAATAGACAAACAGGGCCGGCCTTAGGCCACTGCACCTATGCGGCCGCAGTGGGCCCCGCACTTTATTTTCTAATACAAAATCTCAATTTTCACTTATAATCCTTACCCAGACTCGCAAACCATTTTGCATAGGGCCCCGCAATTGTTAGGGCCGGCCATGTAGACAAAGATGTCAACCTCGATTTTCTGGAGAACAAAAGTATTGTTGACTTGAAGAATTTTTCTTTGAGATCTTGACAGAATTGAGACATCTGTTATAGTATCCGTTTAATTGTAACCCCTATGATGGCCAGTTGAACTACAGATGAAGTTCACTCAATGGCAAGCAAATGACTTGTTGAAAAAGAAGCACAGAAAAGGAAAAGTTATGGCATTTGACCGCTGCTTACCGGATGTTAATTTTCTGAAACTTGAGAGCTTTTTCGCTGGTACGGCAAGAATGTTTGAAACAACCTATGTCTGTGAGCAAACATTTTCAAAAATGAAGTATGTGAAGTCACCACATCGTATGAGAGCTACTAATAAACATTGGGAAACAATTCTTTTGATTGGATGCAGCAATTCCAAACCAATTATTGATGATACATTGGAAGCCAAACGTCAGTTTCACAAATCTCACTAACTTTTTTTGCTGCTTAGTTTGTGAGATTGGAATATGTGCACACTAGGTCTGAAGTAATTATCTCTTTGCAAACGTCGCGTTCTTTGATAACTTTTAGTAAATAAATATGTTGATTGTCTTTTTTTTTTTGTACATTGCAGGCCACTCACCCATGATTACCATGAAATACTAAATTTAGATTTCGTCTTTTTTTCCCCCAGAGCTTTCTTTCTGGCCTACAGGTATTACATGGAATAATTATACAGCCCGCGCCTGTCATTTTGTCCGTTACACGGGCCACTGTGAAAAATGTTTGGTGACCCCTGATCTAGACCTGTTACCACCTATATCACGTTACCTCCTATGTAACGTTACCTCCTATGTCACGTTACCTCCTATGTCACGTTACCTCCTATGTCACGTTACCTCCTTTGTCACGTTACCTCCTATGTCACGTTACCTCCTATGTCACGTTACCTTCTATGTCACGTTACCTCCTGTGTCACTTTACCTCCTATGTCACGTTAACTCCTATGTCGTGTTACCTCCTATGTCACGTTACCTCCTAGGTCGTGTTACCTCATATGTCGTGTTACCTCCTATGTCACGTTACCTCCTATGTCGTGTTACCTCCTATGTAGTGTTACCTCCTGTGTCGTGTTACCTCCTATGTCACGTTATCTCCTATGTCGTGTTACCTCCTGTGTCACGTTACCTCCTATGTCGTGTTACCTCCTGTGTCGTGTTACCTCCTATGTCACGTTACCTTCTATGTCAAATTACCTCCTATGTCCTGTTACCTCATATGTCGTGTTACCTCCTATGTCACGTTACCTCCTATGTCGTGTTACCTCCTACATCGGGTTACCTTATATATCGTGTTACCTCCTATGTCGTGTTACCTCGTATGTCGTGTTACCTCCTGTGTCGTGTTAACTCCTATGGCCTGTTACCTCCTGTGTCACGTTACCTCCTATGTGCTGTTACCTCCTATGTCGTGTTACCTCCAATGTTATGTTACCTCCTATGTCCTGTTACCTACTATGTTCTGTTACCTCATATGTTCTGTTACCTCCTATATCGTGTTACCTCCTATGTCGTCTTACCTCCTATTTCGTGTTACCTCCTATGTCCCGTTACTCCTATGTCACGTTACTTCCTATGTCGTGTTACCTCCTATTTCGTGTTACCTTCTATGTCACGTTACCTCCTATGTTCTGTTACCTCCTATGTCGTGTTACCTCCTATGTTCTGTTACCTTCTATGTCTCGTTACCTCCTATGTCGTGTTACCTCATATGTTCTGTTACCTCCTATGTCGTGTTACCTCCTATGTCCCGTTACCTTATATGTCACGTTACCTCCTATGTCGTGTTACCTCCTGTGTCGTGTTACCTTCTATGTCACGTTACCTCCTATGTTCTGTTACCTCCTTTGTCGTGTTATCTCCTATGTTCTGTTACCTCCTATGTCGAGTTACCTCCTATGTCTTGTTACCTCCTATGTCGTGTTACCTTCTATGTTCTGTTACCTCCTATGTCGCCTTACCTCCTATGTCATGTTACCTCCTATGTGCTGTTACCTCCTATGTCTTGTTACCTCCTATGTCGTGTTACCTTCTATGTTCTGTTACCTCCTATGTCGTGTTACCTCCTATGTTCTGTTACCTTCTATGCCGTGTTACCTTCTATGTTCTGTTACCTCCTATGTCGTGTTACCTCCTATGTTCTGTTACCTCCTATGTCCTGTTACCTACTATGTTCTGTTACCTCCTATGTCGTTTTACCTCCTATGTCCTGTTACCTCCTATGTCGTTTTACCTCCTATGTCGTGTTACCTCATATGTTCTGTTACCTCCTATGTCGTGTTACCTCCTATGTTGTCTTACCTCCTATTTCGTGTTACCTCCTATGTCCCGTTACTCCTATGTCACGTTACTTCCTATGTCGTGTTACCTCCTATGTCGTGTTACCTTCTATGTCACGTTACCTCCTATGTTCTGTTACCTCCTATGTCGTGTTACCTCCTATGTTCTGTTACCTCCTATGTCTTGTTACCCCCTATGTCGTGTTACCTCCTTTGTCGTGTTACTCCTATGTTCTGTTACCTCCTATGTCGTGTTACCTCCTATGTCAGGTTACTCCTATGTTCTGTTACCTCCTATGTCGTGTTACCTCCTATGTCGTGTTACCTTCTATGTCACGTTACCTCCTATGTTCTGTTACCTCCTATTTCGTGTTACCTCCTATGTTCTGTTACCTCCTATGTCTTGTTACCTCCTATGTCGTGTTACCTCCTATGTTCTGTTACCTCCTATGTCGTGTTACCTCCTGTGTCGTGTTACCTTCTATGTCACGTTACCTCCTATGTTCTGTTACCTCCTTTGTCGTGTTATCTCCTATGTTCTGTTACCTCCTATGTCGAGTTACCTCCTATGTCGTGTTACCTCTTATGTTCTGTTACCTCCTATGTCTTGTTACCTCCTATGTCGTGTTACCTTCTATGTTCTGTTACCTTCTATGTCTTGTTACCTCCTATGTCGTGTTACCTCCTATGTTCTGTTACCTCCTATGTCGTGTTACCTCCTATGTCAGGTTACTCCTATGTTCTGTTACCTCCTATGTCGTGTTACCTCCTATGTTCTGTTACCTCCTATGTCGTGTTACCTCCTATGTCAGGTTACCCCATATGACGTGTGACCGTAAGATATTTCGGAGCCTATAACAGTCCAAACGCAGAATTAATAATATAGAAATTTGCTTAAAATGTTTTAGTCAATAAAAAGCGAGCGATGGAAATGTAAAAACAACATCTGAATAACCGGAGAGAAAAATAAACGTTTCTCAAGCAGTCGAACCGAAAACAACAACAAAAAACACCAAAAAAAAAAGCTGAACAGAAACATTGAACACATGGCATGTGTAGTCATATATTGAACACATGGGATGTGTAGTCATAGATTGAACGCATGGCATGTGTAGTCATATATTGAACACATGGGATGTGTAGTCATAGATTGAACGCATGGCATGTGTAGTCATATATTGAACACATGGGATGTGTAGTCATAGATTGAACGCATGGCATGTGTAGAATCAGAGATTGAAGACATGACATGTGTAGTCAGGGATTGAAGACATGGCATGTGTAGTCAGAGATTGAACACAGGGTATGTGTAGAGTCAGAAACTAAACACATGGCATGTTTAGTCAGAGATTGAAGACATGGCATGTGTAGTCAGAGATTGAACACAGGGTATGTGTAGAGTCAGAAACTGAAGACATGGCATGTGTAGTCAGAGATTGAACACAGGGTATGTGTAGAGTCAGAAACTGAAGACATGGCATGTGTAGTCAGAGATTGAACACAGGGTATGTGTAGAGTCAGAAACTGAAGACATGTCATGTGTAGTCAGAGATTGAACACAGGGTATGTGTAGAGTCAGAATCTAAAGACATGGCATGTGTAGTCAGAGATTGAAGACATGGCATGTGTAGTCAGAGATTGAACACAGGGTATGTGTAGAGTCAGAAACTGAAGACATGGCATGTTTAGTCAGAGATTGAAGACATGGCATGTGTAGAAATGCTAATTAGACGGACGTCCACCGCTGGCCTCAGATTGACCATCTCCAAACCTGCTGTGGTTGTATTGCTGGTGGAAAGGAACAAAAAAACGAACTGTTGCCATTAAAAGATGAAAGTGATCCATTGGTAGGGAGATGTCCTGATTGAATATGGAAATATTGTCACTCGGTTAGGAGATGTCGGGAAAGAATGGTAATTACCATACATAGGGGTCCATTCGGAAATAGGTAATTTTTGGACTATCACACGTTAGAATGGGAAAGAAAGTGCAAGTCAGATCCTACATTTTGTTTTAAATGCAATTATTTGATTTTCAATTCATCACAAATATTTGCAATGCTTTCTATAATGACGTTATATGTTCAACAGCCAGCATGACGTCAGAGGATCAGCAGCCAGCATGACGTCAGAGGATTATCAGCCAGCATGGCGTCAGAGGATCAGCAGCCAACATGACGTGAGAGGATCAGCAGCCAACATGACGTCAAAGGTTCAGCAGCCAACATGACGTTTATTATTATTATTATTATTATTAGTGGTCTTATATTGCGTGGTACAGCAGCCCGATCTGTACATAAAAATTATAGCAAAAGAGCCATGATCGTGACATTAAAATAAAATACATTTATTTAATAATGAACAGCTGTGTAACAACAAAACAAAAGCACGTGTATATTCACCCAACCCAAGAACTTGTACATGTCAAGCCATGGACGGCAGCCAGCAGCATCGTTTATCGGTGGTAAGGGGGGGGGGGGAAGGATTCAGCAGCCAAAATGACGTTAGAGAATCGGCAGACAGGTTTAAGATAACTGTAGTATTAGCAGTTAAGTTAAAATAACTGTAGTATTAGCAGTTAAGATAAGATAACTGTAGTATTAGCAGTTAAGATAAGATAACTGTAGTATTAGCAGTTAAGTTAAGATAACTGTAGTATTAGCAGTAAAGTTAAGATAACTGTAGTATTAGCACACTTTTAAAAATCAGCCATATTAAAACGGAAATTTTTTTTAGAAAAGGAAAAAAAATGCGAAAACTGACAATGTGAACTCTTTAAATAAAACCAACAAGATGTATGATATCATGATAACCACGTACACAATAAAGATGTTCTCAAGTGCACGCATATCAACAAAAGTGTCAACAAATACAATGCTCAATGGCTCGTCCATCCGACAGTCTGAATGGAATAAAACCAATCCATTTATTATCAAGTACTTTGCTTAAAAACTGTGAATAACCAACATTGCGGGCATCAGAAGCGTGAGCGCCACCTGTTGAGCCCGCATACAAAATGTGTGTTCCCCGCCCGCCAACGCGACGGCAGACGTTCAAATCAGATGGCGGCCTTTTTGAATATCAAAAATAAATTGTAGCTTGTATTGTTTCGTTGACAACAGAAGGGCGAAGTGAGTTTGTAGAATGAGTTCTGTGTCAGGTGAATACCTCGTATGGCAATCGCGTGACCGGATTAAGGTGATTTGAATAAGCAAATAATTTATTCATATATTTTTCTTCTTTTTTTAATAAATGCCAAAGCCTTCAACACTTAACAGGTGTTTTTTTTTTTAACCCAGACTAGGCGCGGCAACAGTAGTATATGACAGGTGATAATTTTTAATTAGTTAGAACCATTCTCTATGCCTAGTACATCACCCATTGGTCTAATTAATAGAAAAGTATAGATCTACTGCCTGTATTGTATTACCGGCTGATATTTCACAATTTTGAAAAAGATGGGACGCAGAGTTAACGTACTTTAGGCATAGGCACGCGTGTCTCATGGCACTTTAGGCATAGGAAAGGGTGTGTCATGGTACTTTAGGCATAGGAAAGGGTGTGCCATGGTTCTTTAGGCATAGGCACGTGTGTCTCATTGCACTTGAATGCACGAATGGCGTGGTGGCGGTACGCATGCAAACAGTGGGATTATCTCACACTTCGTGATTTCCCTCTAAAAACTATTTTGACTATTTAAAATAAAGTATGTCAGATTAAAACACATTTTTATATAAACGCTTACATAATATTTTTCCCTGGAGTTGGTGAATTACAATTTTAAAATAATCGCTTACATAATATGTTTCCCTGGAGTTGGTGAATTACAGTTTTAAAATAATCGCTTACATAATAAGTTTCCCTGGAGTTGGTGAATTACAATTTTAAAATAATAGCTTACATAATATGTTTCCCTGGAGTTGGTCAATTACACTTTTAAATGTTTACGAATACGTGAAGTGACGTCTGGAGGCATAACAGCTTTTGTTTCAATTTAATGAAGAGGAAAATTTTTGAAAAGATACAGATTGTACAAGTTGTTAACAGCACGAAACACTTTCAACTACATTACAAACAACACTAACTAAACGTGTAATACAGGCAAGTCAATTCATTCAAAGGGCAAATACAATTGACCTTCAGTCATGTTTACGTATTGAATGAATTGTGCAGCTCGGTTTAACTCACGATAATCACAACGTTTGCTTCCCGATCTTGTCAGGGCAATTTGTCTCTCCAATACTGCATTCTCAAGTTGTTTGTCCAATAAAGGCTACTGCAATCTCAAAGTTTTTGTGCAATTCAGCCAACTCAGGGTGCCTGTACAATTTGTACAATACTGCCATCTTGGCCTGTACAATTTGTACAATACGGCCATCTTGGCCTGTACAATTTGTACAATACTGCCATCTTGGCCTGTACAATTTGTACAATACTGCCATCTTGACCTGTACAATTTGTACAATACTGCCATCTTGACCTGTACAATTTGTACAATACTGCCATCTTGACCTGTACAATTTGTACAATACTGCCATCTTGACCTGTACAATTTGTACAATACTGCCATCTTGACTTGTACAATTTGTACAATACTGCCATCTTGGCCTGTACAATTTGTACAATACTGCCATCTTGACCTGTACAATTTGTACAATACTGCCATCTTGGCCTGTACAATTTGTACAATACTGCCATCTTGGCCGGTCTTTCAAAGAGTGCCATCACCATGCTTAGAAAATGCACCGGTCACTGAAGAGAGGATGAAACAAAAACAGTTTTAACACAATTTAATCGACAACAATGCTGCTCAAATAACACATTTACTTTCATTTGCGTTTAAATAAATAAGCTATACATTAAAACTGCAGTAGAGCAGTAACCTCCTAAGGCTTGCAGGCTCCGCATGCACTTTGCAGGGGTTGATGTCAATCCCTTCCCCATAAACCTACTAAACATCAATAACTCGTAAAATATTGAGTACGGTTCCCCATAGAAAGTGATAATGTAAAGGACCCTTGGAGACAAAATGTTTGAGAACCACTGCACTAGAAAATTAGCTAAGGGAATATCCCAAAATGGAGCATTTTAATAATTCTAATTTTTTTAAAGTAAAAAAAACGTATTTTACAAAGTCGAGCTAACAAGATAAATGGGAGTTACAAGGTGACCTTTACCCACGTCATATCCCTTATGTTAGCCTGCACGGTTTGGCTACGTCACAGCCCTTGTGTTAGCCTGCACGGTTTGGCTAAGTCACAGTTATTGTTTTAACATGCACATAGTTTTGTTACGCAGAACAATAGTTTAAGCATAGGGCCACCATTTGTGGTATTATATTCTGCCACCTAGGCGCTGAACATTCTATGGATTTTGGTAAATAGAGCGTGGTTGTTCGTCCGTCAAGATCGATTAGGACCATCTAGTCATCCGATTTGGGGGGGGGGGGGGGGGTCTCGGTGAGTTCTTAGGTGGCCTGCTAGTCCTATCCGTGCTCGGAATAGTCTCTGGCACGCGGGCAAGGGAAAGTTGCTGTAATTGTTGATCTATGGTTGCTCTTTCAGACTAGCCTGCATGTCTCAGCTGTGGCTCTCCTACTGGCTTCATGAGATGGAGCCGCTTTCTTGACAGCTGATCTCCACATGGCTCTGTCATGGGCTATATGCACCTATTCAATAGGGTTGATGCTGAAGGCCTTTAGTGCCGATTTCATTGTGTCCTTGTAACGTTGTCTTTGACCTCCTTGAGAGTGATTGCCTAGTTCACCGAATGTGCAATGTACTAGTGTGCAATAGACTGGTGTGCAATGGACTGGTGTGCAATGGACTTGTGTTCAGTGGACTGGTGTGCAATAGACTGGTGTGCAATGTACTGGTGTGCAATAGACTGGTGTGCAATGGACTTGTGTGCAATGGACTTGTGTGCAATAGACTGGTGTGCAATAGACTGGTGTGCAATTGGTGTGCAATAGACCGGTGTGCAATAGACTGGTGTTAAATAGAATGGTGTGCAATATACTGGTGTGCAATGGACTGGTGTGCAATGGACTGGTGTGCAATGGACTGGTGTGCAATGGACTTGTATGCAGTGGACTGGTGTGCAATAGACTGGTGTGCAATGCACTGTTGTGCAATAGACTGGTGTGCAATGGACTTGTGTGCAATGTACTTGTGTGCAATAGACTGGTGTGCAATAGACCGGTGTGCAATAGACTGGTGTGCAATAGACTGGTGTGCAATATACTGGTGTGCAATGGACTGGTGTGCAATGGACTTGTGTGCAATGGACTGGTGTGCAATGGACTGGTTGCAATAGACTGGTGTGCAATAGACTGGTGTGCAATAGACTGGTGTGCAATAGACTGGTGTGCAATGGACTGGTGTGCAATAGACTGGTGTGGAATAGACTGGTGTGCAATAGACTGATGTGCCATAGACTGGTGTGCAATAGACTGGTGTGCAATGGACTTGTGTGCAATAGACTGGTGTGCAATAGACTGGTGTGCAATGGACTTGTGTGCAATAGACTGGTGTGCAATAGACTGGTGATCAACTGAACTTGCGCTAGAAAATTCTTGGGACTGTTTATTTCAGAAATTTTTAACATGAAAAGCATTTTTTTCCATATTAACATATTTGTAAATAAAAATATAAAAATTTTGAAGTTTTTTCAACGAAATGTACAGGTGGATCATGAAATGTCAGAGACATCTGTTCTCTATAATTGTTATGAACGTCTCTGTTACATACCCGGAATTGGAGTCACCTTTGAAAACCCTTGCTTTCCTGCATGGCTTTGATATGCAATGATATTTGTAAATACCGGATTAAATTCTCTTCATGTGTGACCCCAGGGGCGTAGCTAGGGTTGGTGTCACCCAGTGCTGTCCGCCCCCCCAGCTACTCCCCCGTATGACCCCAGTGGTGTAACTAGGGTTGGTGTCACTCGGTGCTGTCTGCCCCCCCCCAGCTACTCCCCCTTGTGACCCCAGTGGTGTAGCTAGGGTTTGGTGCCACCCGGTGCTGTCCGCACCCTCCCCCCCCCCAAGCTACCCCACCGTGTGACCCCCACAAACAAAACCAGCAACACACAGTTCATTTGAAACAGTTTGTTTAAAGTAATTTTGAAAGTTATATTTTTTATTTTGATATTTTTGTTTATTCATGTGAAACTTACGTAATTTTTCAATTACAAAAATATTTGTTTGCGCATACGAATTAATGTTTTTTAAAATTCTCTCTAAACTAAAGTCCGGCCCCAAAAGGTGTCCGATGAACAGTGAACCGGCCACCGGTTTGATGATCCTATGGCTAAACCCTCTAACCAACATCTTCTTGGTTCTTGCTAAGCCCTATGACATTAGACCCTAACTAGACATGGCCAATGACTTCACGTATGACACTAGACCATGACGTCACGTATCGTATCCGGAAATTTGGTCGACGGAAACGTGGTCGACGGAAATTTGATCGAACGGAAATTTGGTCGAATCGTTTTTTTTATTTATACGTTAAAATTTTGCGTCAAAGTTCTTTTTGAACGCATTATTTTGTTTTACTATAAAGTATTGTGCGTTCAAAAAGAAATTTGACGAAAATTTTAACGTCTGGACTGAAAAAAAGATTCAACCAAATTTCCGTTCGATCAAATTACCGTCGATCAATTTTCCGTCGACCAAATTTCTTTCGATCAAATTTCCGGTAACCGTCAAGTGTGACATTAGACTACAACTAGACAGGGTTGATGACGTCACGTGTGACATTAGAGCACAACTGCAAATGGCTGACGACTTCACACTGTGTTAAGACGAGAAGTGTAGTCGTGACTTGGGCTGACTAAAGAGCCCAACGGTTTGGGATAGCTGCTGTTCAATGGCTGTGTTTAGACCAGTAGTGTAGTCGTGACTTGGGCTGACTAAAGAGCCCAACGGTTTGGGATAGCTGCTGTTCAATGGCTGTGTTTAGACCAGTAGTGTAGTCGTGACTTGGGCTGACTAAAGAGCCCAACGGTTTGGGATAGCTGCTGTTCAATGGCTGTGTTTAGACCAGTAGTGTAGTCGTGACTTGGGCTGACTAAAGAGCCCAACGGTTTGGGATAGCTGCTGTTCAATGGCTGTGTTTAGACCAGTAGTGTAGTCGTGACTTGGGCTGACTAAAGAGCCCAACGGTTTGGGATAGCTGTTGTTTAATGGTGTCAACAGATGATTGAGTACCCAGATAATGTATCGTCTGCTAGGTTTTGAACGTAGCCAGTGGACTGGAAGCAGAGACGTCGCGTTCTTCTGTATGCAGTTAACAAAGAGGAATTTTACACATATATAGTATAAGTATAGACAAGTATGAGTATAGATTTGTATAAGTATAGACTAGTATAATTATAGATTAGTTATTTTCAGGTGGGACAATAGCGTCCACCTAATGGTTCAAACAATCTAATGAACATTCCATCTTTAGTTAATCCATCCAGTTAAGCCATCCAGTTAAGCCATCTATGTAAAACATCCATTGGAGTTAAACCTTCGATATAGTTAAATCACTCAGTTAAACCATCCAGTTAGTCATCTTGTTTAAACCTTCTAGTGAGTCCACCCAGTCAAACCATCTAGTTATAGACCATACATTTAAACCATCGTGTTAAACAAACGAGCTAAACCATCTTCTTAAACCATCTTCGTAAACCATCCACTTAAACGATCCAATTAAATCATCCAGTTAAAGCATCCACTTAAACGATCCAGTTAAATCATCCTGTTAAACCATCCAGTTAAATCATCCAGTTAAACCATCCAGTTAAACCATCCAGTTAAATCATCCAGTTAAACCATCCAGTTAAACCATCCAGTTAAACCATCCAGTTAAACCATCCAGTTAAACCATCCAGTTAAATTATCCAGTTAAACCATCCAGTTAAACCATCCAGTTAAACCATCCAGTTAAACCATCCAGTTAAACCATCCAGTTAAACCATCCAGTTAATTTATCCAGTTAAACCATCCAGTTAAACCATCCAGTTAAATCATCCAGTTAAACCATCCAGCTAAACCATCCAGTTAAACCATCCAGTTAAATCATCCAGTTAAAACATCCAGTTAAACCATCCAGTTAAACCATCCAGTTTAAATTAACAACAGGATATGAGCAGTTCGCATACGGCCATGTTATGTGAACTAATCACATCCTATATCAGTGTCTGTCATGGAATCAGTAATTCTACTAACAAAAGATCAGTTCTACCTACCTCACCACACACACACACACACTCACACATACACAAACACACTCACTCACACACACACACTCTCACACAAACACACTTACACACACAAACACTCACACGCATCCACACACATTCAAACACACTCACACATACACACACACACACACACCATATGGCCCATCTAAAGTTGTTGGTTACAACTCAGTTAAGTCTTCAGTGGAAAGTTTATTCCATCGTCCACTTCTTTAGCAGCAGTCGGTTACATCAAAGGAGCAGCAGCGCCTGTTGGCCAATGTATTTCTGGTGTCTGTAATGGCAAATTGTCTGGTTTACAGGTTTGAGGGGATTGTCTGTCCTTAGATTTATACCTGACATGATCTGTAAGAACAAAGGTTTGTTGGATTGTTTAAGGTTGAAACAAAAGATGCCGTGCTGGTAACTCTGATCAATCTGCTTGAGGTCGAGAGTACACTCCCTTGAATTTATAGACACGACATTAAATTCAAGACATTTGATACATGTATAGATTGGGATGTACGTCCTACAGTGAACCTCGTTGTTGTCACAATTGGTTGCAGTGAACCTCGTTATTGTCACAATTGGTTGTATTGAGCCCGGTGTTGTCACCATTGGCTGCAGTGAAAGTGTTGTCACCATTGGCTGCAGTGAAAGTGTTGTCACCATTGGCTGCAGTGAAAGTGTTGTCACCATTGGCTGCAGTGAAAGTGTTGTCTCCATTGGATGCAGTGAAAGTGTTGTCTCCATTGGTTGCAGTGAAAGTGTTGTCTCCATTGGTTGCAGTGAAAGTGTTGTCTCCATTGGTTGCAGTGAAAGTGTTGTCTCCATTGGTTGCAGTGAAAGTGTTGTCTCCATTGGTTGCAGAGAAACCAATGTTGTCACAATTGTCCACATGGTCAGTCCCCATCCATGGTATCCCCTTCACATGAACAGTCCCCAAATAATGTATCCTCTCCTTAAAATGGTCAGTCCCCATCCATGGTATCCCTTCCATAGCACCGTTAGTCCCCAAATATGGTATACACTCCCCGACCCATGATATCCCCTCCACAAGGTCAAGCCCCAACCCTCGATATATTGGCGGTATCAGACAGCCAGCACGTCAAGCGCCAGTCCCCATACCACGGTAATGATAAAGGTGTCAGGATGACAACAGATTGAAATGCGCAAATGTGATTTCCTGTGGGGTTTTATGCGCTTTTATTGTCACTGCAACAACGTTGAAAGGGGAGGGAATAGTAGGGCGGGCAGTGCTGCCAGTGACACACTACATTCAATCATTACGATAACGGGGACATCCATTTATGAATTGAATCCACATTAATTGAATTGTTTCTATTTTTGGATTCATTTTTTTAAAACAAATTACAATAATATATTATGACATGAAGATTTATCGAGACTTTAAATAAACAACGCTGAAGTTTTATTTTAGACTCTCTTTGTTTGTTTTGCTGTTTGGTGGGTTGGTTGGTTGGTGGGTTGGTTGGTTGGTGGGTTGGTGGGTTGGTTGGTTGGTGGGTTGGTTGGTTGGTGGGTTGGTTGGTTGGTGGGTTGGTTGGTTGGTTGGTGGGTTGGTGGGTTTAAAAGTTCGATACATTTGCTCTTTCTCTATATTTACTTTGATTATAAGCCGAATAAGAAATCAAGAGTTATGTCCAAGCGGTCAAAGAAAATATGAATTCTACTTCTAGATGAGGACTGACAAGATCTCGCATATTATGTCAAAGGTCACACGAGATAAAACAATCCTGCTTTGGTTTCTTCGACATGGGACGCCATTACTGATGACGATCTCCATGGACGCTCTGAAAAGAGAAAGAAAAAAAAGGAATGTGATGGCCATCTCATTGCAACCATCTTTGGCGTCTCGGGGTAGCTGGTCATCAGTGGTCAGTTTACGATCTGTGGCATTAATTGACATTGCGCTTGGACGTCGGGAGATCTTTTTTACTGTTCCATTTTTTTCGTTTTGACTATTTATAGCCGGCCTCGATTTAATTAAATATTGGTGGCTGAGTCGTCGACAGAAAGTAAGGGGATGCGTCAGGGGTTTGAGGTTTTTTGGGATAGAAGACTCATCGATGGGATATCTGGGATAGAATCCTCAACGATGGGATATCTGGCATAGAAGACTCATCGATGGGATATCTGGGATAGAAGACTCATCGATGGGATATATGGGATAGAAGCCTCAACGATGGGATATCTGGGATAGAAGACTCATCGATGGGATATCTGGGATAGAAGCCTCAACGATGGGATATCTGGGATAGAAGCCTCGGCGATGGGATATCTGGGATTTACGATAATTGTTAAACTTTTAGTGGGCTCTCTGTTGATGTTTAATGGGATTTGAGTTTTTATCATGTGTACCACTCAGCGGAGATATTCTTATCATGTGTACCACTCAGCGGAGATATTCTTATCATGTGTACCACTCAGCGGAGATATTCTTATCATGTGTACCACTCAGCGGAGATATTCGCAATTTAACTATTGTGAAGGAGCTTGCAAAATTAATTAAAACTGTTCTGCAACCATAAGGACTCATGTGTACAAACAATGCAGGATCGAGTCTCTTTGCACCCTACCACAGCACACAAGTGTTCTTCTATATGGTGCCAAAAGTAGAGTTACTGCAAAGATCTATGGTACACAAGTGTTCTATGCGGCACCAACAGTAGAGTTACTGCAGACTCTATGGCACACAAAATGCAGTGCCAACAGTAGAGCTCCTTGACCTCCACAGTATCTCTACAGAAATTAAGAAAAGCCCTCACCTCGATCGCACCTGTATTATAGATGTTCAATCTATACCATCAAAGTACTATGCAAGGATTGGCATCACCAGTCACTGGCACAACCCACCTGGGAGAACCCCAGTGGCACAACCCCACTGGGACAACCCCACTGGCACAACCCCACTGGCACAACCCCACTGGCACAACCCCACTGGCACAACCCCAGTCACACAACTCCACTGGCACAAACCCACTGTCACAAACTCACTGGCACAACCACATTGGCACAACCCCACTGGCACAACCCCACTGGCACAAACCCACTGACACAACCCCAGTGACACAACTCCACTGGCACAAACCCACTGTCACAAAATCACTGGCACAACCACATTGGCACAACCCCACTGGCACAACCCCACTGGCACAAACCCAGACAAATCAGCAGAAATAAACCCTGGTTGCATAGTTTTGATTTTGGGTTGAAATAGATCTAAATCTATTGGTGATCCATACTGGATATTACCAGTCATCGCTTTAATTCTGTTCACTATCAGAGAACATGATCGTCATTGGCTGTGGATAAATAGAAAACTTATTTCAGACGTCATACTTTTCCCAATGACTTTTTCCAGACGTCATTGTTTTCAGGCGTCATTGTTTTCAGGCGTCATTTTTTCAGACGTCATTGTTTTCAGACGTCCTAGTTCTCAATACGTTCTTCTTTTCCAGACGTTATTGCATTTGTGGAGCCCAAATATTTATAAACCAACCAACGTAGAATTTTCATATTAGCCACACATACGCCTCATTCATTCAATCTCTCACTGGTATATTATAGCCACATGCCCCATTCGATCTCTCACTTGTATATTATAGCCACATGCCCAAATTCGATCTCTCACTGGTATATTATAGCCACATGCCCCATTCGATCTCTCACTGGTATATTATAGCCACATGCCCAAATTCGATCTCTCACTGGTATATTATAGCCACATGCCCCATTCGTTCCATCTCTCACTTGGTATTCTATTTGATAGGAACTTCCTAAGGAGTTCGCAAAATTGAATTACAAATATGTATTCATATATATAGTTAAATTAGATGTAATTACTTCTTTATTTTTTTAATTATTTTGGTGTGATTGGGGGTGGGGAAGCGGGGGGTGGGGGTGGGGAGTACATTTTAATCAATGAAAACCTCATACCTTACATACATTATGGGTTCGAATAGATCGGGGGAACTGAAATGGGGGGGGGGGGAATATTTCAATATACTTTCAAGTTGTCCCAGAAAGAGCGAGACAGAGAGAGAGGAGGAGGGAGACAGAGAGGGAGAGGCAGGGAGAGACAGGGAGGAGAGAAGGAAAGAGAGAGTGAGAAGGGGGAGGGAGGGAGATATTAATGAACATTAGTGGAAATCGTTTTCTACCTATCCAGAGGCGTAGTAGAGGTGGGAGGAAGGGGTGACATGTTTGGTCCACTTCATACATGTTATGCACTTCTTACACTTCCTACATGTTATACGCTTCTTACACTTCATACATGTTATACACTTCTTACACTTCATACATGTTATACACTTCTTAAACTTCATAAAGCATTTATGTTCATTCTAAACTAATTGTGTTTTGAATTGTGTTAAGTGGGGGCGGAACAATCAAGGACGCCCTGGGCGTGGCCAATTAGTGTCTCCATTGCACGTATCAAATTATCTTGCAGCACCCTTCTTCCATTATCCAGTGACTGATTGCAACCATTTTTGCAATAATCTGTCGAGAAATTGCATCAAATTAAACCAATTAATGAATGGCGACTGTCACAAGTCACAATGTGAGAATTCATTAACTCTGCAATTAAACCATTTTCATGTTTTTATTTAATTGGTCTGTCAATGTAAGATGCCAGATGTCAGATGTAAGATGTAATATATATGTCAGAAGACTGAGAAGTTGATTACAAGATGAAAACCAACATAAACGTATTTACACAAACAATACACATTTTGTTCTTGCTTTGAGTGTCTGCCTCCTAACTATAACGATTGAACTACTGAAAGAATCGCTTCTTTTACTTTGATGACATTGGTTTACATTATCACTTTTACTACTGCTGCAATAATTATTTACTTGCTTCACTGTCTAAATGATGTGATAGAACAGCGGTTCTCAACCTGTTGGTCAGGACCCTTTTGGGGGTCGAACGATCCATTCCCCGGGGTCGCTTAAGACCATCGGAAAACACATATACTCTACAGTTATGTAGTAGCGACGAAAATAATTTTGTGGTTGGGGGTCGCCACAACATGAGAATCTGTATTAAAGGGAAGGTTGAGAACCACTGTGATGAATAAGAACGAACAAGGATCTGTTTCAGTTCCATTTGAATACTTCGTGCGGTGGCATCCACGGGGAAACTAAGCATTATTTTATTTTCTTGAATTTTTTTTTATAAGTTAATAATTATATAGCATTCATAATTAAATTTCTTTTTTATTAAAAAAAAAAAAATTCAATTTGGTCTTTAAATGGTTTATTAGTTTTCAACTATTTGTGACAACTAAAAAATAAATATGTTATTCCTTCTGAATGATCACCATAGTTTTAGCAACTACTGCATGCAGTCCCCCAGAACACAGTTGTCACCCTTGAATGTATTTGTTTTTCTGTTTAATTTTATTTTCTATCCCACCGCGAAAGCGCCATCGAACCAGGCAAGGGCACCAGTAGGAAACGCGGTCCCATTGGCTGCTACTACCGTCCGCTAGAGCTGACCCCGCCCCCTGTGATACAGACGGCGTGACGTAGCCACAATAGCAGGGGCTGATAACTCTTACAGCCCCCCAACAGAGAGTAACGGGCACGCAGCCGTTGTTACCAGCCGGCAATAGTTTCCACCGGTACCTGGACCATAAACCATTTTATAGAGAAGAATTGTGACGTCCTCGCTGTTCCCCCGACTCACTGCCCTTCAGGCCACGGACTACCAGCCACCGATTTCCAGGCATTGGCGATCATCAACACACATCATTATTTTCCGAGCCGATCGGTCTCGACCTGTACGTCCAGCTGAACACAATGCCCCGACTACGGACCGGGAGTTATTAACGCTGCAGGTAAATACTGAATCTTGTAAGAACTTTGATAAGTGGTGGTGTTTCGTCCGGGACTTGTTAGGATCGGCCCGTGATTGTGTTTTCTGGGGGTAATCCTTTATAAAATATGTCAGCCGCGAGCAGCCGTGCTAAGCCGTGTGTGACAAGTGTAAGCCGGGAGACGTATGGGGCTTCTCTTATGCGCTCATGCTTACATCACACAAGAATGTCTGGTGATTGATTGGGATGTAATTTGAACTAAGTACACAATAACATCTCATTTGCGTTCCATTACATTTGCTTTCCATTACATTACTGCCATTACATCTTGGTTTTTAAAAGGTGTCTAAAAAATGGGGAGAAATGAACAATCATGGCGTGAAGCCGATAAGGATCAAAAGTAGAAAAAAAAATACATTTGTTTTTGGTTTAATTAATTCAAACTTAATTTTTTAAATACAAATATTTATTTCATATTATTTATGAGTATTCATTTTTAAGCATTCTTCTCAAAAGTAGTTGTTTCCATGCTTTAATCATAGAATTATTGGGAATATGCGGGGGGGGGGGGGGGTGAAACTAGACCAATGCAAAACTCTAACAGCACCATGTCCTATAAACGTTATGTATAAATGAACGAGATCAAGTTGGGCTAATCTGTGTAAAGTTTGTGCAGGTGAATACATGGCTGTTTAAGATTAGTGTTGTCCTGTAATGCTAAGACATTTCATTTTATGCTTATTCTGCTACGTCACTAAGGCGAGACCCCCCCCCCCCTCCCCATCCATCCGTTTTTCCAACGCCTAACGCCCCCTCAGATTTCACCATTCAACCGTGCTTGAAACTACACCAAAGACATACATGTAGTTCCCTCCAAATAGGTCATATCAATCCCATATTTCCTAGCCATAATTGTGTCGTATAAGCAGACACCCTAGAAGCTGTACATAAAATATTAATGCAAATAAATTATAATAAGTTCATAAACAAATAATTCAGTTTTAATAATTATTCTCCAAAACTACTTCTAGCCCCCCGAATAATGGTGGCGGCAATGCGTGAACTTCCCATCTACTAAAGTTACTTGAGAAATATGCATTCAAGGTCATCATCATCATCATCATCATCATCATCATCATCATGTCCCGTAGTCCTTGGACCGTTGGGGCGCCACAGATGACATGAAAACTATTCCCTTCCATTCCTCTCTGTCTTCTGCATTACGCACAGCATCGCCAAGTTTTAATCCCGTCCACTCTTTGATGTTATCTTCCCATCTTTTTCTCTGTCTTCCTCTTCTTCTTCCTCCTCTAGTTGTGCCCTGCATGATTTCTTTGGCGAGCCCTTGTTTTCTGGTGACGTGGCCCTACCATTCAAGTTTGCGCTTTAAAAGATTCCCAAATAGTGTAAAACCACCCCCTCCTCCATATACCCTATATACGCACGCTTTTTTTACGCCCCCAGCTATATTCTTATTCTTATGGCCCACCTCTTTGACACCACATATTTATTACATCATATTTAAATTGAGACTGTGTCCCAAAAGCAAAAGAATATATTACGCAACAAACGCACTTGAGGTATTTTTAAGAATCTCATTTTGTGCAGTTATCGGGAATTTTATTTTGCATGCTACTGAACGCACCATTACAGCCATACTTTCTTTCATACATGGAGAATAGTGTTGCTTGATAGGGAGACCTTTGGTTGATATGTTAATCTTTGTAGGATAGCTTTAGTCTCATAATTACGGTATAAAAGTTACGGTCTAATAACTACGTTCTAATAGGCATAATAGTCGAATAGTGAACAGTTACAATTTAAAAGCTACAATATAATAGTTGCCCTTTAATAGTTACAATTTGTGAATACTGTCCAATAGTTACAATCCAATAGTTACTGTCCAATAGTTACAATCCAATAGTTACAATCTAATAGTTACAATCTAAGAGTTACAATCTAATAGTTACAATCTAAGAGTTACAATCTAATAGTTACAATCTAAGAGTTACAATCAAAGAGTTACAATCTAATAGTTACAATCTAAGAGTTACAATCTAAGAGTTACAATCTAAGAGTTACAATCTAAGAGTTACAATCTAAGAGTTACAATCTAAGAGTTACAATCTAAGAGTTACAATCTAAGAGTTACAATCTAATAGTTACAATCTAAGAGTTACAATTTAATAGTTACAATTTAATAGTTACAATTTATGAGTTACTGTCTAATAAAGACTAATAGTATAATAGTTACAGTCGAATAGTTACAATCTAATTGTTACAATCTAATAGTTACTGTCTAATAGTTACACTTTAATAATTACAATCTAATGGTTACAATTTCATCGTTACAATTTGATCAAATTTTGGTCAGTAGTTCAGATTCTTAATTATCTGACATAGTTCCTTATTGGGTGCAGTCGACTGTTCCATAGTCATAGTTCCTTATTGGGTGCAGTCGACTGTTCCATAGTCATAGTCCCTTATTGGGTGCAGTCGACTGTTCCATAGTCATAGTCCCTTATTGGGTGCAGTCGACTGTTCCATAGTCATAGTCCCTTATTGGGTGCAGTCGACTGTTCCATAGTCATAGTCCCATATTATGTGCAGTCGACTGTTCCATAGTCATAGTCCCATATTATGTGCAGTCGACTGTTCCATAGTCATAGTCCCATATTATGTGCAGTCGACTGTTCCATAGTCATAGTCCCATATTATGTGCAGTCGACTGTTTCATAGTCATAGTCCCATATTATGTGCAGTCGGCTGTTCCATAGTCATAGTCCCATATTATGTGCAGTCGGCTGTTCCATAGTCATAGTCCCATATTATGTGCAGTCGGCTGTTCCATAGTCATAGTCCCATATTATGTGCAGTCGGCTGTTCCATAGTCATAGTCCCTTATTATGTGCAGTCGGCTGTTCCATAGTCATAGTCCCTTATTATGTGCAGTCGGCTGTTCCATAGTCATAGTCGCTTATTATGTGCAGTCGGCTGTTCCATAGTCATAGTCCCTTATTATGTGCAGTCGGCTGTTCCATTGTCATAGTCCCTTATTATGTGCAGTCGGCTGTTCCATAGTCATAGTCCCTTATTATGTGCAGTCGGCTGTTCCATAGTCATAGTCCCTTATTATGTGCAGTCGGCTGTTCCATAGTCATAGTCCCTTATTATGTGCAGTCGGCTGTTCCATTGTCATAGTCCCTTATTATGTGCAGTCGGCTGTTCCATGATTTTATTGTAATTTATTTCCTCTGATGTTATTGTGCTTATACCTGTGATTGGCTCTTGACTCGGTCTAATGTTCTGTGATTGGCTCTTGACTTGGTCTAATGTTATGTGATTGGCTCTTGACTTGGCCTAATGTTCTGTGATTGGCACTTGACTTGGCCTATTGTTATGTGATTGGCTCTTGACTCTGTCTAATGTTCTGTGATTGGCTCTTGACTTGGTCTAATGTTATGTGATTGGCTCTTGACTTGGCCTAATGTTCTGTGATTGGCACTTGACTTGGCCTATTGTTCTGTGATTGGCTCTTGACTCCGTCTAATGTTATGTGATTGGCTCTTGACTTGGCCTAATGTTATGTGATTGGCTCTTGACTCAGTCTAATGTTATGTGATTGGCTCTTGACTCGGTCTAATGTTATGTGATTGGCTCTTGACTCCGTCTAATGTTATGTGATTGGCTCTTGACTCGGTCTAATGTTATGTGATTGGCTCTTGACTCGGCCTATAATTCTGTGATTGGCTCTTGACTCCGTCTAATGTTCTGTGATTGGCTCTTGTCTCGGCCTAATGTTCTGTGATTGGCTCTTGACTCAGCCTAATGTTCTGTGATTGGCTCTTGACTCAGCCTAATGTTCTCTACTAAGTCTACTTAAAATTTAACTATGCTCAACCTCTCCAACACTATCATATGTGGTACAAGAGTTTTATAAAATTATAGAACATGAATAGAACGATTTCTGGTTGTAGCTCAAGTCTTCATAGATCTAATATCTAGTCGTCTTCATTCACTCTTGGCACTGACATCCGTTGTATACGAGGGAAAACATCCAAATCCCATTAGTATTGCAGTTAAATTCCTTATTCCAATATTGTATCACTCTTTAAAAACTAGCATGTGCAGGTGAGTGTGTTAGTGGTAATGTTAGTGTTAGTGGTAATGTGAGTGTTAGTGGTAATGTGAGTGTTAGTGGTAATGTTAGTGGTAATATGAGTGTTAGTGGTAATGTGAGTGTTAGTGGTAATGTTAGTGTTAGTGGTAATGTTAGTGTTAGTGGTAAGGTGAGTGTTAGTGGTAATGTTAGTGTTAGTGGTAATGTTAGTTTTAGTGGTAAGGTGAGTGTTAGTGGTAATGTTAGTGTTAGTGGTAAGGTGAGTGTTAGTGGTAATGTTAGTGTTAGTGGTAAGGTGAGTGTTAGTGGTAATGTGAGTGTTAGTGGTAATGTGAGTGTTAGTGGTAATGTGAGTGTTAGTGGTAATGTGAGTGTCTTAGGTTTCGCTTATATTAAACATCAACACGGGGGATTGTCTATAGCACTGATGATTGTCTATAGCACTGATGATTGTCTATAGCACTGATGATTGACTATAGCACTGATGATTGTCTATAGCACTGATGATTGTCTATAGCACTGATGATTGTATATAGCACTGATGATTGTCTATAACACTGATGATTGTCTATAACACTGGTGATTGTCTATAGCACTGATGATTGTCTATAACACTGATGATTGTCTATAGCACTGATGATTGTCTATAGCACTGATGATTGTCTATAGCACTGATGATTGTCTATAGCACTGATGATTGTCTATAACACTGATGATTGTCTATAACACTGGTGATTGTCTATAGCACTGATGATGGTCTATAACACTGATGATTGTCTATAGCACTGATGATTGTCTATAACACTGATGGTTGTCTATAACACTGATGGTTGTCTATAGCACTGATGATTGTCTATAACACTGATGGTTGTCTATAGCACTGATGATTGTCTATAGCACTGATGATTGTCTATAACACTGATGGTTGTCTATAGCACTGATGATTGTCTATAACACTGATGGTTGTCTATAGCACTGATGATTGTCTATAACACTGATGGTTGTCTATAGCACTGATGATTGTCTATAACACTGATGATTGTCTATAGCACTGATGATTGTCTATAACATTGATGATTGTCTATAGCACTGATGATTGTCTATAACACTGATGGTTGTCTATAGCACTGATGATTGTCTATAACATTGATGATTGTCTATAACACTGGTGATTGTCAATAACACTGATGATTGTCTATAACATTGATGATTGTCTATAGCACTAATGATTGTCTATAACACTGATGGTTGTCTATAGCACTGATGATTGTCTATAACATTGATGATTGTCTATAACACTGGTGATTGTCTATAGCACTGATGATTGTCTATAACATTGATGATTGTCTATAACACTGGTGATTGTCTATAGCACTGATGATTGTCTATAACACTGATGATTGTCTATAACACTGATGATTGTCTATAACACTGATGATTGTCTATAACACTGATGATTGTCTATAACACTGATGATTGTCGTTACTTATTGCATTTTATTTCCACCCACTCTCAACCTTGTGCTTAAAACTTTAAAAAAGAAGAAAAAAATTATACTGAAATATTTGATACATCACAAACATTTGGTTTAGACGTGAAATATTTGATACATCAAAAACATTTGGTTTCGACGTGAAATATTTGATACATCACAAACATTTGGTTTAGACGTGAAATATTTGATACATCACAAACATTTGGTTTAGACGTGAAATATTTGATACATCACAAACATTTGGTTTCGACGTGAAATATTTGATACATCACAAACATTTGGTTTAGACGTGAAATATTTGATACATCACAAACATTTGGTTTAGACGTGAAATATTTGATACATCACAAACATTTGGTTTAGACGTGAAATATTTGATACATCACAAACATTTGGTTTCGACGTGAAATATTTGATACATCACAAACATTTGGTTTCGACGTGAAATATTTGATACATCACAAACATTTAGTTTCGACGTGAAATATTTGATACATCACAAACATTTGGTTTCGACGTGAAATATTTGATACATCACAAACATTTAGTTTCGACGTGAAATATTTGATACATCACAAACATTTGGTTTCGATGTGAAATATATGCTGAATATTAAATTAGATTTATCTAAATATGAAAATATTAATTATCCTTATATATGGTGAATATTTTAACCAGAAAAATTAATTTCTTTGATGGAAAATATTTAATGAAACAAATTAATTCAGTTCAGATGTCAAATATTTGATGATAACACTTATGAAACGGAAAAGACACCACCCACTGTCTGACCCCTGCACTAACCCCTGCACTGACCCCTGCACTGACCCCTGCACTGACCCCTGCACTGACCCATGCACTGACCCTTGCACTGACCCCTGCACTGACCCATGCACTGACCCATGCACTGACCCCTGCACTGACCCCTGATGGTGCTGTTGTTAAAAATGAATTGGTGAATGACGTCATTAGCTTGATTTTTATTTTATTTTGGAAAATTGTTTTGGTGGAGTCGGATTCAAATCATTTTTACGACTCCGCAATCAAACTTTACACCAACGTGACGTCATCATCTAAAGGACTTTTAATTTTTTCGCCTTTATCTCCATCCCCTCCTGCATGTCATCCAGTAGGGACTAGCACCTCCCCCTCCCAATGGGTGATTGTTCTCCACCCCCCCCCCCCCCTCAATTAGGAACTAGCAGGGAGACCCGTACTTGGGATGGTGAAGAGCCTCCTTTATCCCCCCCCCCCCTCTTTGTGTCGCAGGATGCGTGCAAAATGAGGTTTTACATGAATATTAACTATTTATTTATTTATCGAACAAATTGACGCCTCTCAGACTCTCCAGTAAATAATGTTTGTTAATTTTGCTGTTGCTGTGATTCTAAATATTTCATATATTCTCAAACTGTCAACGCTAGGACCCGAGTCTTACTAGTTTAAACAGTGACAACAGATCTCTCATTATTTAAACATTTTTTATGTATCCTCCCCTCCCCCCGGCCCCCACCAACTCCTAGCAACGCACACACGTCAGATCAATATCTAATGATAGTCACGTGACTTGTCTACGTCTAATGTACGGCGATAAAGTCCCGTGACTTTTCTATTTCTAATGTACGGCGATAAAGTCACGTGACTTTTCTATTTCTAATGTACTGCGATAAAGTCACGTGACTTGTCTATGTCTCATGTACGGTGATAAATTCACGTGACTTTTCTACGTCTAATGTACGGCGATAAAGTCACGTGACTTTTCTATGTCTCATGTACGGCGATAAAGTCACGTGACTTGTCTATGTCTAATGTCGGCGATAAAGTCACATGACTTGTCTATGTCTAATGTACGGCGATAAAGTCACATGACTTGTCTATGTCTAATGTACGGCGATAAAGTCATGTGACTTGTCTATGTCTAATGTACGGCGATAAAGTCATGTGACTTGTCTATGTCTAATGTCGGCAATAAAGTCACATGACTTGTCTATGTCTAATGTCGGCAATAAAGTCATGTGAGTTGTCTATGTCTAATGTACGGCGATAAAGTCATGTGACTTGTCTATATCTAATGTACGGCGATAAAGTCACGAGACTTGTCTATGTCTAATGTACGGCGATAAAGTCACGAGACTTGTCTATGTCTAATGTACGGCGATAAAGTCATGTGACTTGTATATGTCTAATGTACGGCGATAAAGTCATGTGACTTGTATATGTCTAATGTACGGCGATAAAGTCATGTGACTTGTATATGTCTAATGTCGGCAATAAAGTCACGTGACTTGTCTATGTCTAATGTACGGCGATAAAGTCATGTGACTTGTATATGTCTAATGTACGGCGATAAAGTCATGTGACTTGTATATGTCTAATGTACGGCGATCCAGATTCTTGTTATGACCCAAAGTACTTCTCTGTTACGTGCAAGTTATTAAATGGTCAAAATACTGATCTAAGATAAATGACTTACCTAGATGTCCTATAGTAACGAACAGATCCACACCCAGATATCCTATTATAGTAACGTCTAGATCCACACCCAGATATCCTATTATAGTAACGTCTAGATCCACATCCAGATATCCTATTATAGTAACGTCTAGATCCACATCCATATGTCCTATTATAGTAACGCCTAGATCCACATCCAGATATCCTATTATAGTAACGTCTAGGTCCACACCCAGATGTCCTGTTATTGTAACGAATAGATCCACACCCTGATGTCCTGTTATAGTAACTAACAGATCCACATTCAGATGTCCTGTTATAGTAACGAACAGATCCACATCCATATATCCTATTATAGTAACGTCTAGATCCACACCCTGATGTCCTGTTATAGTAACGCCTAGATCCACACCCAGATGTCCTATTAAAGTAACGTCTAGATCCACACCCAGATGTCCTATTATAGTAACGTCTAGATCCACATCCAGATGTCCTGTTTTAGTAACGAATAGATCCACACGCAAATGTCCTATTGTAGAGAGAATCATATAATAATAATTAAATCTACGGGATTAATAGGCCTATTAATCATACTACATTTCTTTCTTTTTTTAAATTTTCTATTTTTGTCACCACTGCAATATTTGTTTGAATGCAAAGATTTAAAAGAATAAATATTTTTTTTAAATTTCTATAATAATAATACAAATCAATTATTAGAATATATCTAAATAATATTGATGTTATTTGTAATTATAATTATTTATTTTTTTAAATATTTTTTTTAATGGGAAAAAAGAGACAAATATACGGGTCTAACAATGCTCACAAAAAATGTCCCGACCACAAAATGTCCCGACCACAAAATGTCCCGACCATAAAATGTCCCGACCACAAAATGTCCCGACCACAAAATGTCCCGACAACAAAATGTCCCGACCTCAAAATGTCCAGACCACCCTTGTGTCAACATCCATTATTTCAAGATTAATTTGGTGACGCCGGCTGTCATAAGATTATTTATTCCAAGCCCTTTAAAAGTTCGTCAAATCATCAGTTTGCTGTGCATTATGCGCACATATACTCGTGTTATGTGTATGTGAGTGAATGCGCCCCGCGCGCCCCGCTGACGAGAGACGCCACGAGAAGGGGCGCGACAGACCGTAACTTTGCTGTTATGCTTCAATGAGTTTTTAGTTTAGTGTCGTACGCCCAATGTATGTGTATTTATGGTGAGTGGAGGTGATGTTGAAATGGTGAGGGTGATGTTGAAATGGTGAGTGGTGATGTTGAAATAGTGAGTGGAGGGGATGTTGAAATGGTAAGTGGTGATGTTGAAATGGTAAGGGTGGTGAGAGAATCATGAGTGAGTGGTGATGTTGCATTGGTAAGGGTGATGAGAGAATTACATGAGTGAGTGGTGATGTTGAAATGGTGAGGGTGATGAGAGAATTATATGAGTGGTAAAAGAGTGCAATGTGTGAGAAATGAGAGAATCATAAGAGTCATTGGCGAGATAGTCCTTTGTGTGTGTGGTGAGATGGTCCTATTGGTTCGTGGTGGGATAGTCCTATTGGTGTCTGGTGGGACAGTCCTATTGGTGTGTGGTGAGACAGTCGTATTGGTGCGTGGTGAGAGAGTCCTATTGGTGCGTGGTGAGACAGTCCTATTGTTGGGTTGTGAGAGAGTCCTATTGGTGGGTAATGAGAGTGTCCTATTGGTGGGTGGTGAGAGAGTCCTATGGGCGTGTATTGAAAGAGTCCTAATGCTAGTTGGGGGGGGGGGGGGGTTTTACAGTTCTTTATACTTGAACAGATCCTAGCTTTCCTGTCATCATGATAAACATTGAAATTGTCACATTGATTTCAACATTATTTATTACTCTGGTAAACAATTTATTTTGGGTAACTTTCTATAAAGATATAAATATCGTGCCTGACGACATATTTATTAGTAAAGTTAAGGTTTTGCCGTGTGAAAGTGACCATAGAGCCAATTATTGATAGTTGTCAATAGAACACATTTATTGATAATTGACAATAGAACACATTTATTGATAATTGACAATAGAACACATTTATTGATAATTGACCGTAGAGCCCATTTATTGATACTTGAGTATAGATCAACACTGATCTTGGAAAGGTGAAGGTTAATTTGTGTCATATGTGTAGGCCTTATATGAGCGATTACCATTTGTCTCACCTGTGATTTGATTTGACATCGAAGTCACCGTGTAAATGTAAAGTGTCATTCCTTTACTAAACAATGTTTTCAGATGATGCGAATTCTAGGAAAATGTTTAGTATATTTTTCTGACTGAATCCCTATCTATAGACCGGCAGCTCTGCATCCCTATCTATAGACCGGCAGCTCTGAATCCCTATCTATAGACCTGCAGCTCTGAATCCCTATCTATAGACCTGCAGCTCTGAATCTCTATCTATAGACCGGCAGCTCTGATTCCTTATCTTTAGACCTGCAGCTTTCCTAGCCGAGAGAGAGCGAGAGAGAAGAGATTCTTGCTAAATTTCCTACCATATACGAGACGTTCTGTAATTTTAACGTTATACTCTTTGTGTGTGTGTGTAAATACGTTTATACCAGAGGCGTAGCTAGAGTGTTTGGCGCCCGGGGACAAGATTCGCGCCCGGGGACAAGATTCATTTTAAAGCGACCTCTTTTCCTTTTTTCAACCCTCAAACCCATTATTTTCATCAATAAAATAATACCAAAGCACATTTTGGCGCCCCTAACTAGCTGGCGCCCGGGTACATCTGTACCCCCAGCCCCCACCCTACGCTACGCCTCTGGTTTATACTTCGAGGAGCGTACCTATGCCCCTGCTGTTGTGTAAGTTGATTTAGTCTTTGGTTTCTGTATTTGAATTTGTATTTATATCGAAATTTAAAAGTATAATTAAAGTGTACATGTGTTGTTATCACTAGCTTTTGTATCGTTTGTCTTTTTGCCAGACCTTTGTTATGTATCGTTCATTCTGCGGGACGAATCTTAGAGCAGATTCAATTTTCAAAACCCTAACGGTACGTCATAGTTGGCATGGCAACAACTAGACGCCTTCTGATGTTGTCTGGACCCACCATTAAAAGTTATTCACGAATTGAAACACCACAGTGACAGCAAGTGACAGCCAGTGACAATTAGTATTTTGTGTTTGTTCTTTTAAATAGCAACCCTAGATTCACTGCATGCCCTTTGACTTCATTGACGTGAGGTTAAGGGCTTTACAAGTCCTAGTGTGGGATGTTTGTCTCAAAGTTTGTTGATGTTTGTCTCACAGTTTGTTGATGTTTGTCTCACAGTTTGTTGATGTTTGTCTCACAGTTTGTTGATGTTTGTCTCACATTTTGTTGATGTTTGTCTCACAGTTTGTTGATTTTTGTCTCACAGTTTGTTGATGTTTGTCTCACAGTTTGTTGATGTTTGTCTTACAGTTTGTTGATGTTTGTCTCACAGTTTGTTGATGTTTGTCTTACAGTTTGTTGATGTTTGTCTCACAGTTTGTTTATGTTTGTCTTCCAGTTTGTTGATGTTTGTCTCACAGTTTGTTTATGTTTGTCTTACAGTTTGTTGATGTTTGTCTCACAGTTTGTTGATGTTTGTCTTACAGTTTGTTGATGTTTGTCTCACAGTTTGTTTATGTTTGTCTCACAGTTTGTTTATGTTTGTCTTACAGTTTGTTGATGTTTGTCTCACAGTTTGTTTATGTTTGTCTTACAGTTTGTTGATGTTTGTCTCACAGTTTGTTTATGTTTGTCTCACAGTTTGTTGATGTTTTTCTTACAGTTTGTTGATGTTTGTCTCACAGTTTGTTTATGTTTTTCTTACAGTTTGTTGATGTTTGTCTCACAGTATGTTGATGTTTAACAACATCACACTATGCTGCTTAATAATTGGATACTGGCAGAGTTGCATATAGTTTACAGAGGTGTTGTGTGTCAACAGAACGGCTGGGTATTTTACACTAATAATCATTGTTAAATATTGGAGGACATCAGGGAGGCTATTTCATTATAAACTGTACGATTTCCAGCAACTATTCGAAAAATCAATTTATTTGTTGTTTTTTAAAATTTAATTAAATTTAAGTTACATTTCAGTCAAATTATTTGGACATTTTAAACACATATCTTGAAGTAGCTAAAAAAAGTTTGTACTAAAGATAAAATACATAAAAACATAATTTTATCCTGTCAAAAAGTTAACGTGATCATCTGGGTGCTGCGTGCCTAACCAACTACAGAGTGTTTGTCTTGTTTTGTCATCTGATCATGTCATCTGATAACGTCATTCGATCATGTCATTTGATCATATCATCTGATAACGTCATTAGATCATGTCATCTGATCATATCATCTGATAACGTCATTAGATCATGTCATCTGATCATGTCATCTGATAACGTCATTAGATCATGTCATCTGATCATGTCATCTGATAACGTCATTAGATCATATCATCTGATCATATCATCTGATAACGTCATTCGATCATGTCATTTGATCATATCATCTGATAACGTCATTAGATCATTTGTCATCTGATCATGTCATCTGATCTATAGTTACAACACCTCCTAACAACATTTGACATGACATTCCTAACTGATGTTAGGTCTGGTTTGTTTCCAAGAGTCATCTCTCTGCCAAAGAGTTCCATTTCGAAGACATGCTAAATCATCGATCAAACTTTCTAGATCGGTATAAAGATTCTTTTTTAATATCTTTGAACATAATCATCTATGCCAACAGTAATTTCCAAACGATAATCCCACATAATCATCTATGCCAACAGTAATTTCCAAACGATAATCCCACATAATCATCTATGCCAACAGTAATTTCCAAACGATAATCCCACGGAAAAATGGAAATGAATCGTTTCTTCGAAAATTTCCTGCGGGTAATAGTAATATTACGTTTTGTGAAAAAAAAATTAATTAAAATTGCACTCTCATAAATTAAAACGTTTATTAATTTTATGCTTCATGAAAATATAGAGAAATTATGTTCTATACAATAGATTATTTTAAAAAATTGATTTCAAAATATTTCAAAATAATTTCATGTCTTTTATTTTTATAGATATATATATATATATTTGTTTTAGTTCCCGGTTTATTAGCGGTGAGCGAGATATTTCTCATACTGACACCGCACCATAGATGAAATACTTTGAGAACCACTAAGCTAAGTAAAAAATCAAGACTATTAATATAGTGTTCAGAGCCACGTGATCCAAATGTCATGTCAACAAACTGTCAGTTTGGACAATGTAACAAACTTTGGAATTCTTTATTTAAAAAAATTGATCTTTATGACGATGGCAGAGGTCGCCAACCTTTCGGCCATGACTGATTAGATTTCTATCATTGATAGCTTTTTTTAGTACAGGAATCGAACTATCAACACACAGCATTGTGTTCACATCTCCCCACGCATGTCCTACCCTCTACAACCACGGCCCTCCACCCCTTGTCAAATGTAAGGAGGTCTGATTAAAGCCAACTGTTTGCAGGTAATACTTGGGTCTAAAGGTTTAATAACCGCTGCTGTCAGTTAAGAACTGCTGCTGTCAGCTGGAGATATTCTTATTTTATTAGTGCTACAATAAATGACAACTTGAGATCGCAGAGTTAGGTTGTCAAATAAATGTCAAATTACGACTTCCGGTGTGTAGTTGAAAAATTGGGATTCTCACTTTTCCTAAGCTAACTGAAAGTCTGAAACTGAGAGTCTGAAACCGAAAGTCTGAAACTTAGAGTCTGATACTAAAAGTCCTAAACAGAAAGTCTGAAACTGATCGTCCGAAACTGAGAATCTAAAACAAAAAGGCTGAAATTTGATTCTAATTTATTGATCTAATGAATACGTGTTAGCCTATCAGAATTCAACCCGTCCCGTCATGACTACCCCAAGCTAGAAACGACCTCCCTTGAACGACCTTTGACCTTCACGTGGCCCTACCTCCTGAAATAATCTCACCTTTTCAGGTGTCCAATTACCAATTATTTACTGTGCTCCTTGCAGTGTGTAACAAGGCATTCAGGTTTCTTAAGGCCGACCTGGGAATAACTACTTTAACTTGTCATTTCTTTACTCCGACTGTCTAACACGAATAGATGGCGGCTCCTGACTCTCGTGTGTGACCTTTGAACTTTGGGCTCATTTACTGATTAGTACGATTTCAATTGTTAAACTTAATTTTCGAAACTATACTTTGTATAAAATAAAGATTTCATTTTCAATATACAGCTATAATATACAAAAATAAGAAAAATTAAACGGACAAGACTATAACATTCACAGGGCCCACTGGACACCCGCCTGGTCGCGACACCCCACTTTATACTCACGAGACACTCAACACTCCCACTACCATTAAAGCAACATTTCTGGAAAGTGGATTGGTCAAATTTAAAATGTATCACACCAAGTGTTTTGTAGTGATGTGTACATTTTGAGGCGGTGTGTCAAGAAAACCAAGTGTTTTGTAGTAATGTGTACATTTTGAGTCGGTGTGTCAAGAAAACCAAGTGTTTTGTAGTAATGTGTACATTTTGAGGCCGTGTGTCAAGAAAACCAAGTGTTTCGTAGTAATGTGTACATTTTGAGGCGGTGTGTCAAGATCACCAAGTGTTTTGTAGTAATGTGTACATTTTGAGGCCGCTGGTCAAGGGTTTGCAACAACTATCCCGTACGTTATTAAGTCAACTCTTATGTGTCGGTACAACATTGTACCCTGGCACTTATCACTGACATTGATGTCATCGGCACAAATCGTTCAAGTTTACCCGTCATGTGTAACTAAATTGTTTTATAAAATTGTGACTTTAAGATTGTATTAACATGCGTTATTTGAAATACTTACAGTCACATTTATTTACTAACAGAATTATAATGACATTTGTTATCTGGCGTATTATAATGACATTTGTTATCTGGCGTATTATAATGACATTTGTTATCTGGCGTAATTATAATGACATTTGTTATCTGGCGTATTATAATGACATTTGTTATCTGGCGTATTATAATGACATTTGTTAGTTGTGTATGTGTGGGCTGGCGTACCTCGCTGTTTATCGAGATTTACATTATTGAAATGGACCTAGAGATTTTGAAAAGTAACTAGATAATAAAATGAACAAACCAATTCTTGAATGAAAATGACTTTTTATTTGGAGGGCGGGGGGATCAATATTTTAATAAAAATATTTGGTTTACGATATGAGAATAAGAAAATAAATATAATCTCCAGCCTGAAACGTGCAATTTAATGCTTCCTTATTGACCTACTTTTGTGATTGACAGGTATTAGATCAGTGGTTCTCAACCTTCCTAATGCCGCGACCCTTCAAACAGTTCCTCATGTTGTGGCGACCCCCAGCCATAAAATTATTTTTGTTTCTACTTCATAACTGTAGAGTATATGTGTTTTCAGATGGTCGCGACCCACAGGTTGAGAACCGCTGTATTAGATGATCATGTGTTTTCTTGCTGTCCTGTATCAGGTGATGATTTCTTTGAAACATGGTTTTCACCCTTTCCTACGAATGCCCTTGTCCCAATAGTTTATTGGATGCGGTACCATGACAACAATTGTTATATTCTTTATAAAAAATACTTTAATTAACAAATACATAATTCATGTAATATGTGTTATTTTTAATGGCCTCATTTAACAAATAAATAATACATGATTTATGTGTTTTTAAAATGGCCTTAATTAATAAATACATAATACACGATTTTTCTTTTTGAATCCATTAATTAACAAATACATAATAAATGATATATGTATTTCAAATGTTATTAATTAACAATTACATAACACAAGATGTATGTTTTAATGGCTTTAATCAACAAACACATAATACATGATATATGTTTTTAAAGCCATTAATTAACAAACACATAATAAATAATGTATGTATGTGTTTTTTCCCGTTTGACTCAATGTTTCAAATGTTCCTCATGTCATCCGACGTACAGATATCCTCACCCCTCTATTCTTTCATTGACCTTGTTGTTTTGTGTTTAATGTGTTTACCACTTTGAACACGTGTTCAATTAAGTATAAAGCGTTACCGTTTTGAAGTGACACGTGCCGTGTGAGTACAAGCCCAGGCTTATCCCATGAATGTACATCCAAGGTGCAGACGGTGAGCCGTTATCGGATGAATTAGCATAAATTAGCATAAGTTAATTAGTGGATAATAATCTAACATAAGCAGATGATGTTGATGAGTTATGCCCTCTTTGCATATATTGTCTGACAACATAGCGGATGACAGTAGTATGTTGGACTAAAGTTTATGACAGTAGTATGTTGAACCAAGTCGTTATGACAGTAGTATGTTGGACTAAGGCGTATGACAGTAGTATGTTGGACTAAGTCGTATGACAGTAGTATGTTGGACTAAGGTGTGTGACACTAGTATTTTAACATGTGACGTATGACAGTTAACATATCGTATCCATTTCAAGGTTAACTAGTAATATGTTATACGATTGCGTATCCATAGTAAGGTTCATGATTAATTTAGAGCTACTACTATTATTATGAGAACCATCCATATAACATTTCCAAGGGCAGTGACTCTCAAAGGCTAAAAGCTTCTATTACACGAATTGCCTTTGCCAGAACTTATATCTGGTGTGTCTGCACTGAGTACATCTCTGTGCTGTGTACATCTGTGCTGTATACATCTCTGTGCTGTGTACATCTGTGTGCTGTGTACATCTCTGTGCTGTGTACATCTGTGTGCTGTGTACATCTCTGTGCTGTGTACATCTGTGTGCTCTGTACATCTCTGTGCTATGAGACAGACAGGCGCCTTAGGTCACGTAGTCTTTTAGTTTTTGACCATCAAGACACTAAAATATGGAGGTCATTGACCTGTAGCACGTGGACCTATTTATTTTGATATTTATTTATTTGATATTAAGTTGATCATTTCAAAGGACATTGTTAAATTTAAATATTTGTTTTTTTTTATAAGTTCGACACATCACTAAGACCAAAAGTATAATTTAAATATTATTAGTATTTTTATTACTTGGTTTTCTATAGCCCAGTACCCCAGCCTAGGTCTAGGCACACTTATATAGCCCAGTACCCCAGCCTAGGTCTAGGCTCACTTATATAGCGCTGTACCCCAGCCTAGGTTTAGGCTCACTTATATAGCGCAGTACCCCAGCCTAGGTCTAGGCTCACTTATATAGCGCAGTACCCCAGCCTAGGTCTAGGCTCACTTATATAGCGCAGTACCCCCGCCTAGGTCTAGGCTCACTTATATAGCGCAGTACCCCAGCCAAGGTCTAGGCTCACTTATATAGCGCAGTACCCCAGCCTAGGTCTAGGCTCACTTATATAGCGCTGTACCCCAGCCTAGGTCTAGGCTCACTTATATAGCGCAGTACCCCAGCCTAGGTCTAGGCTCACTTATATAACGCAGTACCCCAGCCTAGGTCTAGGCTCACTTATATAGCGCTGTACCCCAGCCTAGGTCTAGGCTCACTTATATAGCGCTGTACCCCAGCCTAGGTCTAGGCTCACTTATATAGCGCTGTACCCCAGCCTAGGTCTAGGCTCACTTATATAGCGCAGTACCCCAGCCTAGGTCTAGGCTCACTTATATAGCGCAGTACCACAGCCTAGGTCTAGGCTCACTTATATAGCGCAGTACCCCAGCCTAGGTCTAGGCTCACTTATATAGCGCAGTACCCCAGCCTAGGTCTAGGCTCACTTATATAGCGCAGTACCCCAGCCTAGGTCTAGGCTCACTTATATAGCACAGTACCCCAGCCTAGGTCTAGGCTCACTTATATAGCGCAGTACCCCAGCCTAGGTCTAGGCTCACTTATATAGCGCAGTACCCCAGCCTAGGTCTAGGCACACTTATATAGCGCAGTACCCCAGCCTAGGTCTGGCTCACTTATATAGCGCTGTACCCCAGCCTAGGTCTAGGCTCACTTATATAGCGCTGTACCCCAGCCTAGGTCTAGGCTCACTTATATAGCGCTGTACCCCAGCCTAGGTCTAGGCTCACTTATATAGCGCAGTACCCCAGCCTAGGTCTAGGCTCACTTATATAGCGCAGTACCCCAGCCTAGGTCTAGGCTCACTTATATAGCGCAGTACCCCAGCCTAGGTCTAGGCTCACTTATAAAGCGCAGTACCCCAGCCTAGGTCTAGGCTCACTTATATAGCGCAGTACCCCAGCCTAGGTCTAGGCTCACTTATATAGCGCAGTACCCCAGCCTAGGTCTAGGCTCACATATAAAGCGCAGTACCCCAGCCTAGGTCTAGGCTCACTTATAAAGCGCAGTACCCCAGCCTAGGCCTTGGCTCACTTATATAGCGCAGTACCCCAGCCTAGGTCTAGGCTCACTGCCCTTTACATAAAACTTAGCAATTACACAAACGTATACATTTAAAAACAACCATTGGTGAAAAGCTTGACCTCAAACAAAAAAAAAGTTGTGACATAGAACAGAAAGCTTGTAATCAATGCGTGGCTGTATAGGGAGCCAATGAAGTGACTGGAGTAGTGGAGTGACGTGATCACGATTAGTTGCCTTTAGAACTAACCTATCAGCTGAGTTTTAACTTTCTGCAGTTGTCAATGCAATGTTTAGGTGAAGCTGACAGGAGAGAGTTGCAATAGTCAAGACGAGAGGGAACAAGAGCACAGACTAGATATAGATCTTAGACGGTTCAGTCCCAACCCGTTACGTTAATAGGCCAGAACCGTCTACCTGGTCGCGGGTTGCAAGGGTCTAATCCCGTCCACCTGGTCACGGGTTGCAAGTATCTAATACCGTCCATCTGTTCACTGGTTGCAAGAGTCTAATACCGTCCACCTGGTCACGGGTTGCAAGTATCTAATACCGTCCATCTGTTCAATGATAGCAAAGTTGTAATGGTAATTGTCATGCTAAAAACAGTACTTGGAGAGTCTTTTTTTCGAAAACCTTCTTTGCCCAAGAATGTAAACAGGTGTGTCATGTCAACAAAGTGACAAGAGTACCATGTCAATTCTGTGACAGGAGTGCAATGTCAACCCACTGACAGTAAACCCATGTCATCACTGTGACAGGAGTTCCGTGTCATCACTGTGACAGGGGTGCCTTGTCATCACTGTGACAGGAGTTTCATGTGTCATTTTAGAACATTTTAATGTCCCCTTTACATAGAAAAAGTCTTTTTTTTTTTTAAATGTGAAAGTTGTAGAGGAAGCATTTTGAAGAAATTTCCTAAATATCAAAGCCACATTTACTAAAAAAAATCATAGCAAAAATGACATAAACAATGAGTTTTAGAAAAAACTCTTCAACAAAATGTTTGAGAGACCGGATGTAACGAAAAATTCAAATACTGTATCACGCTTTAAATATATTCAAGATTACAGACTTCAACCACTGGTTCATTTCACACGTGTCGTTCGTGAGTATCACGGTCCGTTTCAGACTACATCATATGATATACCTTAATTTATGCTAATAGTTACTCACATAAAGCTGTTCTTGCATAAAATGTGAATGAATAAAAATGACTTATTTGCACGGTATGGGGCCTTAATCTAATCAATGTCTGTCACTTCGCCCAGAAACTGGAAACTATGGGTTCTATCAATTTAATTTACATGACTGATGTACAAAAATATCAGATATGCTACGGGGAAGTAACTACGTATGAAAAGTTTTACTATTTATTTTCTCACCAAATGTATTTTACAATTTGTACATGTCTTTGTTCCTTTATATAACACACCATTTTTTTTAAAAATATTATCCATCTCTACCACATCTCTACCACATCTCTAAAACATCTCAACCACATCACTACCACATCTATACCACATCTCTAAAACATCTCAACCACATCACCTCCACATCTCAACCACATCACTGCCACATCTCTACCACATCACTACCACATCTCTAAAACATCACTACCACACCTCAACCACATCTCAACCACACCACCTCCACATCTCAACCACATCACTATCACATCACTACCACATCACTACCACATCACTACCACATCACTACCACATCACTACCACATCTCTACCACATCTCTACCATTGTCACCTTGTTCCCTAGTCTTGGTGTTAATTATTTTTTGCGAATTCCAAACTAAGAAATTCATATGACACTTTGTATTTGATGGAGATTTTCGGCTAAGAGGGAGATCAATCCTATAGTTCGTACGCTAAAGGGACATAAATTCCCTTTTAAAAAGAGTTTACAATTTAGAGTAGATTTTGAAATGAAATAAAGTAAGCAATACGTCACCTCCTCATTTATGTTATGTTACCAGGGTGTCGTAACGACAACAAAAACCACTCTAGGTCTTTTAGTCCCGTGTTTGGGGTTGTGGGCGCAGGGAAGGGATGGGTGGACCGTAAACTAATTGCTGAGAATCTGTGAACGAGCTGCGTCGGCCGTGTAGCCACTGGGTGAGCGCTCGCCACCGCCCTCGATAACTGATAGGTTTGTACTCACCCCGACGTGGCCGTCTTTTTATTCACGTGCTGATTAACTGGGGGATAAGTCTGTACATTTGGCGGCAAGAAGGCGGCGCTTAACGGGGAGGGATGGGGTGGTGGGAGACAGAGGTGTCACGCACAGACTGAGATGCACGAGGAAAGTTAAATATGTTGAGTTCTTTATTTTTTTAATTTGTTTTTTTTTTTTTTTTTTTTTTTTTATTGTGTGAATGGCACCAGGATATGCCAAAGATAATTTCAGCTTATCTTTCTTTTCCGGTTGTTGGCACATTGTAAATGTGTGGCTTCACATGAGTCTAGAGTCACACTTTGAGAACTAATGAAAGAGTAAATATTTCGCTGTGGTTTCCAATCAAATAATAAATAATTTCCATAATTTAATTATAGTTCTTAACCGCTCTAGAATTTATTGAATGAACAAAGTTGTAATCGTTTGTTACTGACTGCACCCAAACCCTCCTTTACTACTCTTCCAAGTAGCTCTTGTCGTAGCTCTCTTCCAGGTAGCTCTTGCCGTAGCTCTCTTCCATGTAGCTCTTGTCGTAGCTCTATTCCATGTAGCTCTTGTCGTAGCTCTCTTCCAGGTAGCTCTTGTCGTAGCTCTCTTTCACTACTTTTCCAGGTAGCTCTTGTCGTAGCTATCTTTCACTACACTTCCAGGTAGCTCTCTTTAACTAAACTTCCAGGTAGCTCTCTTTAACTACACTTCCAGGTAGCTCTCTTTAACTACACTTCCAGGTATTTCCCTTTCACCACTTTTCCAGGTACGATATGGTTGTTTTAGACTTAGATAAGTACATTCTTATGTTACCACAATTTTACCAAAGTAAATAAGAATCTAGTTGTTTATCTTTTAAATTGGCTTTTAAAGAGACCCATCCGTTCAATGACCTATGTAGGCACCCTGACACTTTTCGGTTTCGTGGCCCCTACATTGAAAGTTGAGAATTTAATTTATTTTTCCACAGCTCTTTCGCACCTTAACTATCAGAGTCCCCCACCCCCAAGCTCTGGGTAAGTTTAAAGCAGATGTGAGTCAATATCTCCTTTATATGATCAGTCTGTTAACGTTCGGGGACATAGTTCGCGTTTTTCTCTTGAACGTTCAGCATGTCCCTGTGCCCCAATGTCCCAATATCCCAATGTCCCAGCGTCCAATTGTCCCAATGCCCCAATGTCCAGCATGTCCCAAAGTCTAAGTGTCCCAATTTCTCAGTGTCCCAATGTCCAGCATATCCCAATTAATAATATTGCCAGGTTCTGAAATGCACTGTTTGCGGGATGTCCTCAATATCACATACACCCCAGGTGGCTCAGGTTATATCATGTGCACCAAAAAATGACTAAATGTATATCATGTGCACCACAAAATGACTAAATGTATATATCATGTGCACCACAAAATGACTAAATCTATATCATGTGCACCACAAAATGACTAAATGTATATATCATGTGCACCACAAAATGACTAAATCTATATCATGTGCACTACAATGTAAATCTATTTATAACATTGGTGAATTTTCCGTGATATACTCGTCTCAAGGTAATACAAAAAGTATAACATTATCCTAACATCACGGTGTCATGGCCACACATATTGTTACTGTTACTGTTACTGTTACCGTTACTTTTACTTTTATTTTTACCGCTAATGTTACTGTTACCGTTATTGTTACTGTTACCGTTATTGTTACTGTTACCGTTATTGTTACTGTTACCGTTATTGTTACTGTCAACGCTTCTTTTACTGTTACAGTTACTATTACTGTTATCCTTAATGTTATCCTTACTGTTACTGTTACTGCTATCGTAACAGTTACTGTTTTTATTACTTTTACCGTTTGCTGTTACTGTATGTCAGAGACATGTTTCTAGTTTTTCATGTAATCGACTCCAGAAATATTTCGGTTAGAATCGATTCCAGACGGCTCCCGTCCCAAGTTCATTTTCTTCAGTGGTTAACTTTAACTTGTTTAGTGCATTGTAGTGCATACCTTTCCTAGTGCATACCTATCGTAGTGCATACCTTTCGTAGTTCATACCTTTCGTAGTTCATACCTTTGGTAGCGCATACCTTTCGTAGTTCATACCTTTCGTAGTTCATACCTTTGGTAGCGCATACCTTTCGTAGTTCATACCTTTCGTAGTTCATACCTTTCCTAGTGCATACCTATCGTAGTGCATACCTTTCGTAGTTCATACCTTTCGTAGCGCATACCTGCGGTAATGCATACCTTTTGTAGTGCATAACTGTCGTAGTGCATACCTGTTGGAACTTTCTCAGTTTTGGGCAGGTAAATGGCAGACATCTTTATAGGGAATTACAGCCACCCTGGGGACATTAGATCGCTGTCTTCTGTTAGATTTCAGGCCTTTGTTTATGGTCTGTCTTTCACCTGGTTGAGAATTGTTTAAAACCTATCAACACGATCAAATCATTGTTCAACTACTCAACACGGTATTGTTCCGTCTCTTAAACACGATGGTTTTATTTTACCGGAGCCATGTTGGTTGAGCCACGAGGCCTGGATGGTTGATGTTTTATTGAAATTGAGAGGCTAATGCGAATGACTTATATAGTGCACAGTTGTCAGACAGAATGACTAGCTTGAATGACTCAGTGCACAGTTGTCAGACAGAATGACTAGCTTGAATGACTCAGTGCACAGTTGTCAGACAGAATGACTAGCTTGAATGACTCAGTGCACAGTTGTCAGACAGAATGACTAGCTTGAATGACTCAGTGCACAATTGTAAGACAGAATGACTAGTTTGAATGACTCAGTGCACAGTTGTAAGATAGAATGACTAGTTTGAATGACTCAGTGTACAGTTGTCAGACAGAATGACTAGCTTGAATGACTCAGTGCACAGTTGTCAGACAGAATGACTAGCTTGAATGACTCAGTGCACAATTGTAAGACAGAATGACTAGTTTGAATGACTCAGTGCACAGTTGTCAGACAGAATGACTAGCTTGAATGACTCAGTGCACAATTGTAAGACAGAATGACTAGTTTAAATGACTCAGTGCACAGTTGTAAGATAGAATGACTAGTTTGAATGACTCAGTGCACTGTTGTAAGACAGAATGACTAGCTTGAATGACTCAGTGCACAGTTGTCAGACAGAATGACTAGCTTGAATGACTCAGTGCACAGTTGTAAGACAGAATGACTAGCTTGAATGACTCAGTGCACAGTTGTAAGACAGAATGACTAGTTTGAATGACTCAGTGCACAGTTGTCAGACAGAATGACTAGTTTGAATGACTCAGTGCACAATTGTAAGACAGAATGACTAGTTTGAATGACTCAGTGCACAGTTGTAAGATAGAATGACTAGTTTGAATGACTCAGTGTACAGTTGTCAGACAGAATGACTAGCTTGAATGACTCAGTGCACAGTTGTCAGACAGAATGACTAGCTTGAATGACTCAGTGCACAATTGTAAGACAGAATGACTAGTTTGAATGACTCAGTGCACAGTTGTCAGACAGAATGACTAGCTTGAATGACTCAGTGCACAATTGTAAGACAGAATGACTAGTTTAAATGACTCAGTGCACAGTTGTAAGATAGAATGACTAGTTTGAATGACTCAGTGCACTGTTGTAAGACAGAATGACTAGCTTGAATGACTCAGTGCACAGTTGTCAGACAGAATGACTAGCTTGAATGACTCAGTGCACAGTTGTAAGACAGAATGACTAGCTTGAATGACTCAGTGCACAGTTGTAAGACAGAATGACTAGTTTGAATGACTCAGTGCACAGTTGTCAGACAGAATGACTAGTTTGAATGACTCAGTGCACAATTGTAAGACAGAATGACTAGTTTGAATGACTCAGTGCACAGTTGTAAGACATAAAGACTAGTTTGAATGACTCAGTGCACAGTTGTAAGACAGAAAGACTAGCTTGAATGACTAAGTGCACAGTTGTAAGATAGAATGACTAGTTTGAATGACTCAGTGCACAGTTGTCAGACATAATGACTAGTTTGAATGACTCAGTGCACAATTGTAAGACAGAATGACTAGTTTGAATGACTCAGTGCACAGTTGTAAGACATAAAGACTAGTTTGAATGACTCAGTGCACAGTTGTAAGACAGAAAGACTAGTTTGAATGACTCAGTGCACAGTTGTAAGACAGAAAGACTAGTTTGAATGACTCAGTGCACAGTTGTAAGACAGAAAGACTAGTTTGAATGACTCAGTGCACAGTTGTAAGACAAAATGACTAGTTTGAATGACTCAGTGCACAGTTGTAAGACAGAATGACTAGTTAGGAATGACGTAGTACACAGGTGTAAGACAAAGTCTAAGTCTACACATACACGAAGCAAGGTTTGTGTGAGGACTGCGGGTCGGTGGTCAGTGAAGCGGGTCGGTGGTCAGTGAAGCAACTGAATTTGATTTGGTTCATATACCCGTGATTTCCTTCACAAACTTCCAACCATGACGCCCCCACCCCTCTATCGCTAACGTCCCCAAAGATTGTTCTTAAAGTCTGACATCTTACAACGACAAACTCAAATTATCTTGACCGTGGCGTAACGGTCAAGGTCATCCAGGGACAATCACGACAACAAATTTGTCTGACGTGTATCTAGACTCTAGAGCAGGGGTCGGGAACCTATGGCTCGCAGGGGTCGGGAACCTATGGCTCGCAGGGGTCGGGAACCTATGGCTCGCAGGGGTCGGGAACCTATGGCTCGCAGGGGTCGGGAACCTATGGCTCGCAGGGGTCGGGAACCTATGGCTCGCAGGGGTCGGAAACCTATGGCTCGCAGGGGTCGGGAACCTATGGCTCGCAGGGGTCGGGAACCTATGGCTCGCGAGCCAGATGTGGCTCTATTGATGGCTGCATCTTGCTTGCAGACAAATGTTCGATTATAAAAAAAAATAAAAATGTTTCTTTAGACTCCTTTGATCTTTTAAACATAATGTATGGCTCCCACAGAAATACTTTTCAAAATATGTGGTGTCCATGGCTCTCTAAGACAAAAAGTTTCCCGACCCCTGCTCTAGAGCAATAAATACATTTTAATATCTAAACGACATATACATTGACAGGCGGTCTCGTGGTTTTGTTAGTAGGAATACATTTTTAAATCCGTTCCCCGGCCGTCATATCACTAAGAATAACTTCGTTTTCAAATTATATTGGTGCATTAAAATAATAGACAGTCTAATAATAAACAGTCTAATAATAGACAATCTAATAATAGACAGTCTAATAATAGACAGTCTAATAATTGACAGTCTCCAAACACTAAAGGCGTCTGTAATCAAACTTAGAGATTAAAAGATAAGATAAATAAAATAAGATAAGATAAGATTCTTTTTTATTATTATTATTATTATGGGTAGTTTTCTATAGCGTGGTACCCCAGCCTAGGGCTGGGCTCACCACGCTGTACATGCAAATTAAAATGAACTTAAAAATATAAATTAAAAACCAACCATTCCATAACAATTTACATGTGAAGCCATGGACGGCACTCAGCAGCATCGTTTAACTTTCAGAGGGGGAATCAGTCAGGATAGTAAATTAAAATTATTTTTTATGACTGGGTACATTTTCCTTTCTGGCATATAAATACATATGTGTGCCATGCACGATCTCATCCTTACAACTGTCGTTCTGCGAATCTGTTTTTTTTTTAAAGTGCGTTTTTTTACACAAACATATTTTTAACGTTTTAAATCATTGTTATTTATTTTGTTCCTAAATAAGTCTCCTCACGACACGATCCAAGTTTTTAGATTCATGCCGGAATTAGTTATCTTTTTGTAGTCTAGTCGGAAATTATTTTAATGAAATTAAATAAATAGGCTTGACTTTTTAAAAACATTTTTTAAAGTGTTCAACTGAAACTAATGATAATATTATACAAGTGATAGGTAATGTAGATGTGACCGAGTTTTTGGCGTACACAGCAAAGGAGCAAATGTACTTAGATGATAAAGTTTGACTTAAGTTTCATTGCCTATTACAGCTTCTAAGTCCCGGTGACCTGCACAAAGAAATATTTGAAAGGTTTCAATTCTTTATTAAAAACTGATCTTGGCCTAAATGTTCATTGTAGAAGGCATCAAAGAGGAACCAGAAATGTGCTATAGAAAGCTCACTCACTCTAGTCACTAGAAGGAACCAAAGAGAAAACTAGAAATGTGCTATAGAAAGCTCACTCACTCTAGTCACTAGAAGGAACCAAAGAGAAGAGAATGCTAGAAATGTGCTATAGAAAGCTCACTCACTCTAGTCACTAGAAGGAACCAAAGAGAAAGCTAGAAATGTGCTATAGAAAGCTTACTCACTAACTCTAGAGTCTAGACCAGGGGTGGGCAAACTTTTTGTGCGGAGGGCCACATTGACAAAGGTAAAGCTATTGGGGGGCAGCATGTATATTATGTCCAATTTTTAAATATCGATAAACATTTCCCTATATTAAAATCGGTAGTTTCGCATTTTAGCATTACATGACAAAGGTCAAGGACTGTTTAAAAAAATAGAAAATTAGAAAGAAATTTGATCCAAAATGTTTTAAAAATCATAACGGTGCATGAAATTCTGGAAATTCAACAAATTAACTTAAAAACATAGTAATTTTTTAAAATTTCTAAATGCCTTCGAGGGCCACATAATATCAGTTGCCGGGCCGCATGCGGCCCGCGGGCCGTAGTTTGCCCACCCCTGGTCTAGACACTAGAAGGAACCAAAGAAAAAAACAGAAATGTAATATATGAAACTCACTCACTTACAGTAGACTCCATCGAATGAATGAAAATATTGTTTACTGGGCACTGAGCTGTGCGCGTCCCTGGGAGACATTTTTATGTCCGTGTGTTGTTTTAATTAGGATTAAGTATCTTATCTGCGTCAAGAATGAACCAGATATCGGACATGTCGCAGATAGGTTGTTTTTTTTTTCTTTCGCAGACACCAGATAGGTTCGCTGGTAACAGATACGGAACCGTAGCCTCCACACTGCCACCACCCCCCCTCAAATGTCTGTTTGGGTGCTTCAGACCTCAATTATTTAACGCTTTCATTCTAGTATCACTATAAAAGATTTTTATATGTCAATGTTTTTACATCTTTACGGGAACTAGCTACTTATTGGGCTACACATTTGATAAATTTCATGTTAGATTGGTCATAGCATTTCTGAACATTCAATGGTCATAGCATTTCTGAACATTCAATGGTCATAGCATTTCTGAACATTCAATGGTCATGGCATTTCTGAACATTCAATGGTCATGTCATTTCTGAACATTCAATGGTCATAGCATTTCTGAACATTCAATGGTCATGGCATTTCTGAACATTCAATGGTCATGGCATTTCTGAACATTCAATGGTCATGGCATTTCTGAACATTCAATGGTCATGGCATTTCTGAACATTCAATGGTCATGGCATTTCTGAACATTCAATGGTCATGGCATTTCTGAACATTCAATGGTCATGGCATTTCTGAACATTCAATGGTCATGGCATTTCTGAACATTCAATGGTCATGGCATTTCTGAACATTCAATGGTCATGGCATTTCTGAACATTCAATGGTCATGGCATTTCTGAACATTCAATGGTCATGGCATTTCTGAACATTCAATGGTCATGGCATTTCTGAACATTCAATGGTCATGGCATTTCTGAACATTCAATGATCATTGTAATTCTCAACATTCTGTTTGTCATAGTTGTCCCTTCGTAACAGTGTTATCATTTATTACACTATTAGTATAATGAACATTATTGGTGACTTGTCCAGATAATTTGTCCAGATCAGTTGTCCAGTTAATTTGTCAAGATAAGTTGTCTAGTTAATTTGTGCAGATCAATTGTCATGATCAGTCTTCCAGATCAGTTGTCCACATCAGTTGTCCAGATCAGTTGTCCACATCAGTTGTCCAGATCAGTTGTCCATATCAGTTGTCCAGATCAGCTGTCCACATCAGTTGTCCACATCAGTTGTCCACATCAGTTGTCCACATCAGTTGTTCAGATAATTTGTCAAGATCAATTGTCATGATCAGTCTTCCAGATCAGTTGTCCACATCAGTTGTCCACATCAGTTGTCCACATCAGTTGTCCAGATCAGTTGTCCAGATCAGTTGTCCACATCAGTTGTCCACATCAGTTGTCCACATCAGTTGTCCACATCAGTTGTCCACATCAGTTGTCCACATCAGTTGTCCACATCAGTTGTCCAGATCAGTTGTCCACATCAGTTGTCCACAACAGTTGTCCAGATCAGTTGTCCACATCAGTTGTCCAGATCAGTTGTCCACATCAGTTGTCCAGAACAGTTGTCCACATCAGTTGTCCACATCAGTTGTCCAGATCAGTTGTCCACATCAGTTGTCCAGATCAGTTGTCCACATCAGTTGTCGAGATCACTTGACCCGAAGAGTTTTGTAGAACTATGAAATATTTGGTCCAACCCTCAGATCCACCTACTCATGTTTATTTTGACACCTGAACATTTAAAATACCATGCCCTCCCCACACCCCCTTCTTTTTGCTGAATTTTTTTAAAAATATAGACTAATTTAAAAGCCCAATATGATGTAAATAGATCATTTGAAGTTAAAATCAGCCCCTTCCCCTTTTGTGTCCCCAAAATACCATTTAAAAATAAAAACTGTCGTGACCCGGGCAGATCTATTTTTAGCTGGTGCCACGTGTCTCTCATCACGATGACATCGAGGCAACTCGGAACTCTTCTGTGCGGGTCAGTGAGGAAATGCGAGGTATAAAAATGTCGCCTCTTTCACCCCCAAGCCAGCAGGTAGCCCACCCAGCACTTCTAGCCAGATAGCACTAGGTCAGGGAGTCTCAATTTACTGGCTGAAGATAACACTAGTTCAAGGAGTCTCAATATAATGGGTGAAGATAACACTCGTTCAAGGAGTCTCAATATACTGGCTGAAGATAAAAATAGTTCAAGGAGTCTCAATATACTGGCTGAAGATAACAATAGTTCAAAGAGTCTCAATACTGGCTGAAGATAACAATTTAAAAAAAACAAGATGTGTGCGTCATCAGATTCACCGACACGCGTCATAAAAGTGGTGCAAAGTGTTTGTGGTGTCACTTTTCTGTGGAGAAGTTCAAAGAATTGTGCTGAACGAACAATAATGAGAACCACTGCAAAAAATAACCAAGTAAATATTAAGTACAGATTAAAAAAACACCTAGATGAACATCACCGTAAAGAAACATTGTCAACAATGTCTGTCATTCTGTGCACAATGTCTGTCATTCTGTGCACAATGTCTGCCTTTCTGTGCACAATGTCTGTCATTCTGTGCACACTGTCTGTCTTTCTGTGCACAATGTCTGACATTCTGTGCACAATGTCTGTCTTTTTGTGCGAAATATATGTAATTCTGTGCACAATATATGTCTTTCTTTGCACCATGTCTGTCATTATTTGCACTTCTGTCATTCTGTGCACACTGTCTGTCATTCTGTGCACAATGGCTGTCATTCTGTGCACAATGTCTGTCTTTCTGTGCGAAATATATGTAATTCTGTGCACAATATATGTCTTTCTTTGCACTATGTCTGTCATTATTTGCACTTTTGTCATTCTGTGCACAATGTCTGTCATTCTGGACACAGCTGACCACTTTTGGTATTTTCTTTGAGTGGCGCTTATTCGTTGACATGTAAACAGTAAAATGTATATCAAAATGTATGAATTGAAGTTCGACTTAAAGTCTCTAAGACAATTGCTGTAGAATAGAAGTATCTTTTGGACTTAGTGTCCGACACGACAAGCGGACCCAATCGTGTTTGGACTTAGTGTCCGTACATACAAGCGGACCCAATCTTGGGTCGTAACGTACAAAGCATGCAAACATTTAAAGTCATGAAGCCATGTTATGAGGACAAGACGGATGACTGTCCAAGGTAAAAATATGAGAAGAGCGTAGTTCACATTGACATGTATTCAATCTACCACTAAATCTTCTACAAGTTGGCCTCTAAATTGTCTACAGGTTGGCCGCCAAAATGTCTACAAGTCGGCCTCTAAATTGTCTACAAGTCGGCCTCTAAATTGTCTACAAGTCGGCCTCTAAATTGTCTACAAGTCGGATTCTAAATTGTCTACAAGTTGGCCTCTAAATTGTCTACAGGTTGGCCGCCAAAATGTCTACAAGTCGGCCTCTAAATTGTCTACAGGTTGGCCGCCAAAATGTCTACAAGTCGGCCTCTAAATTGTCTACAAGTCGGATTCTAAATTGTCTACAAGTTGGCCTCTAAATTGTCTAGAGGTTGGCCGCCAAAATGTCTACAAGTCGGCCTCTAAATTGTCTACAAGTCGGCCTCTAAATTGTCTACAAGTCGGCCTTTAAATTGTCTACAAGTCGGCCTCTAAATTGTCTACAAGTCGGCCTCTAAATTGTCTACAAGTCGGCCTCTAAATTATCTACCAGACGGCCTCTTAAAATTTAGCGACTTAAAGACCCCTAACCCCAATCAGCCCTATTTGAAGATGTCTATGCCCGAAACTTACGTTATTGCATATGTTCCATGTCGAAGAATTTAACAAACCCATATTATAAAATGCCATACTGGAAACAACTTGAAATACATATAGCCGTATTTAACTGTATATAGCTGTATATAGAATATTTATCCATATAGAGCCGTGTATACCCGTATCTAGCCGTTTTGATCCACATAAGGCCGTATATAGCCGTATATAGCCGAAAATTGGCTCGTGGTAGAATTAGAATTTTTGAGTTCGCTAACAATAGCAAGTGTTCAACTTATTTAATGGACGCTAAAATGGTCGCACTGCAAAACCATCAACTCCCACCACAGACTTTAAGTAGGTCAGACCCAAACAACTGCCTTCATAGCTTTACCACCAACAATTATAACTTAATGGTGGACTACACGATTTTACGACCAATACAGTTGACGTTTTACGGTCAACGTGTAAATGTTGTTAGATCGACTGCTTTCACCGCCATTCATTTGAAGCTGAGCTGTGCAGTTGGCGCGGCTAATGAAATTTTTTATTGAATTGAACTCCTTCCGGTTCACAGCCAGCCATTAAGGTCAAAGTAAATGGCCTGTCGTCGGGCACAACTCGTAAACTTTATCTCAGACATCTGTGAAGGTCTTGATGCTCATGGCAGACTCACATTTTACGAAGCGAAATGGCCAGTCGTCGGGCACAACTCGTAAACTTTATCTCAGACATCTGTGAAGGTCTTGATGCTCATGGCAGACTCACATTTTACGAAGCGAAATGGCCAGTCGTCGGGCACAACTCGTAAACTTTATCTGAGACACCTGTGAAGGTCTTGATGCTCATGGCAGACTCACATTTTACGAAGCGAAATGGCCAGTCGTCGGGCACAACTCGTAAACTTTATCTCAGACATCTGTGAAGGTCTTGATGCTCATGGCAGACTCACATTTTACGAAGCGAAATGGCCAGTCGTCGGGCACAACTCGTAAACTTTATCTCAGACATCTGTGAAGGTCTTGATGCTCATGGCAGACTCACATTTTACGAAGCGAAATGGCCAGTCGTCGGGCACAACTCGTAAACTTTATCTCAGACATATGTGAAGGTCTTGATGCTCATGGCAGACTCACATTTTACGAAGCGAAATGGCCAGTCGTCGGGCACAACTCGTAAACTTTATCTCAGACATCTGTGAAGGTCTTGATGCTCATGGCAGACTCACATTTTACGAAGCGAAATGGCCAGTCGTCGGGCACAACTCGTAAACTTTATCTGAGACACCTGTGAAGGTCTTGATGCTCATGGCAGACTCACATTTTACGAAGCGAAATATGATCAACGGAAAATGTGTGAATTATTTAATGCGTACATTTTATTATTACTATAAACATTTCAAATTAAGGACTCCGTTCTAGAATCGTAGAATCTAGAGTACTAATCAAAAGTACTAATCGAAATAACTAATCAAAAGTACTAATCAAAATAACTAATCAAAAGTACTAATCAAAAGTACTAATCAAAATAACTAATCAAAATAACAAATCAAAATAACTAATCAAAAGTACTAATCAAAATTACTAATCAAAAGTACTAATCAAAATAACTAATTAAAAGTACTATTCAAAAGTACTAATCGAAGGAACTAATCAAAAGTAATAATCAAAAGTACTAATCTAAAAGGCTAATCAAAAGAACTAATTAAAAGTAATAATCAAAAGTACAAGTCAAAAGTACTAATTAAAAGTACTAATTAAATGTACTAATCAAAATTACTCTTAAAGTACTTATCAAAATTAGTCATCAAAAGTAATAATAAAATTACTGGTCAAAAGTACTAATCAAAAGTACTCATCAAAATACTAATAAAATTACTCATCAAATGTACTCATCAAAAGGAATCATCAAAATTTGTGTGTTCTTAATGAAATCTGATTTTTCCCCAAAAATTTTTTTGTTTCGTTGTTTTTTTTTTTTTTTTTTTTTTTTTTTGCATCTTTAATTGAACTGATTCTTTTTAAATGTCTTAAGTTCTTTTGTGATAGGAAACAGTGTCTGATGAAAGTGAATCACATAAGTTCTTTTGTAACAGAGAAACGGAGTCTAAGAAAGTGAATGTCTTAAAATCTTTTGTAACAGAAAAACAAAACAAAATAAAACTGAATATCTTAAGTTCTTTTGTAACCAAAAAACAGTTTATCTAACGTTATATTCTTGTAACGCGCGTATTCTTTCTGTCCCCAAGACTCGCACAAAAACATACGGCGGACGATCTTTCTCTTTCTGTTCCCCCAAAACAATTGAATTCTCTTCCACTACACATCCGCAATGTACCGACCATTACAGCCTTCAAAACTGCACTCAAATCACATCTCTTTAAACTCTACTATCCTGACTGATTCCCCCCTCTGACCGATAAACGATTCTGCTGGGTGCCGTCCATGGCTTGACATGTAAAAAGTTATGGAATGGATGCACTGAATATACATTTGTTTTGTTTCATTTAATTAATGTATGTTAATTTTTAAGTTCATGATTATATTTGTTAAATTGTAAGTACAGCGTGGTGAGCCCCGCCCTTATAGTTTAGGGTACCACGTTATATAAAACTACTACTACTAATGGTAATAGTAATATATAATTTCCTTTGACTACACTCCTTAATATTATAAATGATTTCTTACGACGCCCCCCCCCCCCACACACACAGCCTGATAAAACGGAATAAAGACCAAAAAAATGCAAACGAATTTCAAGCAAAAAGCAAAATGTTATATTTTTTACAAAAGTTTGCCAATGATTGCAACCAAAAGCTCATTTTATTTTCAATCATCTTGGCTAATGTTATAAATTTGAAAAACACATTTTTCATTAAAAAAAAATTCATAAAAGTAACAACTAAGAAGAATTATTTGCTACCATTGCTGTCTAGCACCCCTCATCGAATGTAACACAATAGAAGAATTATTTGCTACCATTGCTGCCTAGCACCCCTTATCGAATGTAACACAATAGAAGAATTATTTGCTACCATTGCTGCCTAGCACCCCTCATCGAATGTAACACAATAGAGGAATTAGTTGCTACCATTGCTGTCTAGCACCCCTCATCGAATGTAACACAATAGAGGAATTATTTGCTACCATTGCTGTCTAGCACCCCTCATCGAATGTAACACAATAAAAGAATTATTTGCTACCATTGCTGTCTAGCACCCCTCATCGAATGTAACACAATAGAAGAATTATGTGCTACCATTGCTGTCTAGTACCCCTCATCGAATGTAACACAATAGAGGAATTATTTGCTACCATTGCTGTCGAGCACCCCTCATCGAATGTAACACAATAGAGGAAATATGTGCTACCATTGTGTCTAGCACCCCTCATCGAATGTAACACAATAGAGGAATTATGTGCTACCATTGCTGTCTAGCACCCCTCATCGAATGTAACACAATAGAAGAATTATTTGCTACCATTGCTGTCTAGCACCCCTCATCGAATGTAACACAATAGAAGAATTAGTTACTACCATTGCTGTCTAGCACCCCTCATCGAATGTAACACAATAGAAGAATTAGTTACTACCATTGCTGTCTAGCACCCCTCATCGAATGTAACACAATAGAAGAATTATTTGCTACCATTGCTGTCTAATACCCCTCATCGAATGTAACACAATAGAAGAATTAGTTACTACCATTGCTGTCTAGCACCCCTCATCGAATGTAACACAATAGAAGAATTAGTTACTACCATTGCTGTCTAGCACCCCTCATCGAATGTAACACAATAGAAGAATTATTTGCTACCATTGCTGTCTAGCACCCCTCATCGAATGTAACACAATAGAAGAATTAGTTGCTACCATTGCTGTCTAGCACCCCTCATCGAATGTAACACAATAGAAGAATTAGTTACTACCATTGCTGTCTAGCACCCCTCATCGAATGTAACACAATAGAAGAATTATTTGCTACCATTGCTGTCTAGCACCCCTCATCGAATGTAACACAATAGAAGACAATGATAGCCCCCGAACTCAACCCTTCGCCTCATATCATTTGTGCACGGTCCCTTAACTTCACGGATCAAATAGCTATAAGTATTTTGATTGATATTTATTGAGGGCCATAAACTGACAATAGTTAAGAATTTCACATATCTTGGATCCAATATCTTTAGTTTATGAGAACCAAGATGTAAACATCAGGATCTCAAAAGCAGCAGCAGCGATGGCTAAAATATAAGCGTGTGTAGAGTATCCTAAACTAACTGAATATCAGGCATGTGTGCTCAGAATGTTCATATATGACAGTGAAGTGTGGACCACGTACACCAGTCATGAGCGGAAACTCAGGACAAGGTGCCTAACATAGATGTCTTGGAACATGCACAAATGTGTAGCATGTCCTCCGCTCTTAGCAAGAAGGTCAATACTTTATCCATTGTCTCGCGAAGACATATGTATATGTGTGTATGAATAGTTCGATACATGCTTGGATCTATAATTGGGTGTAAAATTGGGTGCATAACGACGTCATAACTCAAACGGTCAACATACGGAGAAAAGACATAATTAATTTTTTTAATCTAAAAGTTCAATTTAAAATTGTGTTTATTACTAACTGCAACAGTAAAATGTAGCATTTATTGAACAAACAATAGTTCAAACTTTAGATTACAATTACAATATTTTAATACCATCAATACAATGTGGAGGAAAAAATATGCTGCCACATATATTTTTTCTGGTTTAAAAAAAAAAAATTTGAATATTTTTTTATATTCTATACAAAATATCTAAAAACGTCCCTTTTCTATCCAAGTATTAGTCTGACAGTGTGACAGTATGGCAATGTGACAGTTATGGTAGTACAGATTGATTCAAGTCAATGCATCATTTCAGTGTTAATGTCTGCCCTGACGCAAACCGTGACCGGCATTGCCAGATTTTCATCACAGTCTTCATAGTGTATCGCTTGATTCTTGGATTCTGTGTTATTTTGTTACGTAGCCCTAATATTAAAAGCATCGCTGAATTGAAATAAAATAATTTTAGAAGTTAAAAAAATGATATAAGCTTTTTAGAGATCTGATTAGCATTCATTTGGTAACCGAAATATAAAATAATATTTTTAATCATTTAGCTGAAAAATGTACCATTTTGAAATGAATTACGTGTTGTTTATATACACACTTTCATCGGCTCAATTGTCTGTACACACCCTGTCATCGACTCAATTGTCTGTACACACAATCTCACCAGCTCAATAGTCTGTACACACAATCTCACCGGCTCAATAGTATGTACACATAATCTAACCGGTTCAATAGTACATACACACAAACTCACGGCTCAATAGTTTGTACACACAACCCCATCGGTTCATGTTTTTTTCATGTCTCAATTCTTTTGAGAACCACAACAGACATTGTGTTACACTAATTTATTCAGTTGAAAATCATGTTTCTTGCAATCATACTGTAGTACTTCTGGGTTGAAAATCATGTTTCTTGCAATCATGCTGTAGTACTTCTGGGTTGAAAATCATGTTTCTTGCAATCATCTGTAGTACTTCTGGGTTGAAAATCATGTTTCTTGCAATCATGCTGTAGTACTTCTAGGAGGTTAGTAATACGCTCGAAGATTTTACTGGAGTAAATACTTAGCGAGAATTGTATTTTTGTTTACGCAGCGACAGATGTGGAGTTAAAAGGGGGAAGGGGGTGGAGTGGGGGAGGTACACACAGAACATAGATCGACTACTAAATAATTCAAGGTGTTTATATGCCCTTCAAAGTTACCAAAAGGTACATACATATATATATATATATATACCTTTATTTATAATAATCAGTACATAACAAATTAGGAAGTAACATTTTCCTAACGTTCATTAATTATAATTCATACGGAAATCATTTCGTGAAACAGCTCACGTGACTATTAACTGTTCAGATGATGATGTTTTTTGTTCGTTTTTTTAAAATAGTAAATTATTTTATGAACCAATGTACAGTGCTATGCATATTCCAGAGTTTCACTGCTGAAGGTAACGGGCTTTCGTGTTTAACATAGTACACTATAGAAACTTAATAAAAAATAAAATAAGCATTTATGGATTTACATGCCTACTTGCTAGAACCCGCCAAACATTGGCGACAGCAATGCGTGAACTTCACATCCACTAAAGTTACTTGAAAGAACATGCATTACATGAACGCACGTAAAAAAGACTCCCAGTCAGGGCCACCCACAACCCCAGGACGCCCCCCCCCAACCCCTTTTTTTAACACCGCAGATTTATTACACCAACTATTTCCTTCAAACCAAAGAAAATATTGCGCACCAAATGCGCTATTTTATTTTTCAGAATCTCATTTAGCGCAGTTTTCGTGGTATTGATTTAGTCAAATCAGCGCCATCTGGTAGCATTAGTGACATGGTTACACAGAGAATTAGGTAATTTTATGTTCCATTTATAGCCACATATATTAAAAGATAGATTAACGTTTTGCAGTTTTTGGAACTTGTGTGTCCATTTTGAATTTCGGAACCTTTGTCTTCATTTTTGCCGTGTTAATGTAATCGCAAAAATCTTTTCGATTTTTCATTGGAACAAACCCGAATTAAATATTTAATATAGCAAGCTACAATTGTGTAAATTTCAACGCCTTTCAATCAAAGATCTAAAATTGCAAGCTACTATTGTGTACATTTCTATGACCTTGAACCAAAGATTTAATTGTGCAATGATTACCTGAGATAAAATAAATGAAAATGATAAGCTCATTACTCAGCATCACTATAAGCACCAATACATCAAACATTGTCTGTATGCATATGCCGCCCCTGAAGTAGACACATCTCTTGTGACATAGACATTAGTCCAAATGCTGTTGATCAATAACTGAATCCGGCTCGGAGTCAAGTGGAGACGGCCCTAAAGTTATCCCGCTACACCGTATACGGCCCTAATTTCAACGAAGGCTCATTTTTATCCTCCCAGATAGGCATCTCTGCCTAAACACTCCCGAAACTTTGCCGGGAAATGTTGTGAAATCGCGGTACGTGTTTGAGAATCTCCTTTCTCTTTGATTGATACCGTCGTGGGACAAAGAACCAGTCGACAAAGGCGGGACCGGGCCACAATGGGCCCGTCATTAAACCAGTCAAAGTCACCTGGTAATCCGATCTATTGCATCCCCGTACAAATGGCTCAGGTTTCTTACCTCTAAGTCGACCTGGCGGGCTTCAGACCTGGGGGTGCATGCTAACATACAGAGTTGCTGAGTGGGCCATATGTTAGACTGGAATTTAGTTTCGTATTTAGAATCAACTGGTGTATTAAAGTTATTCGTTTCGTTATCTATGCTGCAGTTTGATTTTATTTGCCGTTTAGAACAACCTCGGACGTCATTTCCCAGAATCTTGGATCAGGAGCCTGTGCCATGATTGGTTGGATGTTAAGCGCTCATTCCAATGAACAACCAATGTGCTGTATCAGTATAGTATCTATTTAAATTTACATTTGCCTTAATAGCACAACAACCACTGCGCTAAACTTACTTTTTCCTTTACAGTATAGCAACCACTGTGCTATAACATTATATCTTCTAACTTACTTACTTACAATTTGCTTTATAATATAACAACCCACCATCCCCCACCCCCACCCCCGGTCAAATGTCTGATTGACAATCACTATTCTTAATAAACGAAGTATTCTGTAGTGTAAATACATGCAATAACAAGTTTTTTTACCATATGACAATAAACCTCTTATCCCACTGCACCTGCAACTTGCATCCCATAATTAGAGATCGTAAGGTATGTCGTATACTCAGTCAACTGCTATTGTTTGATTTGAAGTCTTTTGGCATCTGTCGGTGGACAAAAACCTTTTGATTAGACATAACTCCAGTCGGTAGGACTGACCTAAACCTTACTGCAGTCGGTAGGACTGACCTAAACCTTACTCCAGTCGGTAGGACTGACCTAAACCTTACTCCAGTCGGTAGGACTGACCTAAACCTTACTCCAGTTGGTAGGACTGACCTAAACCTTACTCCAGTTGGTAGGACTGACCTAAACCTTACTCCAGTTGGTAGAACTGTGATCTATATAACACACTACTCACATCAGTGGCGTGTTTACCGTGGTAGCAACTACAGCCGTGCTGTGGGACCCGTTACCATGGTAGCAACTACAGCCGTGCTGTGGGACCCGTTACCATGGTAGCAACTACAGCCGTGCTGTGGGACCCGTTACCATGGTAGCACCTACAGCCGTGCTGTGGGACCCGTTACCATGGTAGCACCTACAGCCGTGCTGTGGGACCCGTTACCATGGTAGCACCTACAGCCGTGCTGTGGGACCCGTTACCATGGTAGCACCTACAGCCGTGCTGTGGGACCCGTTACCATGGTAGCACCTACAGCCGTGCTGTGGGACCCGTTACCGTGGTAGCACCTACAGCCGTGCTGTGGGACCCGTTACCATGGTAGCACCTACAGCAGTGCTGTGGGACCCGTTACCATGGTAGCACCTACAGCCGTGCTGTGGGACCCGTTACCGTGGTAGCACCTACAGCCGTGCTGTGGGACCCGTTACCGTGGTAGCACCTACAGCCGTGCTGTGGGACCCGTTACCATGGTAGCACCTACAGCCGTGCTGTGGGACCCGTTACCATGGTAGCACCTACAGCCGTGCTGTGGGACCCGTTACCGTGGTAGCACCTACAGCCGTGCTGTGGGACCCGTTACCGTGGTAGCACCTACAGCCGTGCTGTGGGACCCGTTACGGTGGTAGCACCTACAGCCGTGCTGTGGGGCCAGTTACGGTGGTAGCACCTACAGCCGTGCTGTGGGACCCGTTTACCGTGGTAGCAACTACAGCCGTGCTGTGGGACCCGTTACCGTGGTAGCCATAACAGCCGTGCTGTGGGGCCCGTTTACTGTGGTAGCAGCTACAGGCGTGCTGTGGGGCCCAGCCCCTGCAAGTATATTTATCACAGTCAGTCGCATTTAATTAATAGATAAAAAGAAAAGACAAGGTGTCTTGTTTGATCAGATTCTACGGCAGACATTCCGTCTATCTAATCAACTAAAGTCATAATTCTTGGCAGAGAACAATTACCAAGACTTTATTGTCTGGCAACTACATGTTTTGTGACGCAATATGACGTAAATTATTAATTAAAATGTTATATTATGCAGTTGAGGAGACAGTGTATGCAATTAAGAGATCACAAATTGTGGTGGTTGTTTTTTTGTTGTTTTTTGTGTTGTATAAGTTCAAAAATAATTGCTAGTGAACACTAGTAAATAATTTATAAATATCCATCCATCTCAGCACCATCCATCTCAGCACCATCCATTTCAGCACCATCCATCTCAGCACCATCCATCTCAGCACCATCCATCTCAGCACCATCCATCTCAGCACCATCCATCTCAGCACCATCTATCTCAGCACCATCTATCTCAGCACCATCTATCTCAGCACCATCTATCTCAGCACCATCTATTTTATCCCTATCTATCTCAGCACCATCTATTTTATCCCCATCTATCTCAGCACCATCTATTTTATCCCCATCTATCTCAGCACCATCTATTTTATCCCCATCTATCTCAGCACCATCTATTTTATCCCCATCTATCTCAGCACCATCTATTTTATCCCCATCTATCTCAGCACCATCTATTTTATCCCCATCCATCTCAGCACCATCCATCTCAGCACCATCTATCTCAGCACCTTCTTTATCCCCATCCATCTCAGCACCATCTTTTTTATCCCCATCTATCTCAGCACCATCTATTTTATCCCCATCTATCTCAGCACCATCTATTTTATCCCCATCTATCTCAGCACCATCTATTTTATCCCCATCCATCTCAGCACCATCCATCTCAGCACCATCTATCTCAGCACCTTCTTTATCCCCATCCATCTCAGCACCATCTATTTTATCCCCATCTATCTCAGCACCATCTATTTTATCCCCATCTATCTCAGCACCATCTATTTTATCCCCATCTATCTCAGCACCATCTATCTCAGCACCATCCATCTCAGCACCATCTCTCTCAGCACCATCTATCTCAGCACCATCTATTTTATCCCCATCTATCTCAGCACGATCTCTCTCAGCAAGCTGCGTCTCTCGCCGTCTGATTTCGAAACAGCCAGCTATGCGGGAGACAATCTTAAACCATCGTTACACAATACTTACCTACTCGATAATCAATCAACCCGGGGCCTGCCACAGCGCCGCCCCCCCTTCACCCCACTACACCCCGACCTAACGTGCGATGTGTTGGGCAGTTAATGTCAGCTCCCCGTTCTTTCTACCCGGCCCGAGCTGCTCCATAAAAGACACGTCAACGGACGTACGAAGTGACTATTATTGACATTCGGCCCTGAACACACGATCAACCACAGAACACATGCGCAAAATCTATACATGGGTTGGCCCTGCCTAACTGAATGTGCAAGGCTACCTGAATGGCCCTGCCTAGCTGAATGTGCATGGCTACCTGAATGGCCCTGCCTAACTAAATGTGCATGGTTACCTGAATGGCCCTGCCTACCTGAATGTGCATGGCTACCTGAATGGCCCTGCCTAACTGAATGTGCATGGCTACCTGAATGGCCCTGCCTACCTGAATGTGCATGGCTACCTGAATGGCCCTGCCTAGCTGAATGTGCATGTCTACCGGAATGGCCCTGCCTACCTGAATGTGAATGGCTACCTGAATGGCCCTGCCAAACTGAATGTGCATGGCTACCTGAATGGCCCTGTCAAACTGAATGTGCATGGCTATCTGAATGGCCCTGCCTACCTGAATGTACATGGCTACCTGAATGGCCCTGCCTAACTGAATGTGCATGGCTACCTGAATCGCCCTGCCAAACTGAATGTGCATGGCTACCTGAATGGCCCTGCTTACCTGAATGTACATGGCTACCTGAATGTCCTTGCCAACCTGAATGTCTCTGTCTTGCTGAATGTCCATGTCTACTTGCATGTCCATACTTTTTACTTTTATGCCTAGGTCAAGTCTTAAGGCATTGTAACCGGGAATTTGCAAACATTTGCGTTTAAAAAATGATACATAATTCTACTAATGTCGATAATTTAAACAAAACAATTGTTAGCATTATGTAATCGATTACAGCACATGTGTTACACCATAAGCGGAAGTGATTGTCTAAGTTAAAATCTCACAGTCAGAAACACTGGTTCTCTGAGATTATTTCTCAAGTCGCAAGAGGTAAGTTGCTACTACGCCTGAGTTGATTCGTCATTACAACTAACACTACGGTCAAAGCTAGCAACATGTTGTACTTTGCCACTGACATGATGTATAGTGCCACTTCGTGATTGCACTGTCAGGCACAACGTGAACTTTTGGAAGTCGTTCAGATTTCTTTTTTAAATGACGTAATTGACACAAGGTTGACAACATGATGCAATCATTTGATGACGTCATATGAACTAAAATAAAAAATTTAAATAAATAAAATGACGTCATTGAAACAAGAAAGACAATTTACATTTATATTATTAAAAAAGGAGGAAACGATTTCTAAATACTACTTTTAAAAAAATTAAAAACAAAGAAAAATTATTAATAGAATTCTTCGTGATAATGTTTACGCAAGATTATTCCGAGTGTGTAAATCAGCGAGTCTTAAATCATTTTTTCTTCAGGGGTACACAGGGGTGTCGCCAAACAAAAACTAACGAATACCTACATATAACTACATCTACAAGCACTTGAAGATCAGTTTTAGAAATTTTGGAGAAGAGGATAAACTTGTAGATCAAGTCTAGACCGTGGACCAAGTCTAGACCGTGGATCAAGTCTAGACATTGATGTAAAATATAGTGGCACTGATACGACACACAATCTGAAAACATCAACCAATTTACACGATGGGGATCGAATCCGTGATGTTTACATTTCATACCAATGCGCTAGCGAACTCGGCCAATCAGCCATTACATTTACCGAATGATTTACCTACGCTTAGCCACACGTGTTAAATGTACAACCCGTCTTATTGATCAGCTTAACACAGGCGGTCATGGATAATGGGACTTAAATTGTAACTACGTCCATCTCATGGAATAGAGTAAGTGTATCATGGAGCTTACTAAATAGAATAGGTGTATCATGGAGGCTTACTAAATAGAGTAGGTGTATCATGGAGCTTACTAAATAGAGTAGGTGTATCATGGAGCTTACTAAATAGAGTAGGTGTATCATGGAGCTTACTAAATAGAGTAGGTGTATCATGGAGCTTACTAAATAGAGTAGGTGTATCATGGAGCTTACTAAATAGAGTAGGTGTATCATGGAGCTTACTAAATAGAGTAGGTGTATCATGAAGCTAACCAAATACAATAAATGTATTATTGAGCTAACCAAATAGAATAGGTGTATCATGGAGCTAACCAAATAGAGTAGGTGTATGACCGGTGTATCATGGAGCTAAAAAAATTTGTCCCATGACAATTGCCCACGTGACAGAGACTTTTAAAATGTAATTAAGAGTTGAATTTAACTACCATCAGATGGTTAGAGATGGGTTTATGAGGAACGGTGGGGGATACTCAACTAGGGGAGGCTGGAGAGGGGGTTTGGGAGAGATGGGAGGTGGAAGAGGGGAGGGAGTAAAATGGGGAGGTCATGAATACTGCTCATGTTAGTTTTGGGTTGAAATTATTGCTCTCATAAACAGTATGAAATGTGAAATTGTGTGTAATGTGAGCTACAAGTCACCTTGAAATAGCGCAGTGCGACTCAGAAATAATTTAGAAAATAATCTCTATGAAAGCAATATGTGACTAAGGGTATATATGGGCTTAATATGTGTCTACCTGTATCTGAAGGTTTATTCCCCGTCCTCACATCCTTACCATCATCCTCACATCATGATCCTCGCCCTCACCTGCTGAACTTTACCCCGATCTTCAATCCCTGAATTTCATCCCTCGATCTTCATTCCCATCTGATCAAATTTAGAACCACTGTAAAGTTTATCTAGTAACGAAGTGAGTTAAGCGTACAGGTGTCCTCAGAGTTCAATAAAGTGCAAGCTATTTGAACAAATGAAGAGTTGAAAACGGCATTGCATAGATTTCATGTGTCTGGGTCATAAATTAATCATGGAATGTCATTAATCATGTTATCTCTGCACAAAGTAGAAATTATGAGAACCCCTATCATCTCTTACATATTTGTCAAAGTAGAAATTGCGAGCGCCCCTTTCATCTCTTGCAGAAATAGCAAGCGCCCCTTTCATCTCTTACAGAAATAGCAAGCGCCCCTTTCATCTCTTACAGAAATTGCGAGCGCCCGTTTCATCTCTTACAGAAATTGCGAGCGCCCCTTTCATCTCTTACAGAAATTGCGAGCGCCCCTTTCATCTCTTACAGAAATTGCGAGCGCCCCTTTTGATCTCTTACACATTTGTAAAGTAGACATTGCGAGCGCCCCTTTCATCTCTTACATATTTGTAATGTAGACAGCGAAGAGGCCACGACAGGCAGTTCCGACTTATAAAAACAAGAACTCAGTACATGAGCTCCTCATTTCTGCCAAGGACAATTAGGGACTGGAACAAGCTTCCAAAAGCAACAGTTGAGGGGACAACTCTTGACACATTTGCGTCTATTGACTCCTGTCTTCCAAACCCCAGTTCATGGCGTTGGTGGGTGTTATCGTTGGTGGGTGCTGTCGTTGGTGGGTGCTAATGTTGGTAGGTGCTGTCGTTGGTAGGTGCTATGGTTGGTGGGTGATAGGTTTGGTGGGTGCTATCGTTGGTGGGTGCTATTGTTGGTGGGTGCTATCGTTGGTGGGTGATAGGTTTGGTGGGTGATATCGTTGGTGGGTGCTATTGTTGGTGGGTGCTATCGTTGGTGGGTGCTATCGTTGGTGGGTGCTATCGTTGGTGGGTGCTATCGTTGGTGGGTGATATGGTTGGTGGGTGCTATCGTTGGTGGGTGCTATCGTTGGTGGGTGCTATTGTTGGTGGGTGCTATTGTTGGTGGGTGCTATCGTTGGTGGGTGCTATTGTTGGTGGGTGCTATCGTTGGTGGGTGATATGGTTGGTGGGTGCTATCGTTGGTGGGGGCTATCGTTGGTGAGTGCTATCGTTGGTGGGTGATATGGTTGGTGGGTGCTATCGTTGGTGGGTGCTATCGTTGGTGGGTGCTATCGTTGGTGGGTGCTATCGTTGGTGGGTGCTATCGTTGGTGGGTGATATGGTTGGTGGGTGCTATCGTTGGTGGGTGCTATTGTTGGTGGGTGCTATCGTTGGTAGGTGCTATCGTTGGTGGGGGCTATCGTTGGTGGGTGCTATCGTTGGTGGGTGCTATCGTTGGTGGGTGCTATCATTGGTGGGGGCTATCGTTGGTGGGTGCTGTCGTTGGTGGGTGCTATCGTTGGTGGGGGCTATCGTTGGTGGGGGCCATCGTTGGTGGGTGCTATCGTTGGTGGGTGCTATCGTTGGTGGGGGCTATCGTTGGTGGGGGCTATCGTTAGTGGGGGCTATCGTTGTTGGGTGCTATCGTTGGTGGGTGATAGGTTTGGTGGGTGCTATCGTTGGTGGGTGCTATTTTTGGTGGGTGCTATCGTTGGTGGGTGCTATCGTTGGTGGGTGATAGGTTTGGTGGGTGCTATTGTTGGTGGGTGCTATTGTTGGTTGGGGCTATCGTTGGTGGGGGCTATTATTTGGTGGGGGCTATCGCTGGTGGGGGCTATCGTTGGTGGGTGCTATCGTTGGTGGGTGCTATCGTTGGTGGGTGCTATCGTTGGTGGGTGCTGTCGTTGGTGGGTGCTATTGTTGGCGGGTGCTATTGTTGTTGGGTGCTATCGTTGGCGGGTGCTATCGTTGGTGGGTGCTATCGTTGGCGGGTGCTATCGTTGGTGGGTGCTATCGTTGGCGGGTGATATCGTTGGTGGGTGCTATCGATGGTGGGTGCTATCGTTGGTGGGTGCTATCGTTGGTGGGGGCTATCGTTGGTGGGTGCTATCGTTGGTGGGTGCTATCGTTGGTGAGTGCTATCGATGGTGGGGGCTATCGTTGGTGGGTGCTATCGTTGGTGGGTGCTATCGTTGGTGGGTGCTATCGTTGGTGAGTGCTAATCATTGGTGGGTGCTTATTTTCTGTTACTTTCACATTATTTTGTAATTAACGTGAAAAATCAATGTGTTTTATGAAAGTTTTGCTCTTAATATGATTTTACATTATATGTTTTTATTGTAATTATTCATTGTTTAATTATCATACAACCATCTTCAACCAACATAAATACATCACTAAAAAGGTATTCATATGTAAAGACTGCGCATTTGTAATGTACTGCACAACTCTTATTATATCACTTATGTCATTCAAAACTCTTACCATATGACTTATTTTATTTACACCTTTTACCATATGACTTGTGTCATTTACAACTCTTACCATCTGACTTATGTCATTACAAATCTTACCATCTGACTTATGTTATTTACAACTCTTACCATATGACTTCTGTCATTCAAAACTCTTGCCATCTTACTTATGTCATTTACAACTCTTACCGTCTTGACTTATTTCATGTACAACTCTTACGATCTGACTTATTTCATTTACAACTCTTACCATCTGACTTATTTCATTTACAACTCTTACCATTTGACTTATTTCATTTACAACTCTTACCATATGACTTATTTCATTTACAACTCTTACCATATCATTTATTTCTCCGCCAGGACCAGCCGAAGCGGCAGCTCTTAGGGACCTTCATGCAAAATACTCACTGCTAGAGAGCTGCCCGTGAGGATTCGACTGCTGGAGACCTTCCTGTAACCACCTTACCGCTGGAGACCTTCCTGTAACGACCTTAACGCTGGAGACCTTCCTGTAACGACCTTACCGCTGGAGACCGTCCTGTAACGGCCTTACCGCTGGAGACCTTCCTGTAACGACCTTACTGCTGGAGACCTTCCTGTAACGACCTTACCGCTGGAGACCTTCCTGTAACGACCTTACCGCTGGAGACCTTCCTGTAACGACCTTACCGCTGGAGACCTTCCTGTAACGACTTTACCGCTGGAGACCTTCCTGTAACGACCTTACCGCTGGAGACCTTCCTGTAACGACCTTACCGCTGGAGACCTTCCTGTAACGACTTTACCGCTGGAGACCTTCCTGTAACGACTTTACCGCTGGAGACCTTCCTGTAACGACCTTACCGCTGGAGACCTTCCTGTAACGACCTTACCGCTGGAGACCTTCCTGTAACGACCTTACCGCTGGAGACCTTCCTGTAACGACTTTACCGCTGGAGACCTTCCTGTAACGACCTTACCGCTGGAGACCTTCCTGTAACGACCTTACCGCTGGAGACCTTCCTGTAACGACTTTACCGCTGGAGACCTTCCTGTAACGACTTTACCGCTGGAGACCTTCCTGTAACGACCTTACCGCTGGAGACCTTCCTGTAACGACCTTACCGCTGGAGACCTTCCTGTAACGACCTTACCGCTGGAGACCTTCCTGTAACGACCTTACCGCTGGAGACCTTCCTGTAACGACCTTACCGCTGGAGACCTTCCTGTAACGACCTTACCGCTGGAGACCTTCCTGTAACGACCTTACTGTTGGAGAGCTGCCTGCTGGAACCACCTTGTAGGACGGTATCAATTATTCTGTCATTAAAAGAAACTAACAACTAAGACTCCAAAGTTATCAGAAAATTAGAAAGTTTCCCTTGCAGACCATTCTGATATCTCACGAGGATTGAGCTGTCGCTAGAGAACAACCTCGGTAATACAGACACATTACCCCCTACCACACTACTCAACCACCACTGTCCCCTGATGACGTGTGAAGTAGGTCACTAAATTCTGGGCGCGTGGAAGATGCACACTCCCGCTTGTCGTGATTTAGGATTTATTTTCGATCATTCACACATCGAAGACTTAATAGTGAGACCTCGCTCATAAAGACAACCGTAAACATCGGGTCGTCTGCCTCACCTCAACACGTCAATACGACAGTCATTGAAAGCATCCCTCTGTTGAAACATGTTCGTTCTCTGTTGGTCAAATTAGAGTCAGCACTACACGTTGGGAAGGGAAGATGCATTTAAGATTCTGAGTTGAGAGTAACTTCTCATTGGCTTGCAAATCACCCGCATGACCACAGGGACATGAGGGACACACAAAAGCAGCACGCGTCACTTCATCTAGTTGTGAAGAGCCCCTCTTAACAGTTTTAATGAGACAGAAGGTCGTGGTTTCTATAAACAGACAATAATTAAGTTGTGTTTAAGCACCTACACTTCAAAAATATCGAACACAAAAGAATCAAATCCTATTGTGTTTATAGTTTCTCGGTGAGATTTCAGAGCGTGTTTAGTGATAACTTCACCCTTCAGCTGCAAGGATCACTATGATAACTCACGTGGTATAAGTCACGTGGCTGCTCTCATGACTTATCAGGATTAAAGGCATTAACTTCTGGAGACACTGTCGCAGATTGACACCGGAAGTAACTTTATGAATTTCACTGACCTACATAACCACACCACCACCCGCTAGTAACGACAACTTCAGACAAACTACCGCATTCTGTTCAAGGTCTGATTTGTTTCATCCTGTCGAGGTGAAATAGTTCTCAGAATTAACTCAATGGCAATGAATCCCTACGCCTTCCGGGGATGGCATTTGCCGTCTGCCTACTCGGAGTCGACGAACTGTGACCGAAACTATCCAAGTATGTATCCGCCATCTTGGTCAGCGAGCTACTTCACCCCACCTTCTGTCTATCCGTTCCAGACGGAGAGCAGCGCGGGAAAACAATCGAACAACGCGGACTGGAAACTTAATTCCATCGGCTCGGCCGATAGTCCGACCGTTCCGAGGGACTCTAACCTCATGAAGTCCAGCTATGAGGGACTATTGTATAAGAGTGCAGCGGCCAATCAAAGGTCGGACTTCGAGAGCTGCGCCAGAGACGACCCATCGAGATCGTGCTGCGCCATCGCCTGCTCGTGCAATAATCACCAGAGACTTAACGTGCTGGATAACTCTTGGAGAAACTCGGAGATGTCGCCGAGCATTGACTTTAACAAGACCCAGAGTATGTCCCCTTACCAGAGCTTATGTCAACGGGGTGAGTACCCTTTCCTAGGTGTGTACTCTGCTCTCTTAAAGCAGCGGTTCTCGGAGTGTTTTCCACGAAGCCTTTTGGCTCCTGCCTTTTCCAATTTCATAGCAATTCTAAATGTTTTCAAAACATGGCAATATAAAATCGAATAGCTTAAATTGGTATTGATTCTATCCCAGTGTCGAAATATGTCTACGGGACACGTGATGCACATTTAATGACCTTTATTTTTTAACGTCTCTATGATCCACTTTAGACATTTAAATGTTTTTGTGGGAGAAGGAAAGAGCTCTTTGACGCAACCTTTTGACAGAGACAAAAGTTCCGTGGAACTCCATTTTTGAGAACCGTTGTGTTTGTGAGTTAAAGTTAAGATAATATAAGAAATAATGAAGAATTTGATGTTTATAAGGAAATATCTTGAGATACACTCAGCTTATTTTAGAAATATAAATTTATCAAAGCCAAAACTGCCGTCAGAAATTGGGCGAAGTAACTAGTTTGCGCTTTTTAGCGCTAAATATTTGATTGCATTAAAAAAGGCTACGGTTAGTGGTTGTTTTTTTTAACGTAAGACTGTTGAACTGGCCAAATGTATTTGATGATGTACCTATAATTGGCGTTAATTACAGACCAATCACAATAAGATTCCTAACAGTTAAAAGCGCCGTCCAATCAAACTGAGTTACTGAGATTAATGGTACTTCTACATATCATGGCCGTCCAATCAAACTGAGTTACTGAGATTAACGGTACTTCTACATATCATGGCCGTCCAATCAAACTGAGTTACTGAGATTAACGGTACTTCTACATATCATGGCCGTCCAATCAAACTGAGTTACTGAGATTAACGGTACTTCTACATATCATGGCCGTCCAATCAAACTGAGTTACTGAGATTAACGGTACTTCTACATATCATGGCCGTCCAATCAAACTGAGTTACTGAGATTAATGGTACTTCTACATATCATGGCCGTCCAATCAAACTGAGTTACTGAGATTAACGGTACTTCTACATATCATGGCCGTCCAATCAAACTGAGTTACTGAGATTAACGGTACTTCTACATATCATGGCCGTCCAATCAAACTGAGTTACTGAGATTAACGGTACTTCTACATATCATGGCCGTCCAATCAAACTGAGTTACTGAGATTAACGGTACTTCTACATATCATGGCCGTCCAATCAAACTGAGTTACTGAAATTAACGGTACTTCTACCTATCATGGCCGTCCAATCAAACTGAGTTACTGAGATTAACGTTACTTCTACATATCATGGCCGTCTAATCAAACTGATTGCGTTACTATGACGGTGTGTTCTGGCGTGATTAAGACGGTGTGCTCTGACGTCATTAAGAAGTGTTCTCTGTACAGTGTTGTTGAACATTGGAATGTCCTTTGCGAAATCTGGCTAAAAATAATTTTAATGCAAATCCATTCAGCTCCTCGCATAGCCATACTTTTCATTTGGATTTATTTGCTTCATTAATTACATTCTATTTTTATATATATTTTTTTTTTATAAAACACAAGATGGCCGCCAGAATAAATCAAGCTTGAAATGATTGTACTGAAAGACGAACAATGTTCCCGTTACAGCTGCAAGTTAGTTACAGCGTACCAGCGTTCCCAACTCCCCCCCCCCCACATCTCTCCCTCTCTGTCTCCCTCTCTCTGTGTCTCAGCCCCCCCCCCCCCCAACATCTCGCCATAGATTACCGTTAGGTCAGCCATAAATTCATCACTGTAATAAGTGTACTCAGATACCTGGCCAGGTCTGTTTTATCTCCCACCATCCCACACAACAGGAACAAGGCTAACTGGCAATTTATGGCCAGGGAAGTCGAACAATGGACAACAGACAGCAGAAGATATTTTCAAACATATGACAGCAAAAGACATTTTCAAGCAATGGAAACATAAAACATTTTCACGGCATACAACACAAGAAATAGCTAAATATGGGGAAATATTTTTTTTTAGATATAGGCTAATCCATCGACTTCTTTCTGTCATTTAGCAACGCTGGTGGTTAGAGGTTGGAGGTTAGAGGTTGGAGGTTAGAGGTTGGAGGTAGGATGGCGACAGGAAAATATGAGAAGGTGTTCATTTAAATATACAACAATTCCAATTTGATGATACAAATATCCCGAAGTTGTTCAAGGTCTTGTTGGTAGTCGACTCAATCTTGCCATGGCAATAAATAGCAGAGGAGCTTTCGTTTTAAGTTGTTCAGTTATAAACTATTTATATAGTCGAGATAGGTGAGATAAAAGGGGTTAAATTTTTGTGTTCATTAGCCTCAATTCTTTAAATATAAGAGCCCCTGAGGAAAGTGTAACATCCTCTTGCGACGTAGGGCTCTTTAGCTTTATGTTCACACAAGTGGTCACCATGTCTTTGTGGCCTTACGTCTGTGTGGCTTTATGTCTGTATGGCTTTATCGGTGTGGAGTTTTTCTGGGCTGCTTTCTCAAACAAAAGTTTATGATTTAATGAAGTGCCTGCTAGCCAAGTCTCTTGCTGTGATTTAAGGCAGTGGTTCTCAATGCTTACCCCAGTCAGTTGTTCTTATGGCTTGTAACCCAGTCAGTGATTCTTATGGCTTGTACCTCAGTCAGTGGTTCTTATGGCTTGTACCCTAGTCAGTGGTTCTTATTGTTTGTACCCCATGTTTTTTTGTCTATTTTCTTTGGAAAAGCTTTTTTGATTTAACGAAGTGTCTCCTTGATGTAATTGGTGTAGTGTGTCTCTTTGATGTAATTTATGTTTCTCCCTTGATGTAATTGGTGTAGTGTGTCTCCTTGATATAATTTATGTTTCTCCCTTGATGTAATTGGTGTAGTGTGTCTCCTTGATGTAATTTATGTTTCTCCCTTGATGTAATTGGTGTAGTGTGTCTCCTTGATGTAATTTATGTTTCTCCCTTGATGTAATTGGTGTAGTGTGTCTCCTTAATGTAATTGTTGTAGTGTGTCTCCTTGATGTAATTGGTGTAGTGTGTCTCCTTGATGTAATTGGTGTAGTGTGTCTCCTTGATGTAATTGGTGTAGTGTGTCTCCTTGATGTAATTGGTGTAGTGTGTCTCCTTGTTGTAATTGGTGTAGTGTGTCTCCTTGATGTAATTGGTGTAGTGTGTTTCCTTGATGTAATTGGTGTAGTGTGTCTCCTTGATGTAATTGGTGTAGTGTGTCTCCTTGATGTAATTGGTGTAGTGTGTCTCCTTGATGTAATTGGTGTAGCGTGTCTTGTTCTGGACGCTTCATTACATTCGTGTTGTTCTTTATCCTTGTAGGACGCATTATGACATCATAATTGTTATCCTTAATGTAATGAAACGACATACATGTTACTCATGACATGGTAGCTACATTTATGACATGTTACCTACATATGGAATGATTTTTTTCTACTTATGACATAGTGACTACATATGGAGGAACGTATGTGTTACTTATGACACAGTGACTACATATGAAGGAACAAATGTGTTGCCTAAAACATGATGGCTATTTATGGTGGAAAAATCTGAAAATATCTGAAAGTACAAGGCGTATATCAGGCATAATGTCCGTACGATCCTGTATGGCAGTGAAGTGTGGACCACATATTATGTCAGTCATAAATTCAAACTCAACTGCTTCCACCAAGGATGTCTTCGTCGCATTTTGGCTTTTTAGATGACAGGACAACATGCCTAACACATAGGTCTTGGAACGTGCACAAATGTGTAGTATATTCTCCGCTCACGGCAAGTGGCGTCCTCGCTGACTGGGTTGTGTAAGGAGAATATGAAATCCGCCGTGATCTCTGCCGTGATCTCTTTGCTATTTAACAGAGATTACCATAATGTCACGTGTCAATCCGGGGCGTGCATCCCGATGTGGGACCCGCATGAATGCAGTCTTTACTTCACCAGGCCGCTGCGCTGTTTGAGTTATAAACATGACAGTCTTAAAGGCCTCCTGAATGATCTCTTACATAAGCACGAACTTCCGGAACAAGAATTTATTGGAGTGCTTTTGTACGACGATGAGCAATGTACACATGTGTGTGGGGGTTGGGGGTGGGGGGTTGTAAGGTACATTGGAATCGCGGGGTGTGGGGAAGGTATACGGTACATTCCCTGAACACAAAGGAGAAATAAAGGCTTATTTTAGGTTTTACCTTGTTTAACTTTTAGTTTATAACAATCTTAAGGTCCTGGTTATAATTATGTTATTGTTTTAACGTCTGTTCCGTTACATTCTGAATTTCAAACAACATTAGATTACTTTTCAAACAATTTCTATTTACAAAAATGCATTTTAAAAAAAAAACATAAAATAATTGTTCGAAATCCATCCTTGAATTGAAACACACAATAATATCAATGTTAACATCCAATATTCTGATTAAAACACACAATAATATTTATGTTAACAGCCAATCGTCTGATCGTGTTCTTCCGGAAACTTTGCATCTACCTATTCTCATTTTATCACCACCCCAGCCTATTTTAAAGATTTCACATTCTATTACGTCGATACTAAGCAGGCTGTTACAAACACAATATATGTTTATTGCTATAATTCAAGATTAAAGTTACAACTATTTTACACATTGGTTAACTCTACAGAGATGAGTTGAATTGCCGAAGCATTTTTTCTCATTGCCTATTTGGTATAAAGTAATTTAAGAAAAGCCCAAATTTATTTAACATAAATAAGAAAATCTTTTAAACATAGGGTAGAATTGTTTAAAGGATAATAAATGAAGGACTGCGATCATCTTGTGTGAAGGAAAGAGTGGAACAACGTCTTCGGAAGCTTAAAATAGAACGACACGGCAATAAATAGAGAATGTATCAGCTAAAAAAGGAAGTGTATTTATTTTCCTTTTTCTTATATTGTACATATCTCTAAAACATTATTATTTTTATTATTATTATATTTTTTTTTTTGTATTTTTTTTTTTTGTAGCGTTAAAATGTCCTTTTCCACAAAAATGGTATTTAAATTCTTTTAGTGACATTGCCCACGGGGACAAGGGAAGCAACTCAGAAGTGTTTCTATACTTCGTATTCGCTCTGGTCGACAACCTTGAATACATTAAGGATATGAAGTGGCTATTCGGACCCGGGTACAAAAGTGAGGGGTTGGGTTTAGTAAAAAATTTAAAAAATATTATTGTTGGGTTTGTAAGACAAAATTTGGTATCAAATGATCAATAATTGAATGGACTATATGTTTGTAAACATACTTCTTCAGTTTAACGAAAATAAACTACCACAAATGACATCCAAATAGCATTTAGTCTAGAAGGACCCGGGTCCGAATAGCGGCAATCTATTTTGTCCATCTATCTGGTACATCTATTGTGTACATATTTTTGTACACGTATTGTAACTTTCATGCAAGGGTCGTAACTCACCCCGCAGGGGCAGGAACTCCAATAACTCATTTGCATCATCTCATTACTTATGGACAACGTCTCCTTATGTTTTGCTGTAAGCTTGACATTCTTTTCATAAAGCTGTTTCTGTAATGTCTTCATTGTTTTGATAAAGCTGTTTCTGTAAAGTTTTCATTGTTTAAATATAGCTGTTTCTGGTTTTATTCATTTACAACTTTAAATTATTAAATTTGTAAAATTATCATTTTATGCATATATTTTGTTACTGTTACACTGGAGGGCAAAAGCTTTGGCCATTGAAAATATAATCATATTTTGTTAGTGTTACACTGCCCAACAAAAGATTTGGCCACTGAAAGTATAACTAATTCGTGTTACTGTTCCACTGGCCAAGTAAAGTACACAGGTTGTATGAATTTTAAAGTACTGATTCCAAATATAAATTAAGAATCTGCCTAACATCTTAAAAGAGTGCATGCATTCAAACAATTGATCTACTATTTATTTAATGACGGTTGTGGGTGGCCTGTCACGCCTCCTAAGCATATTACACGATAGCCAGAGCGCAAATCCCCAATTACTTAATTTAGCATGAACACAGGTTTAGTGATTTTAGTTCAGTAAATTATTAACAAGTTTTTAAAAATGTCCGTTTTAAAGACCTAAGTACACAAACAGGAACTAGCTTTACTGGCTTTTCAGCTATGACTTTAACAACAAGGACAATAGCAGTTCACAAAAAAGCCGGAAACTGGAAGTGTATTTTATATTGCACAGCAACACGATAACAAATTGAGCTCTCGGAAGTCGAAGTTTTTCAATCCAATTAATTTAGGTCCATATTACGAACTCATAACAGATATTGGTTTCTGTACTGATGCGAATGGTCGCATAGTGGTTCATGTTGGTACAGGTATTGATTGAGTACTTGTATAGCGCTTGTTGTGTCCATGCTATTTGAGCATGCTCACAGCGCTCTGGTGTGTCCATGCAATTTGAGCATGCTCACAGCGCTCTGGTGTGTCCAGGGAAACAATTTGAAGAACACGTTCCAAAAATGAGAAAATGTGCGAGAGATTTGACTGCTGCCTGTTAGGCACCTCGTAAACTCTCATCACTGTTATAGCACGTGAACTCTCATCACTGTTTTAGCACGTGAACTCTCATCACTGTTTTAGCACGTGATCTCTTATCACTGTTTTAGCACTTGAACTCTCATCACTGTTTTAGCACGTGAACTCTCGTCGCTGTTAAGGCACGCAACAATACATTGGTTGGGCGGAACATTAGTTGTAGGAGCCAGGTATCAAGTGAGCTGGGTAAAATGCCAGTAGAAGGAGCTGATTGGCTTCATTTTATCATCGTACTAAAGGAGTGATACGTATCCGAAGACATACATTCTGATTTTGGCCAAAGTCTATTGTGTATTTTCCACACATTTTACTATTTCTTTGAAGTACTTTTTTTTTTTTAATTTTCAGATTTCCTTTCTTTTGTGCTCTTGTTCTTATTCCGCCATCTTGTTGCAGCCGGAAGATGTCAACTATGAACTGTCTCAATTTGTTACAGATATGAACTGTGTTATGCTGAAGATCAGTGCAGAGTGTTCATAGTTTCAATCATGGCGATCTTGAAAGCTGTTTTGTTGCACAATGGTACTGTTATCGTTTGGACGTCCATGAGTCACTGTGATAGTTTGGACTTCCATGCGTCACTGTTATCGTTTGGACGTCCATGTGTCACTGTTATCGTTTGGACGTCCATGTGTCACTATTATCGTTTGGACGTCCATGTGTCACTGTTATCGCTTGGACGTCCATGTGTCACTATTATCGTTTGGACGTCCATGTGTCACTGTGATAGTTTCGACGTCCATGTGTCACTGTGATAGTTCGGACGTCCATGTATCACTGTGATAGTTTGGACATCCATGTGATAGTTTGGGCGTCCATGTGATAGTTTGGACGTCCACGAGTTACTGTGATATTTTGGACGTCCACGAGTCACTGTGATATTTTGGACGTCCACAAGTCACTTTGATAGTTTGGACGTCCATGAGTCACTGTGATAGTTTGGACGTCCATGAGTCACTGTGATTTACAAGGCAGAGCCGTAGTGGTTCAAATGGTTAATAATAGTGACTAATACTTTATCACACACGATTACAATGATAATTGTTCCTACTTGAACTACGAGCAAATACTCATGTCGAACACACTAAATCCGATAACTCTTGCAATGTATCACATTATGTATTTCAATACTATCTTCTCGGCTAACGTCTTTACTTGATAAGTGTTATCCCACTATGACCAAATCTTCTTACATCAATATCGCGAGACAACTGCCACCATTTCTCATTTGCTCCTTGCTCCCTTCTCATTGGCTAGTTTGATCCAAGTCCCAATACTCTGTATAATACATAAGTACTAATTCCGATATTACTTATCTCCCATATATTCCTATCGGTGACAACAAGCAAATCAGGTCACACAGTTCACTCAATACACACAACAATAACCGTCAGTCGTACATACTGTCACAATTGTGTAACACTGTCTGCATTCAGGACACAACTGTTTGTCACTATTTGATACACCGACAATGTTTTGTCTATTCTTGTAAATAAATTATATATATATATATATTCTCTATTAAATCTATCTACATCCTAATTTGAATTTTTCGTTATTTGACGACTCTCCTTGCATTACTACACAATAAATTGCTGTTAACCTAATGAATGGCTTGTAACACAATAAATTGCTGGTGACGTAATGAACTGCTGGGTAACAAAATAAAAGCAAGTGGATTTTAGGATTACTTGAGTTAGTTTACCATGACCTGCTGATCTCTTTAATCTACCACTTCGTCTTAAAGCTGCACTGGGTCTCAAACTGTTTGGCCTCAGAGTTGCGAGCCCCTGGATGATTCCCACTCTCTGCATCGTGGCACTGTCTAAAAATAGTTATCGCGCCAATCCAAAAGGAACAACTTTGATTCATTTTTGCGCATTATGCAGCCCTAGGCCGGGATCCTGCGCTATATAAGACCAAAGTAACAATAATATTAATAATTATAGAATCTTTACTTTTTCTTTTTTTTAATAATCTTGACTCCCATAGTTTTTAATCTCTGATGCAGAATTATTCCACAGCGTGAGATCCACTGGTCAAACTGTCACAAACAAATCTTGCATCAACCTCAAGATGTTTATTTGCTGAATTCTTGAACAAACACTGCACGCCCCTCGAGCTCCACTCGAGCAACCCTCGAGCACCCCTCGAGCACCCCTCTAGCAACTCTCTACACTCGCGATGCACCATTTGTCTTTATTATCCGAATGACAACTAATTCAATAAATAAAGACAGATTGTCCAATGGATTTTCAGACAATTCTTTAAGAGGCAGCAGCTTCTCCCTTAGGTTTGTTTGTACAGCGGCGTCTCCCTTTGTACACACCTTTTGAGTAATCTATCACCAACTGCATTAGTACCTAGGTTAGGGTTTATCCATCTCTTTATGGATACTTAATACCTGGGTTAGGGTTTATCCACCTCCTTATGGATATTTTTCCATAATTATCTTTGGGTCAGTGTTTTGCATTTGGAATGACCTATAAAAACATTAGGTCTATCACGATATTTGGTCTATAACGACATTGGTCTACCTCGACATTCGGTCTACCACGACATTCGGTCTACCACGACATTTGGTCCACCATGACATTTGGTCTACCACGACATTCGGTCTACCACGACATTTGGTTCACCACGACATTTGGTCTACCACGACATTCGGTCCACCACGACATTTGGTCTACCGCGACATTTGTTGTACATCTAGTGTTCCACCGCATTTTAGGTCAACCAATTTGAACTTCATCCACATCTGGTCAAATTGTCCCAATATGCCCCACACATATGGTCAAACTGTCCCACTATGCCCCACACATCTGGTCAAACTGTCCCACTATGCCACATACATCTGGTCAAACTGTCCCACTATGCCCCACACATCTGGTCAAACTTACCCACTATGCCCCACACATCTGGTCAAACTTTCCCGCTTTGCCCCACACATCTGGTCAAACTTTCCCATCAAACACCACACAAAAGGTTAACTTTCCCACAACACACCACACAACTGGTAGACTTTCCCACCAAACACCACACAAGTGGTAGACTTTCCCACAAAACACCACACAAATGGTTAACTTTCCCACCAAACGCCACAAACAAAATTTGCGAAGCGAAATGAAGACTAAAAACTATTCCTAAAATATGAACCAAGCGGTGGCTAGTTAGCTACTGTCTTGTTAAGTGTGGCTAGTTAGCTACTGTCTTGTTAACTTGTGGCTAGTTAGCTACTGTCTTGTTAACTTGTGGCTAGTTAGCTACTGTCTTGTTAACTTGTGGCTAGTTAGCTACTGTCTTGTTAAGTGTGGCTAGTTAGCTACTGTCTTGTTAACTTGTGGCTAGTTAGCTACTGTCTTGTTAACTTGTGGCTAGTTAGCTACTGTCTTGTTAACTTGTGACTAGTTAGTTATTGTCTTGTTAACTTGTGGCTAGTTAGCTACTGTCTTGTTAACTTGTGACTAGTTAGCTACTGTCTTGTTAACTTGTGGCTAGTTAGCTACTGTCTTGTTAACTTGTGACTAGTTAGTTACTGTCTTGTTAACTTGTGGCTAGTTAGCTACTGTCTTGTTAACTTGTGGCTAGTTAGCTACTGTCTTGTTAACTTGTGACTAGTTAGTTACTTACTGTCTTGTTAACATTTCTTTGAGATTCAACCTAACTAAGATTCGTTTATCCACTTGTTGTTTCTGTTTGTTGTAGTTTACAATAAACATCAGTTCACACGATCAAATTTCCCGTCAAATTGTTGTATGAACGCACTATTTTGTGCGTGGTTTCTTTTTTGGGGAATTTGATCAAATAGTAATTTGAAAGTTGTGACAAGGCTTCACACACGAATTGCATCAAATGCTTGAAGGAAAATTTGCACGTGTTGAAAATATGTTGGAACATCTTCAACAATGTGATGTGCAGGTGAAATGTCAACCAATTTAAAATCCTTTATATTAACATCCCCTTTGTTCGTGGGTGGGTGAGTGGACGTTCTGTTGGCTGGTAAAATTTTCGGACCCACTTACCGTCAACCTATCGAGCTGAAACTTAGCACATAGACTCGTAGCCGATGACAACACTTTTCAGCCCCACCCCCAAACCTGACTCTCCACAATGAGTTGTTCCTGTTGTCAAGGGCAACAATGAGTTGTCCGTGTTGTCAAGGGCACAATGAGTTGTTCCTGTTGTCAAGGGCACAATGAGTTGTTCCTGTTGTCAAGGGCAACAATGAGTTGTTCCTGTTGTCAAGGGCAACAATGAGTTGTTCCTGTTGTCAAGGGCAACAATAAGTTGTTCCTGTTGTCAAGGGCAACAATGAGTTGTTTCTGTTGTCAATGGCAACAATGAGTTGTTCCTGTTGTCAAGGGCAACAATGAGTTGTTCCTGTTGTCAAGGGCAACAATGAGTTGTTCCTGTTGTCAAGGGCAACAATGAATTGTTCCTGTTGTCAAGGGCAACAATGAGTTGTCCGTGTTGTCAAGGGCAACAATGAGTTGTTCCTGTTGTCAAGGGCAAAGTATCCTTAACATGATTTTTCTTACCAATACAAATAAATACTTCTTATAATAAGGGTCTGATGAGTGACGAGAAAATGACTCCGCCTTTATGGTCATGACGTATCGCCATCAAGCAGGAAGCAGGCGATGCCAGATATGTATCTAGAATTGTGTCTTTGGGATTTTAGTTTTGTTTCGGTTGTTATGAACGGTAATTTTTGTTTTTAGTCCCAATAGGACTGGTTTGATTTAATAAGTTTACTGTGTTCGTTTCCATCACCTCTTTACAGCAATTCCGGATCAAAATAAACACACAATTTTCATCTTGTAGATATGCCATATTTTGTGTTTAGCCATAGCAGCTGGAGAATGTATTGCGTTAAAATATTTCTTTGCTGTTCTAGTTTGTCAGTTGAATTTCCATAAATTTAGTTACATTTCCAGCGAAGTGACACTTCTAAATTGTCAGTTGTATTTTCATGAATTTAGTTACATTTCCAGCGAAGTGACACTTCTAAATTGTCAGTTGTATTTTCATAAATTTAGTTACATTTCCAGCGAATGGACACTTCTAAACTATCAGTTGTATTTCCATAATTTTTGTTACATTTCCAGCAAAGTGACACTTCATTTACATGTTCAGTTAAGGGGCACGTCTACATTTCGACAATCCTGTCATTATAAAATGATCATTGAAGACTGAACATAAAAACCTTCTCGCCCCACTGAACTACTTTAGACAAAACATAGTGAGACCAAATGTTCGTCATAGAATACATGTTAGAGGACCAAACGTTGTGAACCAACCCACCCACCTCCCTTTCTTACCTTTTTCACGATCAATGAATCCCTCACCTCCATCCCATCCGCACACGATCTCACTGAATCAACAAACTTAATCTCATGGCTTATATGAGATTTAAAAGAAAAACCATTTGGAAAAAGCGCCAATTCCATGCACTTGTGACATTTCTGGACCATTGTTAATCGGTTACCCTTATCCGGCTTTGTCATTTGGAATCCCCCCGCGCATGTGCCCTCGCTAGCTTCCGTTCTTTATTTTCACATAAGTTGTGTCACCATAACAAAGGGGGACAATCCACCGCCGACCTTCGAGCATCGCTTTGTGTTTACTTTTCATTTCTTGAATGTGCTACAGCAGCTCCTTCGTAAGCCAGTGATCACCTCAATTGTCGTCTACTTAGTGGTCCACCATGTTTTACCAGGGGACTCCATGGTGAGCCAGTGATCACCTCAATTGTCATCTACTTAGTGGTCCACCATGTTTTACCAAGGGACTCCTTGGTGAGCCAGTGATCACCCCACTTGTCATCTACTTAGTGCAGCTCCTTCGTAAGCCAGTGATCATCTCCCTTGTCATCTACTTAGTGGTCCACGATGTTTTACCAGGGGACTCCTTGGTGAGCCAGTGATCACCCCACTTGTCATCTACTTAGTGCAGCTCCTTCGTAAGCCAGTGATCATCTCCCTCGTCATCTACTTAGTGGTCCACGATGTTTTACCAGGGGACTCCTTGGTGAGCCAGTGATCACCCCACTTGTCATCTACTTAGTGCAGCTCCTTGGTAAGCCAGTGATCACCCCACTTGTCATCTACTTAGTGGTCCACGATGTTTTTACTAGAGTCATAGAATGATGACATCATTTCCATTGCAAGAAAATGTCTTCGAAGGTTCTTGATGAAGATTTTTTTTTTAATATTCAGATGACGTAATTATAATGTATCGAAGACCTTGCTAGGGCGGCGATGCATCAAATCTCAAGAAATAAAACACGCTTTCTTTTTTGTCAAATGTGCATTGTAATGTCAGTGTTAGAGCAGTTTGGACTCGTTCTACAACATCAAACCATGTCTCCGGTTCATTGTTAAGTCAGTGTTAGAGCAGTTTGGACTCCTTCTCCACATCAGAACATGCCTCCGGGGTCTAAGTTTGTGTCTATACTTATGTCTTTTTATGTCTATGTAGATCTGTATTCTGCTAAGAGGGACTAAAACAAACTTTATTACATCATCAGTAGTGAACAGATTGGGCCTGGGATATTGCTAGTGAACAGACCAGGCCTGGAATATTGCTAGTGAACAGACCAGGCCTGGGATATTGCTAGTGAACAGATCAGGCCTGTGATATTGCTAGTGAACAGACCAGGCCTGGGATATTGCCAGTGAACAGACCAGGCCTGGGATATTAGTAGTGAACAGACCAGGCCTGGGATATTAGTAGTGAACAGACCAGGCCTGGGATATTGCTAGTGAACAGACCAGACCTGGGATATTGCTAGTGAACAGACCAGGCCTGGGATATTGCTAGTGAACAGACCATGCCTGGGATATTGCTAGTGAACAGACCAGGCCTGGGATATTGCTAGTGAACAGACCAGGCCTGGGATATTGCTAGTGAACAGACCAGGCCTGGTATATCAACAGTGAACACACTAGGCCTGGTATATCAACAGTTAACACACTAGGCCTGGGATATCAACAGTGAACACATTAGGCCTGGTATATCAACAGTGAACACACTAGGCCTGGTATATCAACAGTGAACACACATGGCCTGGGATATCAGTAGTGAACACACCAGGCCTGGGATATCAGTAGTGAACACATCAGACCTGGGATATTAGTAGTGAACACATCAGACCTGGGATATTAGTAGTGAACACATCAGGCTTGGGATATTAGTAGTGAACACATTAGTCCTGGGATAATAGTAGTGAACACATCAGGCCTGGGATATTAGTAGTGAACACACCAGGCCTGGGATATCAGTAGTGAACACATATTAGTAGTGAGCACATCAGGCCTGGGATATTTGTAGTGAAGTGACTGAAAAGATTTACCAACTAGTCGAATAATCCCTTTGGAATCATCCCCGGGAAACATCACCGGGAATCATTAACGGGAATCATCACTGGGGAATCGTTATAGGGTTGCATTTGTGAAAAATGTTCCGTGATTAGGGCGCAAATGATTTAATTGGTTCGTTTAAATCAATGAGCATTTTTATTGGCTCGTAAAAACCATGAACATCTTTTATTGGTTCGTTTATATCAATGAACAACGTTGACTGGCTCGTTGGAATCAATAAACAGCTTTGGTTGGCTCATTTAAATCAGTGAACAACTTTCATTGGAAATAAGTAAAACACAGTAAGGTTAAACCTGAAAAAAGGAACGCAACAAAACAACGAACGTGTCGGCAGGAAGCCTTCATCAGCAAACAAACAGAAAAAAACCAATAAAATTTAAGAAATATCAAAAAATTAAAAAATATTATTGCACTTAGCTGAGAAGTAGTGTCCAAGAGGTCAGCAAAAGATTGGTGCACGAATTTCATTGGCTCGTTTAAATCATTAAATCAATAAACAATTTTGATTGGTAAGGTATGCAGATCTAATTTTAGTTCATTTAATTGTAGGGGAAAATGTCTTCCATAATGTGTCCGTTGAATCATATATAGAAATAGCATTTTGTAGATGTTTACACAATCAGTACATTTCGACAACAGCTAGTAGATATTACTAAACAGTTACCAATTGTTTGCACAATAGTTAGTATGCATTAACATAGAAGTAACTAGATGTTAACACAGCAATATTGTAGATGTTAACACAGCAATATTGTAGATGTTAACATAGCAATATTGTAGATGTTAACACAGCAATATTGTAGATGTTAACACAGCAATATTGTAGATGTTAACACAGCAATATTGTAGATGTTAACACAGCAATATTGTAGATGTTAACACAGCAATATTGTAGATGTTAACACAGCAATATTGTAGATGTTAACAAAGCAATATTGTAGATGTTAACACAGCAATATTGTAGATATTGACCTAGCAGTTAGTAGATATTGACACAGCAGTTAGTAGATATTGACACAGCAGTTAGTAGATATTGACACAGCAGTTAGTATATATTGACACAGCAGTTAGTAGATATTGACACAGCAGTTAGTATATATTGACACAGCAGTTAGTATATATTGACCTAGCAGTTAGTACATATGGACACAGCAGTTAGTATATATTGACACAGCAGTTAGTAGATATTGACACAGCAGTTAGTATATATTGACACAGCAGTTAGTATATATTGACCTAGCAGTTAGTACATATTGACACAGCAGTTAGTATATATTGACACAGCAGTTAGTAGATATTGACACAGCAGTTAGTATATATTGACACAGCAGTTAGTATATATTGACCTAGCAGTTAGTATATATTGACCTAGCAGTTAGTATATATTGACACATCAGTTAGTATATATTGACACAGCAGTTAGTATATATTGACACAGCAGTTAGTATATATTGACACAGCAGTTAGTATATATTGACACAGCAGTTAGTATATATTGACCTAGCAGTTAGTATATATTGACCTAGCAGTTAGTATATATTGACACAGCAGTTAGTATATATTGACACATCAGTTAGTATATATTGACACAGCAGTTAGTATATATTGACACAGCAGTTAGTGTATATTGACACAGCAGTTAGTATATATTGACACAGCAGTTAGTATATATTGACACAGCAGTTAGTATATATTGACACAGCAGTTAGTATATATTGACACAGCAGTTAGTATATATTGACACAGCAGTTAGTATATATTGACACAGCAGTTAGTAGATATTGACACATCAGTTAGTATATATTGACACAGCAGTTAGTACATATTGACACAGCAGTTAGTATATATTGACACAGCAGTTAGTATATATTGACACAGCAGTTAGTATATATTGACACAGCAGTTAGTACATATTGACACAGCAGTTAGTATATATTGACACAGCAGTTAGTATATATTGACACAGCAGTTAGTATATATTGACACAGCAGTTAGTATATATTGACACAGCAGTTAGTATATATTGACACAGCAGTTAGTATATATTGACACAGCAGTTAGTATATATTGACACAGCAGTTAGTATATATTGACACAGAGGTTAGTATATATTGACACAGCAGTTACTATATATTGACAATGCAGTTAGTATATATTGACACAGCAGTTAGTATATATTGACCTAGCAGTTAGTATATATTGACACAGCAGTTAGTATATATTGACACAGCAGTTAGTATATATTGACACAGCAGTTAGTATATATTAACACAGCAGTTAGTATATATTGACACAGCAGTTAGTATATATTGACACAGCAGTTAGTATATATTGACACAGCAGTTAGTATATATTGACACAGCAGTTAGTATATATTGACACAGCAGTTAGTAGATATTGACACATCAGTTAGTATATATTGACACAGCAGTTAGTACATATTGACACAGCAGTTAGTATATATTGACACAGCAGTTAGTATATATTGACACAGCAGTTAGTATATATTGACACAGCAGTTAGTACATATTGACACAGCAGTTAGTATATATTGACACAGCAGTTAGTATATATTGACACAGCAGTTAGTATATATTGACACAGCAGTTAGTATATATTGACACAGCAGTTAGTATATATTGACACAGCAGTTAGTATATATTGACACAGCAGTTAGTATATATTGACACAGAGGTTAGTATATATTGACACAGCAGTTACTATATATTGACAATGCAGTTAGTATATATTGACACAGCAGTTAGTATATATTGACACAGCAGTTAGTATATAATGACACAGCAGTTAGTATATATTGACACAGCAGTTAGTATATATTGACACAGCAGTTAGTATATATTGACACAGCAGTTAGTATATATTGACACAGCAGTTAGTATATATTGACACAGCAGTTAGTATATATTGACACAGCAGTTAGTATATATTGACACAGCAGTTAGTATATATTGACACAGCAGTTAGTATATATTGACACAGCAGTTAGTATATATTGACACAGCAGTTAGTATATATTGACACAGCAGTTAGTATATATTGACACAGCAGTTAGTATATATTGACACAGCAGTTAGTACATATTGACACAGCAGTTGGCAGCCATTGACATAGTCGCTAGTAAATGTTTATCAATCATTTTATAGCTACTGGCAAAGTTTTGAGGACTGTGCTGTAACGCTCAGATTCGCATGTGGCAAAGTCAATGAGCTACCGCGCCACGAGCGACCAGGCGCGAGATCTGCGCGATGAGCTGAACTCTAAAAATACAACGTCATAAACAACAAAGTCAAGCGGCCCTGTTCGTCGTGTGAGGCATAGGAAGAGCCCTCATAATCATGGCTGCCATAAGCAGCTTCTGGCACCTACAGCATTACTTCCCCTTCAGATAACACGCCGCTAGGGGCCGCATCTTATGACCAATTAAAATAGACTGTAAATCTCCGCCATTTTGGGATCGGTACAGCGAGAAAGTGCGGGAGAATCATAGGGCGCTGCCGGCGAGTTAAGGGGTCATATCAGTGGATGGTGATGTGATGGAGATATGATGTAGCTATACGCCATGAACCCACCCTCCAGCGGTCAGGGGCGTAGGAGAGACTCGCCAAGTGTCGAGTTATCTCACTAGCGTGGTTTATGGACGGGATGACAGACGTGTGCTGAGATCATGTGTTGTGGTATTTAAAAAAAATAATAAGTTTAAAGAATATCTGGATGCAATATTATTTAAGATTCAGCGATCATTTAAAATTGGACAACTTTGTTTAGGAGATGGATGAATGTGCTGTATATCTATTTAGCAGATGGATGAATGTGCTGTATATCTATTTAGCAGATGGATGAATGTGCTGTATATCTATTTAGCGGATGGATGAATGTGCTGTATATCTATTTAGCAGATGGATGAATGTGCTGTATATCTATTTAGCAGATGGATGAATTTGCTGTATATCTATTTAGCATATGGATGAATGTGCTGTATATTTGTTTAGGAGATGGATAGATGTGCTGGATATCTGTTTAGGAAAGTGAAGCCAGGCAATTTGACATTTTGACAATACCAATCAGACAGAACGAACGATGACCACTGACCGCATTTACATAGCCCAGTGTTGAGTCTCGGCCCTAGTTAGCAATTAAAATACTGATACAGTAAAACTAAAGGAAGTATCTGCAAATGTGAAAAGACTAATGCTGATTGAAAGCCTCAAAATATAGAAATGCTGTAAGCATTGGCAAATAATGATTATTGTTATATAGTAAAAGGTGATAATTGAGGGAATAAACTAACAAACGTTGTAGTTACCGTTAATATACTCACAAGTTGGGAACTGTTAGTCGAGAGAGAGAGGAGCCGAGAGATCGTTAGTTGAGTAGAGAAGCGAGTTAGTGTAGTCGAGAGTAAGATCAGTGCCATTGTAGTGATGTTTGAGCAGAGGACGCTTTCTTGAATTGGTTGCGCGTCTGGGTAAATAACTATTAAAGAAATATTGTATATTCATCCTGGAGTTTGTGATTTATATCCTGGGATAGTGTTGTAATCCCTAAATCACGTGAAGTCTACTGACCGTGCAGTAATCGTTACTACTGCAGGTTTGGTTAAAGTGTGAGGAGACCGTAACATCTGTGACCCCTAGACAACGAAGGTAGCCCGCAACAACACAACATTTCCTCTATTTCAAAGTAGCTAGTATCAGATGATCTCAAATATTACGATTTTCCAAATGGTGCGCTTCACCAAGAAAAAGTTGGGATCTAGCTCCCCTTTAAATCCGGTCACGCCTTTACACTATAGAGCACCCATTTAAATCCAAAAGCGCCAATACACCAAAGGAGCATCCCTTCAAATTCAGTGACGCCTTTACACCATAGTGCACCCCTTTGAATCCGAACGCGCCATTGCACCACACAGCACCCCTTCACATCCAGTGACCACAATCACTCCCCATAACCCCGGAGCCTTAAACAAAATTTAATTTGACACCACTTAAAGTGATCCCCCCTTCCAACCGGGAATGGCCGATAACTACGGCCAAGATCCAGCCCGCAGCCATCGTGGCAGCGCCGTGTCTTCCCAGAAGCTTGGTCCTGTCACACTGGTGGTCCGTCATAAAATCTTTATCTATCCTGCTATCTGCGCCTCGAACGGATTTTCCCACAAAAGAGCGACCTTTAACCCGAGCGTATCTGTAATCTATACGTGCAAATTTGAGGGCAATCAAAATATAGGGAACCCCCCCCCCAACACCAACCCCCCGTGCGTGCTAAAGTGAGACGCACGTACTTATTTATGGTAATGGGATGGGGGGAGCCCAATGGGATTTTGGGGGGGAGGTGCCCTCGTGGAGTAGGGACCTATGACTGTCTCCCTTCTTTACTTCTCTCAGATGGCTCTACCACGGGACTCGAACATATCCTCTGACTTTTTTTGTTCAAAAAATGAACATAACTAGATCAGACCTTTTCTCCTCCTAACAATGGACTCTTCAAGTTATAACTAGATCAGACCTATTCCTCTCCTAACAATGCACACTTCAAGTTATAACTAGGTCAGACCCATTCCTCTCCTAACAATGCACACTTCCAGTTATAACTAGGTCAGACCTATTCCTCTCCTAACAATGGACACTTCAAGTTATAACTAGGTCAGACCTATTCCTCTCCTCACAATGCACACTTCAAGTTATAACTAGATCAGACCTATTCCTCTCCTAACAATGCACACTTCCAGTTATAATTAGGTCAGACCTATTCCTCTCCTAACAATGCACACTTCAAGTTATAACTAGGTCAGACCCATTCCTCTCCTAACAATGCACACTTCCAGTTATAACTAGGTCAGACCTATTCCTCTCCTAACAATGGACACTTCAAGTTATAACTAGGTCAGACCTATTCCTCTCCTCACAATGCACACTTCAAGTTATAACTAGATCAGACCTATTCGTCTCCTAACAATGCACACTTCCAGTTATAACTAGGTCAGACCTATTCCTCTCCTAACAATGCACACTTCAAGTTATAACTAGGTCAGACCTATTCCTCTCCTAGCAATGCACACTTCAAGTTATAACTAGGTCAGACTTATTCCTCTCCTAACAATGCACACTTCAAGTTATAACTAGATCAGACCTATTCCTCTCCTAACAATGCACACTTCAAGTTATAACTAGGTCAGACCTATTCCTCTCCTAACAATGCACACTTCCAGTTATAACTAGGTCAGACCTATTCCTCTCCTAACAATGCACACTTCAAGTTATAACTAGGTCAGACTTATTCCTCTCCTAACAATGCACACTCCAAGTTATAACTAGATCAGACCTATTCCTCTCCTAACAATGCACACTTCAAGTTATAACTAGGTCAGACCTATTCCTCTCCTAACAATGCACACGTCCAGTTATAACTAGGTCAGATCCATTCCTCTCCTAACAATGCACACTTCAAGTTATAACTAGGTCAGACCTATTCCTCTCCTAACAATGCACACTTCAAGTTATAACTAGGTCAGACCTATTCCTCTCCTAACAATGCACACTTCAAGTTACAGCTATGAGACTGCTAGCGCAGCCTGTTATATTTCATTCAACAGTCCAACATTATTTTTTTTTCTGCCACGGTAGACACCTGGGAAAAATCGACAAACGTTAAAGATGCAATCAGTGCTTTCCCCTTTTCACTGAATGTTGGTAACCTACCTTTAACAACCTGGTTCCTGGATTCGGTTTCTGCCTGTCCCGTTCATGAATGTCAAGGTTATTATGTGCCCTTGTTTGTCTCGTTTATTTATTTATATGGTCAGAAGAGAATACAAAAGTTTAGCATTTTCAGAATGTTTATATTTGCAACATTTCTTGCACACTGTTAAATAGAAGAACAAAAATACTTTGAGAATGTTGTAAGTGTGTGTATGGGTGGGGGTGGGGGTGGCACATTAATAAATATATATTATTTTTTTGTGTACTTTTTTTTTTAACTTTTAAAATAAAACTTTAATGTCAGGGACAAATGGACACTATCGGGGGGGGGGGGGAGCCAAATTTGTGTTTAAAATATAACGGGAACCAGGTCTTTCGGTCCAATGCCACACACGAATCTACCATCTCTTGACCTTGACCTGGAAGCACTCTATCTTAATAATCTTTCATAAACACGCCGGTAATAAAGTGGTTTAGTCTCATTGAACCTCTGCTGGGTATTGGACAGCAGACTGGTCAGCAGACTGGACAGCAGACTGGTCAGTATAGAACCATGATTTTGTGGGTAACTGAAGATTCGTATAGTCAGTGAGGATCACTTGGAGTCATCAGTAGTTATTTGAGACCCTTATGATCAATGAAGATCACTTGGGATCATCAGTGGATATTTGAGACCCTTATGGTCAATGAAGATCACTTGGGGTCATCAGTGGATATTGGATACGTTAGTCTCTCCTCAGGTATTTGACCAGTCCTAAAGTCAGTCTCAGTCAGTGGAGACTTGACTCACTACTGCATTCAGTACCAGTTAGTGGAGACTTGACTCACTACTGCGTTCAGTCTCAGCCAGTGGAGACTTGACTCACTACTGCGTTCAGTCTCAGCCAGTGGAGACTTGACTCACTACTGCATTCAGTACCAGTTAGTGGAGACTTGACTCACTACTGCGTTCAGTCTCAGCCAGTGGAGACTTGACTCACTACTGCGTTCAGTCTCAGCCAGTGGAGACTTGACTCACTACTGCGTTCAGTCTCAGCCAGTGGAGACTTGAATCACTACTGCGTTCAGTCTCAGCCAGTGGAGACTTGACTCACTACTGCGTTCAGTCTCAGTCAGTTGAGACTGAATTGCTTGAATTGATTTATTAAGAGGATGGCAATAATGGGATGAAACCAGCAGACAGTTGTTATAGATTTAAAAATTGTTGGTGGAGATTTACAGATAGGTTAAAAAAACAAAAATGACAATATCTATCACTTATCCCGCTTCATTTAATCTTTTCAAACTCTGTAACACCACCTCTATAATACAACCTCTATAACACAGCCTTCATAACACAACCTCCATAGCACAGCCTCCATAGCATAACCTCCATAACACAACCTCCATAACACAACCTCTATAACACAACCTCTATAACACAGCCTCCATAGCACAACCTCTATAACACAACCTCCATAACACAACCTCTATAACACAGCCGCCATAGCACAACCTCTATAACACAACCTCTATAACACAAATGGCAGTCAACAACAATGTCAGCTTCTAGGGAGTCTTTGGGTTTTTTGAGTCACCAAATATTTTTATTATATTTCAAACCTAGGTTCCCCAGACATTGCTGTAATTTTAAATATATATAAGAATGAGCTAGGCTGACCGTAACGCCAAAGAAACGAAAGGATTTAAACACATTCGGATTCTTAAAAACAATCATAGTTATTTTCTATTATTTTAGAGAAAGGGAATAAATTTTAAATGCGCAAAAAATATTATATATACGATTTTAATTTAGTAAAAGTTTAAGTATTATTATTATAAATTAAAAATACATTTAAATTAACAAATAAGGAACTATTTTAAGCATTGTATCTGAATTTAAAAGTTGTTTAAAAAAAATAATAAAAATATGATAATTTAATTACATTGTAATCACATTTATCGAGAAAACACAAACATCAGTTGTTTATAATGCGTTTTTAGTGCGTTGTTAATGTTGCAAAATAAAATTAAAATTATTTTGTTTTAAATAAACATGCAAATGACGTAATGGCACGAATTGCCTATTTTAGTCAAAGCTAAAAATCTCTAATTTAAAAACCGCGCGTGACAAAACTGAAAATGTATTTTCCCCTTCTTAAAAGTAAAATTAATACCTATAAATGATTGCTTTTTAAATTGTTAATAAAAAACACAAACATGTGAGATTTGTCTTTTAACATTTAATAAGTTTTCACTTTTTTAAATTCAAATTATATACTCTTATTAAATTTATAAAGTAATAAAAACTTAACCATTAAATATATTGTTAATAAGAAAATGCCGTTTAAATCAATCAGTGCAGCGAAACTCCATAGCCAAATAGCATTCACTAATGCACTTATCACTCATCCAACATGGCCAAATAGCATTCACTAATGCACTTATCACTCATCCAAGTAAGAACAAACCATGTGAAGTGCAAACAATCACTCATCCAAGTAAGAACAAACCATGTGAAGTGCAAAAAATGTGTGATAGCGTATGGAGGGAACTACAATCCCGTTGAAGATTTTATTACTTTTATTAAAATATGGGGTGGGGGTGGGGAGGGGCGTGACCAACACAGGATGCGTCTCAGAACAAAGGAATGAATTTGATAAATAATTAACCTTCTTAGGTACATGCATATTGCAGGTAGGATATAGGATGTGTACATTTTTATGTGGATGACAATATGTTTAAATCCTATGATATTACAGTTGTCAAAAAGAGATGTTACATTCTCTTTTTACAAATAAACATATGTTTACCAATTAAGAAAATCAATGGCGTAAATGAAACGTGTGTACATTTACATAAGTATAATCACGAATATAAAAAACCAATTATTTTGCACACTTGAAAAATTTTATTTTGAAAGATGGAGATCGGTTAAGATTTTATTCCATAAAATTAAAATATATTTATGTTTTTACTTTGCGAAAGGTAAAGTGGTTGTGTATTTTTATGAGATGAAAAACTTTAAAAAAAAAAAAAAAAGAGAAACTCCAGTCTGTTATAAACACTCCAGTCTGTTATAGACACTCCAGTCTGTTATAGACACTCCAGTCTGTTATAGACACTCAAGCCTGTTATAGACACTCCAGTCTGTTATAGACACTCCAGTCTGTTATAGACACTCAAGTCTGTTATAGACACTCCAGTCTGTTATATATACTCCAGTCTGTTATAGACACTCCAGTCTGTTATAGACACTCCAGTCTGTTATAGACAATCAAGTCTGTTATAGACACTCCAGTCTGTTATACACTCAAGTCTGTTATAGACACTCAAGTCTGTTATAGACACTCGTCTGTTATAGACACTCAAGTCTGTTATAGACACTCAAGTCTGTTATAGACACTCCAGTCTTTTATAGACATTCAAGTCTGTTATAGACACTCAAGTCTGTTAAAGGTTTGAAAAACGGTTTCGAGATTATTCTTTTGATAAAAGAATTATTTTTGTTACGATTTTCCGATAATTTATAACCAATAATTCAAGGCAAAAGTTTGTTTAAATTTTTGATGAAGATAACAATATATCAAATTCCGTTAATATAAAAAATATTTATATTATATATAAAGTTTTGGTTGTAAATGTAAGAATATGTTTTCACAATTTTTAGAGAACAACAAATTTTTGTTCAAGGGTACTAAAAGGGGTAAGGTAGGCCCACCATTTAACAATTTAAAAACACATGACATCTCAAGTATTTCTCTAGCGTAGAATTCGTCCCTCAATTAACTTTTTTAGTGACGATAATAATTAGTGATAATTTAGATTTAGTAATTTAAGGTAATGTTTAGAGATTAAATGTAGTTTAGGGGCGTGAAAGGGGGCAGGGTAGGCGTATTATATAGAGCAGATAAATACTTCTCAAAACTTAATGATGTTAGAAACGTAAATATCATTACATAGATACTTCTTTTTAAAGTTAGAAATTGTGATGAGTTTTCGCAATTGCATGTACTGATTATCGCAAAGGACATACCATTATAATCAGGTCATATATTCTAGTGTATAAAGAAAATAATAATATAAAATAAATGTTTGTCTATGTGAGGGCATTCAATGATTGTGAGGTTTGAAATGTAAAACAGCAATTTCAACCCAATCCACCAATAGCGTCCCAGCACAAACCAAATCACAAACCACTGCTCACCCAAGCAACCTAAAACCTCCACCGTCTCCCAGCACAACCCAAATTTCCAACCGTCTCTCAGCACAACCCTGACCTCCGACCATCTCCCAGCACAACCCTAACCTCCACCTACCTCCGACATCCGCGCCGTCCCCTTGGTGTGAAATGCAAGTAGCCCGCACTCCGCACTACGGTCTGCGGCACCGGTGAAAGACAAAAGAAACGGATACATCATAAAAGAAGGAGCTGTCTTATTTGTCTTTGTTTCGCCACGGAAACTCAATAAGATAGGAATTACCTCAGAGATTTCACGGCCGGTAACTCTAGTCACTCGATTTTTTTTTTTACCCTTAAAAATAAAAGGGCAGCAACTTCTCTCGTCCGCTTTGCGACTGTTAAATTGATCAGCTCCCCTCTGTCAAAAGTAAGCTTACACACTGCAGCTCCCCTCTGTCAAAAGTAAGCTTACACACTGCAGCTCTCCTCTGTCAAAAGTAAGCTTACACACTGCAGCTCTCCTCTGTCAAAAGTAAGCTTACACACTGCAGCTCTCCTCTGTCAAAAGTAAGCTTACACACTGCAGCTCTAGTATTTCAAAAGTAAGCTTACACACTGCAGCTCTCCTCTGTCAAAAGTAAGCTTACACACTGCAGCTCTAGTATTTCAAAAGTTGACACGCTACCTACACATTTTTTTTACTCTCAACACTCGCTCATGTTACTTACACAATGTATCACCTGTCAACAGTAGGACACACTACCTACACAATATATTACATGTCAACAGTAGGACACACTCCCTACAGAATATATTACCTGTCAACAATAGGACACACTACCTACACAATATATCACCTGTCAACAATAGGACACACTACCTACACAATATATTACCTGTCAACAGTAGGACACACTACCTACACAATATATCACCTGTCAACAGTAGGACACACTACCTACACAATATATTACCTGTCAACAGTAGGACACACTACCTACACAATATATCACCTGTCAAAAGTAGGACACACTACCTACACAATATATCAGCTGTCAAAAGTAGGACACTGTAGCTACACAATATATTACTTCTTACGTGTCTTTGAAAACTGCTTTAGGTGGTGTCATGTTTAGATTATTCTCATTATTCACAATTTGGTGTTTTTGTTGTTTAGATATGACACGAGTTATTTTATAGAAATGTATTTTAACAATTAATTCATCCATGGAACAAATATATATAAATAGTCTTTTCCAGCAACACACCCCACGTACATGTGTTAAATATTTAGATTTCAACTACACACCCCACGTACATGTGTTAAATATTTAGATTTCAACTACACACCACACGTACATGTGTTAAATATTTAGATTTCAACTACACACCACACGTACATGTGTTAAATATTTAAATTTCAACTACACACCCCACGTACATGTGTTAAATATTTAGTTTTAACCACTAGAAAATATAGTTCAACAAAGTGGGATAAATTCCATGAGACTTAGTCATGGCTGAAAAAAGGCCTTGGCTGTGATATGACTTACCTGAAATATGAGCGGATTATCTTCATGGATTAATTAAATTATCACCATGGCTTTAGCTGAACGTGGCTTTTGTTTGGCTAAGCGTGGCTTTAGTTTGACTGAATGTGGCTTTCGTTTAGCTGAACGTGGCTTTCGTTTGGCTGAACGTGGCTTTCGTTTGGCTGAACGTGGCTTTCGTTTGGCTGAACGTGGTTTTCGTTTGGCTGAACGTGGTTTTCGTTTGGCTGAACGTGGCTTTCGTTTGGCTGAACGTGGCTTTCGTTTGGCTGAACGTGGCTTTCGTTTGGCTGAAGCTAAACAACCAACGACCCTCAAATTGTTTTCAACAGTACAAAGAAAACTGAACATCAAAATCAATCGATGCTGACAGTTTAATGATCGATTCGTTGAACGTTACTTTACATTACATATGGCGTACCAGTGTTTTCAGTTAGAAGTGGTCCTCCCCTTATTACAAATGGCGTACACGTGTTTTCAGTTAGAAGTGGTCCTCCCCTTATTACAAATGGCGTACACGTGTTTTCTGCAAAAACTGGTCCTACTTTTTATATATGGTGCACCAATGTTTTCAGCAATAAGTGGTCCCACTTTTTATATATGGTGCACCAATGTTTTCAGCAATAAGTGGTCCCACTTTTTATATATGGTGCACCAGTGTTTTCAGCAATAAGTGGTACCACTTTTCAATACATCGTATCTTACCTCTCTCCTCATTGTTACACCAAGCGAGGCAAAAAAGTCAACCGAAAAAAACTCCACTAGTGTATTGTTATATTATACTATTTGTACTAAGGCGTGACCCTATGACCTATGAGGTTAAAAATCAAATCAGATAAGGTAATGAAAATATCAACAACTTTTTATTTACCGAGTCACTATGACCAGCCTGTTGACCGAGTCACTTTGACTTGTATGTTGACCCAGTCACTATAACCTATATTTTCACCAACTCACTTTAACCTCTCTGTAGTCTTTGCCATTTTAACATGCCTGTAGTCATTGCCACTTTAACCTGTCTGTAGTCATTGCCACTTAACCTGCCTGTAGTCATTGCCACTTTAACCTGCATGTAGCCATTGCCACTTTAACCTCTCTGTAGTCATTGTCACTTTAACCTCTCTGTTGTCATTGCCACTTTAACCTGTCTGTAGTCATTGCCACTTTAAAATGTATGTAGTCATTGCCACTTAACCTGCCTGTAGTCATTGCCACTTAACCTGCCTGTAGTCATTGCCACTTTAACCTGCCTGTAGTCATTGCCACTTTAACCTGTCTGTAGTCATTGCCACTTTAACCTGTCTGTAGTCATTGCCACTTCGACTTGCGTGTTCCTAATTATTCTAAGAGTCAAATGTAAATTTTATTACATGTCAAAATGATCGCCATATCATTGCAGGGGTTTATATTGCGCTGTACTTTGGCAGATTGCTATCTACCAGAATTGTACAAACTCTCGTTAATCAAAACTACTATTAAAAAGAATATTTGTAAAAAAAAAAAAAAATTTTTTTTGAAGTGTACGGAAATTGGCGCCAAGTAAAAAATGCCACTTTGGGCGGAGCGCCCTACCAGTCGCCTAGCCCTAATCCCGGGGAGGGTACCAGGTTGTTGTATCACAATGTCACTGGCCGCTTACGGTCTTTTAGAATACCATGTCAATCTGACATGGCTTTGTGCCTGTCAATCTGACATGGCTTTGTGTCTGTCAATCTGACATGGCTTTTTGTCTGTCAATCTGACATGGCTTTTTGTCTGTCAATCTGACATGGCTTTTTGTCTGTCAATCTGACATGGCTTTTGTCTGTCAATCTGACATGGCTTTTTGTCTGTCAATATGACATGGCTTTTTGTCTGTCAATCTGACATGGCTTTTTGTCTGTCAATCTGACATGGCTTTTCGTGTGTCAGTCTGACATGGTTTTGTGTCTGTCAATCTGACATGGCTTTGTGTCTGTCAGTCTGAGATTGCTTTGTGTCTGTCAATCTGACATGGCTTTTTGTCTGTCAATCTGACATGGCTTTTTGTCTGTCAATCTGACATGGCTTTTTGTCTGTCAATATGACATGGCTTTTTGTCTGTCAATCTGACATGGCTTTTTGTCTGTCAATCTGACATGGCTTTTTGTCTGTCAATCTGACATGGCTTTTCGTCTGTCAGTCTGACATGGCTTTGTGTCTGTCAGTCTGAGATGGCTTTGTGTCTGTCAATCTGACATGGCTTTTTGTCTGTCAATCTGACATGGCTTTTTGTCTGTCAGTCTGACATGGCATTGTGTCTGTCAATCTGACATGGCTTTCCTGGAGGAGTCGAGGACTGATTGCAATAACCCATCAAGATGACGCCCTTGAACAGTGGGCCTATGTGATTGTGTTATCATTAGTCCCAAATGAAACGACCGACACAAATGATTGTTCGAGATGGTATCTAAAAGTTCGGTGAGAAGTAAGTAATTGATGGGCACTGTGGTGCCCAAGCCTTAAAGATAAGTCATCATATGCTAGATAAGTCATAATATGCTAGATAAGTCATCATGATAAGTCAACATATGCTAGGTAAATCAACATGATAAGTCATCGTGTATTAAATAAGTCATCGTGTATTAAATAAGTCATCGTGTATTAAATAAGTCATCATTTGCTCTAATTCACGTCCCGCCTTACAGTAACGTTTGGTCGCCGACCCTAATTGGGGATTTGAACCCATGCCTTAATGTTGAGTGTCTAAGTTAGCTAATACCACCTTACAAAAGCAAACCTTTCATGGCGAACATAACAAATGGGAGAATGGCCACGTGACCTGTCCTCAGAGAATTAGCGGAGGACATTTATACTTCAAGTTGGGGATTTTTGGCCGTAGAGACCAGACTAAATTCTAACACAAGAATTTGCATAATTTGCCTGGCTAGTTAACCAGGTGTTGAATGTGGCATGACTCACTTATCAGGGGCGAAATCGCTTGATATATTATATACAAATTTATATTGTAAAAATGAGGTCATGTACACACACACATATATATATATGTGTTAAAAAATCCGTATATATATGTGTGTGTGTGTGTGTGTGTGTTTGTATGTATTGTAAAATTCCGGTCAAATTATATCTATATTTTTAAAATACGGTCATATATATTTTTTTTAAATCCGTTCATATATATATATTTTACATATCTGACAAATCGGGTCCAGTCAGTTATCGCAAACGGCTTGACCCCCAAGAAATCCATTATTGAATTCGGAGTACCCCAGGGCTCGGTCTTAGACCCGGTGCTTTTCACTATGTACGTTCAGCCCCTGGGTGCAGTGATCAAGCAGTTTGACATGGTATATCACATGTTCGCGGATGATACCCAACTTCAGAAATCCGTGATCCCCTCTCAGTTCCCTCAGCTTCTTAATGTGACACAGAAGACAGTGGAGTCAGTTAAGCACTGGATGACAATAAACAAACTCAAATTGAACGATGAAAAACTGAGCTGATCCCATTGCTACCGCTCAAATCTTTAAATTGAGTTTGCTCAAACATTGCGAAACCTGGGTGTCTACTTAGACAGAACACTAACTATGGAAAATCACATTAACATGATTTGCAAGGCGATTTTTCTAAAGCTGCGTAGAATTAGTCATATCAGATCTTTCTTAACGTTGAATGCATCAAAGAGGCTGATGTCTGCATTCGTTCTATCACTCATGGACTACTGCAATGCTCTCATGGTGGGTCTTCCAGCTACGCTCCTTGATAAAATTCAAAAAGCACAGAATAATGCGGCTCGAATTGTTCTTCGTAAACGAAAATTCGACCATGCTAAAACTCTTCTGATAGAACTGTATTGGCTGCCGGTCCGCGCTCGCATAGAGTACCAAAATTGCAACTCTGTGCTACCACTGCTTGCATGACCTGGCGCCGTCCTATCTCCAAGCGCTCATGACGCCTTATGTACCCACTAGACAACTCAGCTCATCCGGTAGTGGCTAACTCTCGATACCGCGTGTTCGCCTTGAGACTTACGGAAAGCGCACGTTCGCATTTGCTGGCCAAACCATTTGGAACACCCTTCCTGACGCTCTCAGAAACAGCCAGACGCTGGAGTTCTTCAAGACAAATTTAAAAACTCATCTATTTCGCAAACACCTTCTAGGGTGAAATTGTCTATCATCTTTTCCAGCTAGTTATTATCTCCCAGCTTTGTTTTTGTACCGCGCTTCGAGCCTTTGGGGATGAAGCGTGATTTTTTAAATGAACTTTATTATTATTATTATTATTATTATTATTATATATATTTAGACAATCCGGTCATATATATATATATATATATATATATTGTACATATCCGGTCATATATATATATTGTACAGATCCGGTCATATATATATTGTACAGATCCGGTCATATATATATTGTACAGATCCGGTCATATATATATATTGTACAGATCCGGTCATATATATATTGTACAGATCCGGTCATATATATATTGTACAGATCCGGTCATATATATATATTGTACAGATCTTGTCATATATATATTGTACAGATCCGGTCATATATATATATTGTACAGATCAGGTCATATATATATTGTACAGATCCGGTCATATATATATTGTACAGATCCGGTCATATATATATATTGTACAGATCCGGTCATATATATATATTGTACAGATCCGGCCATATATATATTGTACAGATCCGGTCATAGGAGAGAACCCAAGAGATACCAATGGGGTCATTAATGTATCTCTTATAAAACTGTGAAATACGGCCAGTATATGCCTTCTCTACCATGTATTCTGGTATACTGCCTGTATATTCCTTCTTTAACATGTACATAGAATAACTCATAAAATGTCAGGCATAACTATGGTCCATTTTTATACCAGTATGCCCATTTATGCCGTATAAAGGTTAAAAAGCCATAGAATTTTATGGGCGGCTGTGGGGGGTGGAGGGTAGGGTTAAGATTGGCCAAATGGTGGAATTAAAAAGTTAAAACTATTTACAAGACATTGGGAGCTTAAGGGTTTGGGGGGAGTGACTGCATGGAGCCGTGACTTGAACAATGTCGAACTAGTTTATATTTCTTGTCGCATTTTTCTTTGTCCTGCTGAGGAAGACTCTTAGCCGATACATTCTTCTCTTATTGTCCTGTCTGCTGAGGAAGACTCTTAGCCGATAACTTCTTCTCTTATTGTCCTGTCTGCTAAGGAAGACTCTTAGCCGATACCTTCTTCTCTTATTGTCCTGTCTGCTGAGGAAGACTCTTAGCCGATACCTTCTTCTCTTATTGTCGTGTCTGCTGAGGAAGACTCTTAGCCGATACCTTCTTCTCTTATTGTCCTGTCTGTCGATTTAAGCTCCCACAAACCTTGTTCTTCTATTTCCTTCACACAGCTTGACCGCAGTCCTTCACACAGCTTGACCGCAGTCCTTCACACAGCTTGACCGCAGTCCTTCACACAGCTTGACCGCAGTCCTTCATTTGCTATTGGCAATTACAAGCACACTTAATATAAATACCAATGAGCTTGTAGTAGGATTCCAAAGCTATGCACTCCCATCATTGCTACCATATAATCCCATCATTACTACCAATAATCCCATCATTACTACCAATAATCCCATCATTACTACCAATAATATATATAAGAATGAGCTATAGGGACATAACGCCAAAGAGCCGAAAATATTTTGATACGTTCGGACTCTTAAAAACAAATATAGTTTTTTTCTATTATTTTACGGAAATCGAATAAATTTACATGCGCAAAAAATATTATATTTCCGCTTTTATTTTAGCAAAAGTTTAAGTATTATTATTATAAATTACAAATACATATAAAGAAACAACAAACGAACTATCTTAAACATTTTATTTGCGTTTAAAAGTTATGGAAAAAAAGTGAAATAGAAAAAATATTATCAAAGAAATACACAGTAATCACATTTATCGGGAAAACCTAAACATCAGTTGTTGTTAGTGCGTTCGTTAGCGCGTTGTCAATAAGGCGAAATAAAATTAAAATTAATTAGTTCTAAATAATCACGCAAATTACGTCATAGTGCGAATTGCCGATTTAGCCAAAGCTAAAAGTTATCTGATTTAATAAAAGAGCGTGACAAAACTGATTATGTACATTCCCCTTCTTATAAGTAAAATTAATAATAGCATTGAAACTTAAATACTAATTTAGCTTTGTATTTTTAACATTTAATAAGTTTGTACTTTTTATTCATTCCAAAAATAAACTTTTATGAAATTTATAAAGTAGTAAAAACTCTACATTTGAAAATAATTTTAATAAGACTATGCCTTTTAATTAAATTGGTGTAGCAAAACTAAATAGCCAAATAGCATTTTTAATGCACTTATCACTGATCTAGATAGAAATAAGCATATTAAATGCATATTAATGTTTTTTTTAATATTAAGATAATGTATTGAACGATTTTGTGATGATACTGTACGATTTTAAGAGTTTAGGGTAAACAGGTCTGTAGTAAGGAATAAGTTTGTTTAACATCATTATTAATTCCAAGTTTAAAATCATTACACGTTCAAGGTTTAACATTATAATGGATTCTATGTTTTTCTCAGAAAAACTCAGGCTTATTTTTATGTTCATTATACTATGGACATTTTAAAACAGACGCACACGCTTGACAATAATATGTTCCTCTTTCTCTCTCCACAGAAATGCAGCAGTCCATCCATCTACCATCCACCTCTATAGCACCCACCACCGTCACGTTACGCAAGAGGCGCCGGCCATATTCCAAGTTCCAGATCGCCGAGCTCGAGCGGGAATACGCCAGCTCCACCTACATATCAAAGTCGCGCAGATGGGAGCTGTCTCAGCTCATCAACCTCTCGGAACGCCAGATCAAAATCTGGTTCCAGAACCGGCGCATCAAAGCCAAGAAGTTGCAGAAACGCGAGGATATGGGCGTGCCGCAAAGTTCCTCCAGTATGGGCACACCACAGCCGCCTCAACATCTTATCCAATCGTCAATTTCTGTGTCTTGAAGGGCATGGTTATTAGTTTCACATATCTATTGAATATTTATATCAAAATGAAGACAGAACGACCAGATAGAAATAGCGCAAAAATTTACTCCAAAAAACAGCTTAATTCGTTATTTCAAAAGTTTGGAACGTGTGGTAATTATGTGAACCCGAATGTCAACATTATGTCACCGACTTCAATTGATTTAATTTATGTATCGGCGTCTTGTTGTAACACTATTTTAATCATCATTGTATGTGAGTGTCTCATATGTGAGTGTCTCATTTTTTACCATGAACTGGTGTTTAAAAAAAAAAAATCACAATCATTTGTCTGAAAATTCCATCATTACCGACCGATTTTGAATGAGCTTTCGAAACGATTGGATGGATTTCTTCATGATGTCAGCCAATCAAAACACACCATTCTCATTGTGAGCAGATTTTCCCTTCAGCCGGGGATTAATGAGGTGCAACATTTAAACACATAAGACTTCAACAGATGAAAGAGAGGTGCACTTAAAACAAGTGTTTAAAACGATTAAAACACTGGGCATTTGAATGGCATTTTGATGGCTTCTTTAATTGCAATATTTCGTCTGTCTTAGCCGTTGAGACCATGGTCATGGCAGCGTTAGATCTTGTTTTGAACAACAACAAAAAACTCAGTATGACGTGTGACTGTGCTAATCTCGCGCGAGTTTGAACTCAGATTTAAACACGGTCGCTTAAACATGAATAGTGTTGCAGTGTTTGCTGGGAATAGGGGACGGGAAATTGTGTTTAATTCGATCAGTGCTTCTCAAACTATGATGGATGTTTGATGTAAAAAAAAAAATAATAATAAATAAACACGGATTTGAAAACTCAGAGAAACAGTAGGAAAAACCAAATAATTTGAAGTGTTTGATACGTTTTAAAATGTCGCTTTGGTGATTTCAGAGACAAATATGAACACTAATGTTATGGTTATTGGGTGGGGGGGGGGGTATTAACCATTATAAATAATTTGGGACAAATATTAAAACTACCATAATGGTGAATTTGGGGACAAGATTGTAAATAATGGCAATCTCATCGACAGGTTTTCAAACTAGTGGTCAATCTCATCGACATGTATTCAAACTAGTGGTCAATCTCATCGACATGTATTCAAACTAGTGGTCAAATTCATCGACATGTATTCAAATTAGTGGTCAATCTCATCGACAGGTATTCAAAGTAGTGGTCATCGCCTCGCTAAGTGGTCATTTTCCGGACAAGCCGTGACCCAAGTTGTGATCTCTTGGATATGTTTACACTAGTGGCCACCCCTTGGACAACTATTCACAAAAGTGGCCATCTCTTAGACAATTATTCACAAAAGTGGCCATCTCTTGGACAATTATTCGCACAGAATGGTCATCTTAGTGCATTAAAATATATATACATATTTACCTAAATAGAAATTGACATCTTTGTTGTAAGCATCACCCAAGACATGTAAGCATCACACATTACATGTAAGCATCACACATGACATGTAAGCATCACACATGAAATGTAAGCATCACACATGACATGTAAGCATCACACATGACATGTAAGCATCACACATGACATGTAAGCATCACACATGACATGTGATGCTTTCTGCTGCCATTACACATTATCTGTGTTTCGCCCGTTCAGTACAGAACCTTCAAGTATATGGTAGCATAAGGCATAGACCTGAATCATTTGTATATAAACATAATGAGTTCTAGGAATGATGTGTATGTTCTATGTGTCATAGTGAGTTATTATTTGTATTATTGATTGTGTGTATTTTCTATATGAGGAGAATTGTATCAATGGGAGAACAGCAATTTTTTGCAGGTGATTTCATTTGATGAATGTAGGTCACGCAAAAGTATTTGCGCTCTTTCCTTTTGGAACGAGTGTGAATCATATGGACGCAATAACTTAGAATGACGTCATGAGCCGGTAGACACCGGCTGTTTGTGAGTGACGCGTTGTTTGCTTGGTATTGTTAAGTGGAATATATATCAACCTGTAATTGAATGATATTGTACTGGTGACTTTATGCACAAAACAATTAGTTTAACAATGCAAGAATTCACCTAGTGAATTAATGACATGACATCACTAGGTTAATTAATGACATAATATCACTTCGTGATTTAATGACATGATATCACTAGGTTGATTAATGACATTATATCAGTTAGTGAATTTAGGGCATAATATCACTTAGTGAATTAATGACATGACATCACTTAGTGAATTAACGACATATCACGTAGTGAATTAATGACATGATATCACTTAGTGAATTAATGACACGTCATTACTTAGTGAATTAATGACACGTCATCACTTAGGGAATTAATGAGATATCAGGTCGTGAAGAATGATGTGATATTTGGTAGAGAGTTAATGACATTTATCAGGAAGTGAGTTTAATGACATATAGCAGGTATTAAATTAATGACTTAACATCAGGTAGTGAATGAATGATTTGATAGGATTTGACAGTGAATTAGTGGCATATCCCTTAATGAATTATTTACATAGTGAAGTATTGACATGATATAATATCGTGAATTAATGATATATCACTTAATCATGATATTAAGTAGTGAATAAGAGACATGAAATCAGTTCGTGAATTAATGATATATCTCTTAATCATGATATAAGGTAGTGAAATAATGACATGATACAAGTTAGTGAATACATGACATGAAATCAGTTAGTTAATCAGACCCACCTATCTGGTCAACCTCTTGATACTGTATTACCCTTTTCAAATCGCCTTTTATGAAACGCAATATAATTTTTATTTAACCTCTTTTTTTTAAATCGAACTGCAAGACACACAAAAACTATATTGCTATTTTCAATGAGTTAAGTTCAATTTTTTTCTCTTATGTAACCGGACCTCAAAAAAAAAACATTGTCAAAGGGAATTCGTTTTTAAACACATAATTGTTGGCTAATATATCTAGACTGTTATTTCTTTTGCCTTGTTAGCTAAATCTATACGAAACAAACTATATTTGATTAATCCAGTTTTAATTTTTAAAGTTATGAGACTTGAATTAGTTGGTGCTTTTATTTTATTTGTGTTGTTGTTTTTTTAATCACTATTATTTAATTTTTTTACAATTTTACCATTATTTTTATTGTCATGTTTTTAAAACACGTATTTTGATGACGACATCGGTAGGTTAATGAGAAAGTAAAATTTGAACTGCTTTCAGCGCACATGAAACAATGATTTAGTAATCGATAATATATAGGGATCTTTGGTTAGTGGCTCTATGATTCGATAAGTGACGCCTGTACACAGCTTAAGAAGTACAAATATGATTTCACCACAAACAAACAGCAGAACTAGGTCAACGTTCAAAAGTAAGGAACAACCCTAAAAATGATATTTTAGCAGTAAATGTAGGCCTATAATTTACTTTGGATAATGTTAGACCAAATTTTATTTTATTGTATATACACCCCCACAAAAAAATATTTGAAAATGTCCTGCTTTCATGTGCAAACATGTTTTTATGTGTGGACATGCGGAAGTTGTACGCGCAAACAAACATGTTTTTAATGCGAGCCCATACTTGTCTACAGTTAAATTTTTAAAATTGAATTTGTATGACTGTAAAAATGGCGCTTGGCCTTGACATTGAATCATTGTAGTAGGGTTTGTCATTTCTAGACCGCATGTATTTCCGCATATATATAGCATTAACAATTTGTATTGTAAAATATTTCGTAAAATAAAGTTGTAAGCACGTTTTCATCTAGGTTGAGACCCACTGATGCGGGCTGACATTAACATAGAAGTACCGAACAGCTGTTGATGTTCTAGGTTGAGACCCACTGATGCTGGCTGACATTAACATAGAAGTACCGAACAGCTGTTGATGTTCTAGGTTGAGACCCACTGATGCTGGCTGACATTAACATAGAAGTACCGAACAGCTGTTGATGTTCTAGGTTAAGACCCACTGATGCGGGCTAACATTAACGTATAAGTACTGAGCAGCTGTTGATGTTCTAGGTTGAGACCCACTGATGCTGGCTGACATTAACATAGAAGTATCGAACAGCTGTTGATGTTCTAGGTTGAGACCCACTGATGCTTGCTGACATTAACATAGAAGTACCGAGCAGCTGTTGATGTTCTAGGTTAAGTCCCACTGATGCGGGCTAACATTAACGTAAAAGTACCGAGCAGCTGTTGATGTTCTAGGTTGAGACCCACTGATGCGGGCTAACATTAACGTACAAGTACCGAGCAGCTGTTGATGTTCTAGGTTGAGACCCACTGATGCTGGCTGACATTAACATAGAAGTATCGAACAGCTGTTGATGTTCTAGGTTGAGACCCACTGATGCTGGCTGACATTAACATAGAAGTACCGAGCAGCTGTTGATGTTCTAGGTTAAGTCCCACTGATGCTGGCTCACATTAACGTAAAAGTACCGAACAGCAGTTGAGAGATTGGCCACTCGGAATACCCGGATGTTTTATTAATATCTTTCCTCCATTTAATGCTATCGGACAAACAGAATGCACGGGTGTTCAATTAATAGATTTCAGCCATTTAATGACAAAACCTTATTCGACATGAAAGTATAGGGCCAATTCTTGATTTTCTTTTTAAACGATAAAATTTTGGAAATGAAAAATTACAAGCGTCGAAATACTTTTCTTTATGAGTAAACCCTCCCTCTCACACACACACACATACACACACACACACACACACACACACACACACACACACACAACTTCACTAACTCCCATCTCTAAATAAAAAAAGTTTTTAAAAATAGATTAACTAAATAATCAAATGTTGCAGATAGAGCTAATGACGTCATAGGCTTTAATTTTCTTTACGAAATCTTATTTCAGGTTCTTGTGTTACAAATAAAATAATAATAGGAAAAATTGTTTACACCAATTTACTTTTCATAAAAGTACATTAATTATTCATTTAAGTTTTAAACTGTTTACACACCCAAGAATTTACGTTATTTAAAAGTCTCCCCCCCCCCCTAACTCGTGGTAAGGGTCATTTTTTTTATATGAATGTGGTCGTGACTTGAAAACGCTTGAGAACCTCTGTACTAGAGCTAAAGAGCTTAGCATTTCGGGAGAGTTCACTGGATTTTATAGACCTAGCCTAATAGCGACAATTTTTTACAATCTGTGACAATTTGTAACAATCTGTGACAATTTGTAACAATCTGTGACTATCTGTCACTTGCTTAAGTGTACAAATACAAATAAAACCAGAAAATTGTTGAACTTTACATGATGTGAACATTTTCCGCGAAGTCATTTGTTGACTCAACATCGAGAGATACCCTTTTCACCATTGTTATTCGGGCGAGACCGGAAGGCATCAGTACGGGGGGGGGGGGGGATATTTTTAACCCGTTAAAGGGCGGGGGAAAGTATTGTCCCCGGGTAGGACCGTCACACGACATAGTCGACAATCAGAACATCCTCAGACTGCAAAGTCGAGGCAGACGAAGTAGTTGAAAAAATATTAATCGGAATTTTAATTATTGTCTGGATATGTTGTAAATGGTGGCAAAGTTGAGAACATTTGAATTTGATGTCCAGCCTCTCTGTCACATGACAGCAGAAATATAAAATCCAATCAAATTATATTACGTTAATGGTTTATGACAGTTATCTGTAAACAAATCTATTCTTTCTCATTTGAATGGTTTCTCGTCCAATGATGACAAGTCCAAATGTCGTTATTTAGTCACAAGTCCAAATGTCGTTACGTTTGTATTCATTCATGTATTTTTCTATAACATAATTATGTTGAATTAAAATTCATTCGTTTATTGACATTTCTTGTTTTCACATAATTTTATCGCTACTCTATTCTTTTATCTTTTTGTTTTAATAATGTACAACAACCGAAAGATGGCTGCTAGATATCAGGTTGTATTTTGGTTGTGTCTCATTAGTTTGCTTTGGAATAGTGGATGATATGGGCACATCATGATATATAATGGCATATATGGGCACATCATGATATATAATGACAGATATGGGCACATCATGATATATAATGACATATATGGGCACATCATGATATATAATGACAGATATGGGCACATCATGATATATAATGACAGATATGGGCACATCATGATAAATAATGGCAGATATGGGCACATCATGATATATAATGGCAGATATGGGCACATCATGATATATAATGGCAGATATGGGCACATCATGATATATAATGGCAGATATGGGCACATCATGATATATAATGGCAGATATGGGCACATAATGATATATAATGACAGATATTGGCACATCATGATATATAATGGCATATATGGGCACATCATGATATATAATAGCAGATATGGGCACATCATGATATATAATGACAGATCTGGGCACATCATGATATATAATGGCAGATATGGGCACATCATGATATATAATGGTAGATATGGGCACATCATGATATATAATGGCATATATGGGCACATCATGATATAATAGAATATGTGGGCACATCATGATATATAATGGCAGATATGGGCACATCATGATATATAATTGCAGATATGGGCACATCATGATATATAATTGCAGATATGGGCACATCATGATATATAATGGCAGATATGGGCACATCATGATATATAATGACAGATATGGGCACATCATGATATATAATGGCAGATATGGGCACATCATGATATATAATGGCAGATATGGGCACATCATGATATATAATGACAGATATGGGCACATCATGATATATAATGACATATATGGGCACATCATGATATATAATAGCAGATATGGGCACATCATGATATATAATGACAGATCTGGGCACATCATGATATATAATGGCAGATATGGGCACATCATGATATATAATGGTAGATATGGGCACATCATGATATATAATGGCATATATGGGCACATCATGATATAATAGAATATGTGGGCACATCATGATATATAATGGCAGATATGGGCACATCATGATATATAATTGCAGATATGGGCACATCATGATATATAATTGCAGATATGGGCACATCATGATATATAATGGCAGATATGGGCACATCATGATATATAATGACAGATATGGGCACATCATGATATATAATGGCAGATATGGGCACATCATGATATATAATGGCAGATATGGGCACATCATGATATATAATGACAGATATGGGCACATCATGATATATAATGACATATATGGGCACATCATGATATATAATAGCAGATATGGGCACATCATGATATATAATGACAGATATGGGCACATCATGATATATAATGGCAGATATGGGCACATCATGATATATAATGGTAGATATGGGCACATCATGATATATAATGGCATATATGGGCACATCATGATATAATAGAATATGTGGGCACATCATGATATATAATGGCAGATATGGGCACATCATGATATATAATGGCAGATATGGGCACATCATGATATATAATGGCAGATATGGGCACATCATGATATATAATGGCAGATATGGGCACATCATGATATATAATGGCAGATATGGGCACATCATGATATATAATGGCAGATATGGGCACATCATGATATATAATGGTAGATATGGGCACATCATGATATATAATGGCATATATGGGCACATCATGATATAATAGAATATGTGGGCACATCATGATATATAATGGCAGATATGGGCACATCATGATATATAATGGCAGATATGGGCACATCATGATATATAATGACAGATATGGGCACATCATGATATATAATGGCAGATATAGGCACATCAAGATATATAATTGCTGATATGGGCACATCATGATATATAATGGCAGATATGGGCACATCATGATATATAATGGCAGATATGGGCACATCATGATATATAATGGCAGATATGGGCACATCATGATATATAATGGCAGATATGGGCACATCATGATATATAATTGCAGATATGGGCACATCATGATATATAATTGCATATATGGTCACATCATTATACATAATGGCAGATATGGGCACATCATGATATATAATGGCAGATATGGGCACATCATGATATATAATGGCATATGGGCACATCATGATATATAATGGCATATATGGGCACATCATGATATAATAGAATATGTGGGCACATCATGATGCATAATGGCATATATGGGCACATCATGATACATAATGGCATATATGGGCCCATCATTATACATAATAGCATATATGGGCACATCATGATACATAATGGCAGATATGGGCACATCATGATATAATGGCATATGGGGCACATCATGATACATAATGGCAGATATGGGCACATCATGATACATAAGGCATATATGGGCACATCACGATATAATGGCATGTGTAGGCACATCATGATACATAATGGCATATATGGGCACATCATGATACATAATGGCATATATGAGCACATCATAATACATAATGGCATATATGGGCACATCATGATATAATGGTATATGGGGCACATCATGATACATAATGGCAGATATGGGCACATCATGATACATAATGGTATATATGGGCACATCATGATATAATGACATATGTGGGCACATCATGATACATAATGGCATTTATGGGCACATCATGATACATAATGGCATATATGGGCACATTATGATACATAAAGGCAGATATGGGCACATCATGATACATAATGGCATATATCATATATGGGCACATCATGATACATAATGGCATATATTGGCACATCATGATACATAATGGCATATATGGGCACATCATGATACATAATGGCATATGTGGGCACATCATAATACATAATGGCATATATGGGCACATCATGATGTAATTTAATACAACTGGGAGATAGCTGCTAGAGATCAGGTTAAATTTTGGTGTTGTCTGATAGGTTTGGCTTGGAATAGTGGATGTCCGTGATGTCAGATACTAACCTGAAACCTTGGATGGGTCAATCGCATTTCAATCATTTCCCTTTTCAATCATCGCCAATTTCTATCATTCCCCATGTCCATCCTTACCATTCTATCATTCCCCATTTCTATCATTCCACATTTCTATCAATCCTCATTTCAATCATTCCCCATTTCAATCATTCCCATGCTTGTCCACGATCGCTCAGTTGTTTGATTGTTTCCTGACATAATCATCCACGTGGAGATAAAAAGAAACCATTAGGACACGCAAGGCTGGAGATGATATGACACATATTGACATTAGGACACGCAAGGATGGTGATGCTATGACACATATTGACATTAGGACACGCAAGGATGGAGATTCTATGACACATATTGATATTAGGAAACGCAAGGATGGAGATGCTATGAAACATATTGACATTAGGACACGCAAGGATGGAGATGCTATGACACATATTGACATTAGGACACGCAAGGATGGAGATGCTATGACACATATTGACATTAGGACACGAAGGATGGAGATGCTATGACACATATTGGATAAGAGAACACTTTAGGAAATAAGGGACACACAAAGAAAACATTATGACACAATTATAGAAAGATATATATTAGGACACAATAATAACACATTCGAAACTCAAGGACGAAGAGGAATACGTTTGGACAAACAATAATATTGATGACATGTTATGACACATAATGGCATATATGGGCACATCATGATACATAATGGCATAGATGGGCACATCATGATACATAAAGGCATATATAGGCACATCATGATACATAATGGCATAGATGGGCACATCATGATACATAAAGGCATATATAGGCACATCATGATACATAATGACATTTGTTGGCACATCATGATACATAATGACATTTGTGGGCACATCATGATACATAATGGCATTTGTGGGCACATCATGATACATAATGGCATTTGTGGGCACATCATGATACATAATAGCATATATGGGCACATCATGATACATAATGGCATATATGGGCACATCATGATACATAATGGCATATATGGGCACATCATGATACATAATGGCATATATGGGCACAGCATGATACATAATGACACATATGGGCACATCATGATACATAATGGCATATCATGTTACATAATGGCATATCATGTTACATAATGGCATATCATGACACATAATGGAATAAATGGGCACATCATGACACAAACGGATAACTTCAGGGCACAAGAGGAAATAAAGCACTCATTGTTAAAAAAAACCGGCTTAGAGGGACACATTAGGATACAGACGAATATAGAGGGACATAACAGATCATACATGGACATAATTGGACGTCACATCAGGAGATAAAGAGACACACAGAGACACACCAGGACACACAGAGACACACTAGAACACACAGAGACACAGTAGGACACACAGAGACACACCAGGACACACAGAGACACACAAGGACACACATACACACTAGGACACACATAGGCACAGCATGACACACAGAGACACACCAGGACACAGAGACACACTTGAACACACAGAGACACAGTAGGACACATAGGCACACCAGGAAACATAGAGACACACAAGAACACACCGAGACACAGCATGACACAGAGACACACCAGGACACAGAGACACACAGAGACACACTAGGACACAAAGAGGCACAGCATGACACACAGAGACACACTTTTCATTGAGTGATGTTCATACAAACTAATTTGCTCTAGAACATACAATTTTTTAAAAACACCCTAAGGAGACCTTGGTAATAAAAAGGACCTGGTAAGGAGATGGTACTGATATGGTAATGACAAGCTACTCAATTCTTAATGAGATGGTACTGATATGACAAGCTACTCAAGTCTTAATGAGATGGTACTGATATGGTAATGACAAGCTATTCAAGTCTTAATGAGATGGTACTGATATGGTAATGACAAGCGACTCAAGTCTTAATGAGATTGTACTGATATGGTAATGACATACTACTCAAGTCTGAATGAGATGGTACATATATGGTAATAACATACTACTCAAGTCTAAATGTGATGGTACTGATAGGGTAATGACAAGCTACTCACATGATACTGTCATGGTGATGACATGGCAATGACTTGGTAATTGCACTATACTGACATGGTAATGACATAGCTCTGATGCTAGTTTGACCACGGTATTCAAATGATAATACTGGTAACAAAATATTGGAGGCTTTGTTAAAAATAGTTTCACAACTTTTCTTCTACCATAAGGAACAAAGTTTAATAAAAACAAACATCCTTATAAGAAAAAAATTTGTTTTGTTTTTTTAATGTGTTATGGGGTCAGGCTGGAGTATGTTAATAGTGAACTACATGTATAGGAAACAATTTTGGTATTCTTTGAGACGTTGATGACGAATTCGACTATTCATGAGAGCTAGAACAATCTAAAGCCATGGACAATTTTAAAGTAAACATATTATTTTCAGTAGTAGTATTAGGTGGTTTTATATAGCGCAGTACACCGGCCTAGGGCTAGGCTCACTTATAAAGCGCAGTACCCCAGCATTGGTTCTAGGCTCACTTATATAGCGCAGTACCCCAGCCTTGGTTCTAGGCTCACTTATAAAGCGCAGTACCACAGCCTTGGTTCTAGGCTCACTTATATAGCGCAGTACACCAGCATTGGTTCTAGGCTCACTTATATAGCGCAGTACCCCAGCCTTGGTTCTAGGCTCACTTATATAGCGCAGTACCCCAGCCTTGGTTCTAGGCTCACTTATAAAGCGCAGTACCCCAGCCTTGGTTCTAAGCTCACTTATATAGCCCAGTACCCCAGCCTTGGTTCTAGGCTCACTTATAAAGCGCAGTACCCCAGCCTTGGTTCTAGGCTCACTTATATAGCGCAGTACCCCAGCCTTGGTTCTAGGCTCACTTATATAGCGCAGTACCCCAGCCTTGGTTCTAGGCTCACTTATATAGCTCAGTACCCCAGCCTTGGTTCTAGGCTCACTTATATAGCGCAGTACCCCAGCCTTGGTTCTAGGCTCACTTATATAGCGCAGTACCCCAGCCTTGGTTCTAGGCTCACTTATATAGCGCAGTACCCCAGCCTTGGTTCTAGGCTAACTTATATAGCGCAGTACCCCAGCCTTGGTTCTAGGCTCACTTATATAGCGCAGTACCCCAGCCTTGGTTCTAGGCTCACTTATATAGCGCAGTACCCCAGCCTTGGTTCTAGGCTCGATTATATAGCGCAGTACACCGGCCTAGGGCTAGGCTCACTGCGCTTCACATAAAACTTTGCAATTACAACTATTGAAATCAATTCAGCAACCAAAATTCGATTTTGCCAAAATATTTGTCACAAACTAGGTGGAATGCACATGTCAAATTAAATTGGGCAGTTTTGTAAAGCTACAGAGCTATCACGGATGCCCTTAGCTACAGCACTATCACTGATGCCCTTAGCTACAGCACTATCACTGATGCCCTCAGCAACAGCACTATCACTGATGCCCTTAGCTACAGCACTATCACGGATGACCTTAGCTACAGCACTATCACGGATGCCTTTAGCTACAGAACTATCACTGATGACCTTATCTACAGCACTATCACTGATGCCCTTAGCTACAGCCTTATCACTGATGCCCTTAGCTACAGCACTATCACTGATGCCATTAGCTACAGCACTATCACGGATGCCCTTAGCTACAGCACTATCACCGATACTCTTAGCTACAGCACTATCATTGATGCCCTTATCTACAGTACTATCACTGATGCCCTTAACTACAGCACTATCACTGATGCCCTTATCTACAGCACTATCACTGATGCCTGTAGCTACAGCACTATCACTGATGCCCTTAGCTACAGCACTATCACGGATGCCCTTATCTACAGCACTATCACTGATGCCTGTAGCTACAGCACTATCACGGATGCCCTTATCTACAGCACTATCACTGATGCCTGTAGCTACAGCACTATCACGGATGCCCTTATCTACAGCACTATCACGGATGCCCTTATCTACAGCACTATCACTGATGCCTGTAGCTACAGCACTATCACTGATGCCCTTAGCTACAGCACTATCACGGATGCCCTTATCTACAGCACTATCACTGATGCCTGTAGCAACAGCACTATCACGGATGCCCTTATCTACAGCACTATCACTGATGCCTTTAGCAACAGCACTATCACTGATGCCTTTAGCAACAGCACTATCACTGATGCCTTTAGCAACAGCACTATCACTGATGCCTTTAGCAACAGCACTATCACTGATGCCTTTAGCAACAGCACTATCACTGATGCCTTTAGCAACAGCACTATCACTGATGCCTTTAGCAACAGCACTATCACTGATGCCTTTAGCTACAGCACTATCACTGATGCCTTTAGCTACAGCACTATCACTGATGCCTTTAGCTACAGCACTATCACTGATGCCTTTAGCAACAGCACTATCACTGATGCCTTTAGCTACAGCACTATCACTGATGCCTTTAGCTACAGCACTATCACTGATGCCTTTAGCAACAGCACTATCACTGATGCCTTTAGCAACAGCACTATCACTGATGACCTTAGCTACAGCACTATCACTGATGCCCTTAGCAACAGCACTATCACTGATGCCTTTAGCAACAGCACTATCACTGATGCCTTTAGCAACAGCACTATCACTGATGCCCTTAGCTACAGCACTATCACTGATGCCCTTAGCAACAGCACTTCAATTCTCCACACTGATGGACTGAATGCGATTTCATTTGTTCTAAATAAGAATCCTAATCCTAAGTTTCCAACAATGGCCATTGTAATTTTGACAGAACTGGTTTTACAGCTGAACTCGTTTGAATTTTATGGCGAATTATCAGATCAGTGGTGTTGCCATGGGAACAAAAATGGCACCAAGTGATGCATGTCTATTTATGGGCCATTTGTAACATCTTTGGAGAGAACACTACAAAGTTCCTTCCCCAGAATACTACAAGAGATACGTTGATGACCGTATCGGTATTGCCAACATGGACATACTCATCTAGAAAGTTTTATTTTCATTTGAGATTTTCATCCAACAATCAGATTCACTTCAATGATCATAAAAGTACTAACAATTGTTTTGGAATTAATAATTAACCTTACCAAGAACAACATATCTACGTCCATTACTATAAGAAAACAGGCAGTCACAGTTTCCTGCTATATTCATTGTACCATCCTCAATCATGTAAATATTCCATCCCCTTTTCACAGTTGCTTCGATTGAAAAGACTTTGCAGCAAAGTTGAGGTTTTTGTGGAAAGGATTTGGTCCGAATTAAAGGTATGACTAGACAGCTGTCACTCGAATTAAAGGTATGACAGCTGTCACTCGAATTAAAGGTATGACTAGACAGCTGTCACTCGAATTAAAGGTATGACTAGACAGCTGTCACTCGAATTAAAGGTATGATTAGACAGCTGTCACTCGAATTAAAGGTTTGACTAGACAGCTGTCACTCGATTTAAAAGTATGACTAGACAGGATTCGTTTAAAGCAACCCATTCTGACCATAGAGATAGGTGTAAATTTATTTTAACTTTTCCTCCCCGTAAACTTAACGCTCATTTTCTGGTCCTCAAAAACCGGTCCATTCTCAAGGCAGACCCTGTCACTAATGAGATGGTCCTCAAAAACCGGTCCATTCTCAAGGCAGACCCTGTCACTAATGAGATGGTCCTCAAAAACCGGTCCATCCTCAAGGCAGACCCTGTTACCGATGAGATTTTCAAACAAAGCTTTTCTTTTCGCTCTCCGGAGGGACAAGAGCCTTAGGGACAAGCATGTTAGAAGCTTCATCCTTGCTATTAAAGACCATATAGACACTAAAGCTAACACCGTCGCCGCTGTAACACATGTCACTACGTGATTGAAGTTGACGAGATCACTTTCCCTCTAGAAGTAATCAGAATCAAAGATGGCTTTACCTGCACAAGTCGCAGCGTAATTTACGCCATCCTTTGTCAAAAGTGCGGTAAATTATATGTAGGAGAGACAGGTCGTCGCCTTGCAGGCGTTTAAGTGAACACCTCTATAACATAAATAAAATAACCCTTTGTCCAGTTTTAAAACATTTCAAGAGCACCAACCATGATGGCATTTTTTACATTGTATTCTGTGTACAAGTAATGCACCGGATAGGAAATGGAAAATAAATGAATAACAAGATTTGATACGTTGACTCCATACGGTATAAGCCAAATCCACAATGTTACGTAGCTGCCATGTCTTTTTCCTGTTTGGTTTTTAAATGTTACTTTCACTCACATCCTTTCTGTTCTGCTTAACTTTGTTTTTGTCTGGATTTGCGCCCACTCTTATTCTTGTCTTTTTTTAGGTAGGATACATGTACATATATATTATGTACATTTTATTTTTTTTTGTGTACTGATGAAGACATTTGCCGAAAAGTTTACATTTGTGTTTGTACAATCATCATTAATCTGAACATATATTGTTTTATTGACACAAATTGTTTGTGTCTAATTAATCCAATAAGAACATGAATAACACATAATCAATCTATTTCAAGTCTTCAAATCACAACACATGTGACTTACGTGGATGGAATGACGTAGCTTTTCACTGGTTATTGCAAATCTGGAAACTCATCTGGCAAATTAATAATGAGCTTCTCGTTTCTCAGACACAAGGCTGTGACTATTTAAGATAAGTTGTATTGTGACTATTTAAGATAAGTTGTATGTGACTATTTAAGATAAGTTGTATTGTGACTATTTAAGATAAGTTGTATTGCAACTGAATTCATGGGGTTTTAACACATTTACCTTTGCTTATTACAAATGCCCTAATTTAGACAGTCATCTTTTATTATCGCTAATGGACTTATTCAGTCATCTTTCCTTATTACTAATGCACTTATTCAGTCATCTTTTCTTATTACTAATGCACTTATTCAGTCATCTTTTCTTATTACTAATGCACTTATTCAGTCATCTTTCCTTATTACTAATGGACTTATTCAGTCATCTTTTCTTATTACTAATGCACTTATTCAGTCATCTTTCCTTATTACTAATGCACTTATTCAGTCATCTTTCCTTATTACTAATGCACTTATTCAGTCATCTTTTCTTATTACTAATGCACTTATTCAGTCATCTTTTCTTATTCAAAATGCGGTGGTGGAAAAAAAAAAGGATAAATCAATATTTATTGTATAATATTATTTCTTGCATGACAAGAAAATTACACTTAATGATGAGATATCAAATCATGTCTATATACATTTACGTAGATTGGAGAGATATCATAAACCATCTTAATAAATGTTTTTTCCAAAACCATTAATTTTTTTTAAAAAAAGAAGATTCAACATGATGTTCTTAGTTATGCCAAACATGATGTTTTTAGTTATGCCAAACATGATGTTCTTAATTAGGCCAAACATGATGTTCTTAGTTATGCCACATTAAGTGTGAATTAAACAAAGACTTACAGTAGGGACGACCAAATATATATATACATGAATCATGCCTATGACACTGATGTCATGAATCCTACCTATGACACTGACGTCATGAATCCTATCTATGACACTGATGTCATGAATCCTACCTATGACACTGATGTCATGAATCCTACCTATGACATTGACGTCATGAATCCTACCTATGACACTGATGTCATGAATCCTACCTATGACACTACCCTACGTACCCCCTGACACTACTTCACGAACCTTCCAAAACTGCCCCACGTTTTTATTTCTTTCTGATGAGTTCTATACCTTAATTTCACTACGTTGTTACCTAGGTGTTTAAAAATGGGTCTCAGTTGTGACGTCATGAGAAGGGATTGAAGTTTTGGTAATGAAATGTCACATCACACCTCACGTACCCCCCCTGACACTATTGATTTGTGACGTCATGAGAGGGGATTGAAGTTTTGGTAATGAAATGTCACATCAAGACCTTTGGAGCGGAGGTGGCGTTAACAATTAATTTTAGTACATTAAGGTCACTACCCCTTAAAAATGGTCCTTTTTTTCTCACCTATCCACTCTCACAAAGTAAAATATAGTTGTACTCTCCAACACCTGTGGCCCTAGGTTGATGTGCATGCCTGGGGATGTGGGCCCCAAGTCTGATTAAACTCCGGTCCAGCTCGACCACGCTTCAAACACCCTCTCCTGTCATAAAGACAAATTTTACCGGCTTGGTAGCATTTAAAGTCACAACTCCTTTGAAAATCTATATTGAAGAAGGTGATCAATGTTAATCGTTTGTTTTCATGGGCCCCGACGCCTTCCCTCAACATAAAGGAAAAAATGAGAAAGTTTTCTCTCAAAAGTTTTAAAATATGAATCAGGGATCCTTTCAATCCAAGATGGCGAGTGTGGTGACAAGTTGACAGGCGCGAGGCTGACAGATGACAGCAAACAGCTTGTCATTTTGTATACGCAAATGTCAAAGTTATGACACGAACATCAGGAAGTGTTGATTTTATTTGCTAAGAAAGAAAAACATGATGCTTTTGAAAGACTTTTGATTTTGTCGAGCGACTAAACCAATAAATAAATTTTAATTAAATAGTCACCAAGGAACCTTGATCAAGAAATATCAAAAGGTAGACTACCCAGTAAAAATGTCACTATTCTTTTTCAAATTTAAGTGTTTTCTCCCTTGAATAAGAAAAAAGATGTGCGAAAGTAAAAACATGAATTCACAAGACGTGTGTGTATGGTGTGTGTAGGGTGTTTGTAGGGTGTTTGTAGGGTGTGTATGGGAGGTGAGGGGATACTTTTGGCTTTCGTACAGCACTGTAGACACTTGTAGTAGATGAGTACTACACGGAAAGAATATGATGGTATTGTGAAAGCATCAAGCTGTATTTGTGCAACGACTAATCTATCTTGTTGGGTCCGTTAAAACAAAGGACCAATAATGATCACCCTCTTCAAATGAGATGTTCAAGGTTCTTGTGACTTGCAGCCCCTTAAACAGGGAAAGGTTGATGACCCTGGATGGTGTTTTAATTCTAACACAGAATATAAATGAAGCTTCCAAGGTTTGGGGGGGGGGGGGGGGGGTTGTTAAAGAAACGAAGGACTCGAAGAATTTAACAAGCATACATTTTTCAAACATACTCAGAAATCTACGTTATCTTTTACTTTTTCAATGCGTTTAATAACGTTTTGCTGAAAACTTCTTTTTTTTTAAATATAAATTTAAAATATTTATTTATTAAAGTTACACCCTAAAAGATGGCTTAAGGCATCTTATCAAGGCCACAGGGTTCAACAAATGTGTTCCTATTTTATTACTAAATGTGATGTTGAGTTAGTTGGTTTCTATGTAAATATATAAGATGTGATATATTTTTTTTAAATAGTTACAGATCATCATCAGAAACTAATTATTAGAATTATTATAATTGCACAATTCTTTCCTGTAATATTTTTGCAATTGAAAAATTAATTTTTAATTTTTAAAAAAAATAATTTTGGGTTGGTGGTGTGGCGCTGTTGGAAGGCAATGTTAAAATTACCACCAAGTACAGTGAGCATTCAAAATGTATGTATATGACTATTCAGATGTATAATACAGAATGTATTATCTCAATGCGGTAACGGAAAATGAACCAAACTTTATGGTTTATATTCCGCCACTATCTGAACAAGAAAGATCAGTATAACGTAAAGGACTTCAATGTTTACCACTTCGATCATCGAGTGATAAATATCAATTAATGTCAGGCGCACAGCAGTTGTTTTTTTTTCGTTCATTGAGACTGCAACTTTTACTTTCACAAGTCTTCCACTTACCATTCACAAGTCTCCCACTTACCAGGACGAGGACTAATTTCCGGTGTTAAAATTACTATAGTATATAAATATGGATCCTACATTGTTTAAACTTAATATAATAATAATATAATTTTTTTTTACACATATCGAATGTTTAAGGCATGAGAAATGACACCTGACGTGACACCTGACATGACACCTGACATGACACCTGACGTGTCATTAAGAATATTATATTAAATCTGTTAGTGTCACAAGATGCTGCTCTGTAGTACTGATGCGCGATGTAGACAGGAATACTTCCTGAAGCAGCTAAGATACAAGTTTGCCAGGCTTCATTTAGTTCTGTATTGTGTAGGTATACTTTTAGTTCAACAACTTATCCTGCAAGTATACTTTTAGTTCAACAACTTATCCTGCAAGTATACTTTTAGTTCAACAACTTATCCTGCAAGTATACTTTTAGTTCAACAACTTATCCTGCAAGTATACTTTTAGTTCAACAACTTATCCTGCAAGTATACTTTTAGTTCAACAACTTATCCTGCAAGTATACTTTTAGTTCAACAACTTATCCTGCAAGTATACTTTTAGTTCAACAACTTATCCTGCAAGTATACTTTTAGTTCAACAACTTATCCTGCAAGTATACTTTTAGTTCAACAACTTATCCTGCAAGTATACTTTTAGTTCAACCATTTATTTTATTATATGATAAATTATTCTTTTTAATAAGGCTGTTTGTGCAAAAATCCAAATTTATTTTTAACTTGTCAAGCTATTAATCTGTAAATGCTGAAATGCCTTCACTTGCAGCTATTATCATGTGATATTTAAATATAAAGTTATTGCTTCTGAATCTGTAGCACACACTTTAAATGTATTTACTCGTGTAGTAGTAGTATTAGTTAGCCACTAAAGTTCATGTTACATTACTGTATGGAAATATGGAAATGGTTACTGGACACCAGGATTGTTGAGAAAATGAAAAATAAATACTTTAAATACTGACCTGTAATGTTATGTAATACCACTACTGGAGAGAGGGATTCAAACTAGTCATTAAAAAATCCCTGTACTAAAACTGGCTACTATTTATATCCATACACATAATAAAAGGCTTAATTTATGTCTTTATGTATGATTGTTCTTTCATATTTATCAATAGTGACATTCTGGTTTACATAGTGACATTATGGTGTACATAGTTAAATTCTGGTTTACATAAAAATATTTAACAGAAATGTTTACTCCACCGGAAAATAATTTATTTTATTTGTTTATTTATTTTTTAGATATATGTTCAGCCATAAAGCCTGACAGAGTTTAAAGAATTGACAGACACTGGTTTGGGCATGGGACAACCAGACCAGAGAATAGACCGGGGGGCAGTGGCGTAGCGAGCTTAACTCGCGCCCGGGGCACAATACCCTTTTAGCGCCCCCCAATACCTTTTTAGCGCCCCCCTATTCGAAAACCATACAATATTATACCATTTGGCACCCCTTTGGAAGTAGCGCCCGGGCATGATGCCCCCTTTGCCCTCCCCCCTCATTACGCCACTGGGGGGCAGACACTGGGACCTTTGCAGAAAAGAAGCAACCTCGTAGGCTACTTTAAAAGGGGACACATGTAAACCAAATGTATTGGAGTCAGGGAGTATGTTAAAAATGCATTAAAAAGATGTCCTTTGTCACCTTAGTGCTGTAGGTGCTGCTGATAGGATACGTAATATTATGTACGTAAAAATAATACAATACTCAACAAGTCCACTGAAAATGCTGTACACTTGAGCAAAGCAAACAGCTCTTCGTTTTCTGTTCTCTGATTATTTTTTTGTGCTAAACTTGAATAAAATAGTTTGTTTATTTACTTTTCTTTCTTATATTTTTTTTTAATTCTGTTTTATAAAAACGCCATCAGGAATACATTATAAACTAGCAGGAGTCTATTCATTACATTTTACAGGGGACTTTCCAGCATTTATAATAAAATTTTGTTAAATTATATCAATAACCAAACATTTAACATTCAGAATTCTATAATATATTTTCTAAAATTTAATCTAGTTGTTGTTAATGAATAAACAAACTAAAATATTTTGTACTGGAAATTTTATCCCATACAAATGGATATAAAACATTTTGATTTTAAATATTATTGAGATATACAGCAATTTGATTTTAAATAAAATTAAGATATACAGCGTTATGTAGACGACGTGCTTACTTCATTCGTTCCCCGAGAATGAACTCTAACTGACCCTAAGGTCGGAACTCCATTTAGGGTGTGGCTGGCTAAAAATAATCTCTCTTGACCTTGTTAGCAACTAAATAAAATTAATAGTCTGTCTCACTCGAATCCTGTAGAATATTGTAGAAGCAGCTGGATGCAATTACAATGCTTATTCATATTCTGTTTCTGGCCGATAGATTGAATGACAAAGGGGCAGATCATTTATCACGACATACTTGGAGCGTGTGTTATTTTTGCTACAAGACAGAGCTTTGTTTACTGCGTGTGTGAAGATAATTTTTTTATCATTGTGTTTTATTCAACAATGTACCGGTACAAGCCAAACAGTATACAGTAAGTCCATAGTTTTAATTATATTGCTTTTGATTTTGTACTTCATTATAATTAACATAATTAAACTTATTAATTGTAATTAGCCCTGGTTTTGAGTATCGTATTCTTTGTAATTGTATTTATCATTTTGGTATCGTCTTTTGTTGCGTACTGTTTTAGAACGAGCCATACACTTAAATAAGAGACTGATTTCTCCATACTGATAACAGTACGTAACATACAGCATTATGAAAAATAATTTTTTTAAATAAAGCCAAATTAATTAATACTTTTAATTTACTTAACTTTCAATTATTGCCATAGTCTAACTTATTTTATGAATATATTCCTAAAACGAAAATTAGTTTTCTAACAATTTGAGTGTAGGAAAAAAGTTTGAATATCTAAAAAATAAATAAACAAATAGAGAACTAGCGTTTTGAAAATGAGCTCTTCGTTCATTGATTACATTGTACGGATTCATTTTCACCAACAACCATGCTATAAATATTTAAAGAAATTCTAGCATAATTAAGAATGAACTCGATTCCATACATGGTAAAATGAAAACTTAATTTTGTTTAAATTAACCTTTTCACAGGAGCATACAAATAGTTCATATACAAGTAGTGCACATACAAAGAGTGCACATACAAATAGTACACATACAAATCATGCACACACAAATAGTGCACGACTCTTCAATTATTAAATGTAAAGCGTGTGTGATTTCCTTTAGATTTGCCACTTTTGTAATACAGCTTCCTGGATAGCAGAGTTTTAAAAATATATAATTACTTATAAGTGAGTATTTCTGTTGTTTGGTTTTTTTATCAGCGTTCAACGTGTAAATGATGCTAGCAGTGCTTTTTGTGAGGAATTTTTTTTAAATTCATTTATTAATGAAGTAGTAACGCAATGCGCTTCATAGCACGTGACTATAAAACCACCACTCCTGGCTACGTCACTGGCCTTTTAAACAGATTTGACATCCCCACCCTCAAGGACAGACGAGAAAAGATCCGCCTAACATTCTTATATAAAGTGGTCATGGGGCTAATGCCGGCCATCCCAGCAAACAATTATCTTACCCCACAGAAGCCAGGCCGATTAATTAGAACCAAACAGTCACTTAACACTGACTTAACCTCTGACAACCCCATGAGAAATTACACCCGAAACAATAACAAATGCTTCACTGTGCCTCGGAGTAACACAGTGCAACATAAGCAGTCATTTTTTCCACGCACCATAATTGCTTGGAACCACCTGGACAATACCGCCGTGAACAACGATCGAAAGCTTCAAGGCCGCCCTGGCATCTGCTAGGAGCCGTTAGATTGGCAACATCGCTTCCCCAACCGTTGCACATATGCCAGTATATGGATGCAGCAACGTACCGAACCAGAACCAGAACCAGAACCTCAGAAAAAATCGTCTGACTGTTTGGTCATATTATGAACAAATACAAAAATAATGTTTGTATAAAACAAGCACAGTAGGTACTTTGACACAAAATTTAAATATTGTCCGATTGCCATGAATGATACATCATAACACTAAATTGTAAATGTAATTATAATCCTGAATGTAAACACTATCTAATTTCTTTTTAATATTATTCAATTTTTGAGTTTGTTAACAAATCTTTTTTTTTTTTTTTTTTTTTTTTTTTTTTTTTTTTTTTTTTTTTTTTTTTTTTTTGTTATTTGATTATTTTGGTTTATTAAATATTTGTCTGTCTATACTATTACTATGTAAACTGTTTCACTATGTATGTAGGCCTAAAAACAAACAGTATTAAAATATTATATTAAATTAACAATTAATAAACATTTATAATTAAATACCTTATTAGGCTTGTAAGAATATTAGTAATGAAGTAGGCTTTTATGATCTTATGACTATAAATAATAATAATAACTTGTAGTGATATAACTTATAAGTAGGCCTAATTTTAGTGATATAACTTATAAGTAGGCCTAATTTTAGTGATATAACTTATAAGTAGGCCTAATTTTAGTGATATAACTTATAAGTAGGCCTAATTTTAGTGATATAACTTATAAGTAGGCCTAATTTTAGTGATATAACTTATAAGTAGGCCTAATTTTAGTGATATAACTTATAAGTAGGCCTAATTTTAGTGATATAACTTATAAGTAGGCCTAATTTTAGTGATATAACTTATAAGTAGGCCTAATTTTAGTGATATAATCCCATATGATTTGGCATTAATAAGAGAATAACTATTATTATTATTATTGATGCAATTAATGATGTTAGGATTAATTATTGATTCTATAATTTACCGGTACGATAATTATAAAGAGAACCGATAAATTTGGTGGTGCTACACACATTTTGTAACGTAATAAAACTACGGTAAAACTAATGACAACCCACTGATTCCCAATTAAAAACTTTTCAAGTTCGGTTGAAATGTTTTATTTAATTTTGTAAAATTATTAATTTGAAACTACGAAGTATTATTCAGATGTTACGGGATTCAACAATTACGATTAAATTCATAATTGACAGTGATGCAAGCCGTTTCCGGCATCTCGATCGGAAAATAAATAACTTTTAATATGGCGACATTTTCGTCCCCACCCAAAGCAGCTGGTGGGGCGCATAACTTTTTTGGGACTTGTTGAAGTATAATAACATAAGAATGTTTAAACTTGTAAATTGAATGCATTTTTTTTTCTAGATCCCATTAATTTTGTTTCACTAAATGAGGAGTATATTATTATTTATGCTTACCGAGTCGCTATCATAATCCTGTCCGTGACACAGAAAATAAATCGTTGCGAACATTTCATAGAAACACCGGAACACAAAAACTGACACGTCACTGATGAGGAAAGCAATTATTTAATAAACAAAGGTGACGTAGCATGCATTTTTCCAAAGATACCGTGTAGCCGTACGCCATATTGTAGAACAAGTTTTTTCGACATTTTTGGTATACGCATACTGCATGCGCGAGTGAACCTTTGAAATGCCTAAGCACAGGCTTCACTTTTTTAGGCCCCCTGCCACTTTTAGGCTTTGTCCTCCGCTCCCCCATACTCCTTTGTATTCAAAGTGTATACTTAAAACAGGGGTCTACTTTACAAATTTAAGCCCCTATACTGTCCGAGGCCCCCTGTAGCCGTAGTGGTGACAGGGCCCATTCAATTGTTCTGAGGTCAAGTGGCAACACATTTTTCAACAGCTTATTTTCAGTTGCTCTCCGATTAAGGTAGAATGCTGCAAAAACGAATTCAGTATGTGCTAAAATGCATTCTTGCATTTTGAATTTATCAAAAAAAGTTTGGCTAACAATAAAGATTTGATGCGAGATACTAAGCTAAGGTAAAAAGCATGCACTCAATAGTGCCACAACTGGAATGAATTTAGTTCATATTAGGCTGACCGTTATTATGGTTAATTGTGGTGCTTCCCTGAATTGTACAGCCTATATCCCACGATAGTAGCAGAAATAAAAAGGACAGGCTAAGCTGGGCAGGACACTTAGAGAGAATGCCAAATGACAGAGGAGTGAAGAGGGTGCATCACCAATACCCCAGAGGAAAAAGGCTCAAAGGCAGACATAGGCTTAGATGGATGGATGATGTGGAAAAATATCAACAACTGGGAATCCAAGCACGGAAAAGAAAAGCATTAGTTAGGAATGAGTGGAAGGACGTGGTGAGGCAGTCCAAAGCCCTACATGGGCTGCAGTGCCACAGGGATGGATGGAGCGAAGTATTGAGGCAGTCCAAAGTCCTACATGGGCTGTAGCGCCACAGGGATGGATGAATCGAAGTGATGAGGCAGGCCAAAGCCCTACATGGGCTGTAGCGCCACAGAGATGGATAAAGCAAAGTGATGAGGCAGGCCAAAGCCCTACATGGGCTGTAGCGCCACAGGGATGGATGAATTGAAGTGATGAGGCCGGCCAAAGCCCTACACCGGTTGTACCGCCACAGGGATCGATGGATCGAAGTGATGAGGCAGGCCAAAGCCCTACACCGGTTGTACCGCCACAGGGATGGATGGATCGAAGTGATGAGGCAGGCCAAAGTCCTACACCGGTTTTACCGCCACAGGGATCGATGGATCGAAGTGATGAGGCAGGCCAAAGCCCTACACCGGTTGTAGCGCCACAGGGATCGATGGATCGAAGTGATGAGGCAGGCCAAAGCCCTACACCGGTTGTACCGCCACAGGGATGGATGGATCGAAGTGATAAGGCAGGCCAAAGCCCTACACCGGTTGTACCGCCACAGGGATCGATGGATCGAAGTGATGAGGCAGGCCAAAGCCCTACACCGGTTGTACCGCCACAGGGATGGATGGATCGAAGTGATGAGGCAGGCCAAAGTCCTACACCGGTTGTACCGCCACAGGGATCGATGGATCGAAGTGATGAGGCAGGCCAAAGCCCTACACCGGTTGTAGCGCCACAGGGATCGATGGATCGAAGTGATGAGGCAGGCCAAAGCCCTACACCGGTTGTACCGCCACAGGGATGGATGGATCGAAGTGATAAGGCAGGCCAAAGCCCTACACCGGTTGTACCGCCACAGGGATGGATGGATCGAAGTGATGAGGCAGGCCAAAGTCCTACACCGGTTGTACCGCCACAGGGATCGATGGATCGAAGTGATGAGGCAGGCCAAAGCCCTACACCGGTTGTAGCGCCACAGGGATCGATGGATCGAAGTGATGAGGCAGGCCAAAGCCCTACACCGGTTGTACCGCCACAGGGATGGATGGATCGAAGTGATAAGGCAGGCCAAAGCCCTACACCGGTTGTACCGCCACAGGGATCGATGGATCGAAGTGATGAGGCAGGCCAAAGCCCTACACCGGTTGTACCGCCACAGGGATGGATGGATCGAAGTGATGAGGCAGGCCAAAGTCCTACACCGGTTTTACCGCCTCAGGGATCGATGGATCGAAGTGATGAGGCAGGCCAAAGCCCTACACCGGTTGTAGCGCCACAGGGATCGATGGATCGAAGTGATGAGGCAGGCCAAAGCCCTACACCGGTTGTACCGCCACAGGGATGGATGGATCGAAGTGATAAGGCAGGCCAAAGCCCTACACCGGTTGTACCGCCACAGGGATGGATGGATCGAAGTGATGAGGCAGGCCAAAGTCCTACACCGGTTGTACCGCCACAGGGATCGATGGATCGAAGTGATGAGGCAGGCCAAAGCCCTACACCGGTTGTACCGCCACAGGGATCGATGGATCGAAGTGATGAGGCAGGCCAAAGCCCTACACCGGTTGTACCGCCACAGGGATCGATGGATCGAAGTGATGAGGCAGGCCAAAGCCGTACACCGGTTGTACCGCCACAGGGATCGATGGATCGAAGTGATGAGGCAGGCCAAAGCCCTACACCGGTTGTACCGCCACAGGGATCGATGGATGTTGTGCTCCCCACCAGAAAGCCTGAAACGCCCCCTCACTAAATGTCTCAAACACCGAATTTAAGTATGTGCCAAAACACATTCCTACATTTTGAATGTATCAAAAATTTTATAAGAGTCTTGCCCCCACTTTTGCTCGAATCTTCGGCGTCTTCAATTTCTGCCCCCATCTCTCATGCCGATCAGTTTGGCAGAATGCAGTTGGAACTAAATGTGTGCGAAATGATTACCTTGGGGTACCACAACGGGAGTGAATTTAGTTTATGCATGAACAATTTCTTCCCCCGATCAATTAGTCTAATAGAAATATTGAATTCATGTATACTATAACTGCGCTTGGTTGGCGACAGTTAACTAATATTATTGTCCTGTCAGGGATCACTCCATCAAATCTCTCGTAATTAATCTTCCTCTCCATGAAATGAATGATTGACGTCCAATGAATATATATATATATAGCACTTTATTTCATGAATAATAAATATAGTAATAGTCATAAATCCTGTATTGAATACTTGTATTAAAGATATCATGCACATGCAACATCCTTGTGCACAGATCCACCTCACAATTTAGTTACAATACTTCATAGTACAACAGAGAGAAACCACAGACGTCATATCACTCTGACATAATTACATCGACTGCCCCTCTTACTGAGACTTGACTTCAGTCTCCCGTTTTACCTCACGAGCTACTCACAAAATACACTGTGAATATCTCTCACTTCCGAGTTCATGGTGTTGTGTATCATTCATGAATACTTTAGTCTGTTACAAAATATACTCCATAATGTACCTATTAATTTTGAAATAATCAAAAGACCCCCCCCCCCTTTTTCCGCACAAGAGCCATCGACGCTCTCGGTTTCAGCTCTACTTCCTGGTGAAAATAAAAGTGCCGATACAGATGGACGTGACCGCAAATGTAGTACCGGTGGACACACAGGCACGTGGTGTAGATAGTACCGGTGTTAGTACTACTCTGTGAAGGTGTAGATAGTACCGGTATTAGTACTACTCTGTGGAGGCCAATATTTTTTCTGCACTCCCGTTCAGATATAAACTCTGAAGTTGTCAGAAAATGTCACCACTCTATATAAAGAAAAAGTGACACCTGAGTGGACCACCCCATTTCTAAGCCGCTGGTGGGGGCGTAGCTAGAGTGTTTGGTGTCATGGGACAATATTCATTTTGACCCCCCACTCTGAAACACATTTTTTTTGATCCCTTGAATAACATCGAATCCCCTCATGGCCGCCCCGCTAGTCTGGTGACGCCTCTGGCCACTGTTATTGCCAGGGACATCTTAACGACCCCTCTGGCCTCTGTTACTGCCAGGGACATCTTAACGACGCCTCTGGCCACTGTCACTGCCCATGTGCAAATCAGAACCCCCCCCCCCCCCCCGGTCCTTTTTTCTGTGAAGGAAATTGTCCGAAAAGTACATTCATTGATAATCCCGGAAATTATTTGGTAGTATCATCAACTTAGGATAAAGATTATCTTACTTTGCTAGTAACTTCTAGGATAAGTAATATGATCCGAGCAAGCTTAAATTAGGCATGACACAACATCCAAGTTATGTAGAAATATAAATGTTTATTTGAAACTCAAACTGAAAAGTGCTCAATGCAATCATTAAAATTGTCAAACACCCAGTGGCCTAGCTAGGGCTTGTGTCACCCGGTGCGGTCCGCACCCCCCGCACCCCCTAGCTACGCCACTGCAAACACATATTTACTTTAAAAAATTGTGTTTAGTTTATGTGTAACAGTACATTCGTATTAAGGTGTTGGTGGGTTGGTGGCTGTTGGTGGGTGTTGGTGGGGTTGGTGGGTGTTGGTGGTGTTGGTGGGGGTTGGTGGGTGTTGTCATAACAGACGTGAACATTATTTAACCTGGGTGTTATAAATGGTTACAACAAATCAGAATATTTACAAGTTGACCATGTGTTTACATCAATCGCATTTTATAGCAATAATCTTATAAGATGTTGGGATTTGACAAAATAATAATAATAATAATCCGTTCAGGGTGAAAAAAATTGTTTCTTGGATTTAGTTTTATAATTTATAGTTTTACTGTAATCCTTAAAAAAAATCCAAAAAATGAAATGTTTTGATTAAGATTTCTCTTGGGGCCATGATTAAAATAATCAGGTAGAAAATGTAAATAAATATTTATATGCAATACTGTCGAGGTGACCTGAAAACCAGAGCTTTGTAGATCAATACACAAAAAATAAGCTCTTTTATAGCTCCGAGCACATAAACATTATAATAAATTATATTATAACTGTGTAATTAGCTTCTCTTCGTTGCAAGTCTTGTTAAAATTAATATTCAAAGAAAAATGCGAAATTTTTTAATAATGATAAGATTATTACCAATTACAAGTACAAGTAGAAGCTCGATTTTTGTTTAGGATTTTGTAAAGCTGTGAACTCTAGCACTGCTAGTAGCAGCCACGTTAATGCCGTAGTTTAATGAGACAGTCATTTTTCAACAACAACAAAATCTACTAAATATTATGACTTAACATATAGCGGTACTATATAAAAACTGAAGCATAAATGGTATGAACAGATCTTGATCTTCATACTCTATTCTAGAAACAATGAATGTCTGAAAATGTACAATATTACAATGACCAGTTCAAGATGCCAAAGATTTGGATGCTAAAGTTCAAGATGCTAACGTTAAAGATTAAACATAACAAAATATGAAAGTGGAATCACACAGACGTGTAAAAAAAATAGTTCCTAACTGCAAAATCTTTCATTAAATAAAAAACAAAAATGTTATCAATTCGTTTTTCCTTCATAAATCTTTACATTAAATATAATGCTCAAATTTATATTTGAAATATAGTTCCAAGGGCTAAAGGAAATGTTCAACAACAAGAACTCTATAACCAATTATGATAACATTGGTAAATTGGCAAGAAACTAAAGGACATGGGCTCTAATGGGTTAACACCAAGTCAGTAACAAACGTTAAAGAGTCACACAAGAGTCACAAATAAGTGGCTGATGAAACACATCACAACCAGTATGACAATAAGGGCATAACACTTTTAAAGGGCGGGAATGTTACAAGAAATGGTGTGCACGATATTTGTTCAAATAGAAACATAACAAAGGAAAAAGTTACATTAGAGATAATATAGAAATATACCATGAAATGTTACAAGAAATGGTGTGCACGATATTTGTTCAAATAGAAACATAACAAAGGAAAAAGTTACATTAGAGATAATATAGAAATATACCATGAAATGTTACAAGAAAAGACAAAAAAATTTTTGGAGAAATATTTTATGAAACTGCTCCAAATTAAATTGTTAAAAATTAACTTGTTGCAAATAAAATTTTTACAAATGAAATTGTTTCAAATGAAATTGTCACAACTGAACATTACAAGAAAAATGTTACAATAGAAATAATAGAATAATTATGTCATTCAAAAAAGGGGGAATAGACTTAAAAGATAATAATTCACCATATGTTAGTATCACTCATTGCGATCAGAAATTTTAATGTGATGTCTATTCTATTAATATTTGATCATATCAATGGCCCCTCTCTTTCTCATTGGACAAATGTATTGCAAAGACGTATCATGAAACAAAAGATTTTTTTTTAAAAGTATGATACGTTAAACAAATTACATACAAATAATCATCATAATGCAATGAAAAGTTTTGAAATTATATTTTAAAATTATAATGTCAGAACTGTACATCTAAACCGGTTTGTAATTACGATGTCAAAACAGTACATCTTAACCGGTTTGTAATTACGATGTCAAAACAGTACATCTTAACCGGTTTGTAATTACGATGTCAAAACAGTACATCTTAACCGGATTGTAATTACGATGTCAAAACAGTACATCTTAACCGGTTTGTAATTACGATGTCAAAACAGTATATCTTAACCGGTTTGTAATTATGATGTCAAAACAGTACATCTTAACCGGTTTGTAATTATAAATACATCTTAAGCGGATTATAATTATGATGTCAGCACTGTACAAAATTAGTATAAGTTATTCAATTCTAGCTTCCACATTATGAAAATCTTACATATTATTTAAGACTATTCAAACTTCACCCTCAAAGTTGTAAATACATTTCAACGTTGCACAAAATAAAAATATATTTACATTTCATATTTGTCAATGTCAGGTGGAAATAATGGGAATTATTTCATCACAAATAAATGTTTGTTGAAAAATGATGGGATGGTTATATTTATGAATATGGATATTTTTTCCAATTGTTAATTGGTACAGTGTTTGTGAAACTGGAATGTTTCATACGACATCGTAGAATTGAAACTAATGATTAATAAAATGCAAGATGGCTGCCCTCATTCACATATCAACAAAAACTTAATCGTAATTTCACCATGGTTATACAGGTCACCATGTCAAATGGTCACAATGTTAAAAGGTCACCATGTCAAAAGGTCACCAAGTCAAAAGGTCACAATGTTAAAAGGTCACGATGTAAAAAGGTCACAATGTTAACACCTGTGTCGCCAACAGGATGCCCAGGTCACACTGCGCTCATGTTGGACTTGGATATCTCCCCCATTTTGGTCCTCTGTTGCAGGAGCCCATTCCCTTGCTGCGGCTCCTGTTTAGATCTCTGGTAGCCCTGACCTTTGGCCTGCTCTTGATTTCTGTTCTTCTGATACTTCCTCCCAAGGACCCTGCCCTCCTCTTTGTTTTTTGGATAGGAAGAATCACTGTCCTCGTCTTCTGTGTATCGTTTCTGATAATCCTTCTCCTGGTCAGGGTGTCTGTTTTTCTGGTACGAGCGATTGTAGTCATGGTCATCTCTATCATTTCTCTGGTACGCTCGGTCATGATCTTTGTTGTACCGATGGTTAGCTTGATCTTGATCTTTGTCCAACTTGTGAGTCTGACAAGGTCTATCCATCTCTTGGCGTCTTGGTTTGGTGTACAGGTCCCCGTGATCTTTTTCGTGCTTTCTTTTTTTCTGGTACAGCTCCTCAGGACCTTTCTCCTCTTGATCTGTCTTAGTGTACATTAGGGTTTGTACCGGCTCTTCCTGTCTGGGCTTCTTGTAGATGGGTGGCTTTGTCTCATCCTTGTATTTCTGGAGCAAAAGACCTTTACCTTCTTCCTCACTATACCTATTTTCCAACGAAGCCCTGGCAGAAGCCATGCAAGACCTCCTGAGACCAAAAGGTTTCGTGGCAAAGAGAAGGTCATAGGTCAGTGCTCCAGCTACTGCCCCGATCATAGGTCCCGTCCAATAAATCTGTTCAGAAGAAAAATATGATATATTAAATTGTTGAGGAGAGATTAGGCATAGGTTAAGATTAGAACATTTAGAAGAAATGATTGGCTACTGGGTGGTTAGGGTTAGGGCTAGGACATTTATAAAAAAAAAACAAGTGGTTGGCTGCTGTGTCGTTAGGGCTGGGACATATATAAGAAAACAAGTGGTTGGCTACTGGGTGGTTAGGGTTAGGGCTAGGACATGTATAAGAAAACAAGTGGTTGGCTACTGGGTGGTTAGGGTTAGGGCTAGGACATATATAAGAAAACAAGTGGTTGGCTACTGGGTGGTTAGGGTTAGGACATATATAAGAAAACAAGTGGTTGGCTACTGGGGGGTTAGGGTTAGGACATATATAAGAAAACAAGTGGTTGGCTCCTGGGTGGTTAGGGTTAGGGCTAGGACATTTAGAAGAAAAAAACAAATGATTGGCCACCGGGTGGTGTTTTCAAAACGGATTTGTGGGAAAGTAGGCAACTTTTAAAGTTTTTGCATCTTGTGTAGTCCTTTTAATTGGTGCTACAGCTTTCTCCTGACCCGTGAACTATGACCTTTTGATTGAATCCCTCTCAAATAAACATAACAGAGAATGATTCAGTCAGAATGTCATAAATAATAGCAACACTTATGTTTTACATTCATCGGAGATGGGATTCAGTCAAAACGAAAGACTCATCTTATAGATTGCGAAATAGGTTTAAAATAATGCACTTAAGTTATAACAGGCTGATCGATGTGAATTTTTATTAACTTGAAGCCATAATTTATTCATGTATTTTAATATCTTTATCAGCTGTCAGGTGATAACCTCCTGATCGAAACATCGAATCACGTCTGTGGCAATTAATTCAGTTCGATAATGTCTTGTAGTGTCTTTTGCTGTCTTCTGTTGTCTTATATGGTTTTGTGGTGTCTTTTGCTGTCTTCTGTTGTCTTATATGGTTTTGTGGTGTCTTTTGGTGTCTTCTGTTGTCTTATATGGTTTTGTGGTGTCTTTTGCTGTCTTCTGTTGTCTTATATGGTTTTGTGGTGTCTTTTGCTGTCTTCTGTTGTCTTATATGGTTTTTTGGTGTCTTTTGCTGTCTTCTTTTGTCTTATATGGTTTTGTAGTGTCTTTTGTTGTCTTCTGTTGTCTTATATGGTTTTGTGGTGTCTTAGACTTTCTGTTCTTTGATGGCACATAACCCAGTACAACCACCAACTTCAGGTTTTTCTAGGGTTGTCTCCCTTACTCTGATTTACCATACAGTTTTCATGAACAGCAATAGACTCCTTCTCACGGAAGTTATATCATGAGTTATGTCCCTGTCGTTCATTATGGAAACTGCATATATGACTTCCTTATCTAATGGACTACACGCCCCTCCAGTTGATGGACCACAACCACACATCTGATGGACAACAACAATTCAACTTATGGCCACAACCATCTGACTGATGGACCACGACCATCTGACTGATGAACCACAACCATCTGACTGATTGACTACAACCATCTGACTGATGGACCACAACCATCTGACTGATTGACCACAACCATCTGACTGATGAACCACGACCATCTGACTGATTGACCACAACCATCTGACTTATGAACCACAACCACACAACTGATGGACTACAACAATTCAACTAATGGCCACAACCATCTGACTGATGGACCACAACCACACAACTGATGGACTACAACAATTCAACTAATGGCCACAACCATCTGACTGATGGACCATGACCATCTGACTGATGAACCACAACCATCTGACTGATTGACTACAACCAGACAACCAACCGACTGATGGGCTACAACCATACAACCATCCAACTGATTGACTACAACCATCCAACTGATGGACTACAACCATACAACCATTCGACTGATGGACTACAACCATCCGACTGATGGACTACAACCATACAACCATCCGACTGATGGACTACAACCATACAACCATCTGTCTGACCATACCTACTACCTCTGCACTGTCTGACCATACGATACTGGAGACCAATCTTATTTTTATTCTAACCTTAAAATATAAACTAAAATTGACTTTATACAAATAATCAGTCATGACTGAAAAATGTCTTAATAAACGCCTCATCATTATGACATTGCATTAACTTATGTAAGTTGTGCAAAGTAAGGTTTACAGGAAAGATTTGCCGATTTGTTGTTAAACATAAATGTAGATATACGCCCTGTAAGCCACAACAATATAGCTTCAGCCTTACCCAAACATAAGTAAATTCTTCTTGCACCAGAGCGGGTCCAAAGCTTCTCACTGGGTTCATGCAGCCCCCAGATATGTTGGCCTGGACACGAGCAAGGAAGTAAATAGAAAAATATGCATTGTATTCATTCATCAATTTCAGCATTTCTTTTACAAACTAAAAAATTGTTATCGCTATTGTAGACCTGATTTGCTGCCCTTAGTTGTGTTATAATTCTTATTAAGACTATTTTGAAATTTCTAATTAAAAATATTTTTAGATTTCTTATTAATGTTATTTTGAAATTTCTTATTAAGACTATTTTGAAATTACTTTTTTTTATTGTAAGTAAATGGTGACAAAGTTGGTCAGTTGGTTAAAGTAACTGAAAAGACCTTAAGATTGAAAGACATTCAGCTTGACAGACATTAAGATTGACAGACATTAAGATTGACAGGCAGACCTTAAGATTGACAGGCAGACCTTAAGATTGACAGGCAGACCTTAAGATTGACAGGCAGACCTTAAGATTGACAAGCAGACCTTAAGATTGACAGGCAGACCTTAAGATTGACAAGCAGACCTTAAGATTGACAGGCAGACCTTAAGATTGACAGGCAGACCTTAAGATTGACAGGCAGACCTTAAGATTGACAGGCAGACCTTAAGATTGACAAGCAGACCTTAAGATTGACAGGCAGACCTTAAGATTGACAGGCAGACCTAATTCACATCAAGCCCAACAAACACCGCATAAGGCATTGAGGCATCAGCCGAGGTTTGATGTTCACTGGAAGTTGCAACCAACTCAATTAACTATGTAACATCACCACTACCTCAACATCACTAACACCACTTGAACGTCACACCACTTCAACGTCGCCACCACTTCAACATCACCACCACTTCAACGTCGCCACCACTTCAACATCACCACCACTTCAACATCACCACCACTTCAACATTACCACCACTTCAACATCACCACCACTTCAACGTCGCCACCACTTCAACATCACCACCACTTCAACATCACCACCACTTCAACGTCACCACCACTTCAACGTCACCACCACTTCAAGATTATCCCCACTTCAACATCACCCCCACTTCAACATCATCACCACTTCAACATCGCCACCACTTCAACATCACCCCCACTTCAACATCACCCCCCCCACTTCAACATCACCCCCACTTCAACATCACCCCCACTTCAACATCACCACCACTTCAACATCGCCACCACTTCAACATCACCACCACTTCAACATCACCACCACTTCAACATAACCAATTTCAGATACAAATATTGAATACATTTGTGTTGCTAAATCAGGGTAATAAAGAAAGACTCAATGGTTACCGCAAAAAGAATGTTGACTGTGACTGTGAGACCGACCAACAGTGGGACAGAACCCTGCATGTCTGTCCTGCCTGCGTCCACCTGAATGAGGGACAAGTGACAGATTTTGGTTTAAACGTGTCTATTACATTATCCACAAACAGAAATTATTTGTCTGAAGATATTACATTGTCCACAGATAGACATTACTTTGTCCACATTTAGACATAACATTGTCCACATATAGATATGACATGTCCCCATATAGATATTGCATATCCACATATAGATATTATATTGTCCACAAATGATATTACATTGTCCACATATAGACATTACATTGTCCACATATAGATATTACATTGTCCACATATAGATATTACATGCCCACATATAGATATTACATGCCCACATATAGATATTACATTGTCCACATATAGACTTGCATGTCCACATATAGACATTACATTGTCATAAGATAGGTCATTACATTGTCCACATAAAATGTGTTAAAAACCACATTGTTAAGACTTTATTGCACTCAAAGATTTGTTTAACCAACTTTACTTACACTTACAGATGATAAAATTGTCACAAACACAAATAACACTGTCACAAAAACAAATGATATTGTCACAAAAACTTACAAATGACATTGACACAAAATCTTACCAATGACATTGTCACAAAGAGCAACAGAAATGTGATAACGACCTCCGCACCCAGGGCCTCCGATGTGGTGACCCCCTCAATGGGGCTGAGGACCCCGATGGTGCCGATATGGGTGTTTGGCACCATGGCCTTCAAAAGTCCAGCCCCTGCGACGGCTCCTGTTGTTTGGAAGACAGTGTACACGACGAATCTGGGAAACAACAAGGAATACGTGTCTAATTTAGTCTTAATGGAGTTAATTTAGTCTAAATATTGTCCTAATTTAGTCTTAATGGAGTTAATTTAGTCTAAATATTGTCCTAATTTAGTCTTAATGGAGTTAATTTAGTCTAAATATTGTCCTAATTTATTGCTAGGTTTGTCTTAATTTACTCTTAATTTAAACTTAATATGGTCTTAATTTACTCTTTTTCTAGTCCCAATTTCAACGTAGATGTTTTTTCCAGTAGGCTTTGTATTGCTTTTGTAAGCTTTACTGTATTAGTTGTAGTGTGCACTATTTGACCTCTGAACCCTTTCAATCCACGGTATCTTAAAACGAATTTAATCAAATGCGGGATGACGCTGACAATATCGATCGTCATTCGTGAGTCATAGGAAAACCGGTGGAAGGTTTTCCTGCGTTTCCCTGACCAAGAAATTCAATATGTTCTGCATCACCGAGCACAATTATTACGACATCTTATGGACCAATCAGAATGCAGATCACTGTGCGGCGTAAGTCGTAGTACGGTAAAGACGATAGGATCCGGGCGATTTCCTGGCCTTTCATTCTGGACTGGAGGTCGGTGGGAATTTCAAATTTTGAATATCAAGGTTAACATGTTGACCTAGTTGCTACCCCGGGGCAAAAACTGCGACTGTGAAATTTTGTGGGTGTCGGTGGGGGGGGGGGGGGTTGAATGCGGGGAACATGTTTGAACGGCGCGGTGTGGAGTATCGTCTGCCCGTCTTGTGGAATTTCGTAGGATCGGGCACTTGAGAATGTGACCCACCGAATAATATATTTTCTATATATATAAAAGAATATAAACAATGCTATAGGTGCCCCCTTAGTCATTAATGTTGACGCCCCTGGCTTTTTCTGAACGTTTACGGCTCAAAGCACGAGGTTGAATGAGTTGAGAAGCCTCGCTTAAAACACTTGCATGATTTATATGAAATTACTTTTTTTTTTTGTGTGTGAAATATTAAAACTAAGTAAGAAACGTGTAATAACCGCATTTATTTTAGGATTCTTGAAAACCGAATAAAATTGTTTTATTTTAGAATTTTGTTATAATGTTAGAATTTTGTTATTATTTTAGAATTTTGTCATTATTTTAGAATTGTCATTGTTTTAGAATTTTGTTATTGTTTTAGAATTTTGTTATAATGTTAGAATTTTGTTATAATGTTAGAATTTTGTTATAATGTTAGAATTTTGTTATTGTTTTAGAATTTTGTTATAATGTTAGAATTTTGTTATAATGTTAGAATTTTGTTATTGTTTTAGAATTTTGTTAGGTAACATGGAAAATTTAACTCATTAAATTATATCTGACTGACCTGATGTTTTATTTTTATATTATTTGGGGTGGGGAGTTTTCAGGTACTTGATGTGGGGAGTTGTAAGGTCATGTCCGGTTCTTGTAACCTTTACAGGACGGTAATAATAATAGGCCTATATTCTTAAAACCTTTAGAAGTTTCCTTTATCTGGTTGGCGAGGACTTAAGTTGAACGTGTGATGCTTAATGTGAACTTGTGATGACCTAATTTGAACTTGTGATGACCTAGTTTGAGCGTGTGATGACCTAATTTGAACTTGTGATGACCTAAAGTTTACTTGTGATGACCTAATTTGAACTTTTGATGACCTAATTTGAGCGTGTGCTGACCTAATTTGAACTGGTGATGACCTAATTTGAACTTGTGATGACCTAATTTGAACTTATGACCTAATTTGAACGTGTGCTGACCTAATTTGAACGTGTGATGACCTAATTCGAACTTGTGATGACCTAGTTTGATCTTGTGATGACCTAGTTTGAACTTGTGATGACCTAGTTTGAACTTGTGATGACGTAATGTTTACTGGTGATGACCTAAAGTTTACTTGTGATGACCTAAAGTTTACTTGTGATGACCTAATGTTAACGTGTAATGACCTAAAGTTAACGCGTGATATTTGCGGTTTGGTTTTTAATGGTACATACGCATGTTCATAATATGGTTTAAATAATACGATTATATGACTTTGATTTCCCGGGCAAGCGTCAACTGACCTCATAAAGGTGATCTGTCCTGTGACCAAGAATCCGATGGAGATCGCCGGGTTAACGTGACCTCCACTGACCGTCGACAGGACCGTGATGATCACAGCCAGAAAGAAGCCGCAGCCCATGGCGACCTGCGTGAAAGTAATGGAAGTTTGATTAAAAGGAAGGTTGACCTTTTCGCGACAATTTATGGAACAACTGACAGTCACAGAGATGAAACTCAGTATCCATCTTTGCTCCGCAGCCAGGGGCGACTAGATTCTAACATAACCATGGCGAACACTGAAAGTATTTTTGACTTGTTTCTATTTTCTTGTCGTATTTTCATTGGTCCTGTCTGCCGAGGAAGGCTCTGAACCGAAACGTTCTTGAATTGTCCTGTGTTACCATTCAAGCTTCCACATACCTTGCTCTAGTACAGCGGTTCTCAACCTGTAGGTCATGACCCATTTGGGGGTCGCGTGACCCTTTACCAGGGGTCGCCTAAGTCCATCTGAAAACACATATACTCTACAGTTATGAAGTAGAAACAAAAGTAAACAAAAGTAATTTTGTGGCTGGGGGTCGACACAACATGAAGAACTGTATTAAGGGGTCGCAGCATAAGGAAGGTTGAGAACCACTGCTCTAGTACTTCCTAATGTTCCATCATATTGGTTATCACGCCTGTATTGATATTGTAGTTTTATTCTGGTAATATTGCAGTCCAGTTCATTATTTATGGCTGTTGTTAGGAGTCATCAATTTAGTACGTACGCACTAAGGCGGAGAGGGGGGGTTTCGATTTTAGAGATTTCGCCTACGCGTGCGTATGGCCCGGGGGGGGGGGTCTCGACAAAAAGTACGTACATTTATTTAAACATCCTACAATAATCATCCTGATTGCAGGTTTGCACCAGGCGACCTTTGTTAAATTCTGACAAGTACTATTCGAAACAGCGAATACACAAACAAAACAAAACAAAGGGTTGGGTAAAAATCTGGTAACGGCAAACAGTGGTTATTCAAGTGATTGCACCACGACCGCGAGATGTCACAGTGGCTAAATATAGTTCAAATAACATTATGAAAAGGGTTATATTTCGCGGCGCCCTTGTGAGGGAGCCGAAGCACCCCAGGACAGCGCAATGACGAGGAAATTTGGCACCTGAGGAGAAGCCGGAAAATGGTGCTACTGATTGGATAGAAAAATGATCCCCCCTTCCCCGGATGGAACAGTAAATAGTTGATTTTGGCGCCCCTTATCTTTCTGAAGCATGTGTGATTGTACATTTAATCCACTTTTAACGATTTTGGTGCCAGTAATGATGGTGCCCATGATGTTGGCGCCCGATGTGACCGCCCTCTTGCCCCATTCGCATGGCGCTGCTTGGGGGCAGTGTGGCACCCAGGGCTATACGCTGCATATTCTGGGAACCAATGGGCTGACCAAACAGTCGGCGATGTAAGCCCGTGACTCACTTTTTTTATATTTCTGTTAAATCTCAATTATCAATAAATTATTTATTTCCCTTTTGGGGGGTCGAAAGCTTCTTGTAAAAAAAACTTGGTGCGGGGAGGTGGAGGGCTTGTTCAAAATGTACGCGTGCAACAGGGTGGGGGTGAACATTTGACTTTTATTGTGTACGTACTACAGTATAAGTCCGACAAATCCGGCACGTTCGGGACCGGCTCGGTGCCGGACTACCGAAAATTCCGGTCTATCGGGCGGTGCCCCTTCTTTTTAGTTTAGGCTTTGCCGTAAAACAAATGTACTTTGTTTTTTTAACTACATACATACATAAATCGTAATTATAAGAACAATTAGGTTAATAATTAAACTACAAATACAGTATGCAAATACAACAAAGTTTATTTTACATTTCATATAATGTATGTACACGTACTGTAAAACATATTTCACTTAGATTTAAAAAAGTCACGAATGTCTTTTTGTTTTCTTGACTTTTGGCGTTTAGTATAAAATTTATTTCTTATGATATGGAAATCAATAATTTCTGAAGCACTGTAGCTAGTACTAGCCTCAGCAAAAGAGATAAACTTATTTAGTGATTCTGCAGCTTCTGCCCAGCTGATTTTTTCCTTTTCTTCCGTTTCGGCATCTGAGTTACTTTCTTCAAGATTTTGAGTAGGCTGAGGGTTTACTTCAGTGTTGATAATGTCCTCATCGGTTAGTTCTTGTTCAACAGGCTCATTCTCGTTGATTATTTTGGAGAAAACCAAAATTTTTACAATTTTCCGGAGCGATGCCGGACTATCGGGCATTCCGGACTGTTGGATGCCGGACTAATGGACTTCTACTGTAAATGGATGGCCCCCTTACAGAGTTAAATCCAGGGTATGCAAAGCTTTACAGTTATATACAGGCAGAAACCTAGAGGCAGACGACTCACCCGTCGCCCAAGGCTGAGATGGATCGACGATGCAGAGAAGAATTAACACCAGTTGGGGATTCGCGTATGGAGGCGGAAAGCCATGGATCGTTCCTAATGGAAGGATGTGGTGGAGCAGGCCAGGGCCCTACATGGGCTGTAGCGCCACTGATGATGACTAACAGTTATGTAGTTAACACTAGGGTATGCAATGTCCTAACTAAATATTGAGAAAGATTTTAATTGATGGCAGAATGTACACTTGCCGGCAGTGGTGTGGCTAGGGTTAGTGCCACCTGGGACGGTCCAATACTTTTGCCGCCCTCTTCAACGAAAAAACCCTGTAGTTGGCCGATAATGCCGCCCTGTAGTTGGCCGATAATGCCACCCTTCCGTATAAAAGAAATACGGACCAACTGTAATGTAGCCTCCCTCCCCTTCCCACGCCACTGATTCGCCGCGTAATATTTAAGGTATACATAATTACAACTGCACTTGTCCCCCTAGACTTGTCTATAAGGTATACATAATTACATCTGCGCGGGTCCCCCTAGACTTGTCTTAAGGTATACATAATTACATCTGCGCTGGTTCCCCTAGACTTGTCTTTAAGGTATACATAATTGCATCTGCGCTGGTCCCCCTAGACTTTCTTTGAGGTACTAAGGACATCCTGGTCTTATGTTTAGTTCGGTTTCTTTGATGTAAATTTGATATCTTAAACCTGAACGAAAGATCTCTCATGATCTGATCAAGTACGTGCAGTGCACGCCTTAAACCAGTAAACCTTTTAAACCAGTAAACCTTTTAAACCAGTAAACCTTTTAAACCAGTATATGTCTTAAATCAGTACATGTCTTAAATCAGTACATGTCTTAAACCAGTACATGTCTTAAATCAGTACATGTCTTAAATCAGTGCATGTCTTAAATCAGTACATGTCTTAAACCAGTATATGTCTTAAACCATTATGTCTTAAATCAGTACATGTCTTAAACCAGAGCCGTGACTTTTCGAGCCACCCCCCCCCTTTTTTTTTTTGCCACTTTTTGGTTTATTTTTACCCTGCATTCAAATATTATGGTGTAGATGTCATCCACATCATACATTTGAGTCCTTAAATTATCCAAAGCCCACTGCATCCATATGGATTGCAGGGACCACGTGAAGACTCTGTTTTAACTTTCCAAAACTAATGTCTTTGATTTTTGTTTATGTTTTAATTCGACTTCACTTTACATTGTATAGACTTTACATTGTATAGACTTTACATTGTATAGACTTTACATTGTATAGACTTTACATTGTATAGACTTTACATTGTATAGACTTTACATTGTATAGACTTTACATTGTATAGACTTTACATTGTATAGACTTTACATTGTATAGACTTTACATTGTATAGACTTTACATTGTATAGACTTTACATTGTATAGACTTTACATTGTATAGACTTTACATTGTATAGACTTTACATTGTATAGACTTTACATTGTATAGACTTTACATTGTATAGACTTTACATTGTATAGACTTTACATTGTATAGACTTTACATTGTATAGACTTTACATTGTATAGACTTTACATTGTATAGACTTAACATTGTATAGACTTTACATTGTATAGACTTTACATTCAAAATTAAATGTTTATAATATGAAACTTCAAACAAATACATTTTATGTTAACTAAAAGTTGGCGTTAAATCTTTTACGGAACAATGGGTTATTTTAAGGTAGACAGCTTTTTTACTTGAATATTCTGAACGGAACTGCTGCTCATTGCTAATGGGCAACCGCAGCAAAAAGACAAACGTCGTCACAGCAAGTAAATTAAGCCCAAGTTGTCGTCTGGCTAATTAAGCAGCGCCAACGTTTCCGGTTTCAGTTATGTAAATGGGTTCTAAAATTATAACAGACCGCAACACACTTAACAACGAGTTTTATTTAAGGGGTCCCAGGCTATTTAGTATGGGGTTACTTTAGTTCTGTCATTAATTTGAATTTGTTATATTTTGTGACATAGGGAGGACCCTCGAAGATAAACGTTAGAACCCCCCCCCCCCCCCACCACCCGGGTGTCAACATAACGGTTTAAGAAGCGTCGTGTAAAATGATAAGTGAGTCTTTGTTAGGACAGTTAATGGGCAGTTAGGTGCGTCATTTAACTTATCATGATAAGTCATTAACGACTACACTGATAAGGAAGGATAGTGTGTCTTGACAAGTGAGTGGTTCTCATGTTTTTAATTGCAGTGTTGTTTTTTCATATTTTAGTGATATCTTAATATGCACCAGTTGAACTTGTATTTTAAACTTCTGAATCTATGCAACCCAAAAGTAGAGGTTCTCGTGTGTTTAACACAAGCAATTTTTGAACCCCTTGCCTTGCATGAAGTTATCTTTTTATTTTTATTCCTTTCCTGCTACTCTCACCTCTACGTCAGCAGGCTACTCTCACTTCTACGCCAGGAGGCTACTCTCACTTCTACGCCAGGAGGCTACTCTCACTTCTACGCCAGCAGGCTACTCTCACTTCTACGCCAACAGGCTACTCTCACATCTACGCCAGCAGGCTACTCTAACTTCTACGCCAGGAGGCTACTCTCACCTCTACGTCAGCAGGCTACTCTCACCTCTACGTCAGCAGGCTACTCTAACTTCTACGCCAGGAGGCTACTCTCACCTCTACGTCAGCAGGCTACTCTCACCTCTACGTCAGCAGGCTACTCTAACTTCTACGCCAGGAGGCTACTCTCACCTCTACGCCAACAGGCTACTCTCACCTCTACGCCAGCAGGCTACTCTCACCTCTACGCCAGCAGGCTACTCTCACCTCTACGTCAGCAGGCTACTCTAACTTCTACGCCAACAGGCTACTCTCACATCTACGCCAGCAGGCTACTCTCACTTCTACGCCAGCAGGCTACTCTCACTTCTACGCCAACAGGCTACTCTCACATCTACGCCAGCAGGCTACTCTCACCTCTACGCCAGCAGGCTACTCTCACCTCTACGTCAGCAGGCTACTCTCACTTCTACGCCAGCAGGCTACTCCCACCTCTACGCCAGCAGGCTACTCTCACCTCTACGCCAACAGGCTACTCTCACTTCTACACCAGCAGGCTACTCTCACTTCTACGCCAGCAGGCTACTCTCACTTCTACGCCAGCAGTCTACTCTAAATGTACTTTTGGTCACGCAAATCACCAACAACACTGCCATACTTAATGTAATAATAACTTTTCACATTCTATTCAATTTAAACAATTGATAAGCTTCGAGAGTTACAGGTAAATATATATATATAATTTTTAACGCGACTGTCAAATGTGACAATAAGAGGCCACACTACAACAACATCTACCCGAGAAGACATTGTGTGCACTGCACATAGAAACATTGCCAAATCTTTCACACTTATTATTTTGGCTGGCACTGCCTTATATTTTCCTGCCATGTTGGCGCCCTTGTGGTAACCTTGACCCCTGCAGCCATCTTTTTCTAACTTGTCGGTAATTTCTGTGGCAAGACCGGAACCAGTCGTCTCGTGACTTTCAGTAAACTCTACGAAGCTCACCTTGATCGATCACTGGCTGTCTTTTATCACAACATAGCGTATTATTTCAGACACCTGTTCTTTGTGTGACACGTCAGGTGTACACTTTGTGTGACACGTCAGGTGTACACTTTGTGTGACAGGTCAGGTGTACACTTTGTGTGACACGTCAGGTGTACACTTTGTGTGACACGTCAGGTGTACACTTTGTGTGACAGGTCAGGTGTACACTTTGTGTGACATGTCAGGTGTACACTTTGTGTGACACGTCAGGTGTACACTTTGTGTGACACGTCAGGTGTACACTTTGTGTGACACGTCAGGTGTACACTTTGTGTGACACGTCAGGTGTACACTTTGTGTGACACGTCAGGTGTACACTTTGTGTGACACGTCAGGTGTACACTTTGTGTGACACATCAGGTGTACACTTTGTGTGACACGTCAGGTGTACACTTTGTGTGACACGTCAGGTGTACACTTTGTGTGACACGTCAGATGTACACTTAGTGTGACACGTCAGGTGTACACTTTGTGTGACACGTCAGGTGTACACTTTGTGTGACACATCAGGTGTACACTTTGTGTGACACGTCAGGTGTACACTTTGTGTGACACGTCAGGTGTACACTTTGTGTGACACGTCAGGTGTACAGTCAAAAAGAAAACAATAATACTTTGAAGCCTGAATTCTTGAAATAGTTTCGCGTTTAAATTGTTGCATCGATCACTGTTATAAGTTCATTATGAATTTTATACTAAAGATAAGTCACAATTTTTTTACCTTTTTTTGCGGCTGAAATGTATTCAGCCAGCCGTGGATGACCATGGCCGATGCTGAAATATGTTCAGCCAGCCGTGGATGACCATGGCCGATGCTGAAATATGTTCAGCCAGCCGTGGATGACCATGGCCGATGCTGAAATATGTTCAGCCAGCCGTGGATGACCATGACCGATGCTGAAATATGTTCAGCCAGTCGTGGATGACCATGACCGATTAATTCGATGGTGTTCAAAAAAAATTCCACCACGCAATTCTAAAATGTTGTCTCTTAGTAGGCCATGACAGTTCCGGCTGGAACAGCAAGAACACAGTACGGGAATTGCTCATTCCTGCCAAAGACAATCAGGGGCTTGAACAAGCTTCTAAAAGGAACACTTGACACGTTTGCGTCTATTGCCTCAGGCCTTCCAACCCCCCAGTGCATGATGCCCTCGCTGAGTAGCCGTTGCAACGAATGAAACATCTCTCTTCAATACAAGGCACGGAAACATTGCGAATCCCCTCTACATACAGTATTAATAACTACTGTTCGTATATTTTACCACTTTCCCCTTTCATGCCTATTTCTTTATGAAAAATTTTCTGTCAACAGCATAGAACAGTTTCTGTGTGCGGGGCTGTTCTGTCAACATCATAGAGCAGTTTCTGTGTGCGGGGCTGTTCTGTCAACAGCATAGAACAGTTTCTGTGTGCGGGGCTGTTCTGTCAACAGCATAGAACAGTTTCTGTGTGCGGGGCTGTTCTGTCAACAGCATAGAACAGTTTCTGTGTGCGGGGCTGTTCTGTCAACAGCATAGAACAGTTTCTGTGTGCGGGGCTGTTCTGTCAACATCATAGAACAGTTTGTGTGCTGGGCTGTTCTGTCAACAGCATAGAACAGATTATGTGTTTGGGGAGCTGTTTTAGTGTTCAGTCACTCTTGGACTAACATCCCGTCGTGGGATCCGAAAATTTACAATTTTTTGCAAAGGGAAAACAACATACAAGGGAAAACAACATACAAGGAAAACAACATACAAGGAAAATAACATACAAGGAAAACAGTTTGAAAACAGTATGAAAACAGGACACTGTATCTCTAGAAACACTTGATACAATCCATTGACGATCAACATTTTTCTGTTTGTTAGAGTTTGTCCAGCAATTATAGTATTTTGATAGCAATCACGTGACTTATGCTTTGGGACATGCATGTTCAATTAAATAGCACTTAACCGTGTCAGATATGGGCGGCCATGATGCTGGGTCGATCAGGATCTGCACGCTGTCGTATATGTCTCTCAGATCCTTCTGTATATATCGAGGAGTAATTTCGCTAGCTTTACTATTACTTGGTGTTGCAAACACAACGTCTTCAGTGGTGGCTGTTGCAAAAGGTACTTGTTGATGATCGACACTGCCTATTTCAATTTGATTGTCACTGACCTTTGGTTCTTCTAAATCATTTGTATATACAAAGACCCCACACATAGTTGCGACAATAAAAAAAAAACGCAGACTGCGCTGGACAGGACATTTGAAATACAGCAAAAGTGATATACAGGCAGGCGGCTCACCGGTCGACCAAGAACAAGATGAATCGACCATGGAGAAAGGGACTCCCACCAGAAAGCACGTGAAGCAGGCCAGGGTCCTAGATGGGCTGTAGCGCCACTGATTATGATGATATTTGGTGCTTGTAATTATGGTCTGTCTGGGCGTGACATTGGCGTTCAAGTCCTAGACCTACGTGACAATGGCGTCCAAGTCCTAGACCTACGTGACAATGGCGTCCAAGTCCTAGACCTACGTGACAATGGCGTCCAAGTCCTAGACCTACGTGACAATGACGTCCAAGTCCTAGACCTACGTTTCAATGGCGTTCAAGTTCTAGACCTAAGTGACATTGACGTCCAAGTCCTGGTCCTAGTCCTACTCGCCCATTTCCCCAATTGATTTTGCGATTGTGGATGCCTTTTATCGCACTCAGTTATCAATTTATTGTTAATGCTGCACGCAGAACAATAGTCAATCATCTTAACTAACTTGTACCAGAAGTACAAGATGATCGTATATTGGTTTTAGTTTTTGTTCGCTGAAGTAGGCTTCTTGCCGATACATTTATTATTTTCTTTCATGATTTCCTCTACCCATAGTTTCTCAATACCAGATAAACCTAATAAGCCACCCCCTACCCCCCCCCCCCAAAAAAATAATAATTTTGTTCTACACCAGAAGTCCAGGGCTGTGCTATTCCACAAAATGGATTGGGAGTTGTCATCATATACGATTAACCGAATTGTCTATAGCAGTGGATCTCAACCTTTCTAATGCTGCGACTTTTTAATACAGTTCCTCATGTTGTGGCGACCCCCAAGCACAAAATTATTTTCGTTGATACTGTATAACTGTAGAGTATATGTGTTTTCAGATGGCCTTAGGCGACCCCTGTGAAAGGTTCGTGCGATCCGCAAAGGGATCGCGACCCACAGTTGAGAACCGCTGATCTATAGGAAGTTCTATACAAAAAGATTAAGATTGTTTCGAATTCTTTCCCTACCTGCAGTAATGGTGGCCCTTCGGTCCCTTCCTTCTTCAGCCCTATCCCCACAGCAAACATGACCAACAGGAGGCATCCCACAAACTCTGCCAGGGCAGCACGCCAGAAGGACAGGCTCTTCACGTCTGCGACCTCCCTGCCGATCTGGCGAGACAGAAACGATCCCTGGTCATTGTCGGCATCAAGCTCCTCCTTCAGCTTGTCAGGGATGGACACAATGGACATGGTGATATCTGGATGGGTATTGCCAGTTAATATCTTTGCATGTGTGTTGACAAGTTGACAACTTTGTATGGGTAGTGTCCGTAAACAAACACAATACTGTGAAACTGATTGAAGATTGCCACTGGGGTAAACAAAGATGCAGAAATCTCTTGTTGGGATGATTCTAACGTTATGAAGGTTGTGTCCCCTTGGACACTTCGACTAATCTCCGCACATAGTGATCACGTCTGCCGATGCACAAGTTGATTTTGTTACTGAGACACCTGTGTGTGTAGATAAAAATCAAATAAAGACGAAGGGTTTTTTTTTAGATGAACGCCCTTGAAAAAATAACTACACTCTTCTATGTCTATAAAAGAATATGTAACACATTTCTATGTCTACGATAGATATGTACACACTTCCATGTCTACTATAGAATATGTACAAACTTCCATGGCTACGATGGAATATGCACATACTTCTATGTCTAGGATATAATATGTACACACTTCTATGTCTGCGATAGAATATGTGAACACAATGTGTCCATAAAGAATGAGTACGAACTACAGTGTCTAAGAAAGAATGCGTACACGTTGCGATGTATTATCGATATAAAACAATATGTAATCAGTAGAATATATATGAAAGGAAAGAATGTGTACAAACTATACTATGTCTCTAAAAAATGTTTACGCACAACTAAGATTATATATTTGGGATCTGTGTTTAACAAATCAATAACACTCTCAGCAAAGTTCACAATAGATAGGCTGTTTGTACAACTGTGTACTGATAAGGAGGTAAAAAGAACTTTGACTTTAATTTGGCCAGAACTACCACTTTTTGACAATCGAATGCTAACGAAATATCCCAGTTATAAACGGTCCCCTTGACTTGTATCTGAACATTTTAACACCCATTCAATTAAACACCCATTCAATTTAACACCCATCCAATTGACTTCAACTACTGCCAATGAAGAGACCTATTGCTCTTGACTTTATTTCATTAAACACGAGAGGGTTGAGAGGAGCTTTAACGCTGCTGTGCAGATGCTGTTACTGCTGCTTAAATGAGCAAAGTTAACAAGACATTTATATAGACTGGAAATTACCCGTCAACGTTTCTTTCGAGTCTTTCTTTTATTTATGGAACGCTTGTTGGGTTTGTTTGTAATGTCCATTTAAAAACTTCAAATGACACTTCTGAAAACCTGATCATCAATTCATATTACACATGAAGCAGTAATTATTTTTATTTATTTATTTATTTTCGTTCCCTTTAAATTGTTATAAGTAGACAGTAGACTACCGGTATGTGTGTTCTTTGTCGACAGTAGGCTAGATCGTAATATTTTAAACTATCGCATTTACGTGTGACATTTTTAAGCTACTCATCTACTCCTTATCCCACCCCTACCCAGCGCCCCACACACACGCATAAAAGTAATCTTAACATCTACACCATACCACACTGCACCACACCAAAATGTATCACATATACAATTCACACGCCAAGTCTTGGTCCACACAATAAGAACAAATGTTGAAAACTACAAACATAACCAAGAAGTGGATCATTCCAAAGGTGTATCTTTAACAAGGGTTCAAAGGTGTATGGCGTAGTTTGGTAGGCATGGGGCGAACATTTTTTCACAGAAAGAACCTTAAAAACACGTTTTAGACTACTACCTTTAAACCAATACATTTGTACCACTACCTTTGAACGACTACCTTTAAACCAATACCTTTGAACGACTACCTTTAGACCAATACCTTTGAACCACTACCTTTAAACCAGTACCTTTGAACCACTACCTTTAGACCAATACCTTTGAACGACTACCTTTAGACCAATACCTTTGAACGACTACCTTTAAACCAATACCTTTCAACGACTACCTTTAATACCTTTGAACGACTACCTTTAAACCAATACCTTTGAACGACTACCTTTAAACCAATACCTTTGAACGACTACCTTTAGACCAATACCTTTGAACGACTACCTTTAGACTAATACCTTTGAACAACTACCTTTAGACTAATACCTTTGAACGACTACCTTTAGACTAATACCTTTGAACGACTACCTTTAGACTAATACCTTTGAACGACTACCTTTAGACTAATACCTTTGAACGACTACCTTTAGACTAATACCTTTAATAAGTTTAAATGAATAAGACTTCTAACTTTGTAACGATTACAGAGTATCAACGACTGGTTATACATGTCACATTTTCAACAAACTGAAACGCTAACTTTAACTTCGGTACGTAAGTCCTAACTTCGGTGCGAAGTCCTAACTTCGGTACGAAGTCCTAACTTCGGTACGTAAGTCCTAACTTCGGTATACCCTGAATTAAGGGTTTTAAACTATTATATTTTTATTTGAATGAATCTTAAAATAGGACTACTAAATTTTTGGGGGGTTTAATTTAAGAAGTGTTTACTGCCCGTTAAGCCGATCTATTGCGTCTGCATCAATTCACGATTAAACAAAAAATTCACACAGTTATTTTCTTTCATTTAATTTAATAAAGACAATAAGTAAGTAGTTACCTCAGTCACCAGTACTCCAGTGCCGCGCGCTGTGCTATGTGTGTCATCAGCTGCTCGCCCAGGCTTTGTAACCTTGTTCTCTCTTGGTGTGACCGTGGAGGCGAGGGGCGGGTGACTGACATCGGGGGCAAACCGCGGTTCAATGAAACACAGGTGATGGTTACTGTAAAACTTCAAAAATATTCATTAACACTTTTTTTTAAATACCATGATTCATATTTATACATTTATTCTTGCTGTTGGACAACTCAGTAATAAAGTGCGTACAATTCTTAGGCGTTGCTGATTTGTTAAAAATACTATACTATATGCTTCAGAAAGTACTGTCATACTAGAGCAGCGGTTCTCAACCTTCCTAGTGCCGCGACCCTTTAATACACTTCCTCTTGTTGTGGCGACCCCCAAACACAAAATTATTTTCGTTTCTACTTCAAAACTTTTGATGTGTTTTCTGATGGTCTTAGTCTTAGGCGATCCCTATGTAAGGGTCATTCGATCCCCAAAGGGGTCGCGATCCCCACAGGTTGAGAACCGTTGTACTAGAGTGTGGGAATGATGTACCACTTTGCCAAGACTTCGCCTGTCCGAATTTAAAATTAACATTAAAATGATTTTCATTTCGTAATCTGCTATTTTACTTTAAATCATTTCACGACTTTTTAAAAAGCTGTTAATGTGAACATTTTCTAGCAAACTTTGCTTAGTGAACTAAGTAGGCCTGTCAACTACGTCAATATCAATGATCAAACGCATACCCCCCCCCCCCCCAAACCCCACAACCCCAAAGAAAAAACCTAAATCGCATACCGGAAGCAGATCTCTTCTGCACTCCTCCCTATCACCCCACCTACACACACCACCCAACACACACACAGAATCCACCACGCATTCCTCGGGGCTAAAATAGATTCAGATTCTGGTGACGAGTTTCTATTTAAACGACAAACTGTTCTCAACCTTCCTAGTGCCGCGACAGATTTTACCTTCAGGTTCACCTCAAATCGTTCGTCTCCCCCGTGAACTATGAAGCTAGTGAGGCCTACGTCGGGTCACATTCTGGGCTAGGCACGGCAGGTGGGGTGTGGGGGGGGGTGGATGCTGTCTCAAGGGACCTTTACGCTTCAGTGAACACCGTCATTGTCGTAAGAAAAATGAAAATTGGGGGTGAGGGGTGGATGGACGCATTCCCACGCCATTACTGTAACACTCACACACCTACGCCACGCACGAGTCCCTTGATCACATCCTGAATTTCGGTGATTGTTTTGAAAATGAATATTCCTAAGATCTGTGTCGAAGTGGGATTTAGATATGTGGATAATAAATTTTGTTTTTCATTATGTGACCAAATTTGATTAAAAGGAGGATGAATTTTTGTAGTCACTGTAGTCTGCGGTAATGAATTATCCCAGTGATGGTCAGTAATGGGATTTTCCCTGGGACTATGGGTTAGTAATAATTGGATTATCCCTGTGACTATGGGTCATTAATGGGATTATACCTGCAAAAATGGACTCGAAATGGGATTATACCTGGGCTTATGGGATTATCCCTGGAACTATAGACCAGTAATGGGATTATCCATAGGATTAAGGGTCAGTAATGGGATTATCCCTGGGACTAGGGTTCAGTAAGGGAATAATCCTGGGACTATGGGTCAGTAATGGGATTATCCCTGAAACTATGGGTCAGTAATTGGATTATCCCTGGGACTATAGGTCAGTAATGGGTTTATCCCTGGGACTATGGGTCATTAATGTGTTATTCAATGCCTATCCATTCAGTATCTGCCAATTAGTAGGATTATTAAAGTAGAGAAATGTTTTCAACAAGTTTTGTCTCCCTGATCTAGTCATGTCCTTTATACAACCTTTGTCAGTTCACACCATTGGTCATTGGGGAAAAAAAAGTGTGGGGGGGGGGGAGGTGTTAAAACCAACTGATGTTAAAATAAATAATTACTGAAATATTTACTTTTTTTAAGTTTCAAATTGTGACAGTCAATAAAAAGGCAATGTGATGATTCCCCCCCCCCCCCCCCACGTCTTTTGTTTCATTTTAACAAACTACAATATTAAAACCAAACCCAGTTTGAATACCTTGTTACAATCTAACGGCACGGACTTTTTGTCCAAACATTTTGACCATGGTCCGTCATGGTATGGGTGACACCGTGTCAAGAAGTGAGCATGGCACGGGTATTGGGGGGAGGGGATTAACAATGTGTTTGGTTACTTTTAGTATAGACATGTTGACAGGTTGTTCTATGGACCTGGTCAAATTAGACCCCGACCCTGACCTTAGACTGATAGACCACATTCAGGTTTAAGTACTGATTGGCTACAGCAGCCTGCTTCAAGGTTTGAGCATACAACAACAGGTCAAGTTGAAGTGTGCTGGGGTGGGGGGGGGGGGGCTCCTCGTGTCAATGGTGTCATATAATACACTCAAGACAGGGAATACAACACTCTACAGAATATCTCACTGACCGACCGCTGGACATTTAGGCATCATTTTAAGTGAGAGAGAAAAAAGAGAGACGATAGAGAGAAGGGCAGAAAGAGAGAGAAGGGATAGAGAAGAGACAGAGAGGAAGAAAGAGAGATAGGGAGGAAGAGAGGGAGAGACAAAGAGAGGAGTAAGAGCGAGAAAGAAAGAAAGAGAGGTGGAGAAAGAAGGGAGAAAAGAGGAGAGAAATAGAGAGAGAACGGGAAAGAGAGAGGGAGAAAGAGAAAGAAAGAGAGAGAGAACGAAAACGAGAGGGAGGGAGAAAGAGAAAGAAAGTGAGGAGAGAGAAGGAGAGAGAAGGAGAGAGAGGGAGTATGAAAGAGAGAGGGAGTATGAAAGAGAGAGGGTACAAAAAAGAGAGAGGGGCTGAAAGAGAGAGATACGGACGCTGAGAAAGAGTGTACATTCTACTCAAGATAATTTTTACCAATCTCACCTTGACTGATGGTGAGTAAATAGATTAGAACCCTACGCTACACGTTTATGTTACTATTTATTGTCTACGCCAGGTAGGCGTTTCATTTAGTTTATTAGTCTATTAAACTTAGATAACTCTTCCAATCTACTCACCCAATCCATGTTTATCAAGCATACTTACCGTTCCTGCTCCCACTTAAGTCTTACGACCCTCTCACACAATCCTTCTCGTCAAGTCTAAAAAGTCAAAGATTGGCTTGTTTACATTCCCGTAGTGCTGGGCGCCGATTTTCGATGCACTGGTTCTCAAACGATGAGATGTCATGGTATCATGTACACGCCTAGGAAAGCTGGGCCAATAAAAGATTAATTATAGGCTAAAAATGACGTGAATGAAATGAGGTGGCCGAGAAAATGAAGCAAATTTGATTATTTCTTCTTTTCAAAAGTACATGGACATGATGATGAATTTAGTACGTGACATTTAGTACGTATGTTAGCACCAAATGGGGTCAGGTTGACAGCTGTCCAACAATGACATAATGTGACAGTATTGCATAATTGTTAGAATGACATCTTTAGCATTCAACTATCTCTGGTCTTTGTTCTAATTTAATTATTAATGCTGTCATTTTATCAGTAACATTCACATATAGGCTTCAAGTGTGCTGGAGAAGTGTACATTTTAAGTGTGCATTGTTAGTGTACATTTGAAGTGTAAGCTTGAAGTGTAGGCTACATTTGAAGTGTACATTTCAAGTGTACATTTTTAAAAAAAGCACTATTCCCCCCTTTTATTGTGTTCAAATAAACACTTTAATTTACCATTAACTGTAAAAATATTGTTTTATTATCTTTAAACGCCGCCCCCTCTCTTTTTTTTCCTTCGCGATCTTTAACGAGGGTTCAGATTTCGACTTTCCAAGGGAGAAGGTGGCTGAGGAACATTACGTCCTCGGGGCGGGAGGGTGTGGATATTAAGAACACATAAAGTAACCACTGCTATTTGTAAACACATATGGTGTGGGGGGGGGGGGAGAAGCACCATTTTTATGCACAGAGTGAGTTATGGTCGGTAAGATGAGCAACTCTATCTCCTGTCACCGAGTTACAACAGTGTCCTCATTGTCCACGGCGTGCCATATTGTAACAGCTTGTCGTGATCACATGCAGTCCCAACAGTTGGATGGAGTTACACGCCACGAGGTCATCTGCGCAGCTCACGGGGTTAAACGTAACGTGACCTTGACCCCCTGTAGCACCACTAACATGTTTACTAAACACTGGGGTGGGGGGGATGAGGAGGGAGTTAAGATACAGCGCTTTAACTTGAGTGCGGAATTATTTTTTTTTTAAGGCCAACGATAAGAGATTAAGGAGAGAAATCAATAATGGGGCAATGGTAACATTTCTATGACGCGTACCGTTTGTTTACTAGGACAACTTTTCACATCAACAAAATAGTTATCAGATGGTGGAAAGAGGAGATGGTGGGGGGAAGGAGATGGGGGAAAAGGAGGGAGGTGGGGGGAAATGAGGGAGATGTGGGAAAAGGAGGGAGGTGTAGGAAAAGGAGGGAGGTGGGGGAAAAGGAAGTGGTGGGGGAAAAGGAGGGGGTGGGGGGAAAGGGGTGGGGAAAGGGGTGTGGGGAAAAGGAGGGAGGTGGGGGAAAAGGAGGGAGGTGGGGGAAAAGGAGGGAGGTGGGGGAAAAGGAGGGAGGTGGGGGAAAAGGAGGGAGGTGGGGAAAAGGAGGGAGGTGGGGGAAAGGGGGGAGGTGGGGGAAAAGGTGGGAGGTGGGGGAAAGAAGGTGGGAAGAAAGGGGAGGCTTGGTGTGTCTTGTGTTCGTATGTGTGTATCTTACAGGGTTTCTTCCAGGCATCTCTCCGGGGGGCATTGCCCCCCAGGGAAAGTTAAGTGCCCCCCCTGTTACGACCTGGATTGTTAATGAATTCTGGTTTGGCGACACGGCGACTGTGAGATGTTGTGTTAGGGCAAGATTGTGGGGTCAGAGGTGAAATTGGTTCGTGTTGAGCAATTAGTGTAGCTGGGTGGGGGGTAAATAGACGGAGGGGATAAAAGCTGTGAGCTGGGTGGTTGAGTTAGTTAACAAGAGTAGACCCAGGAGGTAGTTGACAGAGTAGAGCCAGTAGTAGAGACAGGAGTAGTAGAGCCAGAGTAGATCGTTAGAGTTAATGTAGAGTCGAGAGTAGTAATAGAGATAGTAGATTTGTTAGAATCATTGTAGGGTTTGTTGCCTGAGTATGCTGTTTTACTGCGAGATATATTTGTGTAACAAGTGTATAGTTTAGTATATAGTAATAAACACACAATTTACTCTTGACACTGTTGTTGGTCATTATTGTGAACCTTAGTGTGACAGAGTATATTCGTCAACCTTGTAGAAGACCCTAGACTAACGAAAGTAGACAGCAACGGACTAAAATGTAACATATGTGAAATTATAACCCCCCCCCCCCCCCCCCCCCCCGGAGCAAAATAGGTAAAAACAACAGAGCGATTATAATTGATTATATATTTTTTTAATTAAAAACGATTAAATTGTCATTTTAGACAGTTTAAAAACAATGCAATCTGGCACCTTCAACCGATTACAATTAGTGGAATCTATGAAATATCGCTATGCTCGATATATTTCCGTATATTTAAGGCAAATCTTCTTAGAAGCTTACATTTTTCGATTATAAATATCGCCATGTTTCAAAAATTTGCCCGGCCCGATTATGAGCCGAAATGTTACTTCCCGTTCGCATTTATCTTTATTTTTTGTTTAATTATTTTTAGCAACTCGCAAGTTTAAAGACTTTAATAACTCTGTATTAAACAACATTTGCTTCAATTTTAAGGTCTTCACTTTTAATAGAGTTCTCACTAAGTATCAAACGTGAGCGATCTTTTTATGTTTGCAAATTATATTTTATAATAAAAGCATGACTTTTACAAATAGGAATGATGTTAATTAAAAATTGAATGATGGCCTCATGCTTTAAAAAATATAGTTATTATTAGCTGCTTTACAGTGTTTCTTTCAGCTATCTCTCCGGGAGGGCACTGCGCCCCCCCCCCCCCAGGCGGAGCATAATGTGTAAAACAATATAAAAAAATATATTTTTTTAATATTAAAAATGACAAAATTGTCATTTTAAATCAGTTTTAAAGAGCATAGTAACTGCTGCCTTTAACCGATTACAATTAGTGGAATCCATAAAATATTGCTAGGCTCGATATATTTGATGATCCGTATATTTAAGGCTAATCAAGTTATAGTACATGCATTTGGCTATAAAAATCGCACTGACCGTCCCAGTCCTACTTCCTGTTGTTCGCATATATGGCCATTTTTATTATTATTTTTTTTTTTTTTGCAAATGACAAGTTAAAAGACTTTAATGACAATCTATATAAAATACCAATAAAGGTCTAAAATTTTTATAATAGTTAGTCACGTACTAAACATGCGCAATCTGTTTTCAAATTATAGCTCATCGTAAAAGCATGATTAAAAATAAGGATAGGTGTTAATTATAATTTGTATGACGTCATTAAGCTTCTTTTTCTAATTTATAATTGAAAGGGCGCATACAAATAGTGCACGTTTCATCAATTATTAATAAATCGAAAGCGTTTTTGTTTTCTTTAAATGTTCTACTTTTGTCACAAAGTTTCCTGAATAACATTTTTTTTTAATACTAAGCCGATAATTATTTTATTAACTTCCCAACTGCTTTTCTCTTTTTAATGTCAAAGTAACAAACAAAGTGCCCCATCTATTGGCATTGCACTAATTTTTTATATTATTAATTTTAGATGAGAATCCAGAGAAAGCTAAGAATTTTTCTTTTTGTGAACTAGCATTTCGATTATCATGCCAATTCCATTTTTTGGTACGTGTTTTAAAAAACCATTCTTACTGCTAATTCGTCAATTTAAAACATATTCTTTGGATTTAGATAAAAATATTTCTAAGTATGGCGAAGAGGCAATTTAAGAAAGGTATAGTAGTTTGAAATTCCAAATAAAAATTTCAATCTACTGAATATTGGGAAATTTATACTTTATTTGCATACGAATTTCCCTAAGATAAAATCACACATTAGTAAATATAATGTCTTCTGTAAACAACTCACGTCTTTAAAAGTTATGCCGTTCATAGGCAATTTATAAAATGACCAGTTTTCAAAACCCATAAAAATGTATAGACTATTCTAATAAACCTGTTTTTCTTTTTGACTCTGGTAAAATTAGGAAATATTTATATACGGTAGTCTAAGCATTATAATTATAAGTTAGTTTGTTTTTTTCATTTGCGTACAGCATATAAAATAATGTTTGCAGTGATGGAATCCTTTTTACATTATTTTTTTTTTATTCATTTATTTATTGAGCAGCTATCTCTAATAATAATGTAAATACAAAATTAAAGCCACGTAACTATTTTTAGTTATATAATTATTTTTTTTTAAATTATTTTTTTTTTTAATAACACAAGCAGGTCAAGCAATTATCGTTTTGCCAAACCTGCATTGAAAGATGATAATTAATTAAATATCCTCATCACATCTTTAAGCCCCTAAAATATTCGAGGCACCCTGCAGTCGTAGGGGTTTCTGGGCACACACAATAAAGTTACAGTTAAGTGACACCTACATATTTTAACTCTTCCGTTACTCTCCAATAAAGTGTGGAATATTGCACTCCTAATTTCAGATATGTGATAAAATACATTCTTGTATTTTGAAATAATCAAACATTTTCTGGGACTATAATGATTTAAGGGGCGAGAATAATCTAGGGCAAAAGCGTACCCTCAAGGGTGACACAACTATAATGAATATAGTTTACGTCCCGCTGGTGCGAAATTTAAGATGTCTTTGGTAAATATTATGAATAATTATGGCAATTTCCACCCGAATATTTGAAATGCCACCTAAAATTTTTCCGAAAGAACAACAATTTCAAGAATGCTCCAAAAATAGTGCATCCCTGCAATTTCAGTTTGTACGACTGTCTTTAGCACCCTAAATTATGCACCCATTTCCTCACGCTAATCAATGGTACAGTATGGGGTTGATTATAAGCTTGTGCCTAATGAGTACCATGGGGCACGCCACAAATGGAGTGAATTCAGTTTATATATGGCACTGGGCTAAATAATGCCTCCCAAAAAATCTTTAAAATGTTCTTTCGTTTAAAAAGTATAGTAGTAACATCGTTTTCAAGTATACTCAAAAATACATCTCTTGATTTTGAAATAATTAAAAATTGTCTGGGGAGCCGGCTCCCCAAAACCCTCCACCGATCAAGATTTATCGGCGCCCACGATTTCAGCCTTACCTCTCGATGAAAATAATCGCTGATTTTGGTATCGATAGATACACTGCCTAGTATTGTATTGTATGGCATCTTTCCGTCTACGAGAGACGATAGATTATCTTGTCTGATTGCTAGTGTGGCTAGTGAGACCGATCCTCGAGTGGCAGTCTCTTTTGCATGTCCCACACACGAATGCGGTGGAGCAGTGTTTTCTGGCCTTTCTCTGCGCTCTCTTTACAGCTGCTTCCGCCCTGTAGAGCTCCTCGGCACGTAGTGATCCTGCCTTCACGATGCCCCACCATGTGGATCGATCCTCCGCCAGGTCCTCCCAATTTGAGATGTTGATGTTGGCCGCCTTCATGTCTCTTTTGCATATGTCTAAGTAGCTATTATTAGTGCTGCCATGAGCGGCCAAGTATTTTCCGTCCCCCCTTTCACGATACAAAATCTGCAGTTGTCCGAAAATGCCACATCTGCACATAAAGAAAAAGTGACACCTGGGTGTACCCCCCCCCCATCCGCCTTATTTCGACGACACTAGCAGGGGTGCATCTACAAAGTTTGGCGTCAGGGGACAAGATTCATTTTTATGCCCCCCCCCTCTTAAAACTCTGAAACCATTATTTTCAACCAATTAATACCATTTAAGTCCATCCCCCAGCTAGTCTGGCACCCAGGGACGTATGTCCCATCTGCCACCCCTTAGCTACGCCTCTGGCCACTGACAACCGGCAATGCCCCCCCCCCCCCCCCCGAAGATCTGAAATGCCCCCCAGGGGAAAATTTCTGAAAGAAACACTGGTGTCTTATGTTCGTATATGTGTGATTTATGTTCGTATGTGTGTGTCTTGTGTTCGTATGTGTGTGTCTTGTGTTCGTTTCTGTGTTTCTTATGTTCGCATGTGTGTGTATTATGTTCGCATGTGTGTGTCTTATGTTCGTATGTGTGTGTCTTATGCTCTGTAAAATATAACTGCCTTGAAACAATAGTCCTAAAGACAGTCCTACGCCCTACCTGCCGGCATTAACACAATAGACTACCATACAATTCTGCAGGCAGTCCTAAAGATAGTCCTGCAGACAGTCATAAAGATAGTCCAGCAGACAGTCCTAAATATAGCCCTACAGACAGTCCTGCAGACAGTCCTAAAGATAGTCCTACAGACAGTCCCAAAGATAGTCCTACAGACAGTCCTACACCATACCTGTGGCACTTTATTGATTTATATAATAGTCGCCTCGGAAAAAAATCATGAAACTCCTTGCCTGATAGCCTTTATTTTTCACTCATTACTATATAGAACATGATGAGTAGGGCGAGGGCCGGTTGGGAAATGGAAGCAGCCACTACAGAAACAAAATATATATTAACAGATGTGATATTTCCATAAAAAGTTGTAGCCAACACTGTTTATTTGTGAACGATCTTCTTCCGTCCGTTTCTGCCAATGAGGAGGATCTTCCGTTTCTGCCAGTGTCTTCCTGGGGAATCCCCTCTAGTCAGTAATTTTCCCGGGGAATCCCCTCTACATTTTTTTATATTTTATAAAACCTATCCCTTCTTTTGAAATAATTCATTAATGAACTGTGACAAGTGCAGCCCTGGGGTTTTCACGGTTGAATGAGTCATACATGACGTGATCGGAGTACTAGGGTTGTGTGAGCGATGGGAGCAGGGTACTCTTATCTCTTATTTTGATGTGTACAAACACAATGATCAATGATGACGTAATTTAGATAGACGTTCATCCCAATAAGTTGGTAGCGGTATAAAATCTTTGTAACAATATAATATGTTTGTAACAGTATAATATGTTTTTAACAATATAATATGTTTGTAACAATATAATATGCTTGTAACAATATAAAAAGTTTGTAACAATATAATATGTTTGTTTCAATATAATATGTTTGTAACAATATAAAATCTTTGTAACAATATAATATGTTTCTACAGTATAATATGTTTGTAACAATATAATATGCTTGTAAAAATATAAAAAGTTTGTAACAATATAATATGTTTGTAACAATATAATATGTTTGTAACAATATAATATGTTTGTAACAATATAATATGTTTGTAACAATATACTATGTTTGTAACAATATAATATGCTTGTACAATAGAATATGTTTGTTTCAATATAATGTTTGTAACCCTATACACTTTTTATATAATAAAATATGTTTGTGACAATATAATATGTTTGTAACAATATAATATTTTTTAACAATATAAAAGCTTTAAACAATATAATATGCTTGTAAAAATAGAATATGCTTGTAACAATATAATTGTGTGTAACAATATAATATGTTTGTAAAAATATAATGTTTGTAACAATATAATTGTGTGTAACAATATAATATGTTTGTAAAAATATAATATGTTTGTAACAATATAATATGTTTGTAAAAATATAATATGTTTGTAACAATATAATTGTGTGTAACAATATAATATGTTTGTAACAATATAATTGTGTGTAACAATATAATATGTTTGTTTCAATATAATATGTTTGTAACATTTAAAATGTTTGCTTCAATATAATATGTTTGTAACAATATAATATGTTTGTTTCAATATAATATGTTTGTAACATTTAAAATGTCTGTTTCAATATAATATGTCTGTAACATTTAAAATGTTTGTTTCAATATAATATGTTTGTAATAATATATGTTTGTAACAATGGAATATGTTTGTAACCATATAATATGTTTGTAACAATGGAATATGTTTGTAACAATATAATATGTTTGTAACAATAGAATATGTTTGTAACAATAGAATATGCTTGAACACACAAATGGCGTAGGGAGGCGGGGAATTTAGCGGTGTCAACTCCCCCACCTCCACCCCCACCCTTTTTCCACAGGGGGGGGGAAATAAAATTTGAAAAAGAGAGTGTGAAATAAAATGATTAAAAATAAAATTTGAAAAAGAGAGTGTGAAATAAAATGATTAAAAATAAAATTTGAAAAAGAGAGTGTGAAATAAAATGATTAAAAATAAAATTTGAAAAAGAGTGTGAAATAAAATGATTAAAAAGAAAATAACGTGCATTCTGGTTTTATGTTTGCAAAAAAAATAAAAATATTAGGCATTAATTTTACAAAATTAATAGTTTAACTAATCCGACGTCAACAGTGATTGACTAAGTGTATTATAATCATGTACAAATGACAATATCATCAGGTTGGGTAACCATTGAGCAATATAGGGGTGTGTTAATACAGGGGAACCAAGACAAAACTAGACATACACAAACACCTAGTTTTTAAACAAGCAAAACTACAAACATATCTAAATAATTTAGTAGCCACACAATAGGAAATATGTATGCTGGGCCGGCCCTAACAATTGCGGGGCCCTATGCGAAACGGATTGCGCGGGGCTCTTTCTGGGTAGGAATAAGGATAATAAGTGAAAATTAAGATTTTGTATTAGAAAATGAATTCGTGGCGGGGCCTATGAAAGCGCGGGGCCCATTGCGGCCGCATAGGTTGCAATGGCCTAAGGCCGGCCCTGTATGTATGCCACTAAATGATGTGTCACATAATATGAAATATGTATGCTACTAAAGGTTGTGCCACACAATGTCACCTTATCATTATCTGAAAGTGACAGGTATTTTCAGTATATATCAGATATATAATTTGAAGCTAACGCCGTGTATTCTTCTCAAAGAGATAGTAGAGTCTATGGAAGAACTCGACACAGGTCAACAGATGGTTGGAATTGACCAATTCGGACAGAATTGACAACTGAAAGTAGCTGATGTAAATTTGATGGGAACTAGAAGTGAAAGACTGCAGAAGTGAAGATGAGCACTCAAAGAAGCCAAATGATTCGACTTGAATGTAAATGAAACACACATTTTTATGTTTATAATTATGTTTTAAAAATATTTTCTGCAAAGACTACCTTTGTGTAATGCATTTTAAGAAATTGTTAGTTTTATTTTATTTTTAGTTCGTTTTAACTCGTCTTTTGACAGAATATATATATATATTAATTTTTTTTTATTGATAATTTTCCTACTTTTCAATACCACATTAAAATGTTCTCTTTAAATTGTCTACAAAAGTCAAATTGTTTACTTTTTTTAACATCGAATGCTAACAAAATCCCGGTGAAAGTGATTTACATTTTTACCGACGCATAATACAAACTAAAACAGTAGGTCTGAGCTCACACACCCAGCCATTCGCTCAGCCACGGTAAAAAAAGCAACAGTGTCAACCCGCCTACGTCGACTTGGGAGTAGACGCGATGTTGACACAACTCGGTTGTAACGAGACGATTAACCGTATCCGGAAATTTGATCGAAAGAAATTTCGTCGACGGAAAATTGATCGACGGAAATTTGATGGAACGGAAATTCGGTCGAATCTTTTTTTTAGTTTTTACGTTAAAATTGTGCGCCAAATTTCTTTTTCAACGCATTCTTTTGTTTTACTATATAGTATAGTGCGTTCAAAAAGAAATTTGACGAAAATTTTAACGTCTGAACTGAAAAAAAGATTCGACCAAATTTCCGTTCGATCAAATATCCGTCGATCTATTTTCCGTCGACGAAATTTCTTTCGATCAAATTTCCGGTAACCACGATTAACGTCTTTCAGGTTATCGCTTCACAACAAAATTATCAACTGAGCGTAAATGTCAAACGTATAATCAAACAAAGTAAGGCTCCATCAACACATCCACAAGTTGAAAATGTGAGTAGACAGAAAGTCTATTAAAAGACAAATAATTTTTTTAAATGATTCAGAAACCGATGAAATACACATTTTCATAAACAATGTTTTACTTTCTGTAAAAATGAATAATTCCTTTATCTCTGTACAGGAAAAAAAACGAAATCATGGAAAAATATGTTCATTTATCTGAGAATCGGAGAAGTAATAAATATGTTTATACATTTAAAAAAAAAAAAACATTGTCAGTGTTGTTCAAATGATATAATGGATAAAACAGCTTCTGCTGATTTTCACACACAAACTTTTGACGAAAGAACAGACATTTCTGTTAACAAACACTTGACACTACCGGTGTACTTCTTATCTAAACAATTCAATTCACAAAGTATAAAACTTCTTTAGATGCTCTATTAGAACTTCAGTCGCGGGATCCCACTGCAATAGTTACAGTCACCTGATGACCCAGCAACAGTTACAGTCATGTGACGCCACTGCCACAGATACATTTATGTTATCTCACTGCATTAGTTACAGTCATGTTATCTCACTGCAATAGTTACAGTCATGCTATCTCACCGCAATAGTTACGGCAAAGCATTGACTTGATCTAATGAAAATGGTTATGTTCACTTCGGATGTTGCATCTGTTATGTTCACTTCGGATGTTGCATCTGTTATGTTCACGTCGGATGTTGCTTCTGTTATGCTCACTTCGGATGTTGCATCTGTTATGTTCACTTCGGATGTTGCTTCTGTTATGTTCACTTCGGATGTTGCATCTGTTATGTTCACGTCGGATGTTGCATCTGTTATGTTCACTTCGGATGTTGCATCTGTTATTTTCACTTTGGATGTTGCTTCTGTTATGTTCACTTCGGATGTTGCATCTGTTATGTTCACTTCGGATGTTGCTTCTGTTATGTTCACTTCGGATGTTGCATCTGTTATGTTCACGTCGGATGTTGCATCTGTTATGTTCACTTCGGATGTTGCATCTGTTATTTTCACTTCGGATGTTGCATCTGTTATGTTCACTTCGGATGTTGCATCTGTTATGTTCACTTCTGATGTTGCATCTGTTATGTTCACTTCGGATGTTGCTTCTGTTATGTTCACTTCGGATGTTGCATCTGTTATGTTCAAATCGGATGTTGCATCTGTTATGCTCACTTTGGATGTTGCATCTGTTATGTTCACTTCGGATGTTGCTTCTGTTATGTTCACTTCGGATGTTGCATCTGTTATGTTCACGTCGGATGTTGCATCTGTTATGTTCACTTCGGATGTTGCATCTATTATGTTCACTTCGGATGTTGCTTCTGTTATGTTCACTTCGGATGTTGCATCTGTTATGTTCACTTCGGATGTTGCTTCTGTTATGTTCACTTCGGATGTTGCATCTGTTATGTTCACGTCGGATGTTGCATCTGTTATGTTCACTTCGGATGTTGCATCTGTTATTTTCACTTCGGATGTTGCATCTGTTATGTTCACTTCGGATGTTGCATCTGTTATGTTCACTTCTGATGTTGCATCTGTTATGTTCACTTCGGATGTTGCTTCTGTTATGTTCACTTCGGATGTTGCATCTGTTATGTTCAAATCGGATGTTGCATCTGTTATGTTCACTTTGGATGTTGCATCTGTTATGTTCACTTCGGATGTTGCATCTGTTATGTTCACTTCGGATGTTGCATCTGTTATGTTCACGTCGGATGTTGCTTCTGTTATGCTCACTTCGGATGTTGCATCTGTTATGTTCACTTCGGATGTTGCTTCTGTTATGTTCACTTCGGATGTTGCATCTGTTATGTTCACGTCGGATGTTGCATCTATTATGTTCACTTCGGATGTTGCATCTGTTATTTTCACTTGGGATGTTGCTTCTGTTATGTTCACTTCGGATGTTGCATCTGTTATGTTCACGTCGGATGTTGCATCTGTTATGTTCACTTCGGATGTTGCATCTGTTATTTTCACTTCGGATGTTGCATCTGTTATGTTCACTTCGGATGTTGCATCTGTTATGTTCACTTCTGATGTTGCATCTGTTATGTTCACTTCGGATGTTGCTTCTGTTATGTTCACTTCAGATGTTGCATCTGTTATGTTCAAATCGGATGTTGCATCTGTTATGCTCACTTCGGATGTTGCATCTGTTATGTTCACTTCGGATGTTGCATCTGTTATGTTCACTTCTGATGTTGCATCTGTTATGTTCACTTCGGATGTTGCTTCTGTTATGTTCACTTCGGATGTTGCATCTGTTATGTTCAAATCGGATGTTGCATCTGTTATGTTCACTTTGGATGTTGCATCTGTTATGTTCACTTCGGATGTTGCATCTGTTATGTTCACTTCGGATGTTGCATCTGCTATGTTCACTTCGGATGTTGCATCTGTTATGTTCACTTCGGATGTTGCATCTGTTATGTTCACTTCGGATGTTGCATCTGCTATGTTCACTTCGGATGTTGCATTTGTTATGTTCACTTCGGATGTTGCATCTGTTATATTAGGTAAAAGAATAACAGCGTAGCTGCAAGACTTAAGCGTAAAATTCCACTTAAAGTTCGTCAGCACTGTGATGCACATCGTGAAGATCTAGCAATTTCAAACTCATGGAAATAAATCAAGCTATAAAAGATTTAGAAACTTTAATTAGGAGTGTTAGGACCTTGTTTTGTAGTTCTTTTAGGAGTCTTTAAGGACAGTGTAGACAGTGCTTGAGGGTCTTCTACAAAGCAGTTTAAATTTGAAAAGATTGCACAGGTTTTAGAATGTGAATCAGCTGCACTTCGACCAATTAATGAAGTGGCAGGCTATCAAGGCACTTTACTTCAACCAATCAATGAGGTAGCTGGCTATCAAGGCACTTTACTTCAACCAATCAATAAGGAAGGCACTTTACTTCAACCAATCAATAAGTTAGCTGGCTATCAATGCACTTTACTTGGACCAATCAATAAGTTAGCTGGCTATCAAGGCACTTTACTTCGACCAATCAATAAGGTAGCTGGCTATCAAGGCACTTTACTTCAACCAATCAATAAGGTAGCTGGCTATCAAGGCACTTTACTTGGACCAATCAATAAGGTAGCTGGCTATCAAGGCACTTTACTTTAACCAATCAATAAGGTAGCTGGCTATCAAGGCACTTTACTTTAACCAATCAATAAGGTAGCTGGCTATCAAGGCACTTTGGCGCTGGCAGCACTTGTTCGTATATAACAGTGATATTCTTTTAAAGGATTTTGCACACAATGAACAGACGATCCGGTCTTTTCAATACTGCTACAAGATGTGAACAATTTTTGATATAATTTGTATCTCAACATTGGGATAAACCTTGTAAATGAAGAATCGTTCACTGTTAAAAGATAATGTCATCAAATTAATATTATATAATTACCGAAATGAAACTAAAGTTAAATTATTATTTTTTAAAATCCCAATTATTAAATTATATTCGTTGTTCCAAACTTGAAGTTAAGTCCAACAGTTTTATAAATTAAGGCAAAAGAACATTAGATTAATTAGACTGATGGCAGAGAGAAGTGAGGCCCGCTGAAGGTACATTTTGTGTATATTAGGGCGTCCTTAACACCATCGACGCCGTGGTCTTACGCTGGCACTGAGACCAGCGTGCCTGCTACTGTAAACTTGTAATGCATCTTGGTTGACAGGAGCTCTGACCCAATTCATTTGTGTGTTGGGTGATAGTCTAGCTGATTGGGTTGGCACCAACCATTTGTCTTATTTCCTGGTTCCGAATGTGTTCCCTTCTTGTTTCTAAACACCTCATCGCGCAGGTGACTATTTATCTCTCGGGGCTTTTATTCATAGCCCAGGTTTAACACTGGCAAGTAAGCATTGGAATAAAGACAGGGTTAACTAGCCTTGCATCGGTCGACATCTCTTATTCTTGGGTTTCTTAGTAGAAGGGCGATTTGGTAGCTGGCTGCATTTGCCCGCTGCACTCTTGTCTCTATCCATGCTTCGTTCTCGGGGAAAATACTTCCCAGATATTTAAAAACCTGTTTTTTCGGAGCAGATGACCATTGATGGTTTTTCTGTGGTACGGCCTACTGCCTACTCTACTGAAACGACCTTTGGTCTTAGGCTCTTTGCTTTGCTTATTTTCATTCCATAAAGATCGTAGATACTGTTCAGAATATCAACATGGCCCTGCAATTGTTGCTTGTTATCGCTCGGGATGCAAATAGTGAATTATCATAATAATAATCTTATTTTATGCTTTAATGTGGGGCACAGAAGTAGAGATAATCCTGTCTTGTGCACTTCAGAAAATCTCCCTTTCTATAAATAATTATTCATTAACTTTTAACTTTAACTGTGCCGGCAACTTAAAAAAAAAAGTTATACATTAAGAATATTATTAATATTATCAATTTTAAAAAATTGATTTTAATATTGGATTTTTTAACGTGAACTATTAACTATACTTGAAATTTAATTGATGTTTTGATTTATGATTATTAAAGAATTATGCGAATTACCGGAAATGTATCTAAAATCTCAACCTTGAACTTTGTTTTGCGCCAAACACAACGTCATGAAAAAGAAAATCTGTTGAAACTATTACTGTTTACATTGAATTGTTTAAAATTCATTAACATTATTGTGTTTTCTCCGAGAAAAGGTTAGATAATTGTTGATCAATATTTATTGGCACTTGAGTTGTTTGAATTCAGCTTTGCGAGAAATATAGTTAATTATTAGTTATAATGAATAATGTCCAAGACTAGACACTAATTTTACTATAATTTTTAGTAATTAAAATATGTACATTTTAGTTTTTATTATTGAATATGACTATTATTGATAATTGAATTGTACTATTGTCGATTGACAATTGATGAGTCTTAATCGTAAGCCCTACGCCTTATGAAAAGTAAACTTTAAAGAGTAGTTTTCAGCTCTCAAAAACGTAGTTTCAAGCTTCAAAGTCAAAGAGTAAATATGAGTATAGTATGGTCAATAAAGGGGAGGGGGGTGTCACTGGTTTGCAATCAAAATACAAGTTTACACTCAACTGCTTAAGTAATTTAACACAGATAAATATACAGGATATGGCATGGTCCTCTCCTCATTTGTTTCATAAGGATGTGAAAAGATCTTAGTCTAGCACAAAAGGCACTGACTATACTATATTGACTATAAATATAAAGACTAGCTTGACTGTTACTCTGGATGGGGTGACACCTTCAGTTTACCCCATTGGGTGTAACCAATTAAAGTATAGTGATGCCACTGAGCATAAGATTAAAAAAAGGTGACTAGGCAAAAAGGAATTATACAAAACGAGACTTGAGCGCAAGCTGCCTAGCTACTAATAAGGACTAGTAACCACAAGTTATAATTGGGTGCGTAAGGCCAAGGCCAGATGCAATAACGCCAGTAAAAGTTATCGTGTAAAGACACTCTTTAAATATAATTTTATTTATGTCTATTGAGTTTAAACCCTCATTAATTATCCTCAAGATTTCCTTTTTACCCTATTTGGGGTAATTTACCTCAGTTCGCTGACCACTGAATTAAGCTGACTCCATACTAGTTAGGCCTAAATATTAAGTTATGATGGGATATAATGCAAGACACCAAATTAAATTAATATGTTAAAGGAAGGCTCTAAACCAAATAACCCTAAGAATAACTTTTTAAAAATGTTTTGCATGTGCTTTGTTTGCTTTTTTTGTATTTTTTGTATTTCCTTAACTTTAACTTTTTTTAAAATATTACTATTTTGAGGAAGATTCTAAGCCTGAATCATTGTGTGGGTAACAAATTGATAATTAGAGCAGCTCTAGTGTGGAGGGGCAGAAATGGATGTGGAGCTGCAAGCAACATGCAGTGCCCTGGGGTACATGGAGGATAAAAAATATATCAAGGAACCAGATTGTCTAGGTAAATTAAAATTATGTTTTCACACTCCAAGAATGTTTTGAAAGTTGAAATTAATGTTGTAATTTAGATCTGCTCAAATGAACTATGTCTGGTGTTGAAAGCAAAGTGTTGTAGTTTTTAAAAGGTTTAGAATAAGTTTTATAGAAATTTATAGTAACTGTTTACACTTTAAATGCAATGAAATATGATGTATTAAAAATCATCATCAAATGCTTTTTTATTTGAAACATAATTTTGTTAAAGATTTAAATATTTATATAATTCAGTTTAATATGAATTTGATTTCTTTGGCTTTATATTCAATCTTTATTCCTTGTTCTTTTTAGAAACTGTCAAGGACTTAATCCGTTTTCTGCGTCGTGACTCTGACATATGTGACATACGTCGACAACTTGGTCATGCTAAAATTGTTCAAAAAGATATCATTCCCCTGGTTAAATATTACAACAATGATAAAACTCTGTTTGAGACAATCACCAAGTAAGTTGTTTTTTAAGTCCTGAATGATATGACCGATAGTTAATCCCAATATAGTGGTTGGCATTCTAAGATAGACTTGATGTTTGAGCGATGCTGCAAAGCTGAAAGTGACAAAGAATGGATTTAATTCATCCAAAATGTTGTGGCTAGTTTTTCATAAATGCCACTGTTAATTTTTTTGTAAATTTTGATTTTTCTATTCTTCTTACTTTCTAGATTACAAGTTAACTTAATTTCTATTCTTCTTACTTTCTAGATTACTATTTAACTTAATTTCCATTCCTCTTACTTTCTAGATTACTAGTTAACTTAACTCAGCCAGTTATCACATGCTGGAACAATGAACTCCCAGATGAGAAAACATTGAGGAACTATTGTATTGAAGTAGAAGGTTACCTGCAGGACTATAAAGAGGTAATGTTAATTGTACCTACAAGACTATAAAGAGGTAATGTTTATTGTACCTGCAAGACTATAAAGAGGTAATGTTTATTGTACCTACAAGACTATAAAGAGGTGATGTTAATTGACAGTCTGGAATTCAATAACTATGAATTGTTGCTTTTATAAGCCCCAAAGATTTTACCAAGATTGCACTGTACTTGGCTGGCAGTTGTAAGTTTATATAATCATATGAAAATCAGTTTAAAAAAACAAAATTTGGCTTGCGTATTACCTGCTGTCAACTTCTATGTCCTCAGGATTGGATCATTCAACAAGTTCTTCCACTAATTCAACCATTAGTAACAACTCAAGTCCTTTTCATAACTATATATAACTTTAATTATCAGGAAACACAAGGCACACAGCTCTCTTTCCTAAGGTTCTACAACATCGCTTTGTCCAACGGCCATCTACATTCCACTCTCTTCACTACACTAAACTAATACCTCACTTCCCCTACCCAAATACGTCATAACATTCACGCACAATATACAACGCTACACGTATACTCTCTAACTCAACATGATTTACTTACAAACATAACTACATTGATTTCATACCCTTGACATATCCCCCCTCTTCCGCTTAGATTCTACTCCACGAGTAGAATCTTCCAAACAAAATTTAAAGTCAGTGTATGAAATTATTAGTTAATGTAAAACTATATAACCTTGGCAAAACATCATACAGTAAATTTACATAATCAACATCGATATTATCAAGTCCAAGCGATTATAGTAATAGTCAAAACATGACACATTCAAAAATTAACTAATGAAACAGGGAAAACAATATCCTGACTGATGAAGAGAAAAAAAAAATGTCATCATCCGTAGAGTCATTTAGACAGCCGTCAACTGTCCAGTTGATTTTAAGAGGGCGGGATATCTCTCTTGTCAGTCGCTTTCCACAAGACGTGTACATCTTTCCCCCATCTAAACATTTCCTGCTTAAATAACAATACTTTTCCAAGGCTTAACACCAAAACAACTCCAAAAAGTACTTTGTCATATGCATAACATAATAATACATTACAAAACAAATCATGACACTTCATAAACAGACCAAAACTGCTCTCACCTAACCCCACGTTAGTGAAAACGCTCATCTCCACCACGGAGACTCCATAAAAGCCAGCCCCTCTGTTCTCACCAAGACCGCCCGAGTCCAAACCAGACCCAACACAAACACGGTTCTCAAGCCTTGAGCAACCATTGACCTCTACACCACTACTAAATTCAGCGCGTGGACTACGACCCTCGTAGGTCCACGTGAAGTCATCCCCAATGACTTCCACTTTGTTGACATTACGTCCCCGTCGTAGGACGGCCCCTGGCAAGTTCGTTGCCTCTACATCGTGACAACCGTTGCTTGTCCAGGTTCTAACACCTTCAAAATCAAAACACACATTTTCCTCCTCCACAAAATTCTCATGAAGAAACCCCAAATCTTCATCCTTCACAAAACCCAAATTATCATCCCGCACAAAATCAAAGTCTGCCTCTTGTACATAATTAAAATCTCTCTTCAGTAAAAAATTCACATATTCCTGTTGTACATCAACAAAACCTACAGTTTGTACATCATCTTGTACGCCACCAGAGATGGTAGCGTGTACACCATCAAAAATAATATTTTCATTACTAAACTTTACATCATAAGCATCATCTTGTTCATCAAAAATGATATCTGGTACATTATCAAGATTCACTTGTACATGGCAAAATTGTGTATCACCTGCTTCCACCAATATTACCTCCTCCCTCGATGCCACGAACGACTCATCGTCCCTACACTCAGTTATGTTTGCATGAGATTCCTCGCGATAACTGATCTCCTCCACAGACTCTGTAATGTCCCCATCATTTTCCTTTTCCCTGACGGACAAAATAACTTTACGCTCCTCAACTTCACTACTGTCACTGTCGTTATAACAATATGTTTGTGTTTTTAAAATAATTTCCCGTCGTTCTGCTTTTATTTCCGCCAGTCTAATTTCAAGTTCAAGTTTATCTAGTTCGTATTGTCTCTGACTCTGTTTATCTCTTTCTATACGTTCTTCCTCTCTCTGTCTATCCATACGTTCTTCTTCTCTCTGTCTAAGTTCTTCCTCTTTCTCTTCCCGTACCTGTTCTTCATACTTTACTCTTACATACTCCTCTAGCTTCTCTCCCGTATAACGAAGTAATACACCCACATGCCTGATTTCTTCTAAGGTCCCTTTATCAGTAACATATCCAGCCATAGTATTACCAATTAGGTGTGAACATACAATGAACAATAATCAAGGTTTAAGGAATAATCGCAGTCTGTTTAAACTAGTTCTGGCAAAAAGTTAACATCTACTAGGGTAAAAAATTTAAATATACACACGAAATTTTACACAAAAAATGTTATAAAGAAATAAAAATACAACTTGCCTGGTTAATGGAATGTCCTAAAGGAATGAAACTATTTTAAAACAACACAATTGGACTTAATTAAGTGTCAATTGTTCCTAGGTTAAGTGTCAATGGTTCTCTCACGAACTTCAATGTTACTGGATGTCAATTCACGATACACAGTCATTAGGGTGTGGGTAACCAGGACAGGCCACGGAACATCGACAACTCACTGAACAGGATGTAGGCGAATCGCCGACACTGGACAGTTCGTGGGTGACTCCCCAATGCAGGATGGGTGCATAGGCAGCGTGATGCAGGATAGGACGTCAATGGCTCGATGATACAGGACGTTGATCAACTGGGTGACCGGACAGGGCCACGGGACATCGACAGCTCACTGGACACGATGTAGGCTCTCACCGACAGACAGTTCATATGCAGCTTAATACAGCACTGCAACGACGGTCAATAACCACTGCGGTCTACAGCAACAGCGGGGTGTGTCAGCGGTGGTAAAAGCAAAGGGCGGTGTAAAGCTCAGAAGAATACACCGATCAGCGGCTCATAGCATCCGACAGGTGCTTTGGTTGGGACAGGAGACACAGCTTCCGACGAGCACCCCACACAGCTTCGGACGGATGGGTCAGAATACTTCACACCTCGGACGAGGATTTTACTTAACAGAGTTCGGACAGGCGACACAAAGCCTGTTCGGACGACGATACACAGCTTGTTCAGGCGACGACACACAGCTTGTTCGGGCGACGACACACAGCTTGTTCGGACGACGACACACAGCTTGTTCGGGCGACGACACACAACTTGTTCAGACAGCGACACACAGCTTGTTCGGGCGACGACACAGCTTGTTCGGGCGACGACACACAGCTTGTTCGGGCGACGACACACAGCTTGTTCAGACGGCGACACACAGCTTGTTCAGACGGCGACACACAGCTTGTACGGTCGACGACACTGGTAACTTCAGGGCGAGGCGTAGTTATTTCACTGGAGCCGTACACGACCTTCGTAACTTCATACAGGGCAGGACATTGTTATTTCACTGTAACTGGACACGATCTTTATAACTTCATACAGGGCAGGACATTGTTATTTCACTGTAACTGGACACGACCTTCGTAACTTCATACAGGGCAGGACATTGTTATTTCACTGTAACTGGACACGACCTTCGTAACTTCATACAGGGCAGGACGTAGATAGTTAATGGAGTCACTGGTGTATGCAACTCATACACACTTGATACACGGTGGCATCAGAGCTCCGACCTTGAAACACGGGACAGCGACGATACTTGTAACTTCACAAAAGTATAAGAAAGTTCTTGGACTTTACCTCAAGTAAGAAAATGATGTTTTCCAATCTCGGACGAGTAGCCCCCCAATGTCAACTTCTATGTCCTCAGGATTGGATCATTCAACAAGTTCTTCTACTAATTCAACCATTAGTAACAACTCAAGTCCTTTTCATAACTATATATAACTTTAATTATCAGGAAACACAAGGCACACAGCTCTCTTTCCTAAGGTTCTACAACATCGCTTTGTCCAACGGCCATCTACATTCCACTCTCTTCACTACACTAAACTAATACCTCACTTCCCCTACCCAAATACGTCATAACATTCATGCACAATATACAACGCTACACGTATACTCTCTAACTCAACATGATTTACTTACAAACATAACTACATTGATTTCATACCCTTGACACTGCTTATTAGAAAAATTTAAGATAGATCTTTCCTTATTGAAATAATATCTGGGTTCATTTTTTTTAATAAGTATCAATATTATATTGTTGCTATACTTGCTTCAGGCTTTTATAGATGAAGATTTCTTCAATGTTCTTTGTGAGAAAATAATGGACATCCTTAAAATGGTGAGTTATAATTTTTTGAATTTAAGTACACATTAAATCTGTATCCAGAAATTATAGAAACCTTGTCTTGCAAAAATTTCCTTTCAAATTATTTTTAAAGTTACAAGAAAAATATGTTTTTTTAGTATTAAAGGAAAAATAATAATAAATTTATATTTCCTGTTATTTTTTTAAAAATATAATAAAATGATTGAGTTTTTTTATTATACTCATAGAACTGGGATGAGATGAGAGAAGAAGATAAGCTACAGTTGGAGAGGTTGTTTGTGTTAATACGTAACATTCTTATGATACCTGCTGACCCAGCCAGGGAACAGGTCTGTATGCCATTTTCGTCTATAAAGATATTTTACATTCATCTTTTACTAAGGGAAATCTGTTCAAGTTTTTAGTTCTTCAATTCCATGAACTTTACATAATTGGTGTTAACTGTGTCTTGCATTGCCTTAAACCAAGATGAATTACTTCCCACTTGCAATATTGTTATTACCATCACTGATAGTTTGATTGAAGATATTAAATACATTTTGAATCTACAGCGTACAGAAGATGATGCCAGTACACATGATCAAATTTTGTGGACTATGCACACAAGTGGTGTGGAGGACCTGATCTTGTTCATTGCCAGTTCGGAACGGGAGAGAAATATGCTTTGCATGCACATTCTAGAAATTATCTCCCTGATGTTCAAGGAGCAGGTAAGCACACCTATAAGTGTCTTGACTGTTTCACTCAACCGGCTTTGACACATCTATAAGTGTCTTGACTGTGTCACTCAACTGGCTACGACGTACTCATTTTATTGTGAGCAGTGCCAATATCTTTCAAGAAACATGTTATCCCTTTTTCTTACAGGAGGCAGAGGCTCTTGCTTCAGCTGGAGTTCAGAGGTCAACAACTGAAAAGGAGAAGGATCAGAAGTAAGATAAATTGATTGTTTCTTCTGTTCCATCATAAAGAATTGATGCCGTTAACAAACTTAAAGTCATGGTTAAATTTCTTTGGAATGACAGCTTTATTTTGTTTCCAGAGAACTTGAACAGGCCAGGGAAAAGGAACGAGCCCAGAAGAAAGCCAACATTCTCAAATTCAGTGCCAGGTTAGGAATTACTTTAGTGTTTTTAACACTTTTGTTTTAAAACTTTTGTTTTAACACTTTTGTTTTAACACTTTTGCAGAAGTTGTTTGCATTAGGTGAAGTCATATCAGGCTTAATGCCAGACACCATTTTATGGTAGTTTTCCTACGGGGGAATTAAAGTGGTGTTAAAGTGAGAAGTTTTACTAACGTGCATGGATATGGACACAGTTGCCATCTATATGTTTGTATTTGTAGCTCCAAGGATACTGTACATTTTTTTTTTCCTTTAAAATGTATTGTGTTTTTAATAATAATAATTATACTAATGTTCTGATTTTCCCCCAATAAAAGGCATTCCAGGTTTGGTGGGACTTATGTCATCAAAAACATGAAATCAATCAGCGAAAGTGATGTTATTTACCACAAGTCTATAGCCGAGGCCAAGACCTTCTCCTACGATGAGGGGAAAAATCCTAAAAAGCAATCTAAAAATAGAATGACAATAAGGGGAGACGACAATAAGCGCAGATCAACATTGAGCATGAGATTGGTCCTGAAGGAGTTCTGTGTCCAGTTCCTGATCAATGCCTACAATCCATTGATGAGAGCTGTCAAGGTAAGTTCCCTTTTATATTATTTACTTTAATTTTCTATGTCTCAAACAGATTAGTATAGACTTCTCTTTAAGGTAAAAAAGGCTTTTTTTATTCAATGTTGCACTCTGGATGTGTTGCTAATGGTGAGTGTAATATTTCACAATTTCTTCCAAATACAAAGGATCTTAATTCTACTTTTTTGACAAGCATTCATATTGTATTACATCATTCTTTAAGTATATTTTTGCCAGTGAACATTATTTTTCTATGTTTTGATGATTGTTTCCTGGATGCCAAAACACTATGTTGTAATAAAAATGCATGATATCTCATTGTCTTGCTATAAACCATACCATCTTATCTTTGGGGTTTCTAATGGATTGTCTCCTCTCTCTCTCCCCCCCCCCCCCATTCATCACAGGATGCTCTTTCCAGAAAGTCCACTCAAGACAATGATGAGACCTACTACCTGTGGGCAATGAGGTACTTCATGGAGTTCTGTCGGCTGCACTGTAAGAGGGTGGACCTTGTTGGGTGAGAGATTCTGTCAATTTCATCTCTTTGTCTGTTTACCCAGTGAGAGATTTTGTCAATGTCATCTCTTTGTCTGTCTACTCAGTGAGAGATTCTGTCAATTTTATCTTTGTCTACCCAGTGAGAGATTCTGTCAATTTTATCTTTGTCTGTCTACTCAGTGAGAGATTCTGTCAATTTTATCTTTGTCTGTCTACTCAGTGAGTGATTCTGTCAATGTCATCTCTTTGTCTGTCCACCCAGTAAGAGATTATGTCAATATCATCACTATGTATGATGGCCCCGTAATTAGATCACGTCTGTTTAGTGGGCGCTCCTGAGATTGTGCATTAACATATTTACCAGTGGTTGGTTAGTGACATGTAGCTGCAAGCTGTATTTTGCAAAGTTTGTGAACCTTCAAGCACTCATGACTCATTAACTATCAAGTTTATTGATGAGCACTAAATTTGTTCATGTAAATATCATGTGACATTGCTCACAAATTTGTGTGCTTAATAGACAATCTTTCTTCTTTTTGGAACCAAAAAAACAAAGCAAAAAAAACCTATTTTCTTACTTGGCTGAATTGTAAAAAATTAAATGAGTCTGAATGCCTCAAACATTGATGGATTTGTTTCTTCCAGAGAGACCATGTCAATGTCTGCCTTCCATTATATCTACACCCAGTTGTGTACTTACTATGAGAACATCCGGTTGATCAAGGAGGTTGAGGTGGTCAAAACTTGGGGAAGGAGGTAATGGTCACTTTAATTAATAATTGAAAGAAAAAAATCATGAACTATGTATTGTTAAAAATTGCTACAAAACAGCAACAAAATTAAAAACAACAATAATGAATAGAGATAGTAGCAAGTTGCTCACCTCCACTTCATGAGATAGTAGCATGCTGCTCACCTCCACTTCATGAGATAGTAGCAAGTTGCTCACCTCCACTTCATGAGATAGTAGCATGCTGCTCACCTCCACTTCATGAGATAGTAGCAAGTTGCTCACCTCCACTTCATGAGATAGTAGCATGCTGCTCACCTCCACTTCATGAGATAGTAGCATGTTGCTCACCTCCACTTGATGACATTTGTTTGCCAATAAAATAAATGCTTCTATATTCTTTTCAATATATTATATTTTTATGATTACTGATATCTTGAAACAGATTCACTATCTAAGCTGTTTGAAATTAAAGTTCAAATTTCTCACATTCAGTTCTCAACTTTTCCAGAACCCATGTTGCTTTGAAAGCGTACCAAGAACTCCTCCGTACTCTAGATTTCATGAGCAGATCCCCAGATGTACAGATACGAGAAAGTGCCAAAGTTATTCAGAGTAAGTGCCAAAGTTATTCAGAGTAAATACCCAAGTTATTCAGAGCAAGTGCCAAAGTTATTCAGAGTAAGTGCCAAATTTATTCAGAGTAAATACCCAAGTTATTCAGAGCAAGTGCCAAAGTTATTTTAATTGATTTTGTATTCACCGATGGTTGAAGAAATTTGTTTAGGGGGTTTTTAAGTAATCTCCCTTGACTGACACTTTCATCAGCTTCATTTCTCCAAAGTTGAGTAAATTCTAGTGAAGTCTCTTCAGTCATGTGCCCCCAAGCACTGGTGTGCCGCAAGATTCATTTCTCCAAAGTTGAGTAAATTCTTCTTTCGCTTCTTCGTCCCCGAAGAACAGCAGCCGATCTTCATCGACGTTTGTGATCTTCCTAGGACATAGGCCACCTACAAGAGTCCTCCAGGCATCACGATCCTGAGCCAATCTCTCCAGCTTCCCCCAAGTGTGGCCAAGTTTCTTGGTATCTGCTTCCACTTCACGGCGCCAAGTTTTCCTCGGCCTGCCTCTTTTCCGTTTTCCTTGAGGGTTCCAGTTCAGGGCTTGTCTAGTTATGCTGGACGTAGGTTTCCTGAGTGTATGGCTGATCCATCTCCATCTTCTCTGGAGGATCTCTTGTTCTACCGAGAGTAAATTCTAGTGTTGTCTTTTCAGTCATGTGCCCCCAAGCACTGGTGTGCCGCAAGATTCATTTCTCCAAAGTTGAGTAAATTCTAGTGTAGTCATTTCAGTCATGAGCCCCCAAGCACTGGTGTGTCGCAAGATTTATTTCTCCAAAGTTGAGTAAATTCTAGTGTAGTCTTTTCAGTCATGAGCCCCCAAGCACTGGTGTGTCGCAAGATTCATTTCTCCAAATTGAGTAAATTCTAGTGTAGTCTTTTCAGTCATGAGCCCCCAAGCACTGGTGTGTCGCAAGATTCATTTCTCCAAAGTTGAGTAAATTCTAGTGTAGTCTTTTCAGTCCAAAGTTGTGGAAATTCTAACATGGTCTTTTCAACCAAGAATAGGGTCTTTTGAGTTGAGATGGCACCAATATAATAATGTAATCCATCCCATCTTATTTCATAACAATATTTAACAAAAACCCAGCTCTTCACCCAGTAAGTTTTTATGTTTGTTTAAGATGGTGGCTAAGCGTTATTGTGGTGAATGTTAATGTGTTGACAGATTAAACGGGTTTAAAAAACTGCTGATCTGAAGAATGAGATCTTTGAATTAATACATTGATAAGGATTTATGTTATTACATAATTGTATCTTCTGTTCATGGAGAGCTCATGTTCTGCATGGTTTCATGCTTGTATACTGCTTGAATTGTAAATTATGTTTGTACTATTAGTCATGTTTGTGGTGGTCATAATTTTATTGAACAAGCCCTTTATTATTATTATTATGAGTTGCATTTGTGTAGTGCAGTACCCCAGCCTAGGGCTAGTTTCACTGCTCTTCACATAAAAATTAGCAAATATAGAAATGTATACATTTAAAAACAATTGGTGAAAAGCTTGACCTCACCTACCCAAGTGCTATCTACCCCTAACCAGCATAATCAAACATTGTTTATCATTCTGAGGGGGTGAGAATGAGTCGGTATAGTACAGTTTGAAGAGATGGGAGTTAGGGGCCGTTTTGAAGGCTGTGATGGTCATTATGTTGCGGATGTGTAATTGGAGAATTCCATTGTTTTGGGGCACAGAAAGAGAAAGATCGTTCACCATATGTTTTAGTGCGTGTTCTGGAAACAGAAAGAATACGTGTGTCTGTGGAAGAACAAAGTTTTCGAAGGAGTGAATAGACAGTAAGAAGTTCAGGAAGATAGGAAGGGCAGGAACCAGCGAAAAAGTTGTGACAGTGAACAAACAGCCTGTAATCAATGCATGCCTGTATAGGGAGCCAATGAAGTGTGTGAAGCAGTGGAGTGACGTGATCACGTTTTTTTGGCTTTAGAACTAACCTAGCAGCTGAGTTTGAATTTTCTAGTTTTTCTATGAAATTTTTTGGTGAACCTGACAGGAGAGTTACAATAGTCAAGATAAGAGAGAACAAGAGCACAGATTAGTGTTTTTGTTGCCCTAACTGTGAGATAGTGGCGGATGGAGCTGATGTGACTGATATCGTTGTACGCAGAGCAACAGATGTGAGAAATATGTTTATTATATTATGTTGTCAGAAAGAGTGTCACCAAGATTCCTAGCAGAGGATGTGAACTCTGTTGAAATATCCACTACATACTCTGGTGATCAATAAGTCTTACGACCTGTGTTATTTTGTCATGAAAAATGGAATCTTCAGTAAAACGAAAATAAATTAGCATGGCTCAGCTTATTTGAACATTTTAATGATTGAAAAAAAAATAATTTTAATGCACATTCTAACAAACCTTAAAATTCTAAAGATATTTTATCAACTCAAGTCCTTATCATTATGCTCTAAATCTATGTAATTCCCATTTTAACCACTTTTATCATTCAGTGTAAGGCTATTGCTACAAATATTCCTTAAACTTTCCTTTTTTTAAAAATAATGTATATAAATATAATTGCTTAGCCATTAGGTGCATGTTATGTTCAGCCACTTTACTTGCTATGTTGGTGTGTGTGTTCTACCAAAACCATATATCAACATGGGGCATAGGTTTGACTAGACATGTATCAACATGGGGCATAGGTTTGACTAGACATGTATCAACATGGGGCATAGGTTTGACTAGACATGTATCAACATGGGGCATAGGTTTGACTAGACATGTATCAACATGGGGCATAGGTTTGACTAGACATGTATCAACATGGGGCATAGGTTTGACTAGACATGTATCAACATGGGGCATAGGTTTGACTAGACATGTATCAACATGGGGCATAGGTTTGACTAGAGAAACAATGCTATTTTACTTTGCCTGTTTCATTGACTGTATCATCTTTTTCTTTTGTATCTCTTCTCACACATTTGAACTTTATTACTGAACAAATAAAAATGAAGGCATGATTTAATTAAACCTGACTTCCCCCTCCCAACTTACTATAGGTAACGTCTTTTATATGATGGAGTACCGTGACATCTTTGTGACACTGTTGAAAAATTTCAAGGAATCCAAATGTTCTAGGTAAGTGTGACTTAAGGTTTTTTTTTATTTCCATCTTCCAGTTTTTTTATTTACCCATGGACCTAAAATCTTTATGATTTTTTTAAACTGTTCAACTATGTCAAAAATAGGATTGACCTAAATTACTATAAAAAAAAGATATTTGCACCATCTACATGGGAAAATATAATTGTTGCTCAAACTGAGAATTCTGTTTGCTGAAATAACGTGTTTAATTTCATGATACAGATATCTTGTGCAATTTGTTTTTTAATCACTGTCATTAATTTCATGATTTGGTTTCGTTTTATGAATTAGTTTATGCTAAGGGACGCATCTTTTGGGTTTGAGCTGCCGGTTCCAGAACCTCTTCTAGTCTATTAATTTGTATACTGTAGGTCCTACCTACGAGACCTTGTAGAATCAACTAAATAACTCTTCTAGTCTGTTACTTTTCTTCACACAGGTCCTACCTACAAGACCTTGTGGAATCAACTAGATTACTCTTCTAGTGTGTTACTTTTCTTCACACAGGTCCTACCTACAAGACCTTGTGGAATCAACTAGATTACTCTTCTAGTATGTTACTTTTCTTCACACAGGTCCTACCTATGAGACCTTGTGGAATCAACTAGATTACTCTTCTAGTCTGTTACTTTTCTTCACACAGGTCCTACCTACGAGACCTTGTGGAATCAACTCACATATTTCTCAAGATGCTAGAAAATTTCAGTACTTCAAGCAAGTTGGTTGTGCAGAAGAAAAAGAAGAAGAAGTCGAAGAAGCCAAGCAGAACAAGAAATGGTAATGAAAAACTTGCTCTTTCAACTGGTTATCTGACACACAATAGCTGTGATCTCCAGCCTTACCCATAATGTGTACTAGGGTTGTACCCATACTGTGTACTAGGGTCGTACCCATGAGCTAATTGCTTGGATTTGACAATCCGCCTTCTGACTAGCCAATCCCAATAAATGGGCCCTGATGTGTTGTGTATTGTGCGTTGAAAATGCACTTTGTAATGTGTGTGGGGGTAATTTATTTTAGTTTTTCATTTTTTATTCCAATTACGGGGCTAGTTTTTGTGTTTTAGAAGTGACATAGAGGCTTAGGGTGGTCCATGTCTTGTTTGCTGATAAAGGCTCTGAGCGGAAACGTCCAAATTATTTGTCCTGTCTATTAAGCTCAGCATACCTTGTTCTTATATTTCATTTACACAACTTGAATGTAGTCCATCAATTATTACTCATGCCACACTACTTTTGAAACCCAATATATATTTAAAGTCACTAGTTATAGCAATAAAACTGTTCATAAATTTAATTGTTTTAAGAAATATCACTTAAAAATTATAACTACATTTCAATGTAATAGGCCATATGTATTTCTTAAATAGTTGGATTATAAGATAATAGTCCTAATGACTTTTGTTCTCTGAGCTAATTATAAGATTGATCTGGGCCTGAAAGTTACAATTCTTTTAAAAATATGTCCTGGACAGCTCAACCTGTGGAGCAGCTGACAGAGCAACAGTTAAATGAATTGTGGGATACTCAGATCTCTGTATCTCTCACTGATGTTCTTCAAGGTCACCAAGAGCTCCCTGACAACATGACACCATTTGATGCAGCCTCTGATGTACAAGTAGATGATCAAAGGTCACTAGGTTTCTATCCTCTTGGTGTTATGCACAAAATATATTGATAATTTTGGGAAAACCGTTAAAATGTTGGTGTTTTTTTTCACACCCTTTCATTTACGTTATGCTATATTTCAATATGGTGTTACTCATAAATTACAAGTCTAATCAAAGAGGTACAGGAGAAAAAAAGGTTTGGGCACCACTGAATTAAACAATTATGATGTAATGCCATCTGTTAAATTTGAGATGTTATCTGTCTAGGTATTTTATAACTATAGACATGGAATCAACATGACAAGTCTCGAGTGGTACCCAGTGCCGCAGGACAGGAATAACAACAGTAACATCTTATCTTCCATCATTTTAACTAGTGACTGCAGATATGTTTGGTTGATACTATCGTTGAAGTTTGACCAAATATCTGTTACCATACTGCTCAATGTATGTAACAGGGAACAGTACATGACGTAGCTTGGTGTGAATCCCAGCATTCATAAATATATCTATGTCCTTTATTTAATCTCATCCGTCATTATACGTTAACACATTAAAACGCTTCAAACATAATTGTATCACAAATAATAATTCTCTTGTTGTGTATGTATGGCTGTAGTTCAGTAGGCGCACAAATTATAAAGTTCCAGAAGTTAGCGCTAATTGGGATTCTTATAAAGTGTGTTACCTCTATGTTTGTTTTTGTCAAGTAGATGGGAAGTTCACGTAGTGCTACAGCCATTGTTCGGCGGGCTATTTCTAGTAAGGAAATGAAAATGAATTTTTTAAAAATATTCCCTATTTCTCATATTAAAGAATCGACACCATGTTGCGAGTGCAAGCCTTCTTAAGAGACAACCAACCAGCTGAAGCACTAGCATTGTTCCGAGCTGCTAGAGAGGTGTGGCCAGATAGAGATGAATTTGGTTCTGAGAGTATGAACCAGGAAGAGGAGCTGTTTGCCCTGAGGGAGGTGTTCATGGCCAGCCTGCCATGTGAGTATTTCAATCCTGTTGTTTGCCAGCAATCAGTCACTCTAAAATATTTGTTTTCCCCCCAGCAAACGTAAAGATAATTTTATTCCTCAGCATTAAGTCACCCTAAACCACAGGATTGAAAATACAATTTATGCTGATCTGCTTTCTTTATAATCACAAAATGTCTTTTCTGAACAAGGACATTTTGGTAAGATGGAATGAGTTTTTTTTTTTTTTCTACATTATTTTACTTAGAATTCTGCATACATCTCATTCTGACTCACTTATTTCTGCAACAACCACCAACAAATATACCAACCACAATATACCAACCACAATATACCAACCACAATATACCAACCACAATATACCAACCACAATATACCAACCACAATATACCAACCACAATATACCAACCACAATATACCAACAATATACCAACCACAATATACCAACCACCCAGGCCTTCAAAACTGCACTCAAAACACATCTCTTTAAACTCTACTACCCCGACTGATTCCCCACATCTGACCGATAGTCGATGCTGCTGGCCGCCGTCCATGGCTTGACATGTAAAAGTTCTGGCGTGGATGGGGTGAATATGCATTAGTTTTTGTTTTGTCTTTATACAGCTGTTCTTTATTACATAAATGTCTTTTATTTTATTGTCACGATTATGTCTCTTTTTCTAATATTTGTATGTACAGCGTGGTGAGCCCAACCCTAGGCTGGGGCACCGCGCTATATAGGACAACTAATAATAATAATATTAACACATTAACACATTTTCTTTGAAGTTGTAGGTATAATTTGATGGATTTTATTTTTATTTCTGAATTTAAACATTAATTAATTTGTTAAAAATGTCACTCACATCACACCCCACAGAGAAAAAAAAGTAATAACAGGGAAGACTCCAATCAGGGGAGGTAATAGAAAGATAATAACAAGAAGACTTCAATCAGGGGAGGTAATAGAAAGGTAATAATAGGGAAGACTTCAATCAGGGGAGGTAATAGAAAGGTAATAATAGGGAAGACTTCAATCAGGGGAGGTAATAGAAAGGTAATAACAGGGACGATTTCAATCAGGGGAGGTAATAGAAAGGTAATAACAGGGAAGACTTCAATCAGGGGAGGTAATAGGATATGTGAGAAACTAAGTTTGGGAAAACCTGAATAAAATGACCCAACAAAAGAATGTTGCATCCTTTCCTTCACGTTTTCTCGTACTTCATTTGGCTCATTTCCATTATACCAAACACAGGTATGTTGGAAAAAATATATGAATGTTTGATACAAATACAAATACAAAACAATGATTTAGACTTTTAGATAAAATTGTCCAAATATATATATATAAAAAAAAAAGCCAAAAAATAAACAATAGTAATTGAATCTTAAAGCAAATAAAGAGTGAATGAAAGAATACTGCAAGCTTACTGGAATATTATAAAAAAGCTAAATATTTGGGACAGTAATGCAGCTATATTTGTTGTTAGCCTTACCGTGAGATTTACAAAGTATTAAATCTTCAAGCGGACCACATTCTTTCTAGCTATTTTAAAAAAAAATTTTTTTTTTTTTTTTTAGAAATGACATATGCAGACCTGGAATTTTAAATTAAAATATTAATTTCATAGTGCTTCAACCATTCAGCAAGAGCTACATAAGCATTCCCTCTAAGGCCGGACTTTGCATACAAGAATCAATGCACATGTCATAAAGTTAAATGGAAATATATAGATCTGGCATTTTTATCCTTCTCACAGCACATTTCACGAGAGTCCTGACTTTCTCAGCCGTCATTTTTGACCTACCTAAAAGTAAAACATATTTTAAAAAAACAACTATTAAGTTAGTTTTATATGAAAACAGCCTTGACGTGTTTAAAATGCTTTACGTGCCATTTTGGCCTTGCTGGATTAAACATCTAGGCCTGTTATATTGTGCCCATCCTCTAATTATATTGAGAGCCATAAGTTTACAGTCCTTGGCTGTTGAGTCTGTCTTGTTGTAGCAAAAGTTTCAGATCCACAGCACCCAGCTGGTTGCACAAATCTCAAGAAAGAATTCCATACAATCAAATGAAAACTTGTCAAGGGATAATCATAATCTTTGTCTGTATTGGAGGATCTCTGGTAAAAAATGTAGTCTTCTTGGGTCAGATAACATTCACAAGCAGCAAGTCTAAACCTGCAACCTCTCAAAAGGGGAGAGGCTAATGTCTCTGTAAGTTAAAATCTGGACTTTTTGGTCAGCTTTACCGAATGTAACGATGAAGACCGTTTGAAAGCCATTGATGGTCCTGGTCTCAAGTATACCCCATAACAGTTCAGTCTCTGAACTCAGAACACATTATTCATGGTCAAGCACACACAAAATTATATTTCTAAATAAAAATCTTGAGCCCTAAGAATTTTTGGTGATTGTGACTGGTAGAGATATGTGCAGTCCAGTGTCTCAGATCATCTCCCCATGATTGTGACAGGTAGAGATATGTGCAGTCCAGTGTCTCAGATCATCTCCCCCTGGCACTGGATTATTTCCATGCATGCATCAGCAGCTCAGAGTCATCATCTGTTTGACCCTGAATGCAGTCAAAACTTGTCCTAGAACTGGATGAAGCTGATGACCACTGTCTCTTACATCTGGAGCCTTTTCTGGATGATGACTGGGATGAGGAGGAGGCGCTTGACTTCCTGTCCGCAGGACTTGTGGAAAGGAAATCGTCCTTGTCATTTTCTACTTTTCGGGGTTCAATTTTCACGTCTCTCATTGGCTCATCAGCCATGTGACTTATAATGAAGACTGTATCTGAGGTTTCATGGGCATTCTTCATAGCAGGTTGACTCGAGCCAACAAATGAGAGCTTTTTCTGTCTGCGTTTGTATCTAACCACAAGGACGGCAATGATGAGGCCTGCAATCAGGGAGAGCAGGGACACTGACACCCCAATGATTACAGCTTGCATCTTGCCACCAATCAGGAAGGTGGGTAGGCGGTTGTCCTCTCCATTGAGCCGTGGTCTACTTCTGTCGTAGGAAGGCGTGTTATAGCTGCGAGAAATGTCACTGTTGACAGAAGTCTCATTCTGGGAAACAGTTTCTCCATCTGTTACCAGCACGCTGCTTGATGGCATCTCAGCTTCTTCAGTACTTTCTCCATCTGTTACCAGCACGCTGCTTGATGGCATCTCAGCTTCTTCAGTACTGGGAGGGAAAAAAAAAGTGGTTTTTATTTTATGTTTTGGGTGATCTAGCAAGAAATAACCTTTCACTTAAGTTGGTCATGTGCTTACTTTTAAAAATAGCCCGTAGAGATACACAGAATTATTTAGACAATTTTTTTAAAGAGTTCTTGAATACATATTTAGGAGTTTCTTTTTTCACTTTTCTTTTTTTTTATTCTTCTATTTTCTAATTTCATTTAATTAAATGGGTCTGAATAGCTCTTCCCTTTAAAAGGTATATATTTTCAAAGGCTTTCTTTTGCACTGGAAGTTAAAACCTTTATTGTACTAGTTTTCTGTTTTACTAACTAAATGTGGGTTTTATTATTTTGTCCTAATTTATTCAGTAAGATTTTTTTAGAGATATTCAAAAGTTGGCTCACCTGGATTCACTTGTTGTTTGTTCCAATTCATCACTGTCTGATGTTAAGCCATATTTTGGTGTGGAATAAGTTGGACTGATCATGGCAGTACTCACTGTCTCTTGAATGAGTGTATGGGCCTGAAATCAATATCATGGACATGTGTGGGGTTGAAATGAATATTATAGACATGCATTCAGTACAGTTAGTTAAAAAGTTGAATGATACAATAAGTGCAGTAGTAATGGAGCTGGATTGAGGCGAGTTGCTTGAAAATGCTGTCTCCCAAAATGTATTAATTTTTTTTGTGGCTGAAAATTCTTTGCCAACACGTTTGTTGTCTTATTTAGTCTACTTTATCCCTGTACTTTGTTAAAGCACTTTATCCCTGTACTTTGTTAAAGCACTTTATCCCTGTACTTTGTTAAAGCACTTTATCCCTGTACTTTGTTAAAGCACTTTATCCCTGTACTTTGTTAAAGCACTTTATCCCTGTACTTTGTTAAAGCACTTTATCCCTGTACTTTGTTAAAGCACTTTATCCCTGTACTTTGTTAAAGCACTTTATCCCTGTACTTTGTTAAAGCACTTTATCCCTGTACTTTGTTAAAGCACTTTAGTCTGAATGTAGTCATCCCTCCCTCCTTTTCTTAAGTGTTTCCAGTAGCCATGACTTTTTCCCGCCATTTCATTTGAGATGACTTGGTACATACTTACATACAGTCTAGTGAATTGGTACATACTTACATACAGTCCAGGGAATTGGTACATACTTACATATACAGTCCAGGGAATTGGCACATACTTACATACAGTCCAGTGAATTGGTACATACATACAGTCCAGTGAATTGGTACATACTTATATACAGTCCAGGGAATTGGTACACACTTACTAACATACATTCAAATTCTTTTTTTTCGAATGTAATTAAAAAACCATACAATGACCTAGCACATGTTAGCTAATGACCTATATGCACATGTTAGCTAATGACCTATATGTACATGTTAGCTAATGACCTATATGCACATGTTAGCTAATGACCTATATGCACAAGTTAGCTAATGACCTATATGCACATGTTAGCTAATGACCTATATGCACAAGTTAGCTAATGACCTATATGCACATGTTAGCTAATGACCTATATGCACATGTTAGCTAATGACCTATATGCACATGTTAGCTAATGACCTATATGCACATGTTAGCTATAATAAAGTTACAAAATAACACTTTGCTTGAATGTAGATATAGTTTCTATCAATTGCTTTTAGTTTTTCTATTAAATGGTTAACAGAGAAACCAATTTGCATTTTCAAGTTTGTATACTTTCTGCTGTAGTTTATTTATTTTGTACACATCGTTGCACACTTTGAAAGATCAAAAAAAAAAAAAGCTAGTGTAAAAGTTTTACCTGCTCCCAATCGTATTCCGTTGTTGAATATTGCACTGAGGACAGGGCCTGTGTTGCCGACGAGACACTGACTGTCTCCTGGATGTCAGGAGTTATCAAACGTGTTGTTTCGATGATTGATGTTGACAGAGAAAATGATGTTGACACAGTTGATTCCAGTGGTTTGAATGATGTACTCAGGGTCATGGTAAGTTTTGTCTCTGTTGACAGACTGCGTGGCTTGTCAGCCTGGGAATCAGCTTTTGAAGAAGCTCCTTTATTTTCCTCGTTTGTTGTTTTAGCCATTGCTCTTGTGACCTCCTTTGTTGTTGAGGCCTCTGTGGTCGTCGCCATGGTAAATTCTTTAGGATCCACATCTCGTACGGATCTGCCCCGAAGATTCTCTGGGCTGGAGCATGTAACACTGTCAAGCATAAAAAACAACTTCGGGAATTCCGAAATCCACTTTCGCAAATATAATAAATTACCATCACAGTCCCATGGATTAGCAGATAGTTTCAGTGTCCTCAGATTGCCCAAAGCCATCCTAACATCCATGGATAAAGTTTGCAAACCGTTGTTCATAATGTTCAGGTCCTTAAGGCCTTGTAGAGAATGGAGGTTCTCTTTGCTGTTTAGAATATTTTTGACAATGGAAGGACTTCCCATGAGATTTAAGCTGATCAAGGATGGACAGTCCTGAAATACGGCCACTCCGAGCACAGTAGCGTTGCTTGTCGTGTTGGAAAGTTTGAGGTAGTTCAGCCTCTGTAGGCTAGTGAAAGCGCGACGTTCTATCCTGCTGATTGGGTTTTGCTCAAGGTTGAGTGTGTTTAGTTGGCGGAGTCCGGCAAATGTCATGTTGTTCAAGACCGTGATCTGATTCTGGTCCAGAAACAGAGCTGTCAAATTTGGCAGACGTGAAAACGTATAGGCGGCAAGGTCGTCGATCTGATTGTTCTTCAGCGACAAAACTGTCATCGTGGAATCATGTGCGAAGTTGAAGTCAAAAATGCGTAAAATATTGTTATTTTCTGCTGTAAATTTGTGAACAGTTGATGGTATCCCATAGGGCAGCTGTTGTAGCTTGTTGCCATTCAAGCGAATGTCCTTAAGGTTCGGCTTGTTGTCAAATGCACCATCTTGTATGACAGATATTTTGTTGTTGTCTAAAATAATGGTTCCAAGATGCTGTGTGTCCTCAAGATCTCTTGATTCCAGGATGAGAAGATCATTGCTGGACATATTGAGTGTTGTCAGTGGCCACGGAAGACCTGCGGGCACACGCTTCAGCTGGCAGGATGAAACGTCTAGAAACATCAATGCCTCCAAACTGGTGAATATACCGTCCACATTTTTGAGCGGGTTGCCCCGTAGAACTAAATAGGAGAGTAGCGTCATGCCTTGGAATGCTTGTTTTGAAATGAAGGATATTTTGTTCTGAGCAAGGGTCAGGTAGGTGAGTCCCCTCACACCCTTAAAGCTGTCATCTTTCAGTGACATCAGCTGGTTCTGGTTCAAGTTCAGTCTTTCTAAACTTGAGATGTTTTCAAATGTTCCTGAAATGTCCGAGATCTGATTGCCGGATAGCTCCAGGACCTTAAGTGCAGGGAGATCACCGAAAGCGTTATCCGCTATGCTCTGGATGTTGTTGTTTTCCATCTGGAGATTACGCAGGCTGCTGAGGTTCAGAAAGCTCTCGGGCTGCAGTTCACCGACCTGGTTCTCTTTCAGGTTCAGATACTCCAAACTCTGAAGGCCTGTCAGTTTCCAGCCCTCCACAGTTTTGATGTTATTCTTTTGCAAGTTTAAGTATTTTACAGACGCCGGAACATTGTCTGGCATGGCACCGAGTTGTCTGTCATAGCAATCCACCTGGTCCTCGCCACAGTAACAGTCAGCCGGGCAGGTCTGGGCCACTGTCAGCCTGGCCGATGCCAATAATGAAATGATGAGCACAAATCCCATCATGACTCTGATGACCGTAAGCTACACTCACAGCTGATGACTTTTTTTTTTGAACGTGCTTAAATGTTTGAAATAGTTATCCCTGAGGAGGCTGGAATTAAACACTGAGAAGACTGGTATGTAACTCTGAGAAGACTGGTATTCCCTTGGCAAGAAGGAGTTGTTATGACCAAAATATTTTCCCCTTCTGTGTGTGGGTGTTGGCGAAAAACTAAATATAACCAAGACGATGACCTGCTCTTAATAGTTGCCTCCACTTGACATGGAGTGTAGTTCAACGACTGACTCTTACGTCTGCTGTCATATACCATAATTATAGTTTACTGCAGTGGTGACGCCAATTATTGTGACATCTGCTTAAACAGTTTGTTGTATACTTGCAATTGCTCTACTGATGATTGTATGATCTTACTGTTTTCTTTAGAGGTTAGCTCCCCTAATACATGATATTGAAAGGGCCTAAACAAGTTTTTGACCTAATTTATTTGTCAATGAAAAGTGGTTATAAAAAAAAGGAAATGTTGGTGATCATAAGTTATATAAGCATATGCTTTTAGAAAAACTAACTTAAGAAAATTCTTCTGCAATTTACATTCTGTGGTCCTATGACCAATGAATTTGTGCTCACCAGAACTGAGGTACAATTGCATCACATATTTTTTGGTCAAGTGGTCAGAAGAATAATTACATTCCCATTTTGTATGTTTGAAGAATTTTTGATTAACAATAAATATTTTTTTCATGAGATTTGTATTCCTTGATGCATGTCCATAAAACTTGATTATCATATTAAGAACAGAAAAAGTTGAACGATGCAACTGATTCATGGATTCTACCAAAATTAACTAAAGAGGCTCTCTACTTGAAATAGATATGGCTTAATTTAAGTCATAAAATTCTCCAATGTTCTGCAATTTTTTTTTTTAATACTGGCAAAGTTAAAAATTGCAGATTTTTAGGACACATTTATCCACATGGCTTGAAGACACATTGCACTTTTAGAGGCACTTGTAACTTAGCCGACATCCATACTGGAGAGTGTCAAGCTTGATCCGTTTTAAATATGTATACATTTCTAATAGAGTAGTGGTTCTCAACTTGTTTGCACCGTGCCCAAGCTCCCCTCGTTAAAATGTGGAATAAGACCTAATTAGTTTTAAATTTAAAGTAATGTAAAGTGTAGTTTGATTACTTTCTGAAACAAGATGGCTACCAACCAGAAGCCCATACAGACTCAATCCTAGTTGACTCAATCCTAGTTGACTCAATCCTAGTTGACTCAATCCTAGTTGACTCAATCCTAGTTGACTCAATCTTTGTTGACTCAATCTTTGTTGACTCAATCCTAGTTGACTCAATCCTAGTTGACTCAATCCTAGTTGACTCAATCCTAGTTGACTCAATCCTAGTTGACTCAATCCTAGTTGACTCAATTCTAGTTGAACTTAATCATAGTTGGAGTCTATCCTAGTTGACTCAATCCTAGTTGACTCAATCATAGTTGAACTTAATCCTAGTTGGAGTCAATCCTAGTTGACTCAATCCTAGTTGACTCAATCCTAGTTGACTCAATCCTAGTTGACTCAATCCTAGTTGACTCAATCCTAGTTGACTCAATCCTAGTTGACTCAATCCTAGTTGACTCAATCCTAGTTGACTCAATCCTAGTTGACTCAATCTTAGTTGACTCAATCCTAGTTGACTCAATCCTAGTTGACTCAATCCTAGTTGACTCAATCCTAGTTGAATCAATCCTAGTTGACTGATTCCTATGGACTCAATCCTAGTTGACTCAATCCTAGTTGAATCAATCCTAGTTGACTCAATCCTAGTTGACTGATTCTTAGTTGACTCAATCCTAGTTGACTCAATCATAGTTGAACTTAATCCTAGTTGGAGTCAATCCTAGTTGACTCAATCCTAGTTGACTCAATCCTAGTTGACTCAATCCTAGTTGACTCAATCCTAGTTGACTCAATTCTAGTTGAACTTAATCCTAGTTGGAGTCAATCCTGGTTGACTCAATCCTAGTTGACTCAATCCTAGTTGATTGATTCTTAGTTGACTCAATCCTAGTTGGCTCAATCCTAGTTGACTGATTCCTAGTTCACTCAATCCTAGTTCACTCAATCCTAGTTGACTCAATCATAGTTGACTCAAACATAGTTGACTGCTTTTCAGAATCTAGAATATGGAAATTATGTTTTCCTTTAGGGGTAAATTAATCTCTAGCCTGAGGGTGTCCCTTGGCAACATCTTAATATTTTTAATATATTGTATATGAAATAAATCCCTAATATTTTGAAAAGAATAAATTAATAACTTCCATTCTTTCCTCATTAGGGTTTGGCAAAGCATGTAAACTAAAATCAGCTGTTTGATCAGCTGATGATGTTGATTTGATCAGCTGATTATGTTGATTTGATCAGCTGATTATGTTGATTTGATCAGCTGATTATGTTGATTTGATCAGCTGATGATTATGTTGATTTGATCAGCTGATTATGTTGATTTGATCAGCTGATTATGTAAACAACGAGTTTTATACTTATATCTAAAGACAAAAAGCAATTGATACAATAAAATTATCACTATAATGTTCTTAGATATAACTAGGATCCTTGTATTTAATTTGTACAATATATTTTGTTGTTCAGATTAATTAGAAATGTTAACTTTATCGGCCTAATTGTGTGGATACCTAGACTTACATTGTTTGAAACTGTATTTTTGTAGATAAAATATCCACGTTACTTAAAATATAATTCTATAAATTAAATCCTATTTAATTTTATTTCTAAACTAAATCAAAAATAAATATATATATATTTTTAAAATTATCTTTACAACCCCTTTTTTCCTACCCGACAAATACGCAGGGTTCTTTATAGTTGGAACGTACAGAGTTAAACAGCAAGGACATGAAAACGTTGACTTAACAGCTTACAGAGTTTAACAGCATGGACAGGGAAACATTGACTTAACACTGTTTTTAAAGTATTTTCAACTAATTTTTAACATAGCTAAATGTGTCAAGAGCACACCACAAAGTTCTTACTTCACTTCCTGTGTAAACAAATTAAACTTGACCCTGCCCAAAATCTTCTTGTGACCAAATGGACACTTGCACATATATAATTTCACATTCGCTCAGTAATATACGTGTGTTTAATGATAATTCATTGCACATATATAATTTCACATTTGCTTAAATACCTATACGTGTGTGTTTAAAAGTACAATCACACTGCCACACTCCATATCGTACGCAGGTGTTTACACTGAGCAGGCACAATTTTTTAAAAAATCCTTTGTATGAACTTTGATGTTTATTGTGTGTTTCTTTCTTTCTGGCTGGATGTGTGGCAAAATATTTGGATGGCCAACTGACCCAGGACCTGTCAACCTATCAAGCCAAAACTTGGCAAATAGACTCGTTGTCGATGACAACACATTCTTTCATATTTTCAGCCCCGCCCTCCAAAATCAGTTTTTCAAGGGGAGGATGAAGGAAATATGACACCACTGATTTCATGAAATAAAATTCATGATAACATTTCACTAAACGAAATTTGTGAAAATATCGTAAAGGCGTTTGGTGTGTAATATTTTCTTTTCATTTTCTGAAATAGTCAGTGAAATAAATCTTCTGTGTAAAAGCATTGGAATACTAATAACTAAAATAATTAAAAATACATATAAAAGATTTATAAGGAAAACTTTCTTTTTAAAGGTTGTTTAATTAATGTATCAATTGACATTGATGTGCTAGCGCAACGTTTGGAACCTGTGACCACATAACCTGTGGCTACATAACCTGTAGCTACTTGTCACATTTTAAATGAATAAATGCATGAGCATGTCACAGAGGAGTACATGGCCAAAGAGTAGCACATGGCCACAGAGTAGCAAGTGGTCACAGAGTAGCATGTGGTCAAATACAGTTGAGAATCCAAGTAACAAATATGCAGTCTATAAGTATATTAATGATGATTTATTGTTCAGTGTGAAAGTACCTTAATGATGATTTGTTGTTCAGTTTGAAAGTACCTTAATGATGATTTGTTGTTCAGTGTGAAAGTACCTTAATGATGATTTGTTGTTCAGTGTGAAAGTACCTTAATGATGATTTGTTGTTCAGTGTGAAAGTACCTTAATGATGATTTGTTGTTCAGTTTGAAAGTACCTTAATGATGATTTGTTGTTCAGTGTGAAAGTACCTTAATGATGATTTGTTGTTCAGTGTGAAAGTACCTTAATGATGATTTGTTGTTCAGTTTGAAAGTACCTTAATGATGATTTGTTGTTCAGTGTGAAAGTACCTTAATGATGATTTGTTGTTCAGTGTGAAAGTACCTTAATGATGATTTGTTGTTCAGTGTGAAAGTACCTTAATGATGATTTGTTGTTCAGTGTGAGAGTACCTTAATGATGATTTTTGCACATTTGTGCTAAGAAATTGTGTTCAGCTTCAAAATGGTTTTTCATTTACTTTATCCAAGAAATGGTTCTGAAAATGAGAACCAGTTCTGTCCTATGTGCAGGATAAAGAACATCACTCCCCACAACTAAACCACCACAATCCAAACTTGATTAAGATCAAATTTTATTTTTGGTGTTAGTGGTAGGAATTTCAGGATGCGGATTGGGGGGGGGGGGGGGGGGGTTGTTAGGGGCAAAAATTAGCTTTTCATTGTTAATTTGAAAATATAGGAAACATGATCATTGGGATAATTTGTCTATACTACCGGAATGTTTCATATTTAAGGAAAAACCAACAGAAAAAAATCAACTTAGTTTATGTCAAGAATAAAATGATCTAACCATTATCATTTTTATTAAAGTGCCACCTCCTTGTCAGTGTGACAGGCTCCACCATTGGTCAACTATAATAAGATTCAACCGATTCATGCGGACAGCTAAGATGGGTGACTTCATAAAGGACAACACTAAAACTCCCATTCACAGAAGGAATGATTAAATCTTTTCCCAATGTCCTTGAGTTATCTGCCTTGGTGCCCTTGGCTTGAATGAGCCGAAGGTGGAGGAAATCCTTGATAGCTTTGTCGGTGTTGGTCGCCACCAGTCTTGTGGCACTTGAGACCGAGCAAGTGGCTGGTGACCATTGGAGGCATCCAGCAGTGGCGAAATATTCAAATAATTGACTTTTCCGCTAGAGTTACTTCCCTCCATTTTCCTTCATTGCCCTCCTTTTTCCTTCATTACCCAATGATTCTCACATTGTGGGTATATGATGGCCCATGTACGTAATTCTGTACACGATCATTGTGATTGGTTCCATATGAGGGCCTCTTGTAAAGAGGTTGATATGATTTGTAAAGATGCTGATATGATATGTAAAGATGCTGATATGATTTGTAAAGATGCTGATATCATTTTATGGTCTTATGTGCCAGCTACCAATGTAACAAGATGGAAAATACAAGACTGTGTGCTAAGCCAGTATGCAATTGGTGATTGTTCAAAAAAGAGGCGTCAAAGGGAAAATCCTTCAATAATATCAACACGAAAATGACAGAATAAAACACTTACTTTTGCCGTGTGCGTTAAATAAAAAGAAACACAACTATTTTACGCTATATATAGATAAGATTGCTTTATTCATTTTTACATCGAAAATAATTCTATAGACAGTTCATAATTATTTTCTGTTTGTTTTCTTGTTTCCATATCTGAAACAGGAAGCATGTTTATCGGACACAACTATTGTTGGCTTTTGGGATCATTCCTATTTAGGATTTCAAAGAGTTAAAAAGTTCGCATTTATTTGTGCATGCATTGTCTCCCCCTTACACTTTAACAGTTTATTTCCTGACATGCTAAGGTGATTTTACCCTCAAACCTGTTTCACAATAGCTCTCCATGGTGGCACATATCACACCCCACACCACTTATAGCACATCTCACCCACCTCACATAATCCAAACATTACCACACCCACATATCACCAGCTCTACATAACCCACACATTTTGACCTCCACTTAACCCACGTTACTTCCTAATCATTACCACCTCCACATTGTTATTACCTAATCATTACCACCTCCACATTGTTATTACCTAAACATTACCACCTCCACATCGTTACTACCTAAGCATTACCATCTCCACTTAACCCACACATTAACACCTCCACATAATTCACTCTTGACCAACTCATAAGGCATTACCCCTCAAAATTGACCTATCTCACTGTCTCAAATATCACATGCCCTCGTACGTCATCACTCTTCCCAGTCCCACACAATTTCCTTTCTCACAAAACTGCATCCAAGTTGTCTGACTCATAGGTCTATTTTCCTGGCACAAGAAGAAATCTAGGTCAAGTGTTAAGTCCTTGACCCAATAGACCATAAGCCAAAAAAAATGTCATCTTAGCTCCCCAAAGGAATCGAAAACCCAGAGGAGCATGTTTTTATTGTATCTTTTAATAGATAAATATTTCCTAGTCTGTAGTAATGCTCCTGATACATAGTTACAATATTTAATAGTTACATCTACTAGTGCTGATGTATTGTTGAGATACACAAACATGGTAAAAAAATTTATCTACTAGTGCTGATGTATTGTTGAGATACACAAACATTTTACGTTGATTTCAATGTCTTTCAGGTCCACAAAGACAGGAGGAACCTGTGGGGGAGGTAGAGGAACCCAATGAAGTTGTTGAGGAGGAGAGGGAGGAAGTAGAGAGATGTGAAGCTCAGTTTGACTTTGCTGGTTTTGTTACAGAGTAAGTTGAAAAAATTTGTTACGGAGTAAGTTGAAAAAATTTGTTACAGAGTAAGTTGAAAAAAATTTGTTATGGAGTAAGTTGAAATATTTGTTACGGAATAAGTTGAAAAAATTTGTTACGGAGTAAGTTGAACAAACAACATTCTTTTTTTTCTTCAGCTCCTGTTTTTGTCCACCAAAACTGACCATCAATGTCAAATAAACAAAGCATTTTGTTACCACTATAACAAAGCATTTTTTTACAGTTACACATCTTGCATTATTTTCTCCGACAGTTTTGCTCATCCAGATGTTGTCAAAAGCTACGCCACTTTGCTTGCCGAGTTTGTGGAGAATTCAGATTTGGTCAACCACTGTGTCGTGAAGATGTTGCACCGCCTGGCACACGACCAGGGCTGCGTTGGAATGCTGTTCCAGGCATCCGTGTTCAAGGCATTCTGTGCGCTGATGCATGGTCCTTATGCCACCTTGCCAAGATACAAAGTAATTTACCTTATTCACCTGTTCATTGGCTCTCACTAGGGCTCACCTGTTCATTGGCTCTCACTAGTGCTTACTCACCTGTTCATTGGCTCTCACTAGTGCTTACTCACCTGTTCATTGGCTCTCACTAGTGCTTACTCACCTGTTCATTGGCTCTCACTAGTGCTTACTCACCTGTTCATTGGCTCACACTAGGGCTCACCTGTTCATTGGCTCACACTAGGGCTTACTCACCTGTTCATTGGCTCTCACTAGGGCCTACTCACCTGTTCATTGGCTCTCACTAAGGCTTACTCACCTGTTCATTGGCTCTCACTAGTGCTTACTCACCTGTTCATTGGCCCACATTAGGGCCTACTCACCTGTTCATTGGCCCACACTAGGGCTTACTCACCTGTTCATTGGCTCTCACTAGTGTTTACTCACCTGTTCATTGGCCCACATTAGGGCCTACTCACTTGTTCATTGGCCCACTGTAGGGCTTACTCACCTGTTCATTGGCTCACACTAGTGCTTACTCACCTGTTCATTGGCTCACACTAGGGCTTACTCACCTGTTCATTGGCCCTCACTAGGGCTTACTCACCTGTTCATTGGCTCACATTAGGGCTTACTCATGTATTTAATCTCTTTGTATGCTTGTGAGTTGAAAATGTAAAGAAACAAGAAATTATTATGTCCAAATAAAAGTTTACCCCTACATCCACAGCAATGGCCACTGTCTCTCTTCCAACACAGCACCAATTTCACACACTTTTTTCACCTCTTTCCCCCACGTGGTTTGTTCCAACACCCCGCCACAGGTCATATGTGGCTGAGAAACTTTGTGGGATTAAAAGGGAAAAACTAAAGGGAAAAAACACCATAGCTCATTACCAGACCCAGAACAACATGACGTGATGTGACCGTGACATAGGGGTCACCATTCAACCAGCCATTTTATCTTTAGCCCTTTAATTTTATTTAATCTTATGTGATGTCACGACTGAATATTCTTGAAATATATAAAAACCTTCATAGTAAGATAATAAATAGTATAGAAATCTTTTCAGTTTCCTGTGGAAATAAGTTCCAGAACTTTACTTGTGTATACATTTTTTGAGGGACAAAACGCCAGACATTTGCATTATAAAAAAAAAAATGTTGCCTTTTCATATTTAAATAACATGTATATAAATATACAACTTTCGCAAAAGGTAACTTTGAATTATTTCATCTTATTATTTGATTATCAAGTTCCGCTTCAAACGGATCAGTTTCCACTTCAAACGGATCAGTTTCCACTTCAAACGGATCAGTAAATTCTTTTTTCAAAGCAGGGATAGATCAAAATATGATACCGTAAAAGGTACCTGGATTCTAAACAGTGACCCAGTTTCAAATTTCTAGCTTATTTGGAGATCAGTGTTTTTAATAACATGCTATAAATATTCTAACATACTTTGTACTGACACACAGTGCTATATGAACTTATGAAATATTCTAACATACTTTGTACTGACACACAGTGCTATATGAACTTATGAAATATTCTAACATACTTTGTACTGACACACAGTGCTATATGAACTTATGAAATATTCTAACATACTTTGTACTGACACACAGTGCTATATGAACTTATGAAATATTCTAACATACTTTGTACTGACACACAGTGCTATATGAACTTATGAAATATTCTAACATACTTTGTACTGACATACAATGAAACCCCTAAAAAATATCTTGTCAATAAAATGAAAGTAAAAATCTGAATTCTTTGTCTAACTCAAGAAATATTTGTAAAAATCAACATTAACACTCAACAAGTATATATGAAGAGCTGATTTTCAAAATGCTGTAAATCCATTTTGGGGGTTTTGAGATTATTCAACTTTTTTTTTTTTTTTTTTTTTGAGATTATTCAACTTTTTTCAAAAAATTAGGAAAGCGTTTAGAGGATTAAATCATTTTTAGACACGAATAAAATAGGAATATAATGTGTTCAGTATATAGAATTTACCATGCCCTAAACGAACCTGGTTTGCTCTACAAAATGGTTAGGTTTTTTCATTTTTTTTAAAAATGGTGGATACCGCGTTTTGAAAATAAGCTCCTCATATTTATATTTATTGTTAGTTCATATTTTATTAACTACATAATATGTACACATTACTAGGATGTTTTAACCACAGTAAAATAAATCTGTCAATCATTTCATCCCTATGTTAACCTCCAGGAATTGTACAAGTTTGCCTGCTATGTAGTGAGGCAGTTCACATCAGTCGCGCAGCACAACAAAAAAGTTTTTGTTGATCTTATGTTTTGGAAGAGTAGAAATGAAGCTTTGGCAATTACGGGAGATTATGACTTCCAGGCTAAAAGGTTGGTGTCTCCCCTGTTGTGTACGTATTTGGTCATCACACATTTTATCTCATTTATGACTAGAAGCTGCCACAGTTCATTAAGGCTCTGCTACGTCCCCTCACGCTGAAACATGACATGCGGCAAAGTTGTACACTGACATGACATGCGGCAAAGTTGTACACTGACAGAACACACCCATGACATGGAGGAGCTCAAAGTGGTCATCCAGCCAACAAAAAAAAGCATCTGAACACTTGACAACCATAGCCTAACACACACCCCCTCCCCACCTCCTTAAGGTCCATTATTCTTAATAGCTCAAATTAAAACATGAGTTGTTACAGTGGAAAAATAACCAAGAAAATTAATCTCACTGTAAAAAATTACTAAAATTTGCATGAGGGAAGCTTTTGAAGGATTACAATGTGGCCAAATTAACATTAAAGGTTAGTGGCCAAGTTAACATTGAAGGTTAGTGGCCAAGTTAACATTGAAGGTTAGTGGCCAAGTTAACATTGAAGGTTAGTGGCCAAGTTAACATTGAAGGTTAGTGGCCAAGTTAACATTGAAGGTTAGTGGCCAAGTTAATATTGAAGGTTGATGGCCAAGTTAACATTGAAGGTTGATGGCCAAGTTAATATTGAAGGTTGATGGCCAAGTTAACATTGAAGGTTAGTGGCCAAATTAACATTGAATGTTAGTGGCCAAGTTAACATTGAATGTTAGTGGCCAAGTTAACATTGAAGGCTGATGGCCAAGTTAACATTAAATGTTAGTGGCCAAGTTAACATTGAAGGTTAGTGACCAAGTTAACATTGAAGTTTAGTGGCCAAGTTAACATTGAATGTTAGTGGCCAAGTTAACATTGAAGGTTAGTGGCCAAGTTAATATTGAAGGTTAGTGGCCAAGTTAAAATTGAGGGTTGATGGCCAAGTTAACATTGAAGGTTGATGGCCAAGTTAATATTGAAGGTTGATGGCCAAGTTAACATTGAAGGTTAGTGGCCAAATTAACATTGAAGGTTAGTGGCCAAGTTAACATTGAATGTTAGTGGCCAAGTTAACATTGAAGGCTGATGGCCAAGTTAACATTAAATGTTAGTGGCCAAGTTAACATTGAAGGTTAGTGGCCAAGCTAACTTGAAGGATAGTGGCCAAGTTAACATTGAAGGATAGTGGCCAAGTTAACATTGAAGGTTAGTGGATTTGAACTCTTTTAAGAGGGATCCCCCTGATGTGTATTTAAATAAAGTTTCAATGATTTTTCTCATTTCAGCAAAGGGAAAGTTTTGTGGTCAGAACATGAAGAACAAGAACTGCTGATTCTGTATGAAAAGTACAGGGATGTACACCACCCAGGTAGTTGTTACAAGCATGTTGGTAGCCCCAAACGGTTTGGGGACTACATTTTGTTGGTAGATTGGGCAGACCATAGGCTTAGCCTACTACATTTTATTGGTAGATTTGGGCAGGCCAAATTCTTTGGGGACTATACTATATTTTATTGGTAGATTTGGGCAGGCCAAATTCTTTGGGGACTATACTATATTTTATTGGTAGATTTGGGCAGGCCAAATTCTTTGGGGACTATACTATATTTTATTGGTAGATTTGGGCAGGCCAAATTCTTTGGGGACTATACTATATTTTATTGGTAGATTTGGGCAGGCCAAATTCTTTGGGGACTATACTATATTTTATTGGTAGATTTGGGCAGGCCAAATTCTTTGGGGACTATACTATATTTTATTGGTAGATTTGGGCAGGCCAAATTCTTTGGGGACTATATTTCAATGACAAGTTGAATTGAAGGTTGTTTCTTCTCAGTTTTGGGGCTGAATTAAGTTTTCTTGATGCTTGAACAGAAATGGACACAGCTGACCTCATCCTCAAGGAATTAACTTCAACACATACGAGACTTCAAGTTCTTAAAGAGCTGAAACGACAGGGACTAATTACAAGTTCTAAAGATTTAGCAAAGAAAGTTTACAGGTGAAAGAGATTTATTTCAATTAAAAAAGATAAGTTTAACTCATGAATGACCACAGTAAATAATACATGATAAGTTAATTTATTAATCATAGTGTTTGTAGCTCATGAATGACCACAGTACATAATAAATGATAAGTTAATTTATTAATCATAGTGTTTGTAGCTCATGAATGACCACAGTACATAATAAATGATAAGTTAATTTATTAATCATAGTGTTTGTAGCTCATGAATGACCACAGTACATAATAAATGATAAGTTAATTTATTAATCATAGTGTTTGTAGCTCATGTATGACCACAGTACATAATAAATGATAAGTTAATTTATTAATTTGTTTATGTGCATTCACAATGTAAAAATATCTCTCTTTCTTTGAAAGCATTATGTAAGTTTTGTGCTTAATGTTGAAATCTTTCACGTTAAGTGTCAATAAGGGTATGGTGACCTCTTTTGAAATGAAGGATCTTCTTATGATCTCGCCTGAGAGAACATTAACATGCAGTGTCTTGTCTTATTTGTGGCTTCCATTTCCACATTTCTGTATTTTGTTCCTTGCTTATGATCCATTTTTTGTATCTGAATAATTTAAGTAAAATAGCTGATCATGTTCATCATTCAGTTGTACCTTCCCACAAACACTATCATTGAGTGGTACCTTCTCACTCACACTATCATTTAATGCTACCTTCTCACACACACTATCATTGACACACTTTTTGATAATGCAGAATGTTTTTATTTATCCACTGAGTTTACGCAGATATATCCACTGAGTTTATGCAGATTTATCCACTGAGTTTATGCAGATTTATCCACTGAGTTTATGCAGATTTATCCACTGGGTTTATGCAGATTTATCCACTGAGTTTATGCAAATTTATCCACAGATGAAGGGGAGGTGAAGGAATTGGCCTAATTGTTATCACTAGCATAGATGTGGGAGGGGTGAGCGGAGCCCTTGACAGCACTTTTTATGGTGTTGCTATTTTCTGTCCACTTCATGGTCAATATTTATGACTGATGTTTGTGTATTGTGTATGTTTCGTGACTGAGGGCTGGCAACTTCAAGCACCACTAACTATTGATATACTCCGCTGATTGTAATATATGATACTAATATGAATTAATAAGTGAAAATGTTTGTTCAAACCTCCTCATTGTGTTACATCTTGAAGACTTTGCAATTGGCCAACAAACTTAAAAAATAAAGAAGATTCAGTAGCTCAAGTATTTATTTGTATTCAGATCTAAAAAGATTCAGTAGCTCAAGTATTTATTTATGTTCAGATCTAAAAAGATTCAGTAGCTCAAGTATTTATTTGTATTCAGATCTAAAAAGATTCAGTAGCTCAAGTATTTATTTGTATTCAGATCTAATCATCACGATGAAGCTGCTGAATTATTAGAAGAAAAAATGTTAAACATGATTTCAAGGAATAACTAGAAAAATGATCTTTTTTAAAAAATTGTGTCTGTTATAAAGGAAAAATTGGACTGAAGAAGAAATTGACTCTCTCCGAACCCTGTTTCAAGAACACAAAGACTCGAATTGTGAGTAATCCCTGCACTTGTTCTCCCAGTGGCGATTGCTTTACTTGTTGACATGAGGCTGGTTTTTTTCCTTTAACCTATTTCCTACAGAAATTTTGACCTTTGGCTGTGGAAAGTTATGTGACCTTTGCCCTCTGTTGAGTATTACCATTTTTAAGCTGATCCTGTTTTTAACCTTGTGTAAAAAAACAATTTTTTTTAATAGCCTTTAAGTATCACTATACAATAAACGTTCACTTAAGATGGTATTACAATTAATATATTTTACTAAGTAGTAATAAGTTTATACACTGGATTTTTTTTCAACTTCCTGTGACAGAAATTCCTTTGGGTTCAGCTAATCCCAGAGATGTTAAATTTTGTTGCACATTTTAGTTAAGTTAAACATTTTAATCTTTTAAAGTTTACCCTCTCCTCAGTTTACTTATTCTGAAATAAATGCACTAAAAATGTATGTCAAAATGAAAGATAAACAAACAGGGCCTACAATTTTCTAAAATGTAGCCGATAACTTAAACTCCTGGCTGGATGCATCTTAATTTAAACCAAGAAATTTGATGACGTTACAGCCGCTAAATTAGTAGTATATCGGCTAAATTAGTAGTATATCGGCTAAATTAGTAGTATATCGGCTAAGTTAGTAGTATATCAGCTAAATTAGTAGTATATCGACTAAATTAGTTGTATATCGGCTAAATTAGTAGTATATCTGCTAAATTAGTTGTATATCGGCAAAATTAGTCGGCTGTCTCTGATAAACATCAAGATTGTGTATTCAATCCCTGTATTTGCAAACAAGAAATTTTCACATCGTCTGTTTCTATTTTGTTTCTCAACAAGTAAATTACATCATAATTAGTACTTACTGAATTTTTATTCATAAACAACCTCATACAGGATTTGATGTCTGCTGTTTGTGAACATTTAATCAGCTGCTTACTCATATGCCTAGTGTTGATGTTTTACACAACTTGCTGTTTTAATAATTTCATATCAGAAATGGCTGGGGGCTGAATTAAATTTTCAGTCATTCCAAAAAAGTGTCGCCCTTGACATTTTAAGATCTGGTTGGGTTACCGGAAATTTGATCAACGGTAATTTGGTACAATCTTTTTTTCAGTTCAGACGTTAAAATTTTCATCAAATTTCTTTTTGAACGCACTATACTATATAGTAAAACAAAATAATGCGTTCAAAAAGAAATTTGACGCAAAATTTTAACGTATAAACTAAAAAAACGATTCGATCAAATTTCCGTCAATCAATTTTCCGTTGACGAAATTTCTTTCGATCAAATTTCCAGATACACATTTTAAGATCTGGTTGTGATCTAAATTACCATGTATATCAGGGCTCTCAAACTCGCGGCCTGCTAATTTTCCCAAGTCTCATATCTATAATGTGACCCTCCACAATGCTTTCAGTCGAATCTCAATTAGTTTAATTCTGATTTTATTATGTTTAGGTTTGAATGTTGATTATAATGGTAAAAACCGTTTTAAATCGGACATAAAGTTTTTATTTTATTAGACAAATATGGCCAATGTGCGGTTTTGAGAAAAGTTTAAAAAGTCAGTTAGTGGGTAATGCACAATCATAATTGTGTGAATCGTAGCAATCTGACACAGTATCAAAGAGAAGAATCACTATAAAAAATTTACAAGTGAGGGAAATTTCGAGCCTGTCAGCTTGGTCACTTTCTAAAATACTCTTATATAACTCTCAGATTTTTAAGAACAGATTTTAATTACGTGATAGATCTAATATAATTATTGAACAGAAAAAAAATCCCCCACTTACTGTATTGTTCTTTCACAGACCCAATCTCAGATATTATGAAGTCCAGCACTTTCGATAAATCCCGAAAGTCAGTCATCGACAAAATTTTAGAGCTGAACTTGGTGGATGATAAAAATCAGTTGATGAAGAAGAAATCAGGCAGGAGACGACGTAAACGTGATGAGGATGGGGACGACGAGGAGGGAGAGCTGCTGTTTCCTCCATCCAGTCCCACTGGTACGAGTTTCTAAGATATGTCTTGACTTTTGAGGAACTGTTCTTATTCTATTTTTTTATTCAGAATCTTAAAAGAGTTCTTACAGTTACTTTAAATATTTTTGTTACTTATTTGTTATTTATTTGAAAATTTTCAAAATCTGAATTAAAAAATATATTACACATTCTGTAGTATTACAAAATATATTTCACATTCTGTAGTATTATTTCACATTCTGTAGTATTACAAAATATATTACACATTCTGTAGTATTACAAAATATATTTCACATTCTGTATTATTACAAAATATATTTCACATTCTGTAGTATTAAAAAATATATTTCACATTCTGTAGTATTAAAAAATATATTTCACATTCTGTAGTATTAAAAAATATATTACACATTCTGTAGTATTAAAAAATATATTTCACATTCTGTAGTATTAAAAAATATATTACACATTCTGTAGTACTGTGGTATTCATTTTTTAAGATGTATTTTAAGTATAAGTCTTAATATTTAACATTGTGTTAAATGTATTTGATAATTGGAATTAAAGTTAGAGGACAAGCAAGTTCCACTGATGGTGATAACAGCAGTGACGACAGAAGTGACGACAGAAGTGATCATGACAGTGAAAGTGATAACATTGATGAATCTGTGGAGCCTGTTGTCAGGGTCGCCTCTACCGTTGGGGACAATGTGAATAAAATTATTGAGAATGGTAAATAACAAAACTTGGACTTTTTTTTTGTTGTTTTTTTGTTTGTATTTACGGTACTTGCTTTTCTCATTGACTTCATGGTAAATTTTTGAAATTTAAATAATGTTATATTTGGGTTTGATTTCAAATCTGGTGTAATAATTAAGAAATGGTAATTAAATAATTCTTACATTTATTTCAAGGTGATTTTTTATCTGAGAAAAAGCTAAATCAAGAAAATAATTAAATCATTTTACTTCTTTTTTTTTTACAATTTTCTCTGTGAATCTTGTATTCTTCATCAAACTTTCAATACATTTTTCTTGTTTTGTCTTTTTGTGAGGTTTTTTTTTGTTCCTTCCAACACCTAGAAAAAAAGCTGCTTGCTTCCCCTTATACTTTGGTCCAAGTCTTCATTGCAAAATCTTAACTATATTTTAATATAGAATACCTCCACTGTTACTGTTAATTTTTTTTTTTAGTCTGTAAATTTTTGTATTGAAAAATAAAAGGGGAAAAGATTTGTGTCCCTTACATAATTAAGAAATATTTCTTGCAGGCTACAGAAACCAGTTGGCTTGGATACAAAGAAGTTTAAGGAATACAGCAGAAGACAGGGAGGAAGGAGGTATGTTCAGTTATAATTGACACTCGATATCACACACCCTTTGCCATGGTATTGGTCACAATAGCTCCACCTGCCATGGTATCGGTCACAGTAGCTCCACCTGCCATGGTATCGGTCACAGTAGCTCCACCTGCCATGGTATTGGTCACAGTAGCTCCACCTGCCATGGTATTGGTCACAATAGCTCCACCTGCCATGGTATTGGTCACAGTAGCTCCATCTGCCATGGTATTGGTCACAATAGCTCAACCTGCCATGGTATTGGTCACAGTAGCTCCATCTGCCATGGTATTGGTCACAATAGCTCCACCTGCCATGGTATTGGTCACAGTAGCTCCACCTGCCATGGTATTGGTCACAATAGCTCCACCTGCCATGGTATTGGTCACAGTAGCTCCATCTGCCATGGTATTGGTCACAATAGCTCAACCTGCCATGGTATTGGTCACAATAGCTCCACCTGCCATGGTATTGGTCACAATAGCTCCACCTGCCATGGTATTGGTCACAGTAGCTCCATCTGCCATGGTATTGGTCACAATAGCTCAACCTGCCATGGTATTGGTCACAGTAGCTCCACCTGCCATGGTATTGGTCACAATAGCTCCACCTGCCATGGTATTGGTCACAGTAGCTCCACCTGCCATGGTATTGGTCACAATAGCTCCACCTGCCATGGTATTGGTCACAGTAGCTCCATCTGCCATGGTATTGGTCACAATAGCTCAACCTGCCATGGTATTGGTCACAATAGCTCCACCTGCCATGGTATTGGTCACAATAGCTCCACCTGCCATGGTATTGGTCACAGTAAATCCACCTGCCATGGTATTGGTCACAGTAAATCCACCTGCCATGGTATTGGTCACAGTAGCTCCACCTGCCGTACCGGTATCGGTCACAGTAGTTCCAGCTGCCAACTCTTTGACACCTTTTTTCAATTACTCTATGGCAGCTGATATATCTAGCAGAGTGGTGGATTTGCTGACAGTTTAAATATTATATTAACAAGGAAATACAGGTCTTGAGAACTATAGCTTTATTGAATAAACGTGTGATACAATCACTTCGAACAGACAATCAAATCTAAAACACATGCAGCCGACACCAAGTATCAGTTGACACCCACCAAGTATCAGTTCACACTCACCAAGTATCAGTTCACACTCACCAAGTATCAGTTCACACTCACCAAGTATCAGTTCACACTCACCAAGTATCAGTTCACACCCACCAAGTATCAGTTCACACTCACCAAGTATCAGTTCACACCCACCAAGTATCAGTTCACACTCACCAAGTATCAGTTCACACCCACCAAGTATCAGTTCACACCCACCAAGTATCAGTTCACACCCACCAAGTATCAGTTCACACCCACCAAGTATCAGTTCACACCCACCAAGTATCAGTTCACACTCACCAAGTATCAGTTCACACTCACCAAGCATCAGTTCACACTCACCAAGTATCAGTTCACACCCACCAAGTATCAGTTCACACCCACCAAGTATCAGTTCACACCCACCAAGTATCAGTTCACACCCACCAAGTATCAGTTCACACTCACCAAGTATCAGTTCACACTCACAGGTTAAATCACCCGCCTTATGTAGCACACAGGGGAAACTGTGATGTCAGGGTTACAAGTTGATCATGGGTCAAACCCTAGGCTGGGATGTTCATTCACGTGTGTAAATAATAAAACATAAAAATTTTAATGCCTAGTACACAGCTGTGTGTTACTTTAAATTTCAGTGGGTGTGTACGTGCCTGGGGCACTCTTATACCTATCAATGGCACACTGCCACATATATATTTATTTTGTTGTAATGTTTTCTATGTTTTATTGTAGTGTTTCCCATATGTGTTGTGATGATTCCCATATGTGTTGTGATGAATTCCATAACTGTTTTGATTATTCCCATATGATGTGTTGTGATTATTCCCGTATGTTGTGTTGTGATGATTCCTATATGATCTGTTGTGATGTCTTCCAGTCTGTGTCCCAACACCAATAGTACCACTGACAGAAGATAATGAAGGCGCTATGGAGGATCAAGTTTTTTTGAACTTCCTGCAATCTATTGGAATCACTCCACCTGCAGGAGAACAGGTAAGTCATTTCAGGAAAATTTTGAATGACATTTATTAAGAAAATAAATTTAATGCTGTAGAGCACCAGTAGGCAGAGTGCCACATGTAACCAGTGGGCAGAGTGCCACCTGTAGAGCACACGTGGCCAGAGTGCCGCATGAAAATTTTTGGTGGATCACATAAATTTGAATCTAGAGATATTCCTGGCATGTACTGAGGAACAGAGCTTTTGAACATTGTGACACTATTAGTCATAGGGAGAAATAAAAAGTGTAGTAATAAATTTCAATAGTTTAGATTTTAATTGACATATTTATAAGAAGAAGACAAATCTCTTTTTAGGAAATATTTTGGAGGATACCAGCTGAGTTTTCACCTGGGGATTTGCGTAAAATAGCTGATGCCCTTGACCTATCAGAATCAGGCCAGGCTTCAAGTGCAGATGAAATAAAACATATTATAGGTCGAGTATTTCCACATTTTTCCTCGTCCGCATCCTCTTCAGCCAAAATCAAAGACAGAAAAAAGGTCAGGGACAGTAAAAAATCTAAGGAAAGAAATAAGAAAACAGAGGACAGGAAAACGGGCAATGACAGCTTAGAGAGATTGCCTTCCAAAAATTTTAAAATGTCCAGCCCATTTGTACCAAAAATTCCGAGGTTGGCGAAAGCTAGTGACACCAGTGACAGCGACTCAGGCTTGGATTCTGAACTGGAAGCCAAGGAGCAAGAAAAACTTTGGCAAGAAAAGAGAGGACTTAAGAAATCTGGCAAGAAGTTTGCTGAAGAGCGCAGAGAAGCATTGAACAGGATGAAAGCGAAACAAAAGGAAAGGAGAGACAGAAATGACAAAACAAAGGATGAGGATGAGTAAGTCAATTTATTCCTTTCCTTGTGTTTATAAGAAAATATTAATTTAAAAATGTTATACTGAATGCAGTAGAAGCATAGTTTGCATTACAATCTTGTAAATGTCCATGACAGTATATGGTAAAAGTCTGATTGGAAGAAATAGTAACATGATAATATACATCTATTTATATCACCTAGTATTTTTTATAACATTTTCTCTTATCAGAAACATCAAGGCAATAAATGGAAAGAACGTTCTTGAAGATACATCAACCAAACACCACGAAAAAGTTAAATCACCAACACAAAACCAGAAGAAAATATCTGTCAAAAATAAAATTCAATCTGACTCAGACAGGTAGGTCTTGGCAGTTGATCAGGGAATGTAAATTTTGTGTTTTCCAACGTTCAGTCACTTGTGATGCCTCAGTGACCATAGCAAACAGCTTTTGCCCCATTAAACTACTCTCTTGGACAACAGACTCACGGTGTCAATAATTCTAAATGACCTGACACTCAAAGCAACATATGGCAATGACATGAGAGATGAGCTGAACAATCTTGCTTTTGTGGTTGCCCTTTCATCATTCACGTTAAGGGCAACTACTTTAAACTATGAAATATTTCAATTCCGTGTACATTTAGAAAACTGAAATCTTGAAATTCACTTTTTTTTTCATTTCACAATTTTTCTCGTGTAGTTTGTTGTGTTTTTTTATTGCAAAAGTTTTCCAAAATATTTCCCGGGGCTCTAGTCGGCATGTCCGTCCCATAAATGGCATGTTGACAAAGAGGCGTTTGCCACGAACCCCCTGAAACGTTACCCGGGGGACATGATCACCGTGTAGGGGACCCGCGCCGAAAGGCAAAGGTAACGCACGGAAACTGCGTTAGAAAGAGCACGACTGCATGGTTTCCTACCTAGTGCAGCCAAAAATAACGTAGAAACAGGTCGGGATATGATTACAGTTGCCGCATGGATATGAGGCGAAGGCGTGTGGCGACCCTAGCCGATGATTCCAAATATGCAGACGTGAGGGTACTGCTCCTAGGCAACCTTCTCTTTTTGTCATTTCCCAGCTGCGGTATGAATTAGTCATGCCGCAGAAAACCACGTAAACCCTATTAGAGGGCGTCTGTTAACACCTACGAGTCCCCCCGGGGTGGGAAGGGGGGTCTTTAGAGACGTAAATTATATCCACCCCAGCCCAAGGAAGTCCGGCCCGGTTGCTGTGTAAGCATCAACCCGGCCGGCCAGGCGTCCCTTCTCTGATGCGGCCTCACTCGCATAGCCAATCGAGTGGAAGGGTGGGTGGGGCCGTCTCAGGGGCGGGGAGCCCTCGGCATGCCGCTTTGCGGCCTGACTGGAATAAAGACCACGGGGGGAGTGGTTGAATGCCAGTTGGGGGCGGTGGAGGTGTGTTGGGGAAGACCTTATGAGCCTTGGCTCGATGGTCTGCTGATTTTCTTAAGTATGTTAGTTAGTAAGAATGAAACAATATTGCAAACTTAATAAAAGTCCTTGCCTTCACCATATCAAATAATAAATTGAAGAGCTTAGTGCTAAAGGAATTATGTCACAAAATACCAGTTTTGAGAAAATCCGGTTCAAAGATTTAAAATGACCTTTATTTTAAATCAGGCAAGACCTAATGTTACAGTACTTTACGGACTATAAGACTATAAGTTACAATAAGACTATAAGTTAATATAAGACTATAAGTTACTATAAGTTACTATAAGTTACTATAAGACTATAAGTTACTATCAGTTACTATAAGTTACTATAAGACTATAAGTTACTATAAGTTACTATAAGTTACTATAAGACTATAAGTTACTATAAGTTACTATAAGTTACTATAAGTTACTATAAGACTATAAGTTACTATAAGTTAATATAAGACTATAAGTTACTATAAGACTATAAGTTACTATAAGACTATAAGTTACTATAAGACTATAAGTTAATATAAGACTATAAGTTACTATAAGACTATAAGTTACTATAAGACTATAAGTTACTATAAGTTACTATAAGACTATAAGTTACTATAAGACTATAAGTTACTATAAGACTATATGTTAGTATACTCGAAATTAATATAAAAATGGTAAAAATGTTGTTTTTTTAAATCGAAGTGGCTATTGGTACCCGGGTACCAGAAGTGAGAGGTTGGGATTAAAAAATGATTTAAAATATTATTGTTGGGTTTGTAAGACCAAATGAGGTATCAAATGAAAGATAATTGAATGTACTATACGTTTGTAATCTTAATTCTTTAGTTTTACTAAAATAAACTACCACAAATGACATCGAATAGCATTGAATCTAATGATACCAGGGCGCGAATGGCGTTGCTGCATGTCTGGGTCCATTTTGACTAATGCTATATGGTATATTTCTGATTACAGATACATATTTGTAGTGGTAGAATGAAAAAACTAATGCCTCATTTTTTATGGATAATTTTTTTTTACCTAAGTCTGTGACCGTGACTTAGGTACTCTTTGCACCAAAACCAAACACAGGACTTCAGCACTTTTGTACAAAAAATTATGTTTTTAAATTTAAATACATCTTATTCTATTTTGAACACACAAAAACACATTTGAGTTTGAAGACTTGTTATTCTCAACAGACAGATAATTAAAAAAAAAAAAGTCTGCTCTATGTCTTCAGTGTCACTCTTAACTCCCTCTTTATCTCTACCTGGAATATTACTATAAAAATTGACTCCATCTGGAAATTGGGATGCTTTAACAGTTCACATATGACATATGTTGCTGTCTTGACTGGCAGAAATTGACATGCTTTAACAGTTCTCATATGACATTATATGTTGCTGTCTTGACAGGAAGAAATTGACTTAGGCTCGGTTAGGTTGAGTTGAAAGGAGTGATGAAGTTTTCCACATTGAAATATATATATAAATTATTTTGACTTATTTTTATTGTGAATGTATTCAATTAGCCCAAGTGACACCAGCAGCCTGTCAAGTATGGATCCTGATGAACTTGAACCACAGGAAGATCTGGGCAGCAACAGTGACAAGTCATCTAGACATGCATCGAAATCATCCCGGAAACAAACCAAGTCACCGCCTGCTCCAAACAGGGCCAAAAAGAGATTTTTGGATTCTGAAAGTGACAGGTAAGGTCACATTTTGGGATTTATGTTGAGTTTGGGCTGGACAAGTTACTTTCAATATGATTATGTTGAGTTTGTGGTTGGTCAAGTTACTTTCAATAAGATTATGTTGAGTTTGTGGCTGGTCAAGTAGCTTTCAATAAGATTATGTTGAGTTTGTGGCTGGTCAAGTAGCTTTCAATAAGATTATGCTGAGTTTGTGGCTGGACAAGTGGCTTTCAATTAGATTATGCTGAGTTTGTAGCTGGACAAGTGGCTTTCAATTAGATTATGCTGGGTTTGTGGCTGGACAAGTGGCTTTCAATAAGATTATGCTGAGTTTGTGGCTGGACAAGTGGCTTTCAATAAGATTATGCTGAGTTTGTGGCTGGACAAGTGGCTTTCAATTAGATTATGCTGAGTTTGTAGCTGGACAAGTGGCTTTCAATTAGATTATGCTGGGTTTGTGGCTGGACAAGTGGCTTTCAATAAGATTATGCTGAGTTTGTGGCTGGACAAGTGGCTTTCAATTAGATTATGCTGAGTTTGTGGCTGGACAAGTGGCTTTCAATTAGATTATGCTGAGTTTGTGGCTGGACAAGTGGCTTTCAATTAGATTATGCTGAGTTTGTGGCTGGACAAGTGGCTTTCAATTAGATTATGCTGAGTTTGTGGCTGGACAAGTGGCTTAGTCTAATACTAACATTTTAATCTTAGTATTAGACTTCGTCATTTATGATTTAGAAAAATATCTCAGACTCACAAGAAATTAAATTCATTAAGGAAATAAGTTAAATCAAATGGGAAGAAATAAATATTCATTGTGTATAAAGTATAATAATTAAAAATATCTTTTTGACTTCATCTCAGTATTTAGAGTTTAGAGTAATTTATTGGTCAAATAAATCAATGAAGTCAATACAATTATTTTTGGTTTAAATCCCATTTTTTTAATAGGCTTGGTATGTGTTGACTCGTCTGTGTTGACTCTTCTGTGTTGGTTCTTCTGTGTTGATTCTTCTGTGTAGACTCTTCTGCTGTGTTGGTTCTTCTGTGTTGGTTCTTCTGTGTTGACTCTTCTGCTGTGTTGGTTCTTCTGTGTTGGTTCTTCTGTGTTGACTCTTCTGTGTTGACTCGTCTGTGTTGACTCTTCTGTGTTGACTCTTCTGTGTTGACTCTTCTGTGTTGGTTCTTCTGTGTTGGTTCTTCTGTGTTGGTTCTTCTGTGTAGACTCTTCTGTGTTGTTTCTTCTGTGTTGACTCTTCTTTGTTGACTCTTCTGTGTTGACTCTTCTGTGTTGGTTCTTCTGTGTAGACTCTTCTGTGTTGTTTCTTCTGTGTTGACTCTTCTTTGTTGACTCTTCTGTGTTGACTCTTCTGTGTTGGTTCTTCTGTGAAGAATCTTCTGTGTTGGTTCTTCTGTGTAGACTCTTATGTGTTGGTTCTTCTGTGTAGACTCTTCTGTGTTGGTTCTTCTGTGTTGGTCCTTCTGTGTAGACTCTTCTGTGTTGACTCTATTTTGTTTAAATATATAAAAGAACAGACACATCATTAACTACAGTACCAATATTTTCAGCTAATGCATATCTCCTTTTTGTTAACCTGCTTATGACCTCACACAGAATTTGAATGAGTTATTTGAACATTTTAATGAGACATCTTTCAACTACTGTAGTCACAGAAATAACAAAAGGCACCACCAATCGTCTTCTGTTCACAGCAGCCAACCCAACACAGAGGCACTAGATCATGGTTTAACTAAGGAAAAGAAAAGTTTGAAAAGGGTTCGAATCCTTGCTTCCGATGATGAAAGTGACGGAAATGACATTGGTAATAAGGGTAAGTGATGAAAAGTATGTTCTATTGGTTATTTTCACTGTGTTGTGACTGCTGTGTTCATTATTTTCCAGCGGTAAAATTTACACTGACAAAAGCAAAATATGTGTAGTCATTTTGTTTATTTTTATATCCGAAGTATGTTTTGTGATCTGTAAACATTTCTCCTCTAAAATTTGTATTAAGTTATTGGACAGACTTGCTGTAAATAAATTTGAATCATGTCACCAATCATATATTCAAGGGCTGTAATGAAGAGGAGTGCACTCCCTTATGAGCATTTGCTACACATAACTGAATTACGCCCACCTTGCCCAGATTTTTATGTGCTGATATTGCCAGCATTTGTAAGGTGGTTCATGTTCAATTAGTGAACTGTGGCATTGGTTCCCGATTCGGTGAGATTAGGGCGTGTCGTGGCAAATAGAAAGATTTTTAATTAATATCTATGAACTAAATATAAAGCTGTCCCTTGATTTTAATTCTATTTCAGAAAATCTCCGAGCTGGTCTGGCCGAGGAAAGTTTCACCCTCCATTTCTCCAGCAGTGAGGACGAATCAAAGTCTGACAAAGAAGACAAAAACACCAAGTCACCTGCAGGTGCTTCAGGTGAACTCTTAACTAAACACTCGACAGGTTAGTCCAATAAATGTGTGCAATTTAATTGTTCAATTAACAAAACTCCCTGGGCAAACATTTTACAACTGCAAGACAGGAAAAAAATGAGCTTTATGCATAAATTTAATTCAGGGAGACCATGTATACATATTTGGTGCTTATAGGGACTAACCAAAAAATATTTTTGACCAGTGATGGCAATTTTATTGCTTGAAAATATTGATTTAGTTTTGCTGTTTTCTGTCAGGTCCTAAAATGATGGTAATTATATCTTTTTAAATTATAGACACATTCCCTGCCACTTTGTTGACCCAGGCCTTAGACTCGGATGATGAAAATGACCACATAACACTGAGAACGGCAATGAAAAGGAAACGCACCATTTTGGATGATGATGATTAAAGTTAAGACATTTACATTAAAATTTATTACATGATCTATTTAACAGTCATCATAAACCGTTTCCCTATTTTATCTTTTTATGTCATGTTATGTTTTCGTGGTGCCCAACAAAATCAACAAATTCTCTCCCTTACATTACAACATTTTCACCTTATGACGTATGCTAAAGGGAGGGAAATATCTGAAACAAGGTATGGGGGAAACAGCAAATGTGTCAGCAAGCAATATGATCTACAGGATCTCTTCGTAGCCACCTCTGTGAATGCCTCTTGCTGACACATTTGTTGCATCGTTCTTTGTTTCATATATTTCCCCCCACCTAACCTGATTGCTGTCTCTGCCCCCCTTTTATTCTAAAGGTAGGTATGTGAATCTGCTGGACCAGGTAATCAGTTTAACATCACATCAATTTATTAATGGTAATTAATCAACCATTGTGAATTATAACTTAATTTTGCAATAATTTTTTTTTAGTTATGGTCAAATATGCCTGCCACTGTTGAGTGACAGCTATGGTCAAATATGCCTGCCACTGTTGAGTGACCTGAAGTCATTTGTTTCCAATCACATGTATGTGTGGAAGACGGAAGAGATAATTTTTTTATTTAAAAATGTTCGTCTGTTTAGTTCTTGTGTTGGTTGCATGGTGGTGATGATGTCCCATTATGTGCCATTTTGTTTTGTAATGGGATCTCTTGTTAATAATATTGAAATGCTTGTTCTATACTGAGATTTTCTTGCTTACTAGCCATGAATTACTTGATTTTTTAATAATGACATGAAATGTGTGTACACAATTTTTCATCGCATGTGAAATATATAGACAATTAGCTATCATTTTTAGTCCATCTAAATTTCTGTTAATATTTATAAAATATTAATAATAAGACAAACAAGAAAAATATAGTGTTGAACTTTTTTTTATTTCATAGAAATAATATAAATGCATTTATTTCATGTAGTTAAACAATACGCTGACATCAGCTTTTACGGTGTATGCAAATGGAAAGCAAAGCAAGTTTAAATACTCAGTAGTATTTCTATCACAGTGATGGAGGTCTGGGCTAAAAATAATCTACATAATAAATATGTCTGTTCATTATTTGTATAGGAAAACCCCCCCCCCCCTAACTTTTTTGGTCATTTATTAAATATTTAATGCTGTACAAACAATAAAAGTTGTTTACATTTTTTTTTTTGCTATGTGTTAGTAAGCTTATTTCTGTTTTGGGGTGGGGGGTGTTGTCAGTCACTAACTTAATTTTGGAGAGATTTATTTATATGATTTTATTTTATATAATGCCCAAAAAAGTTTACTTGGCATAAAAGTTTTGATTTCCCAAATGGCAAAGCTAGGGCACACCAGTTAGGGGCTGTACATGCAGACTTGATATGCGCTTTGGCCTAGGGTGTAGAAATGGGTCAGGGGTCACATTTAAGTGTATGGATCTTGAAGTCTCTATAATTATACTGTACATCTAATTACGCTAGTCATTTTAATGGATGAAAAAAATATATAATATAAATTAAATCCGTTCACCTCTGCAAATAATTATTGCCATAACATATGTCACCCGTGCAACCTGCTATACGTTACAGGAAAACTCACTCAAATATTGACAATGTCATAAGGTAAGAAGAAATAGAGATCAAATGACCATTAAAAGTGTGACAATACAAGCCTTGCTCATGCAATCATTGGGTGGCCTGACATCAAGCTACAGGTAGCCATCAATGCAAGCATTCTGTGAACTGTCACTAAGGAATGCATCTGTGGGAATTAAACTAATTTATTTTTTCAGTTCTATTATTTTAGCTATGCAATTTTAATCTTATTAAAAAAAACATGACAGTTTATTATGAGATTTGTCATAGCAAACAACATTTGATCAAAACAAATTGGATTTCATTTCTGTTGATTTGAGAACCACTTTCCAAGAAAATTTATGTTTTGATTATGAGCCAGTCTCCAACATGGAAGGCTTCACTTTCAAGCCATGTAACTTCATACCAAAATAAGAAAACTTGGGAGAAGTTATTTATATAATAAAGATTAATTAACATGACAACAAATTTCTCTTCCTGCCTGTCTGAAGTTTTAGTGACATTAAGATTAGTTATTTAGAGCTTATATAATTATAACTTCGGCTTTTAAATAATACCAAAATGGAGGTTAGTAAAGTTATTGTCAGCAAGAACGTCTGTTCAGTAAGGACATCTGTTCAGTAAGAAAACATGAAATGGATGATAATCATTGGATGATAAACAATGGATGATAATCATTGGATGATACACAATGGGTGATAGACATAAAAAGGCACTCACTTAACACTTTACTTTTGGACCACACCCTCCCTAAGTCAGCTTGCATGACTAAAAGGGTCAGAATGACTAAAAGGGTCAGATTGACTAATCATTATGTAAATGGTTACATAATAACCAAATTCTTCAAATTCATGTGGATCATGGCCTGCACCACTGCCAAGTGACGATAAGAGTGCAGCCCCTTGGTTCTCACAGCAGCTTAAACAGGTTTGAATATGTCAACAAGTGAGTCCATCAGGTGTCTGTTTATCTCTAACATTCATTTGATGCCATGTAATGGGTGAGGGGGCTTAACCTTCATGGAGATATCAAACTGTGCACAGTTACCTACACTCCTTAGTTTTCATTGAACAGCTGTTGCTCAGTTACAACCAGACCTGTTTACTCTTACGATTTTGGCGTACAATGTACGATTTTGATGTGTATACATTATATATACTGAGTGTTTTTTTACTTTTAAGATAATGTATTGAACGATTTTGTGATGAAATTGTACGATTTTGAGGGTAAACAGGTCTGGTTACAACACATTAATTAATATTTCATGCAAACATAATTTTTCAAAGATTGAATTCAAAATAGAAACAAAAGCATGGAAATTTGCTACAACCAAAATGTTGTGCTACAGGAAAGTCCAAAGGTCACAACAGTAAGTAAAATATTGGCCAAGATTCCTGGAGAGGAGTTCATGATCTCTGTAGTGACAGGGTTGTAAACAACTTGACCCTCTGGAAACATTGGGTTCAAATTAAAATGAGGAATTAATAATTAGAATTAAGAAACAAAATCTATCACATAGCAATTTTTCCCCTTAACTTTTACTTCAACATTGGAATGTTAGAGTTTAAAATTCAATTAAAAATAACTTGTTCAAATACAGTGCAGCAACACCAGAAAACAAAGTTAACATTATGAATTATGGAAACAAAGTTAACATTATGAATTATGGCTTATGGAAACAAAGTTAACATTATGAATTATGGAAACAAAGTTAACATTATGGCTTATGGCACTAGGATTGAAATAGCAAGTTCAAACCAACAAAGTAAAAATAGTAACAATAAGGACTTATCTAGTGTAAAGTTAACATAGTCTACCAAATGTATTTGCCGGTACCGGTTAGAGTGAATGACTTACCAAGTGTTAAAAGTAAACAGAATGACCTATCTCTAGTGTATCTCAGAATGACTTACCAGGTGCTTACCAAGTGTATACAGTGAGAAGGACTTACAATATAGTGTAAAGTAAACAGCATGACCTACCTAGTGTAAAGTAAACAGAATGACCTACCGAGTGTAAAGTAAACAGTTGGACTGTTCTTTCCTTCTCCTCCCCTGCTATAGCCCATGACCCTGAGCGAGTAGACCGTGCCCACACCTATGCCATGAATGACAGCGCGTGTCATCTTGTCTCCCACAACCGTCACATGCGCCGTTTTGATGTCTTCCGTGGAGGGCCACCAGCGAATCTTTTTGTGAAGATATTTACGTTTGTAAGATAAATGATTGAGCTTCTTCCGGTTCAATTAAGTCACGTGATCGTTTGATCCACACTACAATTAAGATATAGCATTCAACAGAGTTCATTAGCCACACATGCATTGTGCTGTGTTGTTAGTTTGAGTTTTGAAAACTTTTGAATCGATGCCATTGCCTGATAAGACGTTCTTAAACAATTTCTCCAACTTTTGATCAATCTTTGTAACTACGGAATGGATGCGAGCAAATAATTCTTTTTAAAATAACTTTTTCGTTACGTATTTGTATAAACAATACTAAACAGGATGGTACCTAGAACCAATGATATTACTGCTACCAATGATAATACTGCTAACCAATGATACTATACTGCTACCAATGATACTACACATGACACTAAACACGATGGAACCCATGATCAGGGCCGTGCGAAGTTGTCACCCTCCCCCGTGCCATCTTTAGAGGGCGCAAAATCGTCATTTTTCATTCATTTTATGGGAAGAGGGCACCAAGGCCCAGCCAATGATACTATTTTTGATACTACCCATGATAGTCTACAAAAAAACAACACATGATAGTTAACATGATAGACTTATTACCCATTAAAGTTCAAATTACCTTTGTTCAAAAAGAAACTATTTTTTTTTAAAGAAACATTGTTGACCACCACTCACCCTATAGCCAAGAAGTGGCTCCTCCTTTTGGGTTGTAGAAACGCCCCTCCAATGAACAAACACTGCTGTGCTACTGTATGATCCGATGGTGACAAACTCTGGATACAACAGCGGAGCTGACATGGATACAAACTGTGGATTACTATTGGCCAACACATTGGCTGACCTGGATACAAACTGTGGTTAACTATTGACATGACTTGTACATCCATAAATGGCTCATCTCACACCCTTTAAACTCAAGTCAAAGCACTGACACTCACCACTGTAATAAGTCCTACCAAAGAAGTCCTCGCTGACCGTTCCCATGCCAGCTGTAGTAAAGACTTGGACATTGACCCAGTAGTGGGCCCTGGGCAGGAGTCCAACCAGCAGAGCCGAGCCACAGTCCTCATTACAGTAGACGTTAGAAGAGTCCATGCTCTCCCCAGGTCTCCAGTAGTTGATCTGAAAGAATACGAGATTACACGGTCAAGTGAGGTTGGCTTAATGAAGATGTTTGATGGAGCTTGTGGGAAGGAACTGATAGACGGCTCGAATGGAAGGAACTGATAGACGGCACGAATGGAAGGAACTGATAGACGGCACGAAGGGAAGGAACTGATAGATGGCGCGAATGGAAGGAACTGATAGACGGCACGAAGGGAAGGAACTGATAAACTCCATGAATGGAAGGAACTGATAGACGGCAAGGATAGAAAGAAATGATACATGGATTCACGGACATATGAAGTTTGTTGCGTGGCTCGGTCTAGCTGAAGGAGCCAACGCCGTTTAAAATTTGACTTTGTTGTAACGGCCGGACTAACTAACACATATTCCGGTGAAGCTCTGAGATTACTCTATTATGATCCCGGCTAGTACCTTGGCAACCAGATACATCAACTGAGCTGAGCCATACAACATTTCCTCTCGTAGGGTTTCCAACCGCCCTGGCTTCCCCCGGAATATCTAGTGAGGGACATTCGGTCAACAGGTGGGCTAGTGTTTCCGGGACCAGGCTGCAATGCCGGCAGGTAGGGTCCCTGTTGTGAACTAGCCTCCAGAAGTATGTGCGAATGGGGCAGTGCTCTGTGAGCATCTGCGTCACTAGACTCTGCTGTCTACGGCCTAACCCCCACCATGGGTCTTGTCTGCTAGGAGTGGGCAAATTTGAAAAGACGCCCCTAGCGGTCGTGTTGTGTGCCCACTGCCTGTACCATATCGTCCTGAAATGGTCTGCCTGCCAGTTCTTTATTCCCAAATAAGTAATTTGTACTTCTGTCTGAGGCTGGGCAGCCCCGGTTTTCGCCCGAGTGTCCACTTTCTCATTGCCACTGACTTTGAACTGCCCTGGTATCCACTGAACTTTGAACTGCCCTGGTATCCATTGAACTTTGAACTGCCCTGGTATCCATTGAACTTTGAACTACCCTGGTATCCATTGCCCTGTCACATTTCCTCCTAGTTCACTGATCTTGCACACGTCATCAATGATGGCGTCAACTAGGTGAGTGGTACCTGATCTCTTTCCCAAGATCTAGAGAGCAGATCTTGAGTCTGAGTAAACGATCACACCGAGCCCAGCAAGCTCCACCCCTTTCAACGTGTGATACACACTCTCAAGGGCCTTGTGAATAGCCTCAAGCTCCGTCCCTTTCAACGTGTGATACACACTCTCTAGGGCCCTGTGAATAGCCGAGAATTCTTGAATTGTTGGTTCTCCTGCTGGGTACAGTATGAGCGCACCACACCCAGCAGTTTTTTCTCTCAGATTGGCAGAGCCGTCCTTGAACACTTTCACTGGTATACTTAAAAACATAGCCATGAAGTCAAGTGCAGCCATGGTCTCAAGGGCAGCCGCTTTCTGAACATGTTCAGCGCTACGCTTCGTCACTGCTGCATCAGCCATGGCCAGATGTATGGAGGGACATAAGGGTTCCGCATACGGCGGATTGGCTGTGATTAGTGTCAGATTTTCTCTATTGCAAGGAAGGTTGACTGTCTTCTCAAGCTCCACGACTTGATGTATAAATGAGGATCTCTTTAGTCGCCGACCCGATACCCAGTTGTCTTGCATCTGAACGACGGTTCCTTTTCGTTGAGATTGCCCTGTTTGCCTGGTCAATAGAGTGGATGGCGGAGGGGGCTGATATTACGCTATTTGGGTTTGGGGGGGGGGTATTATTTCGACTCCAGTATCAGTAAGAGAGGAATTACCTATTATTTATTTACAAATGCCAAACTCAGAAGACAAGACGCTGAAAGCTCTGCACCTTGCACGTGTGGAATGGACTCAATTTAGCCACCGGGATATATGCCTCACTGTCTATACCCTTACGCTCTTCATCCTCCCTAGAAGCCACTCCCTAAACAGAGTCCCTCCAGAACCCAGCCCCCTCCACATAAGCACACTCATGAAATTATGATTAAGTTTTCTTAATGTCCAGCCTCTACTTCCAAACATACATTCAACAGGAAATATCCATCCATGGAAGCAAGTCACTAATGACTGGGAGGGGGGGGGCGGGGGCCGGATTTACAGGCAGGCCGACTAGGCCGTGGGCTAGGGGCCCCGCGAAATAAGGGGCCCCAAAAAATAGGAGTAGTGTGAAGATCTGAGGCTGGACTTTGTAAGGTTCTTCTGTCGTAAATCCGCCCTTGGAAACCCTTGTAAAATAATACCATTCCTCCCCCTTGTTTTACCCCACAGTAACATAGCCCGAGTGACTTCCCTTGGTGTTATTGCATTCTTACACCAAGTAGCTCACGCAAAAGCGTGATTATGGAGTTTCTACCGCACACCGATAAACTTTGAGGGTAGAAGTGCAATAGCAAAAGTGATAATCATTGGATGGGAAAATATACAACATTTAAATCACCCAATTGAATCATCACTCAACTCGAATAAATAGCCAGAACAAGCAAGAATATGTCTTTTATGATCTGATCACTTGACTGCGGACGCTGGAAGGAACTAGACTTAGACCTTCATTAGCGTGATACATAACTGCAACCCAGGCTATTAGCAAGTATATGTCTTTTAAGATCTGATCACTTAATCCTAGACGCTGGAAGTACCTAGACTTAGGACTTCATTAACGTGATCATTAACTGCGACTTCTACCTGGAGTACTAGTGAGTACGCAACCATGATTTTGATATTATGTTATTGCACTTGTAATGTTCATATAGCAAATATTCAAACGTGTTTGATCATATTCTAATAATGCCTATATTACATTATATTGATATTACGCATTCTATTATTGCCTTTGCCGCGGGCTACGACACACCGCCATCACATCGTAGAGAGGGTAGGTTGTTGTTCCAACTCGCTCATGTCTCTTTTAACAAGAGGACATTATGTATACTATGTACCTGTAAATTTAATTGTTGTTAATGATTCAATGTCCCATACTTCATTAATTAAAATGTTTTGCTTGGTCCAACATTGTCGCGAAGCAACATATGCTTACGCCGACAATGATCAGACTTATAAATCCATCCACAAAATGGAGGTATATAATGTACAAGCTATGTCATTTTCCATACATCGATCTGAATTCGTTGCTGTTGGAACGGGACTTATCAGCGTATGACTATTCGCTTGGATACTTATCCATTCTATCATACTACCTTTAGCCTGGTTTCTATCACTGGACCGACTGACCTTGAAGCTGGAACTAGGGGATTGATTTGCATCCTACACCAAACTACCTGACGGCTACTAGGACTTCGAGATCCAAGGAATCTTACTACCCGATTCAGCTCTGGAGAGTCATCTTCCCCGTCGCAGAGATCCCACGGAATCTACGACTGAGAACTCCGCTTTCGCTACTCTACGCTTGTGATCCACCGAGATCATCCAAGAAATATATAAAGGCTAAGTCCACAAGGACTGAACATAATATCTTGAGCATTTATTATAATGATGATAACGTTAGTATGACAGTGACACTTGGAGTGCATTAATATATCTGTTTAATTAGAGGACATCTATTTTATGTATGTATATTAATCACCACGAGTGTATTACGGAGGAATTTGTAAATATAATTATTCAATAAATACTTGTAGTTATTTTCTCCTGTAACCAAGACTTCGTTTCAGTCTATACTATATGTATATAGGTAGGTTATTATGTCTGTGTGGTAATTTGGCTTAATTAAAGAAACCCTAGACAAAGTTCCAAGACGAGATCTCATACGAGAGATACTCCTCAATATTATAAGTCAGATCACCACAAGTAGTATGTAAAAAAAAATGTTTGAATTAAAAAATCTTAGCAATATCTTGTATTTTTCAAAATGGGGCCTCAAATTTGTTTTGGCCTAGGGCCCCTAAAATTGTAAATCCGGTCCGGGGAGGGGTGTGGGGCGAGAGAGAACGACATCATTCAAGTTGTAAAAAGTGGATTTATAAAGCATATATTATTTCCTAGTTTCCCACTATATGATATGAATAAGATAGTCATCGATATAAGAAACTTTGAAGTATTGAATCATTGAACCCCATAGACAACTCCATTTGACGGCTGCCAGGAAGGGCACAATGTCACGTCTGGGGGACTCAAAAAAAAAAAAAGATCCTGGTCCATTAATGAAGTCCGTCACGGTACCCGCTCCCAAACATTTTGTAACAACTTACCTGAAGGTAAAAACGAGGCCAACGCAGTGGTTCTCTAACTTTATGTGTTAGGGACCGGAGGTCATGGTTGATGTTTATAGCTTTTTGAAAACTCAACCAATCACTTTAGTTCGAGGGTAAATAGTGTGTCATGGCCACCCCGAGTAGTTTGTTATTTGATGCAAATTTTCCAATATTTGAACACACTGAAAATCGTTCAGAATTTTCTAGTGTCGGTTTTCGGGGGCACGTGTCCAAAGGCTGGGCTCAGAATGAGCTGGGCTCAGAATGAGCTGGGCTCAGAATGAGCTGGGCTCAGAATAGCTCATTCTGAGCTGGGCTCAGAATGAGCTGGGCTCAGAATGAGCTGGGTTCAGAATGAGCTGGGTTCAGAATGAGCGTCTGTCTTGTTCGCAATTCAACTAAAAAAACCTATGTCTCAAAGTACCTTCAATTTCGCTGTAGAAGAATATTCATAATTTTAAAATACATAGCTATTTACTATAGACAACTGGTTACTATAGACAGCTGGTTACTATAGACAGCTGGTTACTATAGACAGCTGGTTACTATAGACAGCTGGTTACTATAGACAGCTGGTTACTATAGACAGCTGGTTACTATAGACAGCTGGTTACTATAGACAGCTGGTTACTATAGACAGCTGGTTACTATAGACAGCTGGTTACTATAGACAGCTGGTTACTATAGACAGCTGGTTACTATTACTATAAACAACTGGTTCCTATGGACAGCTGGTTCCTATGGACAGCTGGTTCCTATGGACAGCTGGTTCCTATGGACAGCTGGTTACTATGGACAGCTGGTTACTATGGAAAGCTGGTTACTATGGAAAGCTGGTTACTATGGAAAGCTGGTTACTATGGACAGCTGGTTACTATGGACAGCTGGTTACTATGGACAGCTGGTTACTATGGACAACTGGTTACTATGGACAACTGGTTACTATGGACAACTGGTTACTATGGACAACTGGTTACTATGGACAACTGGTTACTATGGACAACTGGTTACTATAGAAAGCTGGTTACTAAAGAAAATACCAGTAACAAAACTAAGCATGTCTAATGATGAAAGCCAGATTGTTACCATAGTTTAAATGATACTGAACACTTTAGATTCGAGGTGTGTGTGTGGGGGGGGGGGGGTGCTTAAATCTGCGGGTCCGTTCTTACTGGTTTATTACACTCCGGCGCTGAGTGTAGACCGCAGTCTCGGTATCCACAGACGTTGTTGAACGAATGGCGCGGTCAACGATTTGAGAACTACTCGACATTGACTAGAGGAGGGCCGAGCCGTGTCAGGTAGATGTGTGCTATGTAACACCGGAGGACGTCACAGGCAGGTAACTTGGTTTATTTAACAAATTTGTTTCGTGTTTTGAGTGGTCAAGTTTTCGTTCGTTAGGATTTAATCAAGTTTTTATCAAGAATACCGTCGATACGCATAGCTTATAACACCATAAAATACCCTACAAACCGACTGTGTACATTAATATAGACAGTTCATTTAGGCTTACATACAATTGTACATATGTATAAGCACAACAAAGGCCGATAACTCATTAAACCAACATAGCTGACGACAGTTACATAATATATATTTAGGTCTGATTTATGAAATGGAAAAGGGCGCTATCTCTAAATAGGTTAATTAGGAGCATATATTATTTTTCGATTATCCAGATATAATTTAGATGGATCAAATAGAAGAACATATACCTAAGATCATTATTTTCAACGTAGTACCGGTATTACAGATGACACATTTTTCGTACTCCCTAAAATGGACACTGTGTATAGAACGAACAGAAAGAGAAACACTATATAGTATAGTTTTACATGGCTGAGATACTATAGAAGGATGACGAGGCATCCGTGATGTGACTGACGTGTCTGTAATAAGTCATATTGTCGGTGGAGTACACATTTCACAAATATGTACACACCGATGGTTGTACACGTCGCTGGCCATCAGTGAAGTGGTTCATTCATGTAAGTGCAGTGTGCAGTTGTGCATCATACTGACTACGTCGCTACAATATGTCTTTGGTAATATTTCCAATAGTACATTGAGATATACACTACATAAGGATATACAATGCATAGGGGTATACAGTTTATAGAGGTATACAGTACATATGGATATGCAGTACAAAGGGGTATACAGTTTATAGAGGTATACAGTACATAGCTGTATACAGTACATAGGGATCTATAGTACACAGGGGTAAACAGTACATAGAGATATAAAGTGCATAGGGATATACGGTACATAGGGGTATACAGTACATAGGTGTGTGCAATACATAGGGGTATACAGTAAATAGGGGTATAATACATATGGGTATCCAGTTCATAAGGGTATACAGTATACAGTCCCTTGGGATATACAGTACATAGGAGTATCCGGTAAATAATTGCATACAGTATATAGGGGTATACAGTACATAGAGTTATGCAGTACGTATGGATATACAGTACATATGTATATTCAGTACATATGGGTATACAGTACATAGGCGTATACAGTTTACAGTACATAGGGGTATACAGTACAAAGAGGTATAGGAAGATTTGAACCACCAGAATATATAATTAGGAAGATTTGAACCACCGGAACATATATTTAGCATTCGGTAATGCAAGAATCAGCCAAACACTGAGAGATTAAAATGTTTCCCAAATAAGTTACGTACCAAATTTTAGTTCCCTTACAGTACATCGAGTCCATGTAAACAGGCGCGGTACAGCGAGCTCATGAAAACAGGCGCGGTACAGCGAGTCCATGAAAACAGGCGCGGTACTGCGAGTCCATGAAAACATGCGTGGTATAGCGAGTCCATGAAAACAGGCGCGGTACAGCGAGTCCATGAAAACAGGCGCGGTACAGCGAGCTCATGAAAACAGGCGCGGTACTGCGAGTCCATGAAAACAGGCGCGGTACAGCGAGTCCATGAAAACAGGCGCGGTACAGCGAGTCCATGAAAACAGACGCGGTACAGCGAGTCCATGAAAACAGGCGCGGTACAGCAAGCTCATGAAAACAGAAGACTTGAACATGGTTGAACTGGTGTAATGCAGTGATTCATTGTAACAAGTTCTACTTTCATTACATGAAATCTCTCTACTTTCATTACACATCTTTCTACTTTCATTACATGACATCCTTCTCTCTCCGTCTAGAATGACCTACTGACATCATGTACAGCATGAAGGAGAAGAAACCAATAGTGTCCAGCCAGAGGAGTCGACTCAGCGACGACCTGGTGGTAGCCTCGCAATACGGCAACCTCCACAAAGTCACCCAACTTTTACAGGTGGGGGCCAGCGTTGACTACTGGCCCCGTGAAGTCCCGTCGGAAGCCAGCCTGGAGGAGTTCATCTTCCAGAGCCTGGCTCTCCACGCCGCATGCAGTCGCGGGCACTTTGAGGTGGTGCTCACCCTGTTCAACAACAGCCGTCGAAAAGACCACATCGACTACTGGCAGATTTTGTTGGAGACCTTACACAACGCCTGGAGCCTGCACGGGCCACCGAAGGTCAATGAGTCCGGAGCTATTTTCTCCCTGAACTTGGAGCGTTGCGTGCACGATGCGCTGTTCACGAGAAACGCTGACGTGAAGTTTCTAAAATATTTGATAGAATCCGGAGCAGACGTAAATGGCAAGTGTCGCTGTGGCCTGACGCCATTGGTCAGTTCCGTGTCCACGTCACACTGCAACATGGCTGTCGTACGCACACTCCTGGAGGCTGGTGCTGATCCAAACGTCCACAGCAGGGACAGGATGTCTGCATTAGCGATGGCCGCGAAGCATGGGAACATCCAGGCGATGGAAGTCTTGTTGAATTGCGGTAAGCAATAGTTCAGATGTGTGTGTACTGTTTGAGAGATTTGTATGACTGAGCCACAGTTCTTTGACTTTGAGGCTTGCGACAACTGAATGAGATGAGTTAATGACAATGCATGGTGTATGACAGCTTAATTTGATTTATGGTGAATTATAGCGGTATGTCATGTATGATAGCTGTATGTGATTTATGGTGTATGACAGATGTATGTTGTTGAGCATGTATAACTTTATGATATGTTGAATGAGTTATTGGGCAGAATCAGATCATCAACCAACACCCCGACCCTCCTCTACCCCCAAATCTTTTCTCTGCACAGGATCAAACCCCAGCATATCTACAACCGCCCGACAAAACAACCAAGCGTGCCACCCCCTGGTCTTCTCAGTGATCCGGGGAGACGTTGCTCAGGTACGACTCCTTCTCCGCTACAGACTCCACCCAGTGACCATGGTCCAGTACGTCGTCCACGCCCACCACAACTTCCCCTTCGACCTCGAGGATGTGGACTTCTTTGACAGGTCCATCTCACTTCTGCACCTGGCCCTGTACTGTAACAGGGTCGAGGTCGCCCGGCTGTTCCTCCACTTAAACTTTCTCTCAAGTTACGACGTCCACCGCCTGCCCAAAGATGTGTACTTCCACAAAAAACTGCTACAAGACCATTGCTCAGAGAAAACCCTCTCAGTTTTTGAACGTCTCCGCTCCAACCCCTGGTCTCTGTTCACGCTCAGCTTTCTGGTTGTTTCGGAGTCTGTCGGCTATGACAAGTTCCGAGATGTTAAATTGCGTCAACTTGGACTGCCAAACCCGCTTATAAACAAGTTGATGTTTTTAGACTCTTGACGGTATTTATAGATATTGTAAACAAAAATAATTCGTAACAAAAAAAGAAATGAAACATTTAATTACAAGTTTTAAAAATTAATTTAAGCTGAGTGATATTTTAAAATTTAAATCATGCACTCTGTTTCCATTGTCCATTGTATTAAAACATTTTTTAATGACTTGACAGTTGCTCATAAATTGTACATGTTCGAAATGGAGTTGATCTTTCCGATAATGGAATTGTCTGTGTTACCATACTTAGATCACTGTGTTTGTTATTTTATCTTTTTTCATTATGTGAATTTGTTTTTAAAGCACTGTACATAGAAGTTTCCAACACACTGATCCAATGACGACATCTGTCACTCAATATTGGTCATCATGGTTATCTCATTTAATACCCTTGGATTAGGTCAGTAGGACACACTTGGATTAGGTCAGTAGGACACACTTGGATTAGGTCAGTAGGACACACTTGGATTAGGTCAGTAGGACACACTTGGATTAGGTCAGTAGGACACACTTGGATTAGGTCAGTAGGACACACTTGGATTAGGTAAGTAGGACACACTTGGATTAGGTCAGTAGGACACACTTGGATTAGGTCAATAGGACACACTTGGATTAGGTCAGTAGGACACACTTGGATTAGGTCAGTAGGACACACTTGGATTAGGTCAGTAGGACACACTTGGATTAGGTCAGTAGGGCACACTTGGATTAGGTCAGTAGGGCACACTTGGATTATGTCAGTAGGACACACTTGGATTAGGTCCGTAGGACACACTTGGATTAGGTCCGTAGGACACACTTGGATTAGGTCAGTAGGACACACTTGGATTAGGTCCGTAGGACACACTTGGATTAGGTCAGTAGGACACACTTGGATTAGGTCAGTAGGACACACTTGGATTAGGTCAGTAGGACACACTTGGATTAGGTCAGTAGGACACACTTGGATTAGGTCAGTAGGGCACACTTGGATTAGGTCAGTAGGGCACACTTGGATTAGGTCAGTATTAGGACACTATAGAATTAGGCCAGTAGTAGGATGCACTTGAATTAGGTTAGTAGGACACCATTAGATTAGGTCAGCAGTAGGGCACACTTGGATTAGGTCAGCAGTAGGGCACACTTGGATTAGGTCAGCAGTAGGGCACACTTGGATTAGGTCAATAGTAGGACACCCTTGGATTTTTTCAGTGGTGCGACAAACTTGGATTTTATCAGTAGTGGGACACCCTTGGATTAGATCAAATGTTTCAAGTGCTCTAAGACAATAATATTAGAATGACAGTAAAACAAACAACGTGATATTTCTGTGATGTTGAAAAAATATTTGTACTTTGTACCAATATATAAGTTTACTAATATATAAGTTTTCTTATATATATATTATAAGCTTGCTAATATCTGAATTTGCAAATGTTTTTAAATGTACAAATATTTAAGTTTATTTATTTGCTTGATATCAGACAGTGTACATGTTACTGATTAATGGAAATAAATGCCCAAAGTCTTGTTTAAAAACAATATTTACAGCTACTGCACACTACACATTTATGAGCTTTAGTTGGTTGTTTTTTGTTGTTGTTTTTTCTCTAGCAGTTTACATACTTGATTATCTAGGCATTCAAATTTTTTCAAGATTCTTTTTAAAAAAATATTTCCACATAACATAATATATGTTTCCATTTACGAGTTGTTATATTAACAAACACCAAATCACTTTTTGAAAAGTATATTAGGTAAGGATCATAATCAATCAATATAAAGTACCACTTAATGATTGGCTGATCTTTTATCATTCAAAAGCCAGTGAAAATCAGATGAAACATTTTGGAAAATTTACTTTTGAAAAAAAAAAATGATTATCAAGTCATCATTGTTCAAAATTGATGATTAGTAAAAGCAACATCCATAAGCCAGATGGAAAAGTGTATTACCTTCAAGCAATTATGCCATTTTCTGATTATGTTTATTGATGCCTTCATTTATGTTGTTTTAAATGCTGCGGCTTATCGACTGGAGCAATAAATATTATACCCCAAAATTCACAGAGACATATAGTGGACATTCTTACAAAGAATTTATATTTAAATGTTATAGTTATTTGAAATTATTTTTGCTACATTTTAAATTTGATAGAATGTATTTAAGAAAGTTAAAATTGAAATAATGGAGAAAAATCAAGACAAGTCGTGTCTGTCGAATTCACTCTTAGAAGATTTCAAGGACCCGAACTAAATACAAAATGGCTATTGAGGTTTTGTTGGTTGATGTAATATTACAGATGGTTTCATGTGTACATTTGAAGTGTAGGGTAACACATATAGCATACAGTACCACATAGATCATACAGTACCACATATAGATTACAATACCACATACAGCATAGAGTACCACAAATAGCAGACAGTACCACAAATAGCAGACAGTACCACATATAGCTTACAATACCATGTATAGCATACAGTACTACGTATACATAAATTCTGTACATAAAATAAAATGCTTTCATTTAAATGAGAAATAAAATCTAAACTCACCCCGTAACCTATGACCTTTCCCCTGATATACTCTCTAACCAGAGGAACGGGTGTCCAGTAAACGCTGATAGCTGTACTGTTGTAAGTCTTGAGATGAACCTTTGTGGCTGCTCCTAGTGGCACTGTAACATTTTACAACACTTAAAAATAATAAACTTGAGATATACACATAAATAGTTACTGTAAAGTTTTAACCTACATAGTCACTGTAAAGCAGGCCATTAACTGCCTGTACTGCCCTCATAAAATAAAAATGCATTTCATAAATATGATTTTTTTTTTTAAAAAGTGATTGCAAACGTTGTGCAGTTAGAAGCTGTGCATGGAACTACTGCATGTAGAGCCCTTGAGGCAGTGTATCAAAACACCATAGAGTTGAACTCATCAGTGATGATCTATTAACATGGGAAATTCCTTCCTTGTAAACTTCAATATATTTTCATTTGTTGATGATTCACAGATTTCTAGTTAAGTTTTAAGTCTGGCATGCTGGACACATTAGGAAGTCTGGTCATTTATCTGACATGTAGGACACATATGGAAGTCTGGTCATTGTATCTGACATGTTGGACACAATAGGAAGTCTGGTCATTGTGTCTGACATGTTGGATGCATTAGGAAGTCGAGTCATTTTTTAATTATAAAATTTTCTTAGCTGCTTGATATATGTCAAATGAGGGTGCACATAATAGTTTTCCAGCTGCTTGCTGCAGTGACATATGGAGGGATGGAATTTTAGGCTAGGAAATTAGAGAAAACAAAGTATGGAAAAACCTGAAAAAAGGATGCAACAAAAAAACGCCTGTGTCTGCAAGAAGCCTTCTTCAGCGAACAAGCAACAATAAAAACAATATAAAGATAAACACTTAGCTGCAATGAAATAATGCAACTTACTTAAGATATAGATTCAGGGGAAATAATTCAACTTACTATCCGCTTGTGACATAATGACAAAAATGGTAGAGTTTGGGCCTTGACCTAAGCTGTTAAAAGCTGCCATTTTGATTTCATACTGCAGGTAGTAATTGTCCACGCCTATGAGGGCAGAAAATTTGTTCTCGTGCCCACCAACTGTTCCCTGAAACAAAGTAATCTTCCTTTTTATTCAGTCAAAGCGATAAAACCATTGCGTCACAAAAATACTAGGGGCTTTCATTGAAAGCATCAATAAATATATTGAAATAAAATTAATACAAATTTGAATCTTTGTTCAAAATAAAAGAAGTTAAAGCTATATACTACCATGCTCCACTTTGTTTCGGTGACCATGGTGGCTTTTTGTCTGTAATAAACTGTGTAGCCAGTAGCCTCCCCTGTAAGATCTTCCTGGTCCAAGAGCTAAAATTAGAAGAAATAAAGTTACTATTCGACTCATCCAAAGATGGATGCTGAACTCATCCAAACATGGATGCTGAAGGTAAATTCTATGAAATAGTTGGTTCATCCAAACATGATGCTGAAGGTAAAGTATATGAATAAGTTGACTCATCCAAAGATGGATGCTGAAGGTAAAGTCTATGAAATAGTTGACTCATCCAAACATGATGCTGAAGGTAAAGTCTATGAAATAGTTGACTCATCCAAACATGATGCTGAAGGTAAAGTCTATGAAATAGTCGATTCATCCAAACATGATGCTGAAGGTAAAGTCTATGAAATAGTTGACTCATCCAAACATGGATGCTGAAGGTAAAGTCTATGAAATAGTTGACTCATCCAAACATGATGCTGAAGGTAAAGTCTATGAAATAGTTGACTCATCCAAACATGATGCTGAAGGTAAAGTCTATGAAATAGTTGACTCATCCAAACATGGATGCTGAAGGTAAAGTCTATGAAATAGTTTCATATATTTAAAATAAAACCCACTAAATAGCTAGCCTTTGATTGGTCGCCTTTGATTGGTCGGTAGCACTCCAAATAATTTTAGTTTAATCTTCACAATTATCAATTTTTGTATATCGTTGGATTTAGTATGCCCTATACTACATTCAATGGACAACAATCCGACAATCATTACAGAAACATTTTATTGACTTATTTAAACACCACTTGCATGCCATGTGTACACTAATTACATCCCCACCACTAACATCCCATGTACTCAACACCTACATCTCATGTGCACAACACCTACATCTCATGTGCACAACACTTACATTTCATATACAAAACACTTACATCTAATAAGCACAACTTTTACATCACATATGTACACGACTTACATCCCATATACACTAAACTACATCTCATATTTACAACACTTACATATCATATGCACAACACTAATATACCATGGGCACACCACTTACATCCCATGTGCACACCACTTACATCCCATGTGCACACCACTTACATCCCATTCAATAGCCAGAGTGCCAACAGGTCCATAGCTCTCTCTGATTTCACCAACAGATACAACTGGAGCAGCATCTGCAATTTTGTACAGGGCTGTGGGCAAGAGAAGATAACACCATAAATAATGACATGTTTAGGTAATCCATTATTAATCTTTACAATCTAGCATCCTTCCCACAGAAACACATTGAAACCATTTACACTACCCACATCACAATACATTTGTCATTGCAAATAGATGTACGTTTTACAGGTTATTTTAATTATGTTTTAATATTGCTATCACCTCAATCCCTGGCTTGGTACTGAAGCCCTAAGTCAGTGGTTCTCAACCTTCCTAATGCCCCAAACCTTTGATACATCTCCTCAAGCTGCAGCGATCTCCAACCACAAAATTATTTTTGGTGCTACTCCATAACTGTAAAATATATATGTTTTCCGATGGTCTTAGGCGACCCCTGGGAAAGGGTCATTCGACCCCCAAAGGGTCGCAACCCACAGGTTGAGAACCACTGCCCTAAGTAATAGGAAGATGAAAGAATAACCATTGGAACAACTCTCTCTTTACTAATTTTAGAACATCACTTGGGTCAGTGAGACCCTAGCCCTACGTTGCACTGTCTTAGGCATACACTAATTGTCAGGTCCGCTCAGGTAATACCGATTTCATTTACATCTCAGGACACAACTATTTCATTTACATCTCAGGACACACTTATTTCATTTACATCTCAGGACACACTTATTTCATTTACATCTCAGGACACACTTATTTCATTGACATCTCAGGACACACTTATTTCATTGACATCTCAGGACACACTTATTTCATTTACATCTCAGGACACACTTATTTCATTTACATCTCAGGACACACTTATTTCATTTACATCTCAGGACACACTTATTTCATTGACATCTCAGGACACTCTTATTTCATTGACATCTCAGGACACACTTATTTCATTTACATCTCAGGACACACTTATTTCATTGACATCTCAGGACACAATTATTTCATTTACATCTCAGGCCACACTTATTTCATTTACATCTCAGGACACACTTATTTCATTGACATCTCAGGACACACTTATTTCATTGACACCTCAGGACACTTATGTCATTGACATCTCAGGACACACTTATTTCATTGACATCTCAGGACACACTTATTTCATTGACATCTTGAGACCACACTTATTAACTCACTTGAAGGCATGGATGCAGGGCCTGCACCGTATCTGTTGAAAGCTATGACCCTGAATCTGTAGGATGAGCCTGGTTTGAGATCACTGACTGTGCACAAACACCAACCGTTGTTTCTGTGATCAACGGCCTGTGGATATGTGACATCTGGAGGTAGACAACACAAAATATCTCTAACTTATTTGATCTTGTTTTCAAATACTGTCTTAACATCTCTGACTTATTTGATCTTTTTGAGAATAGTGTCTTAACATCTCTGACTAATTTGATCTTGTTTAGAATAGTGTCTTAACATCTCTGACTTATTTGATCTTGTTGAGAATAGTGTCTTAACATCTCTGACTTATTTGATCTTGATTAGAATAGTGTCTTAACATCTCTGACTTATTTGATCTTGTTGAGAATAGTGTCTTAACATCTCTGACTTATTTGATCTTGTTGAGAATAGTGTCTTAACATCTCTGACTTATTTGATCTTGTTGAGAATAGTGTCTTAACTTCTCTGACTTATTTGATCTTGTTTAGAATACTGTCTGACTTCCATTTATCGCATGGTCCAATCTCATTACTTCATTTCTACCATAACTATTTCCTCTATTTTCCCCAGATTCTTAGTCCAAGAGAAAAAACTAATCTAAACAATCGACAGCATGGACTCTTAATTAAGGACTGCCATTTTTATTGTTGCTTGGAATTGGAACAGAGTGTAGTTGATTATTAGGAGCAGAGTGTAGTTGAGTATTAGGAACAGAGTGTAGTTGAGTATTAGGAACAGAGTGTAGTTGAGTATTGGAAGCAGAGTGTGGTTGAGTATTGGAAGCAGATTGTAGTTGAGTATTCGGAACAGAGTGTAGTTGAGTATTAGGAACAGAGTGTAGTTGAGTATTAGGAACAGAGTGTAGTTGAGTATTGGAAGCAGAATGTAGTTGAATATTAGGAACAGAGTGTAGTTGAGTATTAGGAAAAGCGTGTAGTTGAGTATTAGGAACAGAGTGTAGTTGAGTATTAGGAACAGAGTGGAGTTGAGTATTAGGAACAGAGTGTAGTTGAGTATTAGGAACAGCATGTAGTTGAGTATTAGGAACAGAGTGTAGTTGAGTATTAGGAACAGAGTATAGTTGAGTATTAGGAACAGAGTGTAGTTGAGTATTAGGAACAGCGTGTAGTTGAGTATTAGGAACAGAGTGGAGTTGAGTATTAGGAACAGAGTGTAGTTGAGTATTAGGAACAGAGTGGAGTTGAGTATTAGGAACAGAGTGTAGTTGAGTATTAGGAACAGAGTGGAGTTGAGTATTAGGAACAGAGTCTAGTTGAGTATTAGGAACAGAGTGTAGTTGATTATTAGGAACAGAGTGCAGTTGAGTATTGAGAACAGAGTGTAGTTGAGTATTAGGAACAGAGTGTAGTTGAGTATTGGGAGCAGATTGTAGTTGATTGTTAGGAGCGGAGTATAGTTGAGGATTAGGATTTGGTATAAGGATACAGAAGGATATAATGCAAAATTGTTGTTTTTTTATAAATTTGTTTCAATCTAATAACATTAAAATGATCTGTATTTTTAACACAACTTTATAGAATCATGAAAAATCTGGCACATTCAAGTCAACACAAGACAAACTGGCACAAACCATCTTTGAGAACTCTCCACACCAGGTTAAAGTCTGTGTTGAACTCAATTTGAAACTTCGTAATGTCCCCCATATTGGTTGGACCCATCATCCACTTCAAGGTCACAGTTCGGTTATCCACCTTGGCAATGACCCCGCCTGATTCTCCTGGTGGACCTGTAAAAAGAAAAAAACTAGTGATGCCACTGACACCAACACTAGTGATGCCACTGACACCAACACTAGTGATGCCACTGATACCAACACTAGTGATGCCATTGACACCAACCCTAGTGACACCAACCCTAGTGACACCCACCCTAGTGATGCCACTGACACCAACCCTAGTGACACCAACCCTAGTGACACCAACCCTAGTGACGCCAATGACACCAACCCTAGTGATGCCATTGACACCAACCCTAGTGACACCAACCCTAGTGACGCCACTGACATCAACCCTAGTGATGCCACTGACACCAACTCTAGTGATGCCACTGACACCAACCATAGTGACGCCACTGACACAAACTCTAGTGATGCCACTGACACCAACCCTAGTGATGCCACTGACACCAACACTAGTGATGCCATTGACACCAACCCTAGTGACACCAACCCTAGTGACGCCACTGACACCAAGCCTAGTGATGCCACTGACACCAACTCTAGTGATGCCACTGACACCAACCCTAGTGATGCCACTGACACCAACACTAGTGATGCCATTGACACCAACACTAGTGACACCAACCCTAGTGACGCCACTGACACCAACCCTAGTGACACCAACCCTAGTGACGCCACTGACACCAACCCTAGTGATGCCACTGACACCAACTCTAGTGATGCCACTGACACCAACCCTAGTGATGCCACTGACACCAACACTAGTGATGCCATTGACACCAACACTAGTGACACCAACCCTAGTGACGCCACTGACACCAACCCTAGTGATGCCACTGACACCAACCCTAGTGACGCCACTGACATCAAACCTAGTGACACCAACCCTAGTGACACAACTGACACTAACCCTAGTGATGCCACTGCATGGAAGTATTTGTTGAAACATGTAGTCATTGGGTAATGGTTGAGTAATGTTTTCCTGTGTAGATAGTAGATGCTACTGAACACAGTTGTGTAGTCTAACCTAACACACAAACATGAGTGAATATTACTGAGCACAGTTGTGTAGTCTAACCTAACACACCAACATGAGTGAATGTTACTGAGCACAGTTGTGTAGTCTAACCTAACACACCAACATGAGTGAATGTTACTGAGCACAGTTGTGTAGTCTAACCTAACACACCAACATGAGTGAATGTTACTGAACACAGTTGTGTAGTCTAACCTAACACATCAACATGAGTGAATGTTACTGAACACAGTTGTGTAGTCTAACCTAACACACCAACATGAGTGAATGTTACTGAACACAGGTGTGTAGTCTAACCTAACACACCAACATGAGTGAATGTTACTGAGCACAGTTGTGTAGTCTAACCTAACACACCAACATGAGTGAATGTTACTGAACACAGTTGTGTAGTCTAACCTAACACACCAACATGCGTGAATGTTACTGAACACAGTTGTGTAGTCTAACCTAACACACCAACATGAGTGAATGTTACTGAACACAGTTGTGTAGTCTAACCTAACACACCAACATGAGTGAATGTTATTGAGCACAGTTGTGTAGTCTAACCTAACACACCAACATGAGTGAATGTTACTGAACACAGTTGTGTAGTCTAACCTAACACACCAACATGAGTGAATGTTACTGAGCACAGCTGTGTAGTCTAACCTAACACACCAACATGAGTGAATGTTACTGAACACAGTTGTGTAGTATAACCTAACACACAAACATGAGTGAATGTTACTGAGCACAGTTGTGTAGTCTAACCTAACACACCAACATGAGTGAATGTTACTGAGCACAGTTGTGTAGTCTAACCTAACACACCAACATGAGTGAATGTTACTGAGCACAGTTGTGTAGTCTAACCTAACACACCAACATGAGTGAATGTTACTGAGCACAGTTGTGTAGTCTAACCTAACACACGAACATGAGTGAATGTTACTGAGCACAGTTGTGTAGTCTAACCTAACACACAAACATGAGTGAATGTTACTGAACACAGTTGTGTAGTCTAACCTAACAAACCAACATGAGTGAATGTTACTGAACACAGTTGTGTAGTCTAACCTAACACACCAACATGAGTGAATGTTACTGAACACAGTTGTGTAGTCTAACCTAACACACCAACATGAGTGAATGTTACTGAGCACAGTTGTGTAGTCTAACCTAACACACCAACATGAGTGAATGTTACTGAGCACAGTTGTGTAGTCTAACCTAACACACCAACATGAGTGAATGTTACTGAACACAGTTGTGTAGTCTAACCTAACACACCAACATGAGTGAATGTTACTGAACACAGTTGTGTAGTCTAACCTAACACACCAACATGAGTGAATGTTACTGAACACAGTTGTGTAGTCTAACATAACACACCAACATGAGTGAATGTTACTGAACACAGTTGTGTAGTATAACCTAACACACCAACATGAGTGAATTTTACTGAACACAGTTGTGTAGTCTAACCTAACACACCAACATGAGTGAATGTTACTGAACACAGTTGTGTAGTCTAACCTAACACACCAACATGAGTGAATGTTACTGAACACAGTTGTGTAGTCTAACCTAACACACCAACATGAGTGAATGTTACTGAGCACAGTTGTGTAGTCTAACCTAACACACCAACATGAGTGAATGTTACTGAGCACAGTTGTGTAGTCTAACCTAACACACCAACATGAGTGAATGTTACTGAACACAGTTGTGTAGTCTAACCTAACACACCAACATGAGTGAATGTTACTGAACACAGTTGTGTAGTCTAACCTAACACACCAACATGAGTGAATGTTACTGAACACAGTTGTGTAGTCTAACATAACACACCAACATGAGTGAATGTTACTGAACACAGTTGTGTAGTATAACCTAACACACCAACATGAGTGAATTTTACTGAACACAGTTGTGTAGTCTAACCTAACACACCAACATGAGTGAATGTTACTGAACACAGTTGTGTAGTCTAACCTAACACACCAACATGAGTGAATGTTACTGAACACAGTTGTGTAGTCTAACCTAACACACCAACATGAGTGAATGTTACTGAACACAGTTGTGTAGTATAACCTAACACACCAACATGAGTGAATGTTACTGAACACAGTTGTGTAGTCTAACCTAACACACCAACATGAGTGAATGTTACTGAACACAGTTGTGTAGTCTAACCTAACACACCAACATGAGTGAATGTTACTGAGCACAGTTGTGTAGTCTAACCTAACACACCAACATGAGTGAATGTTACTGAGCACAGTTGTGTAGTCTAACCTAACACACCAACATGAGTGAATGTTACTGAGCACAGTTGTGTAGTCTAACCTAACACACCAACATGAGTGAATGTTACTGAGCACAGTTGTGTAGTCTAACCTAACACACCAACATGAGTGAATGTTACTGAGCACAGTTGTGTAGTCTAACCTAACACACAAACATGAGTGAATGTTACTGAACACAGTTGTGTAGTCTAACCTAACACACCAACATGAGTGAATGTTACTGAACACAGTTGTGTAGTCTAACCTAACACACCAACATGAGTGAATGTTACTGAGCACAGTTGTGTAGTCTAACCTAACACACCAACATGAGTGAATGTTACTGAGCACAGTTGTGTAGTCTAACCTAACACACCAACATGAGTGAATGTTACTGAACACAGTTGTGTAGTCTAACCTAACACACCAACATGAGTGAATGTTACTGAACACAGTTGTGTAGTCTAACCTAACACACCAACATGAGTGAATGTTACTGAACACAGTTGTGTAGTCTAACATAACACACCAACATGAGTGAATGTTACTGAACACAGTTGTGTAGTATAACCTAACACACCAACATGAGTGAATTTTACTGAACACAGTTGTGTAGTCTAACCTAACACACCAACATGAGTGAATGTTACTGAACACAGTTGTGTAGTCTAACCTAACACACCAACATGAGTGAATGTTACTGAACACAGTTGTGTAGTCTAACCTAACACACCAACATGAGTGAATGTTACTGAGCACAGTTGTGTAGTCTAACCTAACACACCAACATGAGTGAATGTTACTGAGCACAGTTGTGTAGTCTAACCTAACACACCAACATGAGTGAATGTTACTGAACACAGTTGTGTAGTCTAACCTAACACACCAACATGAGTGAATGTTACTGAACACAGTTGTGTAGTCTAACCTAACACACCAACATGAGTGAATGTTACTGAACACAGTTGTGTAGTCTAACATAACACACCAACATGAGTGAATGTTACTGAACACAGTTGTGTAGTATAACCTAACACACCAACATGAGTGAATTTTACTGAACACAGTTGTGTAGTCTAACCTAACACACCAACATGAGTGAATGTTACTGAACACAGTTGTGTAGTCTAACCTAACACACCAACATGAGTGAATGTTACTGAACACAGTTGTGTAGTCTAACCTAACACACCAACATGAGTGAATGTTACTGAACACAGTTGTGTAGTCTAACCTAACACACCAACATGAGTGAATGTTACTGAACACAGTTGTGTAGTATAACCTAACACACCAACATGAGTGAATGTTACTGAACACAGTTGTGTAGTCTAACCTAACACACCAACATGAGTGAATGTTACTGAACACAGTTGTGTAGTCTAACCTAACACACCAACATGAGTGAATGTTACTGAACACAGTTGTGTAGTCTAACCTAACACACCAACATGAGTGAATGTTACTGAACACAGTTGTTTAGCCAACTTAACACACCAACATGGGTGAATGTTACTGAGCACAGTGTGTAGTCTAACCTAACACACCAACATGAGTGAATGCTAACCTAACAAACAAACAAGTTACCATAGACGTGTAGGTAAGCTGTATGTCTAACAACATCATCAACAGTAACAGCTGAACACCCGTAAAGTCCCGTATGCTTGACTTGGGCATTGGTAATGTACAGGCCTGATGATGAGCCCCTTTTTGCCTGAAAGAGGAAAGTAGGGAATACGTGAGAAACAGTTGAAATGGGGAATACTTGAGAAACATTTTAAACATTTATGCTTATAAAAATATGGATAAGTAAATCAGCATTGCTGATGCTAGCCAACCCAAATAATCATTTAAATCGACTTATGACATTTCACTTAAAAATAAATGTTTGTACAGCTGGCCGTGAAAAGCCACAACAGTCCATTATTTTTTACAAGACGATGAATGCAGAGCTGTCATTAGAAGGCCACATGTACCACAAAATGTACATCACAAACAACAGAGGCATTAAACTTACAACTTATGAGACCTGTCACATGCATGTCTTAACGATACTGAATTAAAATGAGACAGAATAATGACAATCAATAATAATGACATTGAATTATGACAACAATAAATTATGTCAACAATGAATTATGACAACAATAAATTATGTCAACAATAAATTATGTCAACAATGAATTAGACTATGACAAAAATGAATTATGTCAACAATAAATTAAGTCAACAATGAATTATGTCAACAATAAATTATGTTAACAATGAATTAGACTATGACAACAATGAATTATGTCAACAATAAATTATGTCAACAATGAATTATGTCAACAATAAATTATGTCAACAATGAATTATGTCAACAATAAATTATGTCAACAATGAATTAGAAAGTTTGACATAGAAAGTCTAGAACCAACCATTATGTAGCTAGGGTCCAACTGCAGGTCAATCTTCCTCCCATTGAGATCCCAGATGTAGACCAGGTCCTTGTACCTGGCATCATAAGATGCCTGGCATTCCAGAAAAGCTGTCCCGTTGACTTCAACAACAGTGTCCGATGGAGAAATCGACATAACTGTCCGAGCTGGTAAAGTAAAAAAAAAGTTAAAAATTTTCCAGTCAACAAAGCAGTAGGTAAAATATGTTTTACATGACATTATTTTTTTTGTGTAAAAAAAAAACAAACTATATCTTGAACAGAGATTCAGAAAACATCCGGGTTGTGTAAGAATCAGCAATTGTGTGGATGATGTTTTAAGTCAGGAATTAGCTCCCTTCCTTACTATTCCATATAAGAAGATATTTCGCTGGCGTACATGTGCATGTCACGCAAAGTTGCATAGCAGATAGGATGAAGTTGTCACATTTTGATAAACCAAATGTCACAGGTAGTTATAAACTAGACCCACCAACAACAGAAAGTAGCCCTGAACTGTTGGCAGAGCCAAGGTCATTGGTTGCAGTGCACTGGTACAGCCCTCCGTCACTCACTTGTAACTGTCTGATCATCAAATTGCCATTAGACAGCTCAAGTATCCTACCATCAGGACCTGTCACCAATTGAAAAACAGAAATTATTTTAACTTTAATCCTAACATAAAACCCTTTAAGACAGTGGTTCTCAACCTGTGGGTTGTGACACCCCCCACCCCCTGCATTAGACCATATGAAAACACATATTTATGAAGTAGCCTCGAAAATAGTTTTATGGTTGGGGGTCACAACAACATGAGGAACTGTATTAAAGGGCCCCGGCATTAGGAAGATTGAGAACCACTGCATCAAGAGGTCAGTTGCTGACATAGAGACACAGATCCAAAGGAAAGTCTCCAAGGCAACAGTGGCAAAGACTTGACCATAACACTATAATGAACATGTTAACCTGAGACTCACCCTCTGCTACTGAAACTGCCGAGCCATCTTTTGTCCATGTTATGGCTGCAGCAGGTGCAGACTCAGGCTGGCACACCAGAGTTACTGCCCCTCCTTCTGTGCCCATCTGATAGGGATTTAACGGACGCCTGGCGAATGAAGGCCTGAAAGCTTGAACAGAGATAAGCTGAATGTGAATTGTGAATATGATGAAATAAATGGGCTTAAAAGATATCAACTAATTGTGTGTGTGTGTGTGTGAATGTGATGAAATGATTGTATTTTTTAAAATATGAAAACTAAGTGTAAAATGGAAATGGAATGAAAATGCGTAAGTATTTATTCAAAATGGGATAATTCATTAACATTTCCAAAATATGCTAAATTTCTTCACTGCATTGAATTGTTACCTAGGACCCTGAGTTGTGCCGTGCTGATGCTGGTGCCGTGTAAGTTTGTGGCGGCACATTGGTACATTCCCTGGTGTTTAGTCGGGTCGGCCTTGGCGATCCTCAGAATATTAGCATGCACCTGTGGTCATTCCGATAAATATCAATGTATTGAGGTCGAATGTTTGTGTATTACAATAATGATCAAATAGTGAGAGATAATATAAACAGCTGGTGCAAAAAATATATTCAGGGAAAGCCCATCTAGTTAAATTATAATCTTTTGTGTGGTGCTACACACCAGTGCTACATTTCCTTGCTACAATCATATCAGAGGCAATACGTCAGTGCTACATTTCCTTGCTACAGTCATATCAGAGGCAACACACAAGTGCTAAATTTCCTTTCTACAATCATATCAGAGGCAACACGCCAGTGATATATTACTTTCCTACAGTCACATAAGTCAGGGTAAGATCCAGATAAAAAACATGAGTAATACAGTGCTGTGCATTTAATGCAATTCCTTTGAGTGAGGAGCATACATAAGAGCACTCTTGACATTTCCCTTTTAGTATTTGATACGTTTTTCACCAGTTGTGCACTTCTTGATATGTACTTAGCTCAATGGGACATCAGGAACAGGTACAGTGAAAAATGCAGCAATGTATGTGCCTAGTGTTCCATTTTTGGAACACCTCATAACAAGACAATGAGATACGATATAACATTTGACTCTTCAAATTTTCATTTTGTTAATATTTTTAGTTACCCAGTATGAATTTCATACACACAAAAAAAGTAAAAATTAAAATTTCCGACATAAATGGGTTAATATATAATACTAGCTTGACAAGTCCATATAATACTAGCTTGACAAGTCTATATAATACTAGCTTGACAAGTCTATATAATACTAGCTTGAAAAGTCTATATAATACTAGCTTGACAAGTGAACAAAATAAAGCAGATGTCATTGAATTAAAAGAATCGAGTTGGACAATGGATTAAAACAAATTGGTTTTACAGTGGATTAATGGATACCAGTTATTAAAAGAATTTCAGATATTTTTTTTTACATAAATAAAGTTTTACCTTACTTATATACAGTGCACGGAATATTTGTATCTTAATCAGGTAAAATTATGTTTATTCTCTTAATACCTCAACATCTCCATCGATGTTGACCAGTGGCCTGCTGTTTTTATACCAGGTGTATGTTGGTTTGGGAATACCCAGTGTTTCACAAGGCCAAACCAGTTCATGTCCAATGTCAATGTGTTGGTCTTTTAGTGGAAAGGTGAAAAATGGCTTGGCTGTCAGAAGAATTAAAAAAACAACAACAAATGGTTTGAGAAGTAGATCTCAATTTTAAATTTATCAGTAATCGTTCTTTTTTCCTTTCTCCCCTTTTTCTGCCTCTTTCATACAATTTCATACTCTGTTTTTTTAAGTGCAACAATTTAAATTTACTTTGTCAACTGAAAACATAAACAATTTCAGTTACCTTAAACAAAAGCAAAAATTACCTTCTATTACCAAACTTAAATTTTTCTCGGCAACAACACCACCGGCTCGTTCCACTTTGCAGGTATAATTTCCAGAATCCTCAAGCTGGACATTTGGCAGAGTAATGACCCGGTCGTGTTCAGAGTACTGCGCCTTGCTGGGCACATGTCCATTGTCTCGTTGCCAGGAATAAAATAATGGCAACCTGCAAAGAAGAAAATTTTTAATTTGCTATATCACTGCAACTTGTATCATTGCATCTTGTATCACCGCAACTTGTATCACTGCAACTTGTATCATTGCATCTTGTATCACTGCAACTTGTATCATTGCATCTTTTATCACTGCAACTTGTATCATTGCATCTTGTATCACTGCAACTTGTAACATTGCATCTTGTATCACTGCAACTTGTATCATTGCATCTTGTATCACAGCAACTTGTATCATTGCATCTTGTATCACTGCAACTTGTATCATTGCATCTTGTATCACTGCAACTTGTATCATTGCATATTGTATCACTGCATTTGTAACATTACATCTTGTATCACTGCAACTTGTATCATTGCAACTTGTATCACTGCAACTTGTATCATTACATCTTGTATCACTGCAACTTGTATCATTTCATCTTGTACCACTGCAACTTGTATCATTGCATCTTGTATCACTGCAAATTGTTTTTTCAACAGATTACGTCATGTCAACCATTCACTTCACTTGTATTATAATTACAATCCTGTTATATTATAGAAACTTGTTACATCATAGCAAGTTATGGTAGAAATACAACCAAGTTATTGTAGAAATACAACCAAGTTATATTTATAAATATTGTCCAATGAGCATTAATTAATAAATCGTCTGATGAAACATAAAAATTGTTTTTTCGAAACTAAACCATCAATGATTTTGTCTGGTATCTTTAAATTGGTTTTGTAATACTCTAAGACAGTGGTTCTCAACCTTCCTAATGCCACGACCCTTTAATACAGTTCCTCATGTTGTCGCGACCCCCAACTACAAAATTATTTTTGTTGCTACTTCATAACTATGTTTTGGGATGGTCTTAGGCGACCCCCGGTAAAGGGTCATTCAACCCCCAAAGGGGTCGTGACCCACAGGTTGAGAACCGCCGCTCTAAGAAAACAGCTTAAACATTCATGAATAAATGAAGTCACCTACTTGCCATATGCAAAGCATTCTAGTGTTAGAGTTTCACCTCTCAAGGATGGAGTAGGGAACACAGCCGGGAAATCGTTGTGAATCTCTGGACCATGTTCAATTGGAGCTGTTTAAGATTGGGATCAAATTGGCCATATGTTTAACTTAGGGAAATTTCAGATCCCCAAATTTTTTAATAATAAGTCAAAGAACTCAAAACCCTTGTATACAAAGAGAATTAATGATTTTTAAACTAAAGATGGTCTTCAAAAGTTCTTGAATTCATACCTGTCTTAAAGAATTATAATTTAAAAACAGCTGAATTGTCATAATATAACAGTCTTGTCATTATATAACAGTCTTGTCATTATATAACAGTTGTGTCATTATAATGGTTTAAGAAAATTAATTAAAAAAATTTAAACTCTTGATCTGCCATGTATAATTTTTTTTAATATTAAAAAAAGTATTTGAAATTGTAAAACTTAGTCGTGTGCCACCGTGGATGAAACTTAGTCATGAGTGGGTTTTGTTGAAACTTAGTCATGAGTGGGTTTTGTTGAAACTTAGTGAGTGTGTCTCACCATGGGTTTCGATAATCTCTCATTATCACCTCCCTTTTAACCCAACAGGAGCAGGTTTGAATACCATTTAACTTGAAAGCAGAGGGCAAAGCAAAATAATGGCATCAGTATTACAATAGCACTTACAATCTCCAACAATGGCATCAGTATTACATTAGCACTTACAATCTTCAACAATGGCATCAGTATTACAATAGCACTTACAATCTCCAACAATGGCATCAGTATTACAATAGCACTTACAATCTTCAACAATGGCATCAGTATTACAATAGCACTTACAATCTTCAACAATGGCATCATTATTACAATAGCACTTACAATCTTCAACAATGGCATCAGTATTACAATAGCACTTACAATCTTCAACAATGGCATCAGTATTACAATAGCACTTACAATCTTCAACAATGGCATCAGTATTACAATAGCACTTACAATCTCCAACAATGGCATCAGTATTACAATAGCACTTACAATCTTCAACAATGACATCAGTATTACAATAGCACTTACAATCTTCAACAATGACATCAGTATTACAATAGCACTTACAATCTCCAACAATGGCATCAGTATTACAATAGCACTTACAATCTTCAACAATGGCATCAGTATTACAATAGCACTTACAATCTTCAACAATGACATCAGTATTACAATAGCACTTACAATCTTCAACAATGGCATCAGTATTACAATAGCACTTACAATCTCCAACAATGGCATCAGTATTACAATAGCACTTACAATCTTCAACAATGGCATCAGTATTACAATAGCACTTACAATCTCCAACAATGGCATCAGTATTACAATAGCACTTACAATCTTCAACAATGGCATCAGTATTACAATAGCCTTTACAATCTCCAACAATGGCATCATTATTACAATAGCACTTACAATCTCCAACAATGGCATCAGCATAAAATTAGCCTTTACAATCTTCAACAATGGCATCAGTATTACAATAGCACTTACAATCTCCAACAATAACAAGTTCTGTTCCAAGGCTTGTCTTGCTTGGCGCCTGGGCAGGAAACAGGTCCTGTCCTGGCAGTGGCATCAATGTCACAAAGCAGTGATAGAAGCCTGACAGTGTAAAAAATCAAATTCAAATTCATTTAAGAAATAATTAATTAAAAGGGTGAGTAAAATTTTGGCAACTACACGATTAATGATAATAATAATAACTAATATTATCAATTATTTCTACAGTTCTGGGTTATCATCACTGCCGAGTATTAAGAGTAGGTCAGTCGGTCACAATGTGGTAGAACTTGTTAATGAAACTCAAAAGTGTGGGAGGGGGGAGAGAGAGCGCAGAGAATAAGAGTGCATCCTGATGGGCAATCAGGGCGGAAAAGATCCATTCAAGGAATCATATAATAAGATTTGTGTGTAATTTAATTAGCTACTGAATTTGATGGCACTTCTCGTAATACTGCCTTGGGCATATGGATTCTTATTTGTTTTATATTTTTTAAATGTTTTTACCTTTTCTTATAGAATGTTTCCAGACTAATACTGTGGCCAGAAGATTGGTTATTAAAGAGAGGCCTTACTACCAAAGAGGGAAATACTTGTTCAAAATAAATCGATTAAGGCATATGTAGGCAACAGCACAACATTTGATCAAAGGTGCCACGTAGATCAGATTCACATCGCATTGTTTACTTCCTGTGGTGACTTAGTGAACAAGCTTCAGCATTGCATTGCTTTTCACTATTTCACCATTGCTTTACATAATTCTGATTATATTGTTCAGTCTTTTTTCCAAGAGTTTCAATTTACTGCCATTATTTATAAAAAATTGTGCTTGAGTAATAGATTTAATAGCCCTTACCTGTGTCAGGTGCAGATATGTTTGCATTTCAGTTAATAGCCCATACCTGCGTCAGGTGCAGATGTTTCAGATAAATAGAATTTCCCATTCAGTGAGCCAAATTGATGAGGGTGCAGATCAGTGCGGAGAAAGTTGGGACCTCCACCTTCTTTGTACCACTTCACATTTACAGCTGTGCAACAAAAAATGTACCAAACATTTAGCAAATTTTAGAACAGAATCTACAGCAAATTAACAAAATATTAACAAAAATATGATCCACCATTGTAATAAAACTAATTTATTTTTGATGTTGTCAGAATTTGTTGTTTTGTTCAATTCTCTGTTTGAAATTCAATCTGACTTTGCTTTATTTGTTAGTGACAAAAATAAAACCTGATTAACCTGATATTAGGAAATATGGGAAACAAAGTATGAGAAAACCAATGTAACAATGAACAACCAATCGTCATGGACTTACTTTTCCTCTCGTCCTTTAGCCAATGTAACAACCTATTGCCATGGACTTACATTTCCTCTCTTCTTTTAGCCAATGTAACAACCTATTGCCATGGACTTACTTTTCCTCTCTTCCTTTAGCCAATGTAACAACCAATTGCCATGGACTTACTTTTCCTCTCTTCTTTTAGCCAATGTAACAACCTATTGCCATGGACTTACATTTCCTCTCTTCTTTTAGCCAATGTAACAAACAATGGTCATGGACTTACATTTCCTCTCTTCCTTCAGCCAATGTAGTAAACAATCGCCATGGACTTACATTTCCTCTCTTCCTTCAGCCAATGTAGTAAACAATGGTCATGGACTTACTTTTCCTCTCTTCCTTTAGCTATTGCCAATATTCACTCTCCAACCTACTTATGGTCTATTAACCCTTTCAGTCGCAACAGGGTGTAATACACCCTGAGACAGACTTTGATTGCTGATATCTAAAGTCTCCTTTTAATAATCTTTCTCATACGCTACCTAATCCACAAGGTAGTTGGAATGAGCACCTTGGTGGGTGTAGCTGTAAAAAGTACGCGAAAGTGACTTATTTATTGGGACCTAAACTTTTCTCTAAAGTCTGTAGCACTGGGTGTAACACAGTCTGTAGCAAATGGGTGTAACACAGTCTGTAGCAACTGGGTGTAACACAGTCTGTAGCAACTGGGTGTAACACAGTCTGTAGCAACTGGGTGTAACACAGTCTGTAGCAACTGGGTGTAACACAGTCTGTAGCAACTGGGTGTAACACACTAGTACATAATTTAATGTCTAAACTGGCTTGTGAATATTTTTTTTGTGGTTTTTGTTTGTTGATCATTTGAGTCTGTGTCATCCATAAAATAGATTTTAAATTTGACAATAAATAAAAATTCTGAAGGCATTTGGGTACTGGATTACCAACAATAATAAAATCTATTCAACTTGGCAAACTGTTTCAAAGCCAGTCACATGTTTACATGGAAAATAAGGGCTTTGCAGCTCAGCTTGCACAGATTTTACATAAAAGAACAGAATGGTCTTTGCAAATATATCTAATAAACTTGTTGAGTTGAAGTGGTTTGGGCAGCTGTTTGAAGTGTCTGTAAAGATTTGAAAACACTGGCGAAGTTCAGCCTCACAATATCTTGATGCGTTAGGACGGATCGCCTCTACTTGCGGAGAGGTGAGGAAATGTGCAACATCAAAATGACTGCCTGTTGTCTTCATGAGACAGTGAGTTAGTCGGATATTTATATTTAAATGCCACTCTTGCTACAATTTATTCCAAGTCAACAATGTTCAAAAACACAACCAAAGGTCATCTTTTACTTTTAGTTTTTTGTATTCACAGAGAACACGTTCTTGGTCCATGGCGAATACACCTCCTTTGATTTCTGGTTTCTGGCATTCAGTTTCACTTTCTATATCTGGACTGGTTTCTGGCATTCAGTTTCACTTACAATATCTGGACTGGTTTCTGGCATTCAGTTTCACTTTCTATATCTGGACTGGTTTCTGGCATTCAGTTTCACTTACAATATCTGGACTGGTTTCTGGCATTCAGTTTCACTTTCTATATCTGGACTGGTTTCTGGCATTCAGTTTCACTTTCTATTGTTTGTATCATTTTTCATTAATGTACAGAAGAAATACTTCAGTGGGAGAAACTACATGATCTGTGAAGGGAGTTTGGTTACAAGGCAACTAAATCATGACACATTGTAAAAAAGAAAATAACATAAAGAGAGCCATTTACTGTGACATAAGATTATGGATGTAACCCACCCAGTTGCAAGGAATCGCCTGAAACACTTTTTCCCATTATATAAGTGTACGGGTGTGCCACACCCAGTCGAGAGGGACGGGTATACAAAATGTTGCGACGGAAAGGGTTAAGTTTCTGCTTTTATTGTTATTTGTTCTCGGAAGAAGCGTCTTGCCGACTTGTTCCTTGTTTTGTTGCGTCCTTTTTTCAGGTTTTCCCATATTTTGTTTCACTTATTTTCGATATATTTTAACCTTTTTTTTTCCAAAATTTTCCACTGTAATATTTCCACAAATAATAGCATTACCTGGATTAAACGCTGGCAGTCTGCAGTTCATCAATGTCCCTAAATATTGTCTGGCTGTTACACCCCCGGGAGGGTCATTGGAAAATTCATGGAGATCTGCCATATGGAAATGTTATTATTGTTAGTCAGCACATTATGTTGTTCGTTTTTGTTTTCCAAATGTATGAATTATATCTTACTGGTTAACAACCGCAACACTCTACAAATATCTTACTGGTTAACAACCACAACACTCTACAAATATCTTACTGGTTAAAAACCACAACACTCTACAAATATCTTACTGGTTAACAACCACAACAATCTACAAATATCTTACTGGTTAACAACCACAACACTCTACAAATATCTTACTGGTTAACAACCACAACACTCTACAAATATCTTACTGGTTAACAACCACAAAAATCTACAAATATCTTACTGGTTAACAACCGCAACACTCTACAAATATCTTACTGGTTAACAACCACAACACTCTACAAATATCTTACTGGTTAACAACCACAACAATCTACAAATATCTTACTGGTTAACAACCACAACACTCTACAAATATCTTACTGGTTAACAACCACAACAATCTACAAATATCTTACTGGTTAACAACCACAACAATCTACAAATATCTTACTGGTTAACAACCACAACAATCTACAAATATCTTACTGGTTAACAACCACAACAATCTACAAATATCTTACTGGTTAACAACCACAACAATCTACAAATATATCTTACTGGTTAACAACCGCAACACTCTACAAATATATCTTACTGGTTAACAACCGCAACTCTCTACAAATATATCTTACTGGTTAACAACCGCAACTCTCTACAAATATATCTTACTGGTTAACAACCGCAACACTCTACAAATATATCTTACTGGTTAACAACCGCAACACTCTACTTATACTAATAAAACAAATTTAAGATAAAAAAATCAATAAAGAATTTTAAAACTAAAAATTATGAAAGTGGTTTTATTTACACCCAAAGCTGATGTCCCCTGACTCCGATAATACAGAACCCATTTCATTGGACGCCACACACTGGTACGATCCGTCATCTCTCCCTTCAAGTGGATGTGTGATCTGAAGTTTCCCGTTGGTGATAGTATGGTGATCGCTGCCTGAGACAAGCACTGGTCTGCCGGTCCCTGATTTTCTGTACCATGCATATTCTGGGGCAGGGTTACTGGACATGTGTTTAGACATTTAGAATAAAGCAGGTGCATAGATGAGTGGAGTAAATCAAGTGTATAGACGAATGGAGTAAATCGGGTGTATAGATGAGTGGAGTAAATCAGGTGCATAGACGAGTGGAGTAAATCAGGTGTATAGAAAAGTGGAGCAAATCATGTGTATAGAAGAGTGGAGTAAATCAGGTGTATAGACGAGTGGAGTAAATCAGGTACATAGAAGGATGGAGTAAATCAGGTGTATGTTATCATGATTAAAAGTTGCCGTTAAGGGATATGAGGCGATAGGCTGTGGTGGAAGCCTATGGTCGATGATTCTAAATATGCAGCCCTGAGAAAGCTGCTCCTAGGCAACCGTTTCGTCCCAGCTACTTCGCGAGTTAGTTGCGAGGTGGAAACCCACTGTAGAATCCCTCTTAGAGGGCGTCCGATGCTTCCCCGGGACGGGTGGGGGGAGATATTAGGACGTTAATTTACCGTCCCGGCCCCTAGGAGAGTGGACTACGGACGCTTGAAACACAGCGTCTTCGGTCGACCAGACGTCTCCGGGCGAGGGGGGCCTCCATCAGCAAACTCGATCGAGCAGTTGCTGGTGGGGGCGTCCAACGCCCGGGGAGGTCTCTGACGTCTTCCCGCACGGCCCGGCGCCGGGGACACCCGGCGACTGGCGGGTGTGGGTGGACGCCAGGGAGGGCATTAGGAGCGCAAGCTCGACGGCCCGCTGACGCCATTTCCTAATGAGATATTCCAGGTGTATAGAAAAGTGAAGTAATCAGATTTCTAGACATTTGAGTAAATCAGGTGCTTGGGCCAAACGGTATTGAATCAAGTAAATTTATAATGCTTATATATAGGCCAAAAGGTATTGAATCAAGTAAATTTATAAAGCTTGTATATAGGCCAAAAGGTATTGAATCAAGTAAATTTATAAAGCTTATATATAGGCCAAAAGGTATTGAATCAAGTTAATTTATAAAGCTTATATATATTTTGTAAAGTTTTGAACGTTTAAGTTATGTCTCTTTTACCAGAGCTGCATGATTAGTGTGGTCAGTGTATTTTTTTAGCGGTTTTATGACAGCAGCAGCACAAGAGATCATTAAGTGATTATGTTTATTGGAGATACAAACAGACTGAGACAATTATTAATAAGACTTATACTTTTGAGGATAAAAACAGAATATGTACAAACAGACTGAGACAATGTACTAACAGCCTGAGACAATGTGCTAACAGACTGAGACAATGATTCATAAAACTTATAATTTTGAGAATTTTTTCTGAAACTGTTTAAAATGGTGCTGGAAACATAATTTAAGAGTACCAAACAAACTGAGTATCTGTTTTAGCCAACATGCGTTTTATTCAGCTTACCTTACAGCAACACATTCTATTACAACTTGATCTACATTTGCCACAATTAAAATGCTTTTTGGTTGGACAACAAACTTTGGGCCCAGCTTCACTTCATTAGGATCTGTTATATTTGTCCCAAACACTGAAATGTAAAAAAATATTTTTTTTAATTCTGAATATCAATCCAATATTATTTAGAATTCTGAATAAATGTCTTTGTATAACTTTGGTGTACCCTTTGTCATCTTTCGTGCCCCACTACCTCATTTATAATTTTTCTGGATATCTCCAATGGACACAATCATACAATGAATTGTAAGCAACTTACTATGATCTCTCTCCTGATGCACAATCCAGTGGGCTTCACTCAAACTGACTTCACAAATAAATGGTAACAGCGCTGTGTCTTTTGCTCTTCTCCATTCAAACCGACTGCTGTAAACTGGTTATAAACAACATTACATTTATTATATCCATTAGCCAATTATTTTAAAGAAACCAGATATCACATTAATTACATCATAAGTGACATGCATGGCCAGATTGGTCCATAGAAAACTGAAGCAGGAAGCTGTTGTCTCAACCCAAAAGCATTATGGTACATATAGCATTGTAAAAAGAATGTCAAAATTATGTGTGTTTATTTTTAATCTATAAATTAAATCATGTAAGATAAAATAACAATACATTTAAGACAGATCTAAAGAGATGTTAAAAAGTAGATGCATTTCTGTTAACCATTTTTGTCATGTCTGCTTTATTCATTCCAGCCTATTCTGTTTTGTGCACAGTTGGTTAAACTATTTTCTTTTTAACTTCAAAAAGAGTTTCTAATAATTTGAAGATCGGGCCCTGATAAAAATACCCCCCCCCCCCCCAAATGCTTGATACCCCTTGCCCAGAAATCATACGAAAACCAAATATTAGAAACACTAAAGTTTTCTTTCTTATACTCTCCCTAGGATAACAAGATACATTGATAATCAAATCATTGGAGAAAACTGGGAAAAACAATCATTTATATACAAAGCCATGTATGTCATGTTAAACTGTTTTAACTTACAAGGACTTGTGAGCATAGAAAATCAGCGTACGGGTGAATCAATACTTTACAAATTTGATAACTTCTGAAATAAAGTTGACAATACTTATGATAAGACAAGAAAGTAAGACTTTAACTAACCATTATAGCTAAAAACAATATGGCTTCCATTTTCATCTGATAAGAAATCACTTTCGTCCATCCAATGTTCTGGTGTTGAAGCTACTTGTGCTCCATCTCCTTCCCAAATGAATGTGTCTCCATTGACAATACCACTAGTCCACCACTGATTTTCCCTGCGTCAGACAGCAAGTGTTTTGAAAACATTAAAGGATCAATTCAACTCAAGTAAAATACAAAAAATATATTTACATATATATCAATAACTCCATGAGTATTGTTTTGAATATGACTGAACTATTAAGCACCAAGTCTAATAAAGTTAAAATAACATAACGTATACTTATATACTATACACACCGAGTACTGCGTATAATGGTTTATAAACTGTGGCAGCGATGCCTGGTAAAATATCGTTTTAGTCTTAGTGCATTTATATATTAACAAAAATGTCCATTATTATTGTTTTAGCAAATTTAATTTTTAACCAAATAAAATCCAAAATGCAAAGCTCAAACTCTAATCTGTGTGTTGTTCTCTGCGATGTCAGTTATAATAAGAAACGTAAATTCAATTAAATAGTTCTGTCTTTCGATTTCTACAATGTAAAATACAATTACATTTGAATACATGATATTTTAGTAATTTAGTGATACTGATAGTGGGGTACCACAGTCTAGGGCTCAGTGGTCTTATATAGCGGGTTACCCCAGCCTAGGGCTCAGTGGTCTTATATATCGGGTTACCCCAGCGTAGGGCTCAGTGGTCTTATATAGCGGGTTACCCCAGCCTAGGGCTCAGTGGTCTTATATATCGGGTTACCACAGTCTAGGGCTCAGTGGTCTTATATATCGGGTTACCCCAGCCTAGGGCTCAGTGGTCTTATATAGTGGGGTACCCCAGCCTAGGGCTCAGTGGTCTTATATAGCGGGGTACCCCACCCTAGGGCTCAGTGGTCTTATATAGTGGGGTACCACAGCCTAGGGCTCAGTGGTCTTATATAGCGGGGTACCCCACCCTAGGGCTCAGTGGTCTTATATAGTGGGGTACCCCAGCCTAGGGCTCAGTGGTCTTATATAGCGGGGTACCCCACCCTAGGGCTCAGTGGTCTTATATAGCGGGGTACCCCACCCTAGGGCTCAGTGGTCTTATATAGTGGGGTACCACAGCCTAGGACTGGGCTCACCATGCTTCACATAACAATATTGGCAAAAGTAATCAAGACATTTAAAAAAGTACATACATTTGTTTAATGAAAATAACAGCTTTATAAAAATAATAATATACTAATTACCTTTATTTTAATCCACTTATTACCTTTTTTTAATCCACTAATTACATTTATTTTAATTCACTAATTACCTTATTTCAATCCACTAATTACTTTTATTTTAATTCACTAATTACCTTTATTTTAATCCACTAATTACATTTATTTTAATTCACTAATTACCTTTATTTTAATCCACTAATTATCTTTATTTTAATCCACTAATTACCTTATTTGAATCCACTAATTACTTTTATTTTAATTCATTAATTACCTTTATTTTAATCCACTAATTACATTTATTTTAATTCACTAATTACCTTTATTTTAATCCACTAATTATCTTTATTTTAATCCACTAATTACCTTATTTCAATCCACTAATTACTTTTATTTTAATTCACTAATTACCTTTATTTTAATCCACTAATTACATTTATTTTAATTCACTAATTACCTTTATTTTAATCCACTAATTATCTTTATTTTAATCCACTAATTACCTTATTTCAATCCACTAATTACTTTTATTTTAATTCACTAATTACCTTTATTTTAATCCACTAATTACATTTATTTTAATCCACTAATTACCTTTATTTTAATCCACTAATTATCTTTATTTTAATCCACTAATTACCTTATTTCAATCCACTAATTACTTTTATTTTAATTCACTAATTACCTTTATTTTAATCCACTAATTACATTTATTTTAATCCACTAATTACCTTTATTTTAATCCACTAAGTACTTTTATTTTCATTGCTTTGGGCCGAACATCCCGCCCTTTACAGATATAAAACGTTTCTTGGGGCGCCGCCGCCCTTCCCACGCTAGTGGATATAAGTCTAAATGTATATCTATAATTGCCATTTTAGTTTAGCCCCCACCTTATGTTTGCGCCTGGGGTGACCGATCCCTTTGCCCCTCCACCCTTCGAATGGCCCTGTTTCAGCCTACAAATGTACCGGGGTACACATATTTTTATGTGAATCTGACAAATGATTAATTTGTGTGCTTCTTGTAACTGTGCGGACAGTACAGCTGGCCATAAAAATCACCCACAATGGCGCCTTTGTTTTTGATTAAATCGATAACTCGGAAGACTTATGTGCGCGATTCAGTTAAGTACCGCTTGTATTTTTTGGTGCTGCAACCAAGACCTGATGTGGGTTTTATAACTTACTGATCAGTTGGTGTTGTTGTTTTTTGTCAGAGCCATGTATTCATTGCGCCTCTAGATTTTTGCCACAGGGGCGGATTTATTGCGCCTCTAGATTTTTGACACAGGCGTGGATTCATCGCGCCTCTAGATTTTTGACTCCGGCATGGATTCAATGCGCCTCAGTGTGGATTCATTGCGCCTCGGTATTAATATCGCTTTTGTTTCACAGAACTCAATCCTAAATGAAAATGTTGAGAAACTAATGTTGGGGGGCAGGGTCGGCACTGGATGGGGGGCAGGGCTGGCACTGGTTTAAGGCCAGGGCTTGCACTGGTTTAAGGCCAGGGCTTGCACTGGTTGGGAGGCAGTGCCGGCACTGGTTGGTGGTGTGAATACATTAATCGCATGTTCGATCATGCTAACACACTTCTGAGAGAGCTGCATTGGCTGTCGGTCTGCGTTCGCATAGAGAACAAAATTGCATCTCTGTGATATCGCCGCTTGCGGGACCTGGCGCCGTCCTATCTCAAAGCGCTCATGACGCCGTATGTACCCACTAGACAACTCAGCTCATCCGATAGTGGCAAACTCTCGATACCGCGTGTTCGCCTTGAGACTTACGGAAGGCGCACTTTCGCATCTGCTGGTCCAACAATTTGGAGCACCCTTCCTGTCGCTCTCAGAAACAGCCAGGCACTGGAGTCCTTCAAAACCGATTTGAAAACACATCTATTTCGCAAACACATGCTGGGGTGATGCTGTCTACCATCTTTTCCAGCTACTTATTATCTTCTAGATGTATTTTGGCTTGTGTTGTTTATGGTTACAAGATGATGTAATACTTTGAAAGGGTATGCTCGTATGTAGTTTTGAATTGTTGCCTTTTGTATTTTAATGTGGTAAAATATAGATTGTTTTCATTTCTCTTTTAATGTGGTTGACTTTGTACCGCGCTTCGAGCCTCTGGGGATGAAGCGTGATTGTCAAATGAGCTTTGTATTATTATTATTATTATGTCTAGTTTTAATCCATCATTTAAAAAAAAAAAACGTATTAGAATGAGATTAATTTTATTACGGTCATTTCCCCGACATGGCATTTTGCTACATCGCGGTTGGTCGATATAACATCTGCCCGACAGTGCAATTGGTCCATAACAGATTTCCCGGCAGCACATTTATCGGACAGCACTTATGATCGATATCACATGTCAACTTCAACTGTCTCCTAAAGAAAGATTCCTGAATTTTATAAAGTTATTTAAACGTTCATATTACGTTTGCCAAGACTGCCCCTCCCCCGCCCCGTCTCCCACGAAAACTCCCCACAGTGACAGCATTAACCCCTTTTGTAAGTCGTAGGACATTACACACTCCAGCAGAGGCGTAGCTAAGGGAGGGGACACATATGTTCCCGGGCGTCAAACACTCTAGCTACTTCTCTGCACCCCAGCATAAGAGCGGTAAACAATAACAATGGCGCATGTTACAATGATGGTTCATTTGTATAATTTTGTCTGAATGCTCGTACATCTTTAGGGCGTAAGCAATCACAGCGAAATGTACCCGCGCACATTTGAGCAGGTAGTAATAGATTAGGGTATGTGAAGGTTATCAAATCCTGACAACACCTCATCAGTGCTGTCTTAAGGCACGGGCACATACGGGCACCAGGCTTCTAGGGGGCCTAACGCCTCTGGGGGCATCAAGTTGTCAATATTGTTAGAGAAAATGGAAAGATCTTTTGGTCAATTTTGTTTTTAAAGTGCAGTGGCCAGCATGGCCAGAGAGAGCGTCCTGTACAGTGGCCAGCATGGGCGGAGAGAGCGTCCTGTACAGTGGCCAGCATGGCCAGAGAGAGCGTCCTGTACAGTGGACAGCATGGGCAGAAAGAGCGTCCTGTAGACAACAAGGGCAGAGAGAGCGTCCTGTACAGTGGCCAGCATGGCCAGAGATAGCGTCCTGTACAGTGGCCAGCATGGCCAGAGAGAGCGTCCTGTACAGTGGCCAGCATGGCCAGAGAGAGCGTCCTGTACAGTGGCCAGCATGGCCAGAGAGAGCGTCCTGTACAGTGGCCAGCATGGGCGGAGAGAGCGTCCTGTACAGTGGCCAGCATGGCCAGAGAGAGCGTCCTGTACAGTGGACAGCATGGGCAGAAAGAGCGTCCTGTAGACAACAAGGGCAGAGAGAGCGTCCTGTACAGTGGCCAGCATGGCCAGAGATAGCGTCCTGTACAGTGGCCAGCATGGCCAGAGAGAGCGTCCTGTACAGTGGCCAGCATGGCCAGAGAGAGCGTCCTGTACAGTGGCCAGCATGGCCAGAGAGAGCGTCCTGTACAGTGGCCAGCATGGGCGGAGAGAGCGTCCTGTACAGTGGCCAGCATGGCCAGAGAGAGCGTCCTGTACAGTGGACAGCATGGGCAGAAAGAGCGTCCTGTAGACAACAAGGGCAGAGAGAGCGTCCTGTACAGTGGCCAGCATGGCCAGAGAGAGCGTCCTGTACAGTGGCCAGCATGGCCAGAGAGAGCGTCCTGTACAGTGGTCAGCATGGCCAGAGAGAGCGTCCTGTACAGTGGCCAGCATGGCCAGAGAGAGCGTCCTGTACAGTGGTCAGGAGGTTTTCTTAGGATTTGTGGACAAGTTTTTGATTTTCAAATCAATTTCATTTTTTGGTACCGGTGCTAGTTTTACAAAAATTCGTCAATATGAAAAAACCAAATCCATTGAATTGAAGGGGGCGAGAGTGTTTAAGAAATCAAAGAGTTTTACAGTAACCGTAATATGTAAATTAATTATTAATTTAGGTGAAGTAAATGACAGTAGTTTGAGACTCCCAATCTTAAGGCTTAAGCATACTGGGCACTGGCACAGGGCCTCACACTTCTAGGAGACTCACTCTTTTAGAGGCATCATGTTTTACATATTGTTCATCAAAATTGAACGATTTTGGTAATTTAATTGAATTCAAAGTCAATGGACAGCACGTTTACCAATTTTAACCCACGATATTTTCGTTACATTCCAAAATTAGTATTATAATTATAATTGCGAATCACAAGTTAGATACTTCTTAAAGTAAAGGGGAAATAATTAGTCAACAAGTTTTACTACTCCCAGGTATAAATCGCAAACAATAAAGTAGGAATTTGTGGTTACAATCTTGTTAGACTAAGATGTTAGTCTCGGGTGGTAATATCCCTAGCTACTCAGAAATAAAATTAGTGGAGAAAAGAAGTGTTGTCTTAAGGCATGGACACACTGCCCACTAGCCCATGGTCTCGAGCCTTTAGGGGGCCACATGCCTCTAGGGCGCCTCACGCTTCTAGGAGCATTATGCTGCCAATTACTTTTAGTGAATATTGAAATATTTTGGCAATTTATTTTGCTTTCAAAATGAAAGCGGCAAGACCGTTTCAACAGTTTAATTAAACAAGTTTTTTATTCTCACATCAATTCAATTTTTGGGTTAGGCCCTACAAGCTTTTGGAAACGTTTCGTTTCATAAATTTTCTATTTGAAAAAAATCCATTAATTATCTTTTTGGTGGGGTTTTGTGGAGGAGTAAATCAAAGAGTCTTACAGAAGGCGGCAAACGTCCATAATTTAGTAATTTAAATTTAAGAAAAATAAAGAAGTTAGAAATTCCAAATAAACTTTTTAAGTTACCGCCTTTGTTTGAACATTGGTGCTGTCTTACTTTCCCTCAGATCAATCACATTTTAATAAATGACGCCTTTTGTAGATATTTCCTTTCTTCTTTTTTATACCACTTAGACTTAGATACAATTCATTTTTAAATGTACCTGTTCTAAATTGCCATACAAAATCAATCTTTACACCTTTTCTACATAACCTTATTTTTTTCTCATTTTTTGTAACTGTATATTTTTGGAAAACCTACTTAAGTTTTAAATTAAATCCAAACTGATAATATTTATGCTAACATTGCATACTATTTACTATTTACTATTACTAATACTTGCTAATAGATTTTCGTTTAAAAAAAACAAACAAACGATCAATTGTTTGAACGGAATTTGTTTAATGTATTTATATTCTTTCATTTATGAATTAGTTGAAACAAATAAATAGTTTCAAATAACATTATGAAACAACATGACTATTGAGATAAAACTAAACATAAAAAGGAATCGTGGTCAAGGGAACCTATGTAACCCATGCAAGGTCAAGGGAACCTATGTAACCCATGAATGGTCAAGGGAACCTATGTAACCCATGCAAGGTCAAGGGAACCCATGTAACACATGAATTGTCAAGGGAACCTAAGTTATCTCAACTAGCATCTTTTCTGTTGCTAGCTGGTTAAGTGTAGAATGATACACAGCATTCCACTTTACACAGGAGCTCCATGCAACATGAACTTTGCAGAACAGCGGCTACAGAGCACAAGAGACATGCCAGGAAGGCCCGGTCTGACTCTGCTCCTGGAGATACCCCATCATTCCCCCGCACCTACTGCACAATAAACTGTCGTCCCAGAATCGGCCTCATTAGCCATCTGTGCACCCACAGACAGAACTAGCACACATCTGGTGATTAAAGTTGGAGGGCAAGTCTGGTGCCAGCAGCTAGCACACTTGGTCGGGGGACCTAAAGTGTGTGACAGCTGTGGTCTGGTGATCTGGCTGGTGCCGTCGGCCGCCGCCTTCGGCACCGGTGTCGGGTCATCGGGCTTGGTGTGTGTCCTTGGCCACGTGGGCCTGAGAAGACTCCGACCAGACGCGCCACCGGTTGCCCCACCGGGACTTCCACGCATTAAGAGGCTGTGGATACTTTGATAGAGCCACACCGAGACCGTTGTCACCGGAGCGGGCTATTCGTTTCAATAAGGCCAAATTCACGCATGCGAACAGCGAGGGGGCGGGGCCTGGGATGGAAGCGAGCCCGGGCTCCGTAAAGAAGCGAGATCAAAAGCCCGACCACTCTCCGCCTAGAACGGTGATCTCGGGGGTCAGCTCTCGACCCTAAATAGTGGCGGTGTGTTGGCTCTCTTTTGTGGCCATATGGTATGATGATTCCTGCTGTGCCATGTTCAAAAGATAAATGTCGTGACAAGGCGGGAAGGCACAGTCAGGAGCGACGAAGCCGTCCGAGTGGGGCACGATACAGCTCGCTGTACCCCACGTAGACGATGGGAGATGTGGGACAAGGCGGAATGAGGTTTCGTCTTCGGCTAAGAATGAGACTTGAGTTCTTTGGACCAGGTGGGAGTCCGGAACTAACCCGAGGCGTCGGGGTGTGGGTGCCCGCGGGCGTCCCTGGTGGTCGTTGCGCCGTCCGTTGCCGGCGGGTGGGGTCGGGGCCGTGTTCCCGTGTTCCTTTGCCCATTAGGATGGTGTTTTCTGCCTGCGTTCAGGTCATTAATGTGCTGGTCGCTAACGGAGGGAGTCGAAGTCCCACAGAAAGAATGAGGCTGGTCGGTGGCTTATGCCCCGTTGTCCGACAATCTTTGATTGCGGCGCTTTGGATAGAAACTGTTGGGCTGGTCGCTCGTGCCGCGGAGGCTCGAGCATGTCGGTGGTTAGTCAGCCCTGCTTGGTCGGTTTTCCGGGCCCATTTGTACAAACGGCTCCCATTTCACGTGGGGGGGTCGTGAGCCAAGCTATCTCGCAACCGCTGGTTAGCAGCGGGGAGGCCTTCGGCCTCGGTTCGGCTGTAACGGTTACGAAGCGTCGGATCGGGGTTGGGGACGCCGCTCTTCGTGAGTGGTCGGCCAAGAGCTTCGTGCTCGGTGCCGCTTCAGCACATGTCCTTTACGGTGATTAAAGTGGTCATGATCGACTCCCGACTGACGAACAACACGTATTTTGTGACGTATTGAATTTCGGGTAAGGGGAAATGACGTCATCAATTTTGTTGTTGTGGCTTGGATATTACCTGATGGAGTGTTGGTAATGGAGCTGTTTATTTTTTTAAAGAAGACATTTGACATGAACCAATGGTTCAGGTAATTAAATTACCCCATAGACAACGAAGCTTCGAACTGATAAGTCCCAGTTTGTAAGATATATTAACAAAAAAGACAATGGTTCCCAATGACCGCCCTGTGGCGTAATGAGGGGGCGGCAAGGGGGGGCATCATGCCCCGGGCGCTACTCACAAAGGGGCGCCAAATGGTATATTTTACATATAATATTGTATGGTTTTCGAATAGGGGGGGCGCTATAAAGGTATTGTGCCCCGCGCGCGAGTTAAGCTCGCTACGCCACTGTGACCACCAAGCTGGTTTGCTAATTTACATGCTATTATAACCTCTTGCCGTTATCTCCTTCACTCTAACCCCCCCACCCTACCCAACCCCAATACAGTTACGGATCGTTAAAAGAAGGTATACGAGTGTAAGTAAAACAAATTATACATTTAAATTAAAAAGCTTTAAAATGTAAGGGTTTTATTTAAAACTTTTGTACACGCCTATGTAATTAATATTTTGTTCTTCTATATCTTCATGTTTTTTTATACGTGCGGGGGAGGGGGATTTGACCACCCCCCAACCCTTCCTAAAACAATGAAAGGTTGACATCAACTAGCTCCTACCCAATATTCCACAGAAAACAGTTTGAGAATCACTGCCTTATGCCCTGAAAATGGCAGATAACTCAAATGTATTAACCCAGCAAGTCACCCCCTCCCCCCTTTTTTGTGCTCTCAAACTACGCAATTTTGTGTGTAAACAAATTCAAGGAAATTCTTGGCATGCATATATTTATTTACATGTGATGAAATGTGCAGTGTTCAGGCACGTAAAGAATTACTTCAGAATAAACAACTTAATTTCTTTAGAGGAAATGTTGTTTCATTGTTTTTATTTTATGTGTTGAAACACAGTTGGGGGGGGCGGAGGCGTATCGTAGGGGGGCAGGGGTACAGATGTACCCCGGCGCCAGCTAATTATAGGCGCCAAAATGTGCTTTGGTATTATTTTATTGATGCAAATAATGGGATTGAGAGTTGAAAAAAGGAAAAGAGGGCGCTTTAAAATGAATATTGTCCTCGGGGTTGGGGGGGGGGGCAGTCTCATGTGTCACAGAAATGTTGAAGGGAGGGGGGTAGTCTCATGTGTCACAGAAATGTTGGTGGGGGGTAGACTCATGTGTCACAGAAATGTTGAAGGGAGGGGGGTAGTCTCATGTGTCACAGAAATGTTGGGGGGTGGGGGGGTTAGTCTCATGTGTCACAGAAATGGTTGGGGGGGTTAGTCTCATGTGTCACAGAAATGTTTGGGGGGGGGGTTAGTCTCATGTGTCACAGAAATGTTTGGGGGGGGTTAGTCTCATGTGTCACAGAAATGTTTGGGGGGGGGGGTTACTCTCATGTGTCACAGAAATGTTTGGGGGGGGGGTTAGTCTCATGTGTCACACAAATGTTGGGGGTGGTTAGTCTCATGTGTCACAGAACAGTTTGGGGGGGTGGTTAGTCTCATGTGTCACACAAATGTTTGTGGGGGGGGGATTAGTCTCATGTGTCACACAAATGTTTGGGGGGTGTTAGTCTCATGTGTCACAGAAATGTTGGGGGGGGGGAGGGGTTAGTCTCATGTGTCACAGAAATGTGGGGGGGGGTTAGTCTCATGTGTCACAGAAATGTTTGGGGGGGGGTTAGTCTCATGTGTAACAGAAATGTTTAGGGGGGGTAGTCTCATGTGTCACAGAAATGTTGGGGGGGGGGGGGTTAGTCTCATGTGTCACAGAAATGTTGGGGGGGGGGTTAGTCTCATGTGTCACATAAATGGTGGTGGTGGGGGGTAGTCTCATGTGTCACAGAAATGTTGGGGGGGGGGGGTAGTCTCATGTGTCACAGAAATGTTTGGGGGGGTAGTCTCATGTGTCACAGAAATGGTGGTGGTGGGGGGTAGTCTCATGTGTCAAAGAAATGGTGGTGGTGGGGGGGGGGGTAGTCTCATGTCTCACAGAAATGTTTGGGCGGGGGTTAGTCTCATGTGTCACAGAAATGTTTGGGGGGTGGTAGTCTCATGTGTCATGGCAATGTTTGGGGGGTGGTAGTCTCATGTGTCACAGAAATGTTTGAGGGGTGGTAGTCTCATGTGTCACAGAAATGTTTGGGGGGTGGTAGTCTCAATTGTCACAGAAATGTTTGGGGGGGGGGTAGTCTCATGTGTCACATAAATGTTTGGGGGGGGGGGTAGTCTCATGTGTCAAAGAAATGGTGGTGGTGTGGGGGTAGTCTCATGTGTCACAGAAATGGTGGTGGTGTGGGGGTAGTCTCATGTGTCACAGAAATGTTTGGGGGGGTAGTCTCATGTGTAACAGAAATGTTTGGGGGGTGGTACTCTCATGTGTCACAGAAATGTTTTGGGGGTGGTAGTCTCATGTGTCACAGAAATGTTTGGGGGGTGGTAGTCTCATGTGTCACAGAAATGTTTGGGGGTGGTAGTCTCATGTGTCACAGAAATGTTTGGGGGATGGTAGTCTCATGTGTCACAGAAATGTTTGGGGGGTGGGGGTAGTCTCATGTGTCACAGAAATGTTTGGGGGGGTAGTCTCATGTGTCACAGAAATGTTTGGGGGGGGGGTTAGTCTCATGTGTCACAGAAATGTTTGGGGGGTGGTAGTCTCATGTGTCACAGAAATGTTTGGGGGATGGTAGTCTCATGTGTCACAGAAATGTTTGGGGGGGGGTAGTCTCATGTGTCAGCAGAAATGTTTGGGGGGGGGGGGGGGTTAGTCTCATGTGTCACAGAAATGTTTGGGGGGGGGGGGTTAGTCTCATGTGTCCCAAAAAAGTTTGGGGGGGGGTAGTCTCATGTGTCACAGAAATGTTGGGGGGGGGGTAGTCTCATGTGTCACAGAAATGTTTGAGGTGGGGGTTAGTCTCATGTGTCACAGAAATGTTTGGGGGGGGGGTTATTCTCATGTGTCACAGAAATGTTTGGGGGGGTAGTCTCATGTGTCACAGAAATGTTTGGGCGGGGGTTAGTCTCATGTGTCACAGAAATGTTTGGGGGGGGTAGTCTCATGTGTCACAGAAATGTTTGGGGGGCTAGTCTCATGTGTAACAGAAATGTTTGGGGGGGGGGGTTAGTCTCATGTGTCACAGAAATTTTTGGGGGGGTAGTCTCATGTGTCACAGAAATGTTTGGGGGGGGGGTAATCTCATGTGTCAAAGAAATGTTTGGGGGAGGGGGTAGTCTCACGTGTCACAGAAATGTTGGGGAGGGGGGTAGTCTCATGTGTCACAGAAATGTTTGGGTGGGGGGGTTAGTCTCATGTGTCACAGAAATGTTGGGGAGGGGGGTATTCTCATGTGTCACAGAAATGTTGGGGAGGGGGGTAATCTCATGTGTCACAGAAATTGTTGGGGGGGGGGGGTATTCTCATGTGTCACAGAAATGTTGGGGAGGGGAGTAGTCTCATGTGTCCCAGAAATGTTTGGGGGGGTAGTCTCATGTGTCACAGAAATGTTGGGGGGGGGGCTAGTCTCATGTGTCACAGAAATGTTGGGGGGGGGGGGTAGTCTCATGTGTCACAGAAATGTTGGGGGGGTAGTCTCATGTGTCACAGAAATGTTTGGGGGGGTAGTCTCATGTGTCACAGAAATGTTTGGGGGGGGGGGGTAGTCTCATGTGTCACAGAAATGTTGTGGGGGGGGTAGTCTCATGTGTCACAGAAATGTTTGTGGGGGGGTAGTCTCATGTGTCACAGAAATGTTTGTGGGGGGGTAGTCTCATGTGTCACAGAAATGTTTGTGGGGGGGTAGTCTCATGTGTCACAGAAATGTTTGTGGGGGGCTAATCTCATGTGTCACAGAAATGTTGGGGGGGGGGGGTAGTCTCATGTGTCACAGAAATGTTGGGGGGGTAGTCTCATGTGTCACAGAAATGTTTGGGGGGGTAGTCTCATGTGTCACAGAAATGTTTGGGGGGGGGGTAGTCTCATGTGTCACAGAAATGTTGTGGGGGGGGTAGTCTCATGTGTCACAGAAATGTTTGTGGGGGGGTAGTCTCATGTGTCACAGAAATGTTGGGGGGGGGGTAGTCTCATGTGTCACAGAAATGTTTGGGGGGGTAGTCTCATGTGTCACAGAAATGTTTGGGGGGGGGGGGTAGTCTCATGTGTCACAGAAATGTTGGGGGGGGTAGTCTGATGTGTCACAGAAATGTTTGGGGGGGGGGGGGTTAGTCTCATGTGTCACAGAAATGTTTGGGAGGGGGGGGGGTTAGTCTCATGTGTCACAGAAATAGAGAAAGAGAAAACTAATTTCATATGTATGGTGTTGTTTTATGTCAAGGCTTTGAGGGTTTTTTAACGAAAATGTCTCTAGAATAAAGGACAAGAAGAAACTCATTTTACAACAACCAACTTGTCTGTATAAATTAGTCGTTGGAAAGACACATCAACAATAGGAATTTAAAAAAAAAGCATTTTCCTATTACACAATTTTAAAATATATATTTGTTATATAAATATAATCACTGAATTTCACAGCATGGTGCAAATTGACTACACTGATAAAAAAAAATTTCCAGATCATCATGCCATGACTTAACAAGAGAATGCCTAACAAGAGATTGCTTAACAAGAGATTGCCAAACAAGAGATTGTCTAACAAGAGATTGCCTAACAAGAGATTGCCAAACAAGAGATTGCCAAACAAGAGATTGCCAAACAAGAGATTGCCAAACAAGAGATTGCCTAACAAGAGATTGCCAAACAAGAGATTGCCTAACAAGAGATTGCCAAACAAGAGATGGCCTAACAAGAGAATGCCTAACAAGACATTGCCAAACAAGAGATTGTCAAACAAGATATTGCCTAACAAGAGATTGACTATTAACAGAAGCTATAGAGACTATCCTGAAGACACTCAGCTTAATGATTATGGTGAGAATCTACTACTTGGTCTATAGATAGAATTCATCTCAAAGTTGTTAAAGACACCGTTGATCTGAGAACTCTTGGAACTTGGTGAATGTTAAATTGCCACAAGAAAAAAACGGGAGGGCAAGCTCTCTGTCAAGAGAATTATCGTAAACTTAGTACAGCCCCTAAACAAGGTCTCTGTCAAGAAAATTAGCGTAAACTTAGTACAGCCCCTAAACAAGGTCTCTGTCAAGAAAATTAGCGTAAACTTAGTACAGCCCCTAAACAAGCTTTATGTCAAGAAAATTAGCGTAAACTTAGTACAGCCCCTAAACAAGGTCTCTGTCAAGAGAATTATCTTAAACTTAGTACAGCCCCTAAACAAGCTTTATGTCAAGAAAATTATCGTAAACTTAGTACAGCCCCTAAACAAGGTCTCTGTCAAGAAAATTAGCGTAAACTTAGTACAGCCCCTAAACAAGGTCTCTGTCAAGAGAATTAGCGTAAACTTAGTACAGCCCCTAAACAAGCTCTCTATCAAGAAAATTAGCGTAAACTTAGTACAGCCCCTAAAAAACAAGCTCTCTGTCAAGAAAATTAGCGTAAACTTAGTACAGCCCCTAAACAAGGTCTCTGTCAAGAAAATTAGCGTAAACTTAGTTAAGCACAGCACCTAAAAACATGATCCGATTTAGGAATGCCTAAACTTGACAAACACATTACATTCGTGTCATTAGGTCAAAATATTTTATTATGGACAAACGGGGACGAAGTATCGTGGTGAAATCATTAAAGGATAAAACACCTCAAAATGAACGGTGAATGGATGGATGGATGACTTGGTGTATGGATGATGGGTGCATAGAAGGATGGATGACTGGGTGAATGGATAGATGGATGGATGACTTGGTGTATGGATGGATGGATGCCTGGGTATATAAATGGGATGACTGGGTGAATGCGGATGGATGGATGACTTGGTGTATGGATAGATGGATTCCTGTGTGTATAGATGGATGGGTGAATGGATGACTGGGTTTATGGATGGATGAATGCCTGGGTGAAAAGATTTTGTAAAACGAGATCACGACTGTGTTTGCCAAAGAACAAGATAGAAGATTAGCTGAGATAATGGTAAAATCATTAGAGTCTACTATGACTATGACAAAGGACGTATTCAAAAATCTATTTTTAGATAGTGACGATGCCAAAAGCAATGATGAAGGTTAAAATATTTTCGATTATTATTTTACAAAAAAATAAAGTCTTAATTTTCTTTAAATTTTGAATTATTGAGCAAAAACTGACTTAAAATTTAAAAAAAAAAAAAATTCATCCTAAACCATCTTAAACGTACGAAGAATATTAACAGGTTTGCATTGAGGTTGAACAATTTCTCTTAAAACATACCCGTCATCTCTGATTGTCTATAACTAGAATACACTTGAAATAATTAACCGCTTACATGCAGCATCCATTAAATGTTCCAAAAATAGAATTCGGATATATGCACCAATTTGAATGATTCTATCATTTACATGATAATGAGGGGCTGTCATTATGTCTCTTGTAAATGATGACATGAGGGGGCTGCTATTATGTCTCTTGTAAATGAGGGGCTGGTATTATGTCTCTTGTAAATGATGGGCTGGTATTATGTCTCTTGTAAATGAGGGGCTGGTATTATGTCTCTTGTAAATGAGGGGCTGGTATTATGTCTCTTGTAAATGAGGGGCTGGTATTATGTCTCTTGTAAATGAGGGGCTAGTATTATGTCTCTTGTAAATGATGGCATGAGGGGCTGGTTTATGTCTCTTGTAAATGATGGCATGAGGGGCTGGTTTATGTCTCTTGTAAATGATGACATGAGGGGGCTGCTATTATGTCTCTTGTAAATGAGGGGCTAGTATTATGTCTCTTGTAAATGAGGGGCTAGTATTATGTCTCTTGTAAATGATGGCATGAGGGGCTGGTTTATGTCTCTTGTAAATGATTGCAGTTTTAAATGTTGATAATGTATTTTCACGTGCCCTGGTCGACGCACATTAATTAAGTCTTCTCTATTCACAGATTAATCTGTTCTATGAACGAACCCCACAAAATGCGCACTCACGGTACTGGTGAACTTTGCTGGATCAATTCAGTGTCCCCGTTAAACGAGAAGCATCGTTCAAATAAGTTTACAAAATTTAAATTAAAACTACATTAAATTAAATAAGTAGTATTAATTTACAATCAATTATTTAATTTAAAAATCAATTTATTCAATCGCAAGGCATCTTCTTTGTCTTGTTTCAAATAGCTCTGTGTAGTGTACACCGTGACAAAGTTGCCTGAGTTCACCTGATGGTCAAAACCCTGTATTAAGCCGACTTATCTCAACAAATAAATTATAATATAATAAGTTATTTATTCTATTTGAGTGTGGACAGGTACTAAGGAAATGTTTCTCTTCCTATGACCCAGAACTCTAACTCAAACCACGATCTCATTCTAAGATTAAGAACGCTTGCATCGGCCAATAACCTGTGCTACGACCAGGAACCCTTGCGACGTCCTTGACCTATCATATGATCCAGAACTCTTGCTAAGATCCATAACTTTTCCTAAGACCAAGAACTCGTTCTAAGACCCAGAGCTAATGGTACGACCCAGAACTCTTGCTGTGGCCAATAGTTCATGCTAACACCCTGAGCTCATTCTAAGACCCAGAGCTCTCTTGCTAAGACACAGCTCATGATTCGACTCAGAACTCTTGCTAAGACACAGAGCTCTCCTGCTAAGACCCAGAGCTCATGATACGACCCAGACATCTTGCGAAGACCAGAGCTCTCCTGTTAAGAAGAATACTCTTGAGTCATCCAAATCTTAATCTAGCTCTCCGACCGCATCTACAATGTATATTGGTTTTTAGGAGGGACCAATTTGGGACCAATTGAACAATCCTCTAGGTCTCTAAGAATCTGAGTTTGATGGGAAAATTCTGTTTCAACTTTTATAAGCAGAACTTTAACTTCCGGAAGAGCTCACATTTTGTGAAATTTTGATGTTTTTTTTTTTTTTTAATTAAGGAAATAATCTCAGACGAACCGATTTTATAATTATGATTGATGCTAGTCCAAAATGTTCCTTTATTTAAAAAATCGGTTTAAATTATATTATTGGTAAATGTACGCAATCCGCGCAACCCAGTCGACCGTGTTTTTTGCACTACTTTTTTCCAACGGTTGCCGTCTTTGTTTCCACGACGGCAGACGTGTCGCGGCAAGAAAGATAGTGCAAAAACACGTTCTATGTCTATATTTAATATCATCATCATCAGGTCCCGTAGTCCTTCGACCGTTGGGGCGCCACAGATGACATGTACACTATTCTTCTCCATTCCTCTCGGTCTTCTGCCCTATGCATAGCATCGCCTAGTTTTAACCCCGTCCATTCTTTGATTTTATCTTCCCATCTTTTTCTTTGTCTTCCTCTTATATTTAATATAATATAAGTATTTTACACGAAAAAAAAATTTGAATACATCTTCATAATCTGCTTTCCGGTTGCTTAAAAAAAAACAACTAGATCACGTGACGGCCCCACTTACCGATTTTGATCGTTGCTGGTCAGCCATTCTGATATGAAATTAAACTCGTCCTTCGTGTTCACACTCACAACGTGAGCACCGTCCACCTGCACGGGAAATACAGGATGTTCATACGACATACAGGTAACAAGTCAGTGTAACAACAAGCCACGAACAATATCGGTTACAAACTATTTTTAGAAACTTGAGCGTTTCCATCTTTGATTAAAAAATTAGGGTTAAAAACTTTTTTTCAAAAGACTATCTATCAAAGATGAATTGAAAACAAACTAAAAAAAAAGTAGGAAAGAATTTAGAGACCGACCGAAAGGGACTTTCGGCCGAAACCGAAATATTTAGATATTTTGAAATTAGTGCATGCATACATTCTGCGTACGTCGATAGGGAAAGTATCAATACTTACATTATTTTGCCCCAAAAAATGAGATCCTCGTGAGTAATAATAAATAAACATTTAATGAATACTTTGGCTTTCACCATTTTAATTTAAAGGTAATTTAGATTTCTTTTAAATGTTTGTTTAAAGTAGTATGGTAAGAGAAAATTTGGACCGGGAGGGAGGGCGGGGAAAAATTCATGCATAATAGACCAATATACCTGATAATACATGGCTCTAATAGAGCCAATGGTCAACTAAATATCAGTTATTTTTAAGGATATAAAAATATCACCACAATGTTTTGCAGTTATCGTCATACGAATGCTTTGTTTTTTCATAAATAGCTGGCAAGATATCGCCATATTAATATTTAGCCTAGTACCAACACATTAGTGTTACCGTGATGGTGACGTCATTATTTCGCTCGTCAACCAACCTCCCTCACCCCCAATGGTGAGGGGGGGGGGGGGTATTTTTTTAACCGGGTCTCTTAAAATTGTTGTTCTGGCGGGTCTCGACTGAGAATAACAAAAGACATCTAAATATTTCGCCAAAATCATAAAAGTAAACAGGTCTGCAGTAGACGTACTACATAATTATTACACGAACCCGTGATACGTGCACACACTTGTTATTTCGTCAATAACAATGTTTATGAACATGATAATGATGAATTTCAACAATGTTTATGAACATGATAATGATGCATTTCAAGAGATAAATGATAGAAAAATCCTAAGTTTCATTAATTTAAAATGAAATTAAAACAAAAATAATGATCGATATATTACCATTCCCTAGGATTATGCAATATTATTCACCTTTGCCTGTGACAACATTGATGAGCATGATAATGATAAATCAAAATGTATATCACAAATGAAAGAATTGAATTAACCTAGGTTGAAAAAATTATTTTTAAAAAATGATATTTTTCTTCCATAAAACTGTTTACATTAGCCTACGTCTAATTGAAATTTATTTTTTTGTAAATATAGGACAAGTAGGTCATCATGCAGCTGTGATCAGTTTTCGCTGAGTATTAGTCATATACTATGACAGCTAGACGTCAAACAATAATGAATATCGGATTGCCGGCCTAGGGACAGACACGACAGTCTGACTTCTGGTAGATGACCGAAAACCTCAGTCACTTTCGGCCGAAACCGAAATTAAACCGAAAGTTAAATTTTCAGCTTCGGTAGAAACGACATTAATCCGAAAGTTAACTTTTCAGTTTCGGCCCAAACCGAAACTAGGCCAAAAGTTATCAAATGGCAACTTTCGGTGCCGAAGCCGAAATTCGGTCGGTCTCTAAAAGAATTTAACATTTCTTAAAATGCATTATGCAACGAAACACTGATCAGAAATGTAGATAAGTACTATATGTAGAAAATGAACGACTGATCAGAAATGTGGATAAGTACTATATGTAGAAAATGAACAACTGATCAGAGGTGTAGATGAGCACTATATGTAGCATTTTATGTAGCACTCTAAGTAACACTTTATTTTGCACTCAGTGTAGCACTTCATGTATCATTCTATGTATCACTCTATACTCTATGCAGCATTCTATGCAGCACTCTTTGTAGCACTCTATGTAGTACTCTATGTAGCACTCTATACTCTATGCAGCACTCTATGTAGTTCTCTATGTAGCACTCCATGTAGTACTCTATGTAGCACTCCATGTAGTAATCTATGTAGCCAAAGGATTCGAAATGAAAGAAGACAAGACTTAAATGTGCTTTATTATTTATTAATGTTCAAAAAAAAATAAAAAAATCTGCACTTGATGAGGAAACGATCAACTGAACGAAATTGGCACGAGTATCTCAAACAAAATTAAGCTCCATCCACCCCACCACGTGACCACGTGCCAATAAGATGGCAATTAAAGTAGAATACAAAGAAAGTCTTTAAATTAGGGCTCTATTGAGGAAAGATTTCAAGGACTCCTTGGCTGTAGAAAAAGGCTGCTATTTCTACCATTTAAAAAAAAAAAAAAAATTGTTTTCATATAATCTCTAAAATTAGTGTCAGGAAGTTTTTATTGTTTACGCTTAATAACATTAAGAAAAGCATTGCGGGGCATTCAAAAGTATGCTCACGTTTCAGTTTCTTAACTATTTAAATAAATCGATCATGGCCTTAATCAAAGAAGTCGTGTTACCGGTACCGTAAAACATTAAGTAGATACGTTTTAAGTAGGGCCAGTGTAGGACCAGGGAAGGGCCAGTTTGGGGAGCAGCGTTGGACCAGTTTATGGGTGCAAATTTGGGAAGTTAAGGGTTAAGTGTGGAAGGGATTATGGACTTGGAGGAGGGAGTGGGTGGTTTGTTTGACCTACCTGACAGGCCAAAGACGCGTGTTGATAGTTTATGGCGTGGTAGAAGGCGAATCTGTAACACTGGCCAGCAGACTGCAGCCATCCCTCAGGACAATCTGGCGGACAAATTGAAACAAAAGTATGACTGATCGTTTAGCGATGTTGTTCAGTGCAGTAATACATCGAAGTGTGATCAGTGTATTGAATGAGTCAGGGCTTTGTAATGTCATGTGCATCGGGCACTGGACTCTGATGCGAATTCCCCAAACACATGACTAAGATTTCGTTAAGCGACTAAATACTGATATCCTTTTCCAGTGAGAAATGGTGCAGTAGATTTTTAAAGTAGTAGTAGTCTTAGGTTGGAGCAGTAGTATAACTGTACTATAAGCTAGGACTTGCCCCATGTTGGAGCAGTAGTATAACTGTACTTTAAGCTAAGACTTGTCCCAGATTGGAGCAGTAGTATAACTGTACTTTAAGCTAGGACTTGCCCCATGTTGGAGCAGTAGTATAACTGTACTATAAGCTAGGACTTGCCCCATGTTGGAGCAGTAGTATAACTGTACTTTAAGCTAGGACTTGCCCCATGTTGGAGCAGTAGTATAACTGTACTTTAAGCTAGGATTTGCCCCATGTTGGAGCAGTAGTATAACTGTACTTTAAGCTAGGACTTGCCCCATGTTGGAGCAGTAGTATAACTGTACTTAAAGCTAGGACTTGCCCCATCTTGGAGCAGTAGTATAACTGTACTTTAAGCTAGGACTTGCCCCAGGTCGAAAGTAGTTGTTAAATATTGACATATCCAATAAATATCACCTTGTCAACGGGTTAATGTTAGGGCGCCACCCTTCACCTTTATATCTTGTGAACCGTACCTATAAAGATATTCTATGAGTTTATGCTGATTTTCCAAAACACCCCCCCCCCCCCAAGGCTGGTATCTTCAATTATACAAAATGTCGAATTAGTATATAGGATTAGGTGGAGTCGCAGCGGTCTCTCCCCTAAAGAGGTGTCACACTACAGTGACAGATTTTGGAGCACTCAATTCTGACTGAGATGTCATATGACAGTGATAGTGTTTGTCTTGTCGTGTCTTTTCATGCCTAAACATATATGTTGTTCAATTTTTGTTTATTTACCATGGCTTCAACGCTGCCCCACATATATTATCCCATAAATCTGGCTGAGGTCGGCATAAATCTGTCTGAAGTTGGCATAAATCTGCCCGAGTCGACGGTTTAATTTAGAAACTCAGATTTTTGTTAAGGCGTCTACTCATGGGTTTAAACAATGGGAACTTGCTCTCTCTCTTGTAGAGTTTTACCGAGGAAGCTGAATTATACAGTTATACTTCCGGGAAGGGGGGGGGGGTGATCCTTCTTCTGGGATAAATTTTCACAATTGCAGCTATCAATATAATTGTATTTAACAGTGATATATTTCGTTTTTTTAGCTTAGTTAGTGAATCGCTAACATTATTTGTAATATTCGTTTATATAATCTTGTCATAATTATAATTATTGTAATCTTCAGTTAAAAAATGCTTCTGTGTGTTATATATTTCACATAAAATTTTGCATTAGGCGTTCTCTATGTGTACATATATCTCTTATATATATATATATATATATATATATATATATATATATATATATATTAAGCTTCTGGTATGACTCGTGGATGGCTTCCCAATTTACTTCTTCCATTTCTGGCTCCTTGCTATTCAGCGAATTTGGGATTGAGAGTATGCTATAAACAATTCTATATGTTTGAAAGAAAATATGTTTCAATAATGAGTGCAAGAGCGCGCAAAATATAATTCCCGATAACTACGCTAAACGATATTTTTTTTTAATATATCGCAACTGCGTTTGGCGCGTAATATTTTCTTGTCGGAAAATGAAATCGTCTCAGTTTAAGTATGGTGTCAAAAATATTCGGTTTAAAAGTGGTTGGGGCATCAAAATATTTAATATAATTCATGGGCGTGAAATAAAAAAGTGTGCAGTGGCGTATCATTGGGGGGAGGGGGGAGGCGTATAGCCTGAGGTCATGTTTTGTCAAGTAACTTTAGTAGATGGAAAGCTCACGCATTGCTGCCGCCAATGTTTGGCCGGCTATATCTAGTTGTAGTTGTATATATATTTGTATTGCCAGTATACTGTAATTTTTTATATCATCATGTTATACGTTTTAATATTGATTTTTTTACTTAATTATTTTATTTCACTCACATACGGATAAAATGATGTACAATTGTATGACATTTTGACATTAGTTGAAAATCACATATCATATGCAGTAGTTGACATAACAAAATTGTAGTGACATTGGACATACATAAATTTCAACAATGGACAATTTAATCAAATAAGTCAACTAGACACAATGCTACCAAATATTGACTTCCAAAATTCACTAATTTATTAAATTGAAAATAAGATGGCGGGGATACATAGCGTCACTGAAGGTTGCTAAGCAACTAGAAATAAAAAGACGATAAAAGAGCTGATTTTGAAATCACAGAATTAGACAAAGAGAAAAACAACAAGATCATGATGATGAGGAGGAGAAGGAGGGTGATGATGAGGAGGTTGATGATGATGAGGAGGAGGACGATGATGATGAGGATGATAATGATGAGGAGTAGGATGATGATGGAGTACTTTTATAGCGCTACATGCTATTTTATATAGAAGGGTAGATGAGAAACTTGTAGATGCAGCCAGCTGCACAGAAGAAATCACTAGGGTAGCATTAGTTAACAATGCCCTAGTAGAATGTAGAAGAGCAACTGTAAAATGGACTGTCTGTGCATATCTGACACAGTGACTGCTGTGGTCAAGACAAATGGACTGTCTGTGCATATCAGACACAGTGACTGCTGTGGTCAAGACAAATGGACTGTCAGTGCATATCAGACACAGTGACTGCTGGGGTCAAGACAAATGGACTGTCAGTGCATATCAGACAAATTACTGCTGTGGTAATGACAAATCCAATGTGTCCACTATTAATAGGAAGTGCACCAGTTGTACCAGATAATTCTCAATTATTATTTCTACAATGGATTAAAAACAAAGGAATGGATATGGACACAAACAATGCATCAATGACCAGATAAAAAGTTAAGGAATACAAGAATATGGTAGGAGCAGAAGAAGTAATAATACCAGGATAGAGTAGAAACAGAAGAAGTAATGATACAAGGATAGAGTAGAAACAGAAGAAGTAATGATACAAGGATAGAGTAGAAACATAAGAAGTAATGATACAAGGATAGAGTAGAAACAGACGAAGTAATGATACAAGGTAAACAATGAGAAAATAGAAATATGTAAAACTACAATCTCAATACACGGAATTACAATGAATCAGAAACAGCACACATCCAGGCGTTACATAATGGCATTCAGCACAACAGCTCACAACACGGTGCTACATAATGACATTCAGCACAACAGCTCACAACATGGTGTTACATAATGGCATTCAGCACAACAGCACACATCCAGGCGTTGCATAATGGCATTCAGCACAACAGCTCAAAACACGGTGCTACATAATGGCATTCAGCACAACGCATCGCAACACGATGTTACACAATGGTATTTAGCACAACAGCTCACAACACGGTGTTACATAATGGCATTCAGCACAACGCATCGCAACACGGTGTTATACAATGGCATTGAGCACAACGCATCACAACACGGTGTTACATAATGGCCTTCGACACAACAGCTCACAACGCATCACAACACAGTGTTACATAATGGCATTCAACACAACGCATCTAACTCATTCGTGATACCCGTCCCCACACTGTCCACATTGTGTCTCCCCGCCTCCTAAGCTATCATGTCTCCCCGCCTCCCATGCTATCATGTCTCACCGCCTCCCAAGCTATCATGTCTCCCATGCTATCATGTCTCCCATGCTATCATGTCTCCCATGCTATCATGTCTCCCATGTTATCATGTCTCCCAAGCTATCATGTCTCCCATGCTATCATGTCTCCCAAGCTATCATGTCTCCCATGCTATCGTGTCTCCCCGCCTCCCAAGCTATCATGTCTTCCTTGTACTACCATACATTCTGCTGATTCGGGTTAACTACTCCCTCATCTATTGTCTGATACCTACGCCCAACGTTTCCCTTCTCAGCCCTGGTCATTTGTGACATATAAAAAGAATTACTATTACTTTTATAAAGACCAATTTATATGCATAGGAACAAAGTGCATAAATAGCATTTTTTAGTATTTATTTATTATTTTTCAGGGCGCATATGCATCTTAGGCAGTTCCATTTACGTCCGCCGTTTAAAAGTTCAATTTCTATATATTTTTTTGTTTTGTTTTTTTGAGAATCTAAAATTGGGTGCGCGCGTGTGTATGTGTTTGTGTTTTTTTTAATTTTTTTTTATTTGGGGGGGGGGGGGGGGGGGGGCGGTTCATTATCTAAAATGCAAGGCCACCTACTTGAGTGATTCACATGGGTTTATGTTTCAGCATAATAAATATTTATTTTATACATTGTTTAAATATATGAAGTGAAAACAAGCATATTGAATAAACACGTTTATTTACTTTATCATGCGGCTGGAAGTGTGTGTGGGGGGGGGGGGATATGTTGCACCACATAACAAACACCTTTATGCAAGACATTATGCGGATTGAAAGGAAGGCTTAGTTCTGATACACAAGACAACGTATTGTGCAGGTCTGCGTAGGCCGACATTTATCATTTCAATTGTATTCGTAATGTTTGTTAGGCTTAGTGTTTGATTTATTTTAAAGATATTTCTGCAACTCAGATGAAACATGTCGGAAAACAGGGGTGGGTAAGGGTATGGGAAGTGTGATCGGGAACCAGGTGTGGGAAGTGTGATCGGGAACCAGGTGTGGGAAGTGTGATCGGCCTTCATTTAAATCAACAACTCCTAAAAACATTTTTTTTTTAAAAAAAATTCTTCATAAAATTTAATATCAAGCAATGAGAGGGGGGGGGGGCCTTGAAAATTTAACATGACATGAATGAATACAAGTAACGCACTTTATAAGAATCCCAATTTGTGCCCCCACCCCCCTCTAGGATCGCAACCGCAATTTTTATCACGCCCCTGAACTTTATTAAAATTCTAATGACCCACCCGCCTCCAAACCGCAAATTTATTTCAACAAATATTTCAGAAAACCACAAGAAAATAGTACACGCCAATCGCACTTGCGATAGTTTTTTTTTTTTTAAAGAATCTTGTTTAGCGCGGTTATTGTGACTGCTAACAACTCATTCAACTTTGACAGCTCACAATTCATTCAACTTTGACAACTGACAACACATTCAACTTTGACAGCTAACAACACATTCAACTTTGACAACTGACAACATATTCAACTTTGACAGCTGACAACACATTCAACTTTGACAGCTGACAACATATTCAACTTTGACAGCTGATAACACATTCAACTTTGACAGCTGACAACACATTCAACTTTGACAGATGACAACACATTCAACATTGTCAGCTGACAACTGTGCATAATTATACCTATTTTTTAAAATAGTGTTGAAAGTTGTTCGATATTAACCATAGCTTTAAAAAAAATGAATAATATTCCTACAGAATCCTGGCCTTGACAAAGTGTTGCATCTTTTTAGGAAACCCTTTTATGTGTCAAAATGTAATACCCATATCCTTAATATAAGGCGCCCCCTTGTGAATTTAAAAGGTTATTTAGTCATTTTTAGGATACGCTGAAACGATTTTACAACGCCCTTGAAATACGTTAGAGACCTAACGCCAACCTGGATCCGATTCTGCAAAGTGCAGAATTGAAGAGATGAAACTAGCCATAGATGAAACTAGCCATGGATGAAACTATCCATAGATGAAACTAGCCATAGATGAAACTAGCCATAGATGAAACTAGCCATAGATGAAACTAGCCATGGATGAAACTAGCAATAGATGAAACTAGCCATAGATGAAACTAGCCATAGATGAAACTAGCCATGGATGAAACTAGCAATAGATGAAACTAGCCATAGATGAAACTAGCCATAGATGAAACTAGCCATAGATGAAACTAGCCATGGATGAAACTAGCAATAGATGAAACTAGCCATAGATGAAACTAGCCATAGATGAAACTAGCCATAGATGAAACTAGCCATGGATGAAACTAGCCATAGATGAAACTAGCCATAGATGAAACTAGCCATAGATGAAACTAGCCATAGATGAAACTAGCCATGGATGAAACTAGCAATAGATGAAACTAGCCATGGATGAAACTAGCAATAGATGAAACTAGCCATGGATGAAACTAGCAATAGATGAAACTAGCCATGGATGAAACTAGCCATAGATGAAACTAGCCATAGATGAAACTAGCCATGGATGAAACTAGCCATAGATGAAACTAGCCATGGATGAAACTAGCAATAGATGAAACTATCCATAGATGAAACTAGCCATAGATGAAACTAGCCATAGATGAAACTAGCCATAGATGAAACTAGCCATAGATGAAACTAGCCATAGATGAAACTAGCCATAATGAAGCTAAAGAGAGGTTAAAAGCAGAAAGAAAGAGAAGAAGAAATAAACAATGAAGGAAAGAAGAATGAAAGAAAGAAAGAATGAAAGAATTTAGTAAGAAAAGAAAGAATGATGAAAAGAAAGAATGAAAGTTAATAAGAAAAAAGAAAGAAAGAAAGGTAAAAAGTTAAGAAAGAGTATTTTTTAAAAGAATGAAGGAATAGATGAATGAAAAAAAGATCATTGGAAAGTAAGAATATGAAATAAGAATTAACGTTGGAAAGAAAGCAAGATAAAAGGAAAGAAATCAGGTCTAAAACGAATGGTTGAAAGAAAGGAAGAAAGAAAGAAAGACAATAAGAAAGAAATAAGGCTAAAAAAGAAAGAATGATGGAAAGAAAGAAAGGATACCAAAAAAAATGATTTAAATGTTAATAAATCATTTTCAAAAATAATACACAAAGAAAATAAGAAGTAAAGAAATAATTTGACGATAAGAAGGAAGAAATGAATGAAGCCTAACGAATGGAAGAAAAGAAGGAATGATATAAGAAATGGAGAAACTATAACTAAGAATAAGTAAAGAAAGCACGAAATAAAAGGAAAAAGATATGTGGACAAATAAACACAAAGTTGTCACGATAAGAAACACTGTTGTCAAGGTGCAATACTTACCGTCTTGTACCTGGGGCCGCACTGACGTCACACACAGGTAACAAAAGAAGAAAATTCCAGGTAAACTCTCCATCCTAATGGACCGACTCCAGGTGATTAGCCGCGTGCACCACACAAAGCTATTGCTTTCAACAACCAAATATCTATTAAGTCAAAATCTTACGTTTGAGCTGGTGGCTAAAACAGCTTTGGCTTGTGCTGATATAGTGCTACTTGCGTTGATATGGTGCTACCTGTGTGGAGTCTTCACGGCCATAAGAAAAACATAATAGTGACAGTATTGTGTGGACAACTTTGACAACAGTCAACCTTGCGGCGTGGGAACAAAAATTGTCCACCTCGAGCATGCTACGGGGCGGAGACAGAGGTTAGAACAAAACGCTTATTCTGTGGGAGGGAGTGCCCCTAACACAAGGCGCAGCGGTCATCTTGACCCGCCCTATAATAAGTTGTGCCCTAACAATATGCTTTGCATAAGACGAGACGAGGCGGGTCATTAAAAAGGGGGATATGAACCTGTCTTAGTCAACAGAAGCGTTTTCTATTATCTGGTTCCGTTGTGTGTTTGTGTGCTGCAAACTCATTTCACAATGTTTAAATTTTTAAAGAGGAAAACAACAACTTTTACGTGACCTGTTTATCTAAGACACACTCTCTAACGAATTGTTTAGGTTAGAAATTGAATGGTTTCAAATTCTTAATTTAATGTAAACAGGCTAAAATTCAAACAGTAAAGACTGTCAAGTACTAGGCACGTCTTAGGCCACGTCCATTTTATCTATCGCATAAGCCTAACTGGTAAGGCCGCTTTCAATATGACACCTAGGCAAAATGTTCCGGCCGTGCTAACTATGAGAACCACCCCGCTTCCAACGACAAGAAAGACGTACAAAGCTTGACTTTAAATCTAGCAATCATCTCATGGCCAAAATAAAATCGCTATTATCAGAGACGTGAACAAAAAGAATAAAGACGTATCTTATAAAGTAGAGTCAAGAGAGAACAACGAAAGTTTGAATAGTAGTTCTCTCACCATTTTTTTTTGTTGTGGGGGTGGGGGGGGCGCTGGAAAACTACCCATGCACCCTACACACAAATCTATAATATAATGTTTTTTTCATTAAAAAAAACACTAATGAAAGTTCAGCCAGGGGCGTCATCCCATTGCCTACCCCCACTCACCCTAATAACGACACTGGTGATACCTACTTCCAGGGCCAGAGTTAGCTAACTAGAGGCCAGAGGCCATAGACTCATTCAACTTAGAGGCCATAGACTCATTCAACTTAGAGGCCATAGACTCATTCAACTTAGAGGCCATAGACTCATTCAACTTAGAGGCCATAGACTCATTCAACTTAGAGGCCATAGACTCATTCAACTCAGAGGTCATAGACTCATTCAACTTAGAGGCCATAGACTCATTCAACTTAGAGGCCACAGACACATTCAACTTAGAGGCCATAGACTCATTCAACTTAGAGGCCATAGACTCATTCAACTTAGAGGCCATAGACTCATTCATTCAACTTAGAGGCCATAGACTCATTCAACTTAGAGGCCATAGACTCATTCAACTTAGAGGCCCCTTTCAATCACCCACACACTGAAGAACAATTAAAAGGACTTTGCATTTGATTTTTTTCCCTCAATCCCTAACACAATTATCCTCGTTTAAATTGTTTTCATGACTAATATCAATTCTGATTTTATACTTTTTTAAAATGTCGTTTGCACATGAATACCAGAAATGTGTGCTTAAGAATACGAAGTTAATGTCTACCCTGCACTGTGCACAACTGAGGTAATGTCTACCATGCACCACTAAAGAAATGTCTACTTTGTACCGTACACCACTGATATTTAGTTATTATTAAATAGTCCCCGTGCCCCCCCCCCCCCCAAATCTGATACACTGGGAAAGTGAAGAGGATTAAACCGGTATTTTAATAAATAAACATTAAAGAATTATGCTGTTCAAGTTCGTCTTACCAAATTTGGTTTTGAAAAACTTCAAGTGAACTGTAGAAAGTTACAGCAATCAGAATAGTTCTAATTTATTAATAGGTTTGCTGGCATTTTTTTTTAAAAAATAAGTCAATACACTGAATGAAATATGTATCATAACACCCAATTCTTCAATTTTCTTTAAAAGACAATTGTCTTGAAGCAGCTTTACCATTTGCATACCATATTTAATATAAATGGCAAAAGTCATCGATGATAGCACTGTAGCTAAGAGCATCGGTTATAGCACTGTAGCTTTTGCAGGTACACCCCCCCCCCCAATTTGTTAGTGAATAATATTTCGTCAATTTTTTATGAAATTCCCAAAATGATTTTAAAACTGAGCAACTCTTTGTGGAGGAAGATGTCAAGGATATGAGAAACACTATTGTGAGTTAGACGCGTTCTTCATGATTTGTTATAGTAAGCGTAATTGGTTTCGAGATTAATTGTGTATCTGTTGCTATGCAGTTTGCATCGTGACTTTTTTGGGGGGTATGGGGGATGACGTGATTGTGGTTATGGCCCTAGTGTTGGTGTAGCAGTCTTTTGATCTTGCAGTCAACAAGAGATGAAGAAAGTGTCCTAGAGTTGGCAAGGGATTCTTATCATTGTGCATTTGAATGTATAAAAGTGTTGGGTATACCCATATATAAGATGAATATGAACAATAAAGAATCATCGACTTTCACGAAGCGTTCTCAAGCATTAAGGTCAGGTCACACGATCAAATTTTCGTTTAACATCTTTTTGAACGCACGATGTTGTAACACAAAATAGTGCGTTCAAAACGCAATTTGAAGAAAAAATTTGACGCAAACTTAAAGAAAATGTGACAGGAAATTCGAAATTCGATCACGTGAACTGAGCATTAGTGTGATACTTGTCGGATGAGAGTGTCACGCTGTTATAAATAAACCTAGACCACGTGCATGAAATACTGGAAGGATTCTCAGATCAGGGACCGGAGTATTCCGTCAGATGGTAAGATGGTATACGTGTCATTGTCAATGCTCACTGTACCAAGACAGGAAGCAACAGCAAAACGGCCGCATAGAAAACGTGTTTTCATATTTGCCATGATTTTAAAAATATGATTGTTCGTTTCATAACATCGGGAACAACAGCAGTGTAACGTGACAGTCTTCGGCATTTTTTAAAGTTAATCAACAGCTTAGTAGTGTTGTGAAATAATTGATAGCTAAAAGGAACAGTTGTGGACACGTGTGTCGGAAAGGACCATTTGTTGACATGTGTGTCTGAAAGGACCAGTTGTTGACATGTGTGTCTGAAAGGCGCAGTTGTTGACATGTGTGTCTGAAAGGCGCAGTTGTTGTCACGTGTGTCGGAAAGAACCAGTTGTTGACATGTGTGTCTGAAAGTCTTGCTGTTTTTTTTCACCTGATCATACGTTTATTTCCTCAAAAACGATGATGTTTTGATCAGGTACTACTTTACCTGCGTAGTGATGCTGAAAGCAGGTACTACTTAACATGCGTAGTGATGCTGAGAACAGGTATTGCTTAACCTGCACAATGATTTATGACCTAAGTCAACGTCTGCTAATTTTTTAAATTTTCTTCGTGTTTCGGCATTGTTCCCGTTAACAAATTTAAACTATTAATTATGACTACGTTGTTTTAAATTAGTCGAATAATTCCATTTCAGTTTTCTTCCTTCGTTTCTTACTGAGTCACAATCTTAAATTTATTCAGCATTCAATACAGAGAGAAGTTTCGGTGGCCCGCAACTCCCCACCCCCACCCATAAGATCTAAGACAGCTTTTGCCATTTTGCTGCCACCGTTCGCCGATACAAAAGACCCCAATTTTTAATCAAAATATTATACTAAAATGTTCCAAAAGAGAAACTGCTGAGGAAATTTTTTAAATCCATTTGTCAGTAAACAGGAGAAGCGGGCAGCATTTAATCAGATATTAGTTTACCCTAAATTTTGCTATACATTATTCAGCCATACATTTAGCCAGACATTATATAGCCATACATTTAGCCAGACACTATTTAGCCATACATTTAGCCAGATACAATTTAGCCAGACATTATATAGCCATAAATTTCTAATGCAGCAATGGTATGCATACACGTGAGTACAATTGTAAGGTAGAATGGATGGATTTAATCTATTTCAGTGTAAAAATCTATTTTCTATTTCAAAAATGTGAATCTATACTCTCCCCTCCTGAATCGTAATGTGCTGCCCAACGCCATTATAGACTTGTTTAGCTATCCAACGACATCATAGACTTGTTTAGCTGACCAACGACATCATAGACTTGTTTAGCTGACCAACGCTATCATAGACTTGTTTAGCTGACCAACGCTATCATAGACTTGTTTAGCTGACCAACGCTATCATAGACTTGTTTAGCTGACCAACGCTATCATAGACTTGTTTAGCTGTTCAACGACATCATAGACTCGTTTCGTCTTATGGTAAATCTACATCTGCAACTACGCATTTTGTAGAAGCAAACAACATATCATATAGCCACCAGTGTGATTAGCCACCAGTGTGATTAGCCACCAGTGTGGTTAGCCACCAGTGTGTTTCCTTTCATTCACGCACGTTCGTATTGGGGCCTTTTGAGTCGCACGCTCGGATGGTCAGTATACTAAGCAAGACTCAGGATTCTGGAGGCGTAGGACCCCGTGGTGTGTTCTCAAATTTGCACGTCTGTGTTTGCAATGGAGAATTTTTGAGTTTCTGTTGCTTGAAATCAGATTCGTTTTTGGAACTGTGAATCTTGTGTTGTCGGTTTATTTGTCTCTAAACCCATCATAAAGATAACAGAAAGCCGTCGTAGAACGTTGTTGGAGCGAAGAACAAAATGTCCTGAGTGCTGTTAAATGATTTCTTATTTGAACTGTTTTAATAACTGGTGATAAATAATTTAACATAGTTTCCAATCCAGATTTGTTTGTGTATGTCAAACTTATCGATTGATATTTATATGGGTTGAAAGTTTAATTGACCGGAAGTACATTGCCTTTCCAGAAATAACCCTACACAGACTAAAATTTCAACCAAATGACAATGTAATGAACTTTATAGGATATTAATTAAAGAAATATTTTTTTAGGATATGAAAGAAGGTTTTTTTTTAATATCAAAGAAGTTATTTTTATAGGATATCAAAGAAGACTCATTATTGTTGCACACAAGCTGGCGATGCAGACTCACTGTTGTAACCCAATAGCTGACGATACAGACTCACTGTTGTAACACACAAGCTGGCGATACAGACTCACTGTTTTAACACACAAGCTGGCGATACAGACTTACTGTTGTGAGTCTGTAAGGAAAAGCGCACAGCAAGGAAAAGCGGATTCGCAGACATGTTTACAACTAGGACATTTTCCAGCGCGCACATTTTCTCGATACCAACTCATCTTTTTACGGGCATTTTCAAATATTTCAGTGGATTTCGTAAGCGTCCGTAAATGAAATGTATCGACCGTGAGTTCATCAATTTGCATCAAATAACCTTTCCTATTTATAGTTGTTTACACTAATATGGTAATTATGTTTTTTTCATTTTCTTGGAACGTTAGAAAGTGAAGAGAAAGTGGTTAAGCCTTAATTTCCCGGCACTGTATACAACTATCCGAGTCCTGGGAGTACTACTGTCCTATCTCTCAAAGTACTCTTGTCTAGTGAGATCCCTAAAAGTAATTTAGTATCGTCCTGCCTCTCAATGTACTCTTGTATAGTCATATTCTTAAAAGTACTTCTACCGCCCTATCTCTTAAAGTACTCTTGTCTAGTCATACCCCTAAAAGTACTTCACTATCTTCCTACCTCTCAAAATACATTTGTCTAGTCATATCCCTAAAGTACTTCACTATCGTCCTACATCTCAAAATACTCTTGTCTAGTCATATCCCTAAAAGTACCTCAGTATCTTCCTACCTCTCAAAGTACTCTTGTCTAGTCATATACTTAAAAGTACTTTAGTACCGTCCTTTCTCTACAAGTAATTGTTTTGAGTCCTATCTCTGGAATTACTTTTATATAGTAATACAGTTGAAAACATTATTTTACAATCCTACAATTAAAAGTACTTTTGAATAGTCCTATCCTGAAAGTCCTTTTGAATAGTCCTATCTTTGTAATTACATTTTTATTGTTAAAACAATGTAGCAATATCTCGTAAAGCACTATTGTACAGTCCTATATCCGAGAGTTCTCTTGTGCCACCCTCCCCCTCCCCCCGACACCGGGTAAAGGTTGGATGGGGTCAAGGTTGAATCTCCAACTGAGGTTGACACCCATCAACCAGCCCATGCCGTGTTTGACAGCTTAGATAAAATTGCTGCTTAGTTTTCTGATGTCACGCGCCGAAACAAACTCAAAGGCAAAACAAAACGATTGATAAGACCCGGCCAACTGCAGTCAAAGAAATATGTTCAATAGGTGACCCTTACCACTTGGAGGTAGACCTAGATATGAGACTCCAGCAGCTGTATAAATAGGCACTTGCGAAATCTCAGTTTCACTCTCAATAAATTTTAATGTATGGAACAAACACACAATGGGAATGTCATAATGCGTAAACATGTAGAAATCTGGAACGCTGTAGAATGGATATCATGATACTAAAGTTTGGATTTTTTCCTATAAATAGTGTCTGTTATTAGTGTGGCTGTTTCATGTCTGTTATTAGTGTGGCTGTTTCATGTCTGTTATTAGTGTGGCTGTTTCATGTCTGTTATTAATGTGGCTGTTTCATGTCTGTTATTAGTGTGGCTGTTTCATTTCTGTTATTAGTGTAGCTGTTTCATGTCTGTTATTAGTGTGGCTGTTTCATGTCTGTTTTTAGTGTGGTAGTTTCATGTCTGTTTTTAGTTGTGGTTCATGTCTGTTTTTATTGTGGTTCATGTCTGTTTTTAGTGTGGTTGTTTCACGTCTGTTTTTAGTTGTGTTACCTGTCTGTTTTTAGTGTGGTTGTTTCATGTCTGTTTTTAGACTGGTTGTTTCATGTCTGTCTTAAGTGTGTTTGTTTTATGTCTGTTTTAGTGTGGTAGTTTCATGTCTGTTTTTAGACTGGTTGTTTCATGTCTGTCTTTAGTGTGGTTGTTTCATGTCTGTTTTTAGACTGGTAGTTTCATGTCTGTTTTTAGACTGGTAGTTTCATGTCTGTTTTTAGACTGGTAGTTTCATGTCTGTTTTTATAATGGTTGTTTCATGTCTGTTTTTAGTTGTGGTTGTTTCATGTCTATTTTTAGTGTGGTTGTCTCATGTCTGTTTTAGTGTAATTGTCTCATGTCTGTTTTAGTGTAATTGTCTCATGTCTGTTTTAGTGTAATTGTCTCATGTCTGTCCTTGTGTAATTGTCTCATGTCTGTCCTTGTGTAATTGTCTCATGTCTGTCCTTGTGTAATTGTCTCATGTATGTCCTTGTGTAATTGTCTCATGTCTGTCCTTGTGTAATTGTCTCATGTCTGTCCTTGTGTAATTGTCTCATGTATGTCGTTGTGTAATTGTCTCATGTCTGTCCTTGTGTAATTGTCTCATGTCTGTCCTTGTGTAATTGTCTCATGTCTGTCCTTGTGTAATTGTCTCATGTCTGTCTTTGTGTAATTGTCTCATGTCTGTCCTTGTGTAATTGTCTCATGTCTGTCCTTGTGTAATTGTCTCATGTCTGTCCTTGTGTAATTGTCTCATGTCTGTCCTTGTGTAATTGTCTCATGTCTGTCCTTGTGTAATTGTCTCATGTCTGTCCTTGTGTAATTGTCTCATGTCTGTCCTTGTGTAATTGTCTCATGTCTGTCTTTGTGTAATGACGATAATTTATGTCGATGTTTAATGTCGTGAAAGAAATTGAACACTGACGTAAACATCTTTCAGTTCATGTAACACCGACATTTTCAGAACACCTAGTCTTACTAACAAAAATGACATTTTAGCTGTCTTTCAGAACACCTAGTCTTACTAACAAAAATGACATTTTAGCTGCCAACAGTCACGTGTTCATTCGGGCTACTCTTAAGATTCAAACATAGTTTTATTTTTTGTTAAAGACACTAAAGGTTTTCAAAGTAAGTTCACTGGGCAAATTTGAATGTAACATGTGAACTTTAACAACGTTTCTCACATTAAGTTCAATGGGCCACTTTGAATGTAACATGTGAACTTTGACAAAGGCCACTAACATACAGAATCGTATATTTTGATAAATGTTTTTTTTTGCATGTTAAAAATCTGGCTCATCTGTACACTAAATAGCTGTTTGCTTTAAGCGCACTCGGCCGTTCCATTCCCCTGTGTTGCCACTAAAGCTTTCAAGAAAACTTGATCTACAGTTGCCCCATTTTACCTGTGGCGTTATATTGTGACAGTCCCACCTAAAACAGTTAAATTTGTTGCAGGTAAATAAACATATATTTGAAACACGTCACTTCTGCTCCACTTGTTCACTGTTAGGCATTGTTAAAAAACAATAACATTATTTTGTCTGTCAATGTTGAAGGTTAGCCGGTACGTGAAAATGTTACGTACTGTTATCAGTATGGAGAAATTAATCTCTTATGTAAGTGTATGGCTCGTTCTAAAACAGTACACAACAAAAGACGATACCAAATGATAAATACAATAACGAAGAATACGATACTCAAACCAGGGTTAATTAGAATTAATAAGTTTTAATATGTTAATTATAATAGATTACAAAATCAAAAGAAAATATGATTAAAACTATTGACTTACAGTATATTGTTTGGCTTGTACCGGTACGATGTTACATAAAACACAATGTGCAAAAAGGGTACAATTATGAAAAGAAATATACACACACACAGTAAACAGGATAAATAATGGGCTAGTCCACTGCTCTGGCATTAAACAGAAACTCGTCCCTCTCCCCCATAGACAGCGACGAGGCCATGGCAGGCAGTTCCGGCTCATACCAGCGAGAAGCCAGTATAGGAACTGCTCATTCCTACCAAAGACAATCAGGGACTGGAACAAGCTTCCAAAAGGAACAGTTGAGGCGACAACACTTGACTCATTTGCATCTATTGCCTCAGGCCTTCCAACCCCCAGTGCATGATACCCTCACACAGTTACTCTTGTAACCAGTGAAATATCCTCATCAACACAATGCACAGAGACATTGCAAATCCCATCTACAATCATAGGAGCCATAATGATCAATAAATTGATCGTGGGCCCTTAATATATAGAAGAAGAAGAAAAATAACACACACTACACGTATCTCGTGATAAAATGGCCTGCCTTTCAAAATAGCTCTCCTCTCCTTTTATAGTCGGTTGTACTGATATCTCTAGAACTACCTTACACAATGGTTTACTTTCCAGAGTTCTCCAGATTTCCCACAGAATTCTGAAAGAAACGGATAGTACTTTTATTTAGTTGTAAAGAAGGTCGAGAGATACTATTTTTAGCTGCCCACAACCTAAATGCGGCCTCGAACTTGTTGTCTGCTAGAGTTCATGACGTAAACACATGTCGTCTACATAACAGAAACCATTGAAGGTTAGCCGGAATATGAAACCATTTCTTCAAAATGTCCCTTTTTCTTAGCCCACCACATCTCTAATGTTTCCTTTATTTCGTTATTTTAAACCCACAAGTCCCTTATTATTTGGTGGAGTTTTTGAAACCAACGGGTCTCTATTATTTGGTGGAGTTTTTGAAACCAACGGGTCTCTATTATTTGGTGGAGTTTTTCAAATTTGACGAAAGCCATGCAAAATACTAACAAAGCTAATTGCCAAAAGACTACAACCGTACACTGAAGAAATACTAGGTGATTACCAATGTGGATTCAGACAAAACAGATAAACGGCTGATCAGATTTTCACCACAGATGCCTTTTAAAGAAATGCAATAAATATAATATACCAGTACATCAACTATGTCTGGACTATAAAATGGCTTATGAAAGCATCAAAGGAAAATATCTATATGAGACTCTGCAGGAGTTTGGCATACCCAACAAACTGACAAGACTGATACATGTAACACTGAACAACTCAAAAAGCAAAATCAAGGCTCAAGGAGAATATTCAAGGGAATTTCAGATTAGACGAGGCCTAAGACAGGGAGACTCACTGTAGTGTATGATTTTTGACCTAACATTACAAGGAGTTATGAGAAACATACATATTGACACCCGAGGAACAATAACAGGATACTTTCTGAGGGAAACACAAGACCCACAACCAATAGGCACTCTCAACAATCAACCCCTTCAGTATCTTGTATATGCTGATGACATAGCACTGCTAGGGAAAAGTCGTAAAGATAAATGAAAAGCCATTATTGAATTAGACAGACCTGCACAATATACGGCCCGTGGGCCGCATATGGCCCGCCAGCACCCACTTTGTGGCCCGCGAAGTAACGTAATAATTTTTCTTTATATTTTTCTCTGAATAGCTTTCCCCCCTGTCATATTTTCTTTTGGCCCGCACAAGTTTTTTTTTTTTAAAGTGTTACGGCCTGCCTTATATTTTAAGCTGTGCAAGGCTTAATTAGAAGAAGCATCACTACAAGCAGGGCTGGAAGTTAACAACCAAAACTCAAAATACATGACTTTGATGAGAGAAGAACAGACAAATGGAACCATTAAGATTAGAAACAACACTTTAAAAGCGTAAATCAATTCATATATACTAGCAGAAATAAAAGAAAGAATATCAGCCAGAAACAGGGCATATTTCAGTAGTCAGAAAATACTCAAAAATAAAAACATTACATCAGAAACAAAGAAAACTATTAATAAAACTGTAATCAGACCAGTTGTAACATATGCAAGTGAAACTTGGACCCTAATGAAAACGGCATAAAACCTATTAAACACATGGGAGAGGAAAGTTCTCCGGAAAATGTATGGACCAACTAATATAGAGGTAGAATACGAACCAACCAGGAATTGTACAGTCTATATCAGGATCCCATGCTAGTAGCAGAAATAAAAAAAAATACAGACTACGCTGTGCGGGACACTTAGAAAGAATGCCAAAGGACAGAGGAGTGGAGAGGGTGCACCACCAAAACCCCAGAGGAAAACGGCTCAAAGGCAGACCTAGGCTTAGAAGAATGGATGATGTAGAAAAAGATCTGCAGCAGCTGGGAATCCAAGCATGTAAAAGAAAAGCATCAGTTAGGTCTGAGTGGAAGGAAGTGATTATTTGGTGGAGTTAAAAAAAAAATTTGAAGAATCGTTTTCTTTTCTTGTGATGATTTTCCCAAATTATAGAAAAATTGTTAATTTGGTGAAGTTTTGGGGAAAATAATTTTGTACACTCGGTCTTTTATAGGCATCGTATACTTCTGGTTTCTGAAAACCAGGATTTTCAGGGCATCAATTCTTAATACCAGAGGTGTCAAGGCATCAATTCTTAATACCAGAGGTGTCAGTGCATCAGTTCTTAATACCAGAGGTGTCAGGGCATCAATTCTTAATACCAGAGGTGTCAGGGCATCAATTCTTAATACCAGAGGTGTCAGTGCATCAATTCATAATACCAGAGGTGTTAGGGCATCAATTCTTAATACCAGAGGTGTCAGTGCATCAATTCTTAATACCAGAGGTGTTAGGGCATCAATTCTTAATAACAGAGGTGTCAGGGCATCAATTCTTAATACCAGAGGTGGCAGGACATGGATTCTGAAAACCACGGTCGTCATAAAATCTATATTTTTTTGTTGCTTGATTGTTTGTTGTTATTGTCGTCTGTAATGCTAGTCTGGCCAAATTGTCATGTTGGAGAGTCTTCTGTAAAGCTAGTCTGGCCAAAGTGCCATGTTAGTTGGAGAGTCTTCTATAAAGCTAGTCTGGCCAAATTGTCATGTTAGTAGGAGTGTCTTCTATAAAGCTGGTCTGGCCGAAGTGTCCGGACAACTCGAGAACCATCTTAAGTCTCGAATGCATAACACGTACATACATACACACATACAGGCACACATGCTTTCGCTCGCGAAGACACATACACACACAAGTGATGTTATCATTAGCTAAAACTTTCTTCTGACCTGGACTAAATGCCATGTATGGTACTCTACTATTTAACTTTTTAAAGTTATCATATCTTACATATATGTAAACGGGAAAAATGTATTTGTTCTGCAGAGGTTCAACATGGATTGATGAATCTTGACCAAACTTTTCTGATGTATCCATTATTTTCCAGAATGCAATACTGGGGATTGAACTTTTTTTTATAATATCCCGTTTGGGCCGGGTGCCTAAAACTCATTTTTTTTCTTAAATGAGCTATATAAAGAAAACGTGATCGGGACCCCGACTGTCCACAGGGATTGGGATCCCACCGAGATCTGGATAGATGGGATCCCACTAGGACACAAGATCCCAATGGGTTCCTTATGACCGGGATCGGGATCCCATGGGGAAACAGGCTTTCATCGGGGATCTACATTCCATCAGGGAACTGCATTCCATCGGGGAACTGCATTCCATCAGGGAACTGTATTCCATCAGGGAACTGCATTCCATCAAGGAACTGTATTCCATCGGGGATCTGCATTGCTGACAGCAGTAAAAATGAGCAAATGGTGTTTTTTTTTAAATTTCCATTTCAGCCAAACGGCCGAGTTCAGTCCCGGGCGACACCGGGCACATCAGCTAGTGTAGCGATCAATTGTTCATACTGACCTTTCAACAAATCCTTACATTTGTACAAATCCTAACATCTCTACAAATCCTAACATTTCTACACATCCTAACATTTTAAATGAACATTATTTTAACCAACCAATAAATAGCCTTAAAAGCCGCATAAAAATTATGGAGGTGAATCTCTGATCAAATTGTGGCAGAAGAAAAATACCCCCCCCCCCACACACACACACTATGGCGTAGGAAGGGGACTGCAGCCCGGACGATACTTTGATCTATAAATGGAGGGGCGTCGTTTTTCAGCCGTTTGCACCGGGTTTTTTCTTCATGGAAGGTAGGCAGAAGAATTGTCTGCCCGTCCTGGGCTCACTTCTCATAACTGTGTCACTGCCCCCCTCCCCATAAAAACTTTTTAACCCACATTTGGAGGCGGGGTAAATAGAGTCTGAACGTGCAACTATGTGGTCTACATTTTTATTACCTTCTTGGTTACGACTATTACCTTTTTGGTAAAGACATGGGCGTCGGAAACGCCACGGATGTGATGGTATTTGTTGGTGGGAGTACAAGTCGGTCATCTGGCTTTTGGAGGGGGAGGGGAGTACAAGTCGGTCATCTGGCTTTTGGAAGTGGTGGGGGTGGGGCAGACGACTTAACCTCACGTGCTCCTCCCAGTCTTTTTTTTTAAAGTTTGAAGAAATGAAAGCAAAAAAATAAGACCACAAATAGGTAAGGGACTCGTTTGAACTCAGTCATAGTGTGCACCACTCTTACCCCAGCATTTGAAGTCACATTTGATATCAGTCATAGTGTGCACCACTCCTACACCAGCATTAGAAGTCACATTTGATCTCCTGATGTGCACCACTCCTACCCCAGCATTAGAAGTCACATTTGATCTCCTGATGTGCACTACTCACTATTCTCAATTTATTTATTAATCGGGAACCTATTTATGATGACTCAAGCTGAATAGATTCGAATGAACATTTTAATAAAACATGTTGACAAGTAAGTTGTTGTTGTTATAGCATTCGTTTTTTTATATATAAAATGCATAAAATAAATGTCTGCACTATTGAGTGTCGTGAGTTGTAGGTCAAACAGCGTTTTGATATGTTTGACGAAGGAACATGTATCCACCACCATCCTTGGAAATAAAATATACGAGGCCAGGCAAGTGACTTGCTCAGATTTTACAGAGATTACAAGTACGTGGCCAGCCAAGTGATTTGCTTAGATTTCAAAGAGATTACCCTTGCGATAAGCCTTGCTGTCATCCTCTTGCAAATTCCCATATTCCTTCGCCGTTAGTCTTGTCAGAGCAGCACTAAGTTCCATGGGTTTACAGATCAGCACTACATTCCATGGGATACATAGCAGCACTACATTCCATGGATTTATAGAGCAGCACTACATTCCATGGGTTACAGAGCAGCACTACGTATCATGGGTTTATTTTTATTGCGCTGCATAAAACTATTTTAAAAATAAAAGTATTACATGGTGCTAATAAACCAGTTATGATGACCAGGTCAGCAGAATGGTGCTATCTTAAACAAACGTATGGAAGATAAAACACAAATGTCTCCTTCTTCCGCCCAGTTCACACTATAATAACTGGCGTGACAGCGATATTCTAACGGGTCGTTAAAATCATGGCTTTGAACTATAATGGCGGCATTACAATAAATCTGTCATAGAGGCCCGGGTGTAGGTCATGTTCAATCCTGAACTTAGAAAAATTCTACCCATTTTTTTTCGCATCGTCAGGATTTTTTAACAAATTATGGTCGTTAAGAGTAAAATGAGTGGTTATTACATTTAATAGTGTACAAGTTAAACTAATTTTAAAAAATGTTGTCTTTGATATTTAACTGAAGTTTTGACACCCCACCCCAAAAAATATAATTTGAAAATCTTAAAATATAGGCCCCTGTTTTCTCAGCCTTTCTGTCTCAAGTTCCATCTAAAAATATCAATATCTAAACGTTCAAGCAACTAGACAACTAAGCATCTAAACGTTCAAGCAACTAGACAACTGAGCATCTAAACAAACAAGCAACTAGACAACTAAGCACCTAAACAATCAAACAACTAGACAACGAGACATCTAAACATTCAAGCAACTACACAACGAAAATCTAAACAATCAAGCAATTAAACAACTTAACATTTAAACAATCAAGCAACTAGACAACTAAGCATCTAAACAATCAAGCAATTAGACAAATAAACATCTAAACAATCAAGCAATTAGACAAATAAACATCTAAACAATCAAGCAATTAGACAAATAAACAATTAAAATATTTAAATTCCCCCCACCCCCTTGTTTTGTGGAAGAGCTAAAAATAGATATATCTTTGCTGTCATGGAAGATTGAGTTCCAGTTAAACGATCTTTTCTTGTTTCGAGATTTAATGTTCTAGGATGAAACGTAGAATAATTAGTGAAATGCATTTGAATTTCAGTCTCAGAGACTACATGTCCCCCAAAATCTAGAAAATATACCCCACCACCCACCGACGTTGGTAAGATCTACTACACATGCTTTAGCTCACTGCCTGGTGTGTACTACTTTCATGAGATCCTTGTGTTGTACTACACATGCTTTAGCTCACTGCCTGGTGTGTACTACTTTCATGAGATCCTTGTGTTGTACTACACATGCTTTAGCTCACTGCCTGGTGTGTACTACTTTCATGAGATCCTTGTGTTGTACTACACATGCATTAGCTCTCTGTTTGGTGTTGAATACTTTCATGGGTTACTTGTGTTGATTTGAGTTTGATAAAGGGACTACAAATGCATTAGCGCTCTGTCTGATATGAAATGCTTTCAGGATATACTTGTGTTGATTCGGTTATCATAGAGGACTACATATGCATTAGCTCTCTGTCTAGTTTTAGAGCCCCTGTTCTTTAAATGCAAACTGACCAGTCTTATGTTGGGACTAAACCATGATCAAGAAGCCGATGTAGGACTTGCCCATATACACTCCAAACAAAAAACATGAGCCTCCCTAAAGGTACCTTTACCATCAAAGAGTGTTTCACGTGCGTTAGTCGTAATGTGATGTATGCGATTGTGTGCAGGAGATGTCATTCTATTTATATAGGCGAAACTGGGAGAAGATTAAACAGAAACTTGTCCCACTCCCCCATAGACAGTGACGAGGCCATGACAGGCAGTTCCGGCTCATACCAGCGAGAAGCCAGAATAGGAACTGCTCATTCCCGCCAAAGACATTCAGGGACTGGAACAAGCTTTCAAAGGGACCAGTTGAGGCGACAACACTTGACTCATTTGCAGCTATTGCCTCAGGCCTTCCAACCCCTAGTGCATGATAACCTCACTCAGTTACTCTTGTGACCAGTGAAATATCCTCATCAACACCGGGCACAGAAACATTGCAAATCCCATCTACATTCATAGGAGCCATAATGATCTATAAATTGATCGTTGGCTTTTAATATGTAGAAGAAGAAGATTGGCAGATAGGTTTACAGAACATCTTCGGGATATTGGACAAGGTAAACTTTCCCCAATCGCTTCCAATTTCAACAGACAGCAACATAAAGGTGCATTGGATGTATCCATTACGCCGCTTATTTCTTGCACAAACACCAGAGAGAGTGGAAATTGAAAACAGATTTATTACGCTTTTTTTCTTATACCTTTGATTCTATGTATCCCTAAATATTTTGGTCCGTTAAGATTCTCTACCTTATTTTTCACAGTACCAATATTTATATTCTTTCACTTCCTGTAATCCTACTTCCGGCAACCTCTTCTTCTTCTTCTATATATTAAGGGCCCGCGATCAATTTATTGATCATTATGGCTCCTATGAATGTAGATGGGATTTGCAATGTTTCTGTGCCTGGTGTTGATGAGGATATTTCACTGGTTACAAGAGTTACTACATAGGACACCTTAATTTTTTTTAGTACTGTGCTCTGTTACCTGTTCTACTTCTATTTGTTTTGTTTGCTGATGAAAGCTCTAAGCCAAAAAGTCCAAATCTTTTTTCCTGTCTATGAATTCAAGTTTACCATACCCTGTTCTTATATTTCATTTACACAACTTGAAGCAGTTCGTCAATTATTATCTTGTTCTTTGGATGGCAGACGTTTCGTTTCGTTTTTATAGTTTTAAAATGATGATTTTTTATTTTATTTTATTTAAAAAAAAAAAAATTTGTATTCGAGATTGATTTTTTTTTATTATTGCTATTCTCAGACATCAATTACCGTACAGTTTCCCCAAGGGATCAGAATTCATGGTGTTCATATAGTTTTAAAGGGCATCAGAGTTAACTGTGCCTAGAACCAGAGCCGTCCTTAGGCATAGGCAAACTAGGTGACCGCCTATGGCCCCTCTGCCAAGGGGGGCCTCGCCGGGCACTTTTTTGTTAGCCTACAACTTTCAAGTCCATATATTTCAGAAGTACAACTTTTCTCTAGTGGCGGATTTATCAGTATGGTTTGTGGTTACATAGACTTATATGTAGATTTTGTATTGTTGCGTTTTTTGTATTTTTATAGCGCTTTGAGCCTTAATTAGAGATGAAGCGTGTTTTTTTAAATGAACTCTATTATTATTTTATTATTATTACACGCGAGCAGGGAGGACAATTGACGACGGCAGAATTGAGGTGCTGCAGTGGTGGCTGGCGTTTTCTCCTTAGCTCCGGACCCCCAACCCCCTCACCCCGGTTGGGGGGGGGGGACAATTTGAAAGCGAGCTATCTAGAATTTGAAAGCCAACCGTCTAAAATGATTTAACTTGTATTTTAGAAGCGAAATCGCTAGTCTCAATTTAAAATAAGCGTTCGTTAAAAGTGTTGTACAAATCTGTTGATTTTAAAATAGTTAATAGTCCCAGGAGGGAAAAAAAAATTATTATGAGAATGGTTTTCTGTTTTAGTGAAATTAAGCTTGTATAAATATTTAGTAGTAACAAAGATAAGTGTTCATAAATATTACGTGGTTAGTATTTAATGTATGGCTTTTTTGTTTGTTTGGTCGGTTAAATCCGCAATATACCAACCACAATATACCAACCACAATATACCAACCACAATATACCAACCACAATATACCAACCACAATATACCAACCACAATATACCAACCACAATATACCAACCACAATATACCAACCACAATATACCAACCACAATATACCAACCACAATATACCAACCACAATATACCAACCACAATATACCAACCACAATATACCAACCACAATATACCAACCACAATATACCAACCACAATATACCAACCACAATATACCAACCACCCAGGCCTTCAAAACTGCACTCAAAACACATCTCTTTAAACTCTACTACCCCGACTGATTCCTCAAATCTGACCGATAAACGATGCTGCTGGCCGCCTTCCATGGCTTCACATGTAAAAGTTCTGGGGGGGGGGGGGGGGGGGGGGGGGTGAATATGCATTTGTTTTTGTTTGTCTCTATATACAGCTGTTCTTTATTACATAAATGTATTTTGTTTTATTGTCACGATTATGTCTCTTTTGCTAATATTTTTATGTACAGCGCGGTGAGCCTAGCCCTAGGCTGGGGTACCGCGCTATATAAGACAACATATAATAATAATAATAATAATAATAAAAAAAATGAGAAGTGAAAGAAGGAATATTTAAAATGTGTATTCCTACCTGCTGTCAATGATGAACGGTGATCGTTTAGTCTTATTTATGCCAACAATGCTTGACCAACGAATCAATGAAACGAGGTCGTCGTGATGGGCATTTGAAAGCGAAACCTAGTGCTCATGTTAAGTCAGATTTAAATTAACTTCAAATGTAAAGAAATATTTGAAGAGAAACAAAAAAACTTAAAGTTTAAAGTCTCTGTTGACTGATCATACTGCAGTCTGCAACTGTCAATCGTACTCTTGAGGCAATTTATGAAATTTCTTTACTCATAGTTGAATCTATGAAAAATCCTACTAATGTAAAAAAAAATTAAGCAAACCATAAATATCAGCATTTCTTAAAACGTTGCCTGTATGGAGACATGGAGCTGTTGAATTAATCAATTATTGGTTTGAATTTCCTGTTATGTACTATCGGATTGTGTGCTATAAATAAACATTTGCATTTCCGTAATTTCAAATTTGACTACTTTCTGAGCGTCTCGAATAATATTGTACAAGTCTGTATTGGGGCAAATACATCAATTTACACTAGTGTACTGGGACAGATACACCGAATTACACTAGTATACTAGGGCAGACACACATATTTACAAAAATACTGGGGCAGACACAAAGATGTACACTGATGAACTTGGTCAAACAGATTCACACAGATTTACGTGGACACAAACACAGATTGCACTAATGTACTTGGACAGGCACACAGATTTACACTAGGCTGCCCCCTGGTGGCAGAAGCGCATCAATCCACAATGCTAAAAGGGGCAGCAATATAAACATAAAGGTTCCTTCAAATCTCCACCTTCGTCACGTGATTAACCAATAGCACTAACTCAGTTCTTCCCTACAGACGCTAAGTGGCACACAAAAAAAGTAAGTGAAATATACAGCAGCTGGCGTGGGCTCTGGTTGTTCCCTGGTCGTGCAACGAACATACAACAATATGTTCTTGTTATGGCTTTCAGTGGAAGACACTGTACACCGAATCTTCACTCCCCTCTTTAGTGTAGAAGTTACTATTTAAATGAGCAACACAATCTCTACCCTGTACGTTTGTGTAGAAGTTACTCTCTAAATAAGAAAACACAATCACGTTTTGCGCAATTAAAACTTGGACATTCTCTCACGCATTTATTTACAGGTATCTGGGAACGTACCTGCCTGCCATACAGGTTTCAGGGAACTGAGGCTATAGAGGCCTCGTGAAACTGACGAGGCGTTTATCAACATGATTCATTTACATTACATAATTCGTTGTTTTCTTGTGAAAACAATTACAGTGCGGTGGTCACGAACATACATTCTTACTTGCCCCTTTCCGTACCTGACCATCAACTCATGTCCATCCGACATGCATACCACCCTATCTTACCCCAAAATGTTATGAATTTGTACTAAACACATTGCAATCATTTGAAAATAAACATTTTAAAAAAGATTTTAGATGTTAATGCGTTAACTGTTATACCAGTATGCGTTATCTCTTTGTGTGATCAATTCGATTGTAGTTGTTTAAACTAGGGGCCTTTAACACATTGTGTGATCAATTTTATTGTGGTTGTTCAAACTAGGGGCCTCAAGCTAAAGGGCCTCACCAAGACTAAATCCGACACATTGTTGAGCACCTCACCAAGACTAAATCCAGCCAGTGGCTCAGCTATGGTTAGTGCCACCTGGGGCGGACCAAGCTTTTTACCACACCTTCCCACGAAAAGCTCTGCAGTTGACAGAAAATGCCCCCCTTTCCATATATGGAAAATGCACACTGCACCCCCTTACTATGCCACTGCACCCCCTTACTATGCCACTGCACCCCCTTTACTATGCCACTGCACCCCCCTTACTATGCCACTGTACCCCCTTACTATGCCACTGCACCCCCTTACTATGCCACTGCACCCCCCTTACTATGCCACTGCACCTCCTTACTATGCTACTGCACCCCTTACTATGCCAATGCACCCCCTTACTATGCCACTGCACCCCCTTACTATGCCACTTCACCCCCCTTACTATGCCACTGCACCTCCTTACTATGCCAATGCACCCAGCATATTGTTTACAATTTAAATGCATGGCGTTGTGAGCCTTGGGGGGGGGGGGGGGGCACTAATTGGGATCCTTATAAAGTGCGTTACTTGTATGCATGTTTTGTCAAATTTTCAGGCATCCTCCCCCCCCCCCCAAATTTTTTGATATTGTATTTTAAAAAGGATTTATACGAAAAACTTAGTTTATAGGGATTGTTTAATTTCTCGACCCCGGCCTGAGGCTCACACTTCACTATATAGTAAACTAAGGCCCCTATGCCACGGCGCCCTGTGCGAGGGCACAGGTCGCACACCCTTAAGGCAATGGAACAAAAACGTTTGAACTGGCTTTCGCTTTTGTGCATGAAAAATGACATCCTTAAGACCATTGCCTTTAAACCAATAATAATAAAATTGTCTGCAAAAAAATAACGCAAACGATTATAATGATATATAAATAAATAATTTAATCTATAATCTGTCAATAATGTGATTATTTATAATTTATTTCTGATAACGTTTTAAAACTATTAATGATTTTGGTTTAACTTTATTGAATGTTTATTTTAATTTTATATTTTTATTCTTCTTGGTGAGTTGGTGGTGTTTGAGCATGGGGCGAGTGCTCCCTCCGCCCCTGTTCTCGCGGCCCAGGTATGATGTGTTGCCAGGGGGGCCCCAGTGCATTGCTGGGCCCAGGGCCTCCTTTGTTGTTAAGACGGCCCTGTTTCTAGGGTTGGGCTCAATGATCTCTGTCAACAGACTTCTCTTCAAGCTTGCACTTTGGAACCTTATTCTCCGACTCGCACACTCACCGCCCCGCCCCCCGGACCAAATGACATTACCGGCACCATTTTACCTATGAAAAAAAGCAACGGTTGTTGGTGATTAAAATTATAATTTTATTAAACGGACAAAAAATTGTATGTACCACTTATTTGGTATATCTATCTTTGAAGTATATAGATTATAGATGCCACGCATAAGGGTTTGGAGCATGTGGTCAAAATAATAAAGTCAATTTATTTAGCAAACAATGGGAGTTAAATTTCAAAGGGACTTAACTTCACTTTAAAAACTGTGCCCATTTTTTAGCTCAGTGACTTGATACAGGTTCTTGCAGTACAAAAAAAATAAAAAAATAGAAACATTTATTATTTCGTTCACATTTTTACATGGTTCTTATAATGTTAAAATGTTTGAGGCGTTTTTTGTGTGGCGTTATAAGGCCTTCCACTTAAATCAAACTTAACGGACAAGGTCAGTTCACTGCTGGTCAAAGAATTTTTCCTCTGGCCTTGACCTAAAGATTTCAAGCGCCCAGTGAGGTTCAGTCACATTTTCATTTCGTGGACATCATGTGCACGTTAACGTTTATGGAAAAATTTGAGCGTGTTGTCAGTTTTCCATACGTTAGACATAAATCTTTATTTGGCTGGGTGAAACCTTGAATCCCAAAGCTGTTGCACTTTTAGGTTTTTAAACATGAAAATTTGAAGGCCAATAATCAATAATGCCTATGGACACTTTGGTATTTTATCATAGCGGTCTGGGTGCCGTGACTTTAAAACTACAATTCAATTTGAAGAGAAATGTTTTATAGTGAGCGGCTTTTTAATCAGAGAAATGTGAACCAAAATTTGGTGCAATGTTAAATAAATCAAATTGAAATTAATTCCCACCGTCAGCAAAAGCAGTCCGTAGAAAAGTTAAAATAAACGATATTGCTACCTGTCAATAATACATTATTACCAACAATTTTATTTTATTTATTTTTTTGTAATTATTTTTTTAAAGTTTTATGTTCCCAACATTTAATTAAATATTCGTCTTAGATGCGGGTTTCTTTTCGATGTACACACTTCTACAATTTCATTACCCAACTAAAGTATACCTAATTAAAAACGGAAACACAACAACAAAATTTTAAAACAGACGTTTTAAAAAGTGGGGGGGGGGGGTGGTTAATAACCAAAAATAACTTGTTTTATAACCAAATCGGCTCGTCTATTGTATTTATGTCTCGTTATTTGGACGTTCCATTGGAACAGCTGCTGTTAAACTAGGTTTCTGCGGCCTGAAAAAAAGGGGTGGAGTCGTGGGGAGGATCAGAAAGAGCGACGTAATCGAATGTTTGAAGATAATACTTAGATACAAACAGTACTGGCCCGAATCTTTCCACCCCCCCCCCCCCTCAAAGTCCACCACAGTCAGCTGGTCTTACGCAACGGTCATTGAAGCATGACAAAGTGACAGCTAAATAAATCTGGTCACATTTAAGGACCCTTAAGTTTAAGATGACCAGTACAAGTTATGGCAGATGCAGGTTTGCTGAGGAGATTGGTGACCAGGAAGGCTAAGTGCTTTACGTCCTGGTGCTCTTAACAGCTCAAACTCTTTCTGATCTCTTACTTTAACTGAGCTCAAACTCTGACTGAGCTCAAACTCTATCAAGATATTTGAAAAATTTTAGTATCTAGATTAAGAAATAAGAGGTAAGCAATCCCCTTCCCTGCGGAGTCCATCAATTTAAAAAAACTATAATTTCGTAAACGCCCTATAAGCTAATACAGTTAAATACAGGTTAATACAAGTTAATACAGGTTAATACAAGTTACTACAAGTTAATACAAGTTAATACAGGTTAATACAAGTTACTACAAGTTAATACAGGTTAATACAAGTTACTACAAGTTAATACAGGTTAATACAAGTTAATACAGGTTAATACAAGTTAATACAAGTTAGTAATGGGTTTTTACATTTTAAGTGTCGAAACTGTGGCTTAGTAGGGCAATGTGCCACCCGTTGATGACTATATGGCACCCCCTGAAAAAAATCAAGACATTTCGCCATCGGTTGATGACTATGTGGCACCCCCTTGAAAAAATCAAGACATAGCGCCACCTGGTGATGACTATATGGCACCCCCTGAAAAAAATCAAGACAATTGAAGCTTTATTTATTTTTTTAAAATCAGCACCCAGTATCTGGAGAGTAAAAAAAGTAAATTGTAGAATTTAACAAATGTTTTTTATCCACCAGAGTTTCCATGTCGAATCAAAGTAAGTACTAAATAAAGTTCCTAAGTAAGTACTGGCGTAATTACTAAAGTAAGTTCTAAAATAAGTCCTGAAGTAGGTACTAAAGTAAGTACTAAAGAAAATATCTAATTCAGAACTAAAATAAGTATTTAAGTAAATACTAAGGGACCATCCACAAATGACGTCACGCGTCTAAAAAAAAAGGTGGGGGGGTCACATTTTTGTGACGATGTGTGGTAAGTGGGAGGGGGACCCTTAATCAGTGTGACGTCACATGAAAAGCGGAATATTATAGTAAAGAATCGGACTTCATAATCGTAAATAACAGACATTTTATACATTATTCTTTTATACAACAATTAAAATTATTTTATTTTTCAACTACGATCATTGAGAAAATCGGTGTATGTATGCGCGGTCCTAAAAATGGCCTCTGATCGAGTTACGGGACGCCACCGACGAGGAGAAAATAGGTGTAATGACATTGACCAGTCGAGAGAATTTATGTCAAAATGTGGAGACGGAATTCATAGAATTAGGACCACCGCGTGAAATGGGATGGAACGGGGGAAAATGGTTGACCGGGGGTGGGGGTGGATCTTAGTAGATGCTATAGAACATGGTTTCTAAACCTTTTTGCAGCGCTGCAGCCCACTCCGTTTTTAGCACCCACCCCCTAACAACCTTATATATTATATTGTAAATAAATTAATTAATATATATATGAACATTTTATAACATTCTGTTTTTTCTTATATGAGCTTTATAAATAAAATTACCAACAAATACCCCTATATGAATAGATGGATCTTGACCAAACTTCATTCACCTACACTTGATTATCCGTATTCAAATACCGAAGGTTACTGAACTCATAATATTCATTCCAGGGTCAGTGGTCAGTGGCCCCATTTCATTTTTCAATATTTAAGCTATATAACTATCAATAGGATTTTACAACGCCATAGGTTCTATGTGAATTGATGGATATAGGCCTGGCTTGGCAGCAATACCTTTCATTGTCCGTATTGAAATATCGGTAGATTTAAAATGAATAATATTCAATTCTTTCTGCGACGGTCTAGACTTTTCCAGAAAGTTCGATAACTTTAAAAAAGGCTATATCTTTGGCATTTTAAGCCGATTTTAATTAGGATAACTTTAAAATTAGAACTTTTTATTTATCTGACCGATTTTTATAGGGCCCCTTATCTCAGGCATAGCTAAAACGGTACAATTATGGAATGGGCCCCCACCGGGGCCCCTCTTTCAACTTAAATGCACTATAGTTATAGTAGTGTATTAAGTTATTATTTTGCGTATTCGAAAAATAATTACGTCGAAAAGTAATTAATCTAAAATGTTCCAGTACGTTCTATGTTTGCTCTACTGCAATATATATATATATATATATATATATATATATATATATATATATATATATATATATATATTTATATATATATTATTATATATATATCACTCTAGGAAATGGCATAAGCGGGCCGTCGAGCAAAGCTCTTTATGCCCTCCCCAAAGCACACACACCTAAGCCCGAGTGTCGGGCCGCGAAGCGGCACGTTGGAGATGTCCCTTTGCTAGGACAGCACCCACCCAGTTCGCTCGAGATCCTACGGGATTGGGAGCCCAACGGTATCGGTTTCCGTCGGGATCGGGAAACCACCGAGATAGGGACCCCCCTTAAAACGGTATTACACCGGGATCGGGATCCAAACGGGGTAGAGATCCCACCGGGAGAGGGATACCATTGGTAAACGGCGGTAGAAGTTGTTTTTCCGAATACTATCCCGGGTATATTGGCTAGTAAAATATGAAAATAATGAAATAATTATTAAGTTATCGTATTTTTATTTCTTTACTGAAATTCGTATAAACTATTTTTCTTTACTTTAATGAATACAAGTAATGCGCGAACAAAATTCGCCAGAAAAACATTCACTGCTGCTAATCAAAATGCATACAAACTGTTGTTGTTTTTGTTGTTTTTTTGTTGTTTTTTTTTTGGGGGGGGGGGGGGGGCGCGGGGTATTTTAAAGCGGCAGTAACCAGAAATTGCAGCCAATACAATTGTCTGGTTTTTAGCACCTCAAGGCTGGGTAGGTACTTTTACCCCTAGTTAAAAACCCCTGTTCTAGTGAAATGTTTCTGACACAGTTGCAGTTATTTGATATCTACTATAGGTGAATTTCTTAAGGGTTTGTAAAGTCAGCAGCGGACACGGAATTTTTTTTGGGGGGTGGGGTGCAGAGATTTGTGACGTTATATTGGGGGGGGGGTTGTCTAACATTTTGTGATGATTTGTGACGATAGGGAGGGGGGATCAAAATCGGCAAAATTTGCGTGACGTCATTTATGGGTGGCCCCCAAAATAATTACTAAAGTAAGTGCAAGTACTAAAATAAGTAGGCCTACTAGAGTAAGCACTAAATAAGTACTAAAATAAGTAATAAAAGAAGTACTAGAGTAATTACTATATTAAGTGCTAAAGTAAGTAGGCCTACTAAAGTAAGTGCTAAAGTAAGTAGGCCTACTAAAGTAAGTGCTAAAGTAAGTAGGCCTATTAAAGTAAGTGCTAAAGTAAGTAGGCCTACTAAAGTAAGTGCTAAAGTAAGTGCTAAAGTAAGTAGGCCTACTAAAGTAAGTGCTAAAGTAATTAGGCCTACTAAAGTAAGTGCTAAAGTAAGTATGCCTACTAAAATAAGTGCTAAAGTAAGTAGGCCTACTAAAGTAAGTGCTAAAGTAATTAGGCCTACTAAAGTAAGTGCTAAAGTAAGTAGGCCTACTAAAATAAGTGCTAAAGTAAGTAGGCCTACTAAAGTAAGTGCTAAAGTAAGTAGGCCTACTAAAGTAAGTCCTAAAGTAAGTGCTAAAGCAAGTGCTAAAGCAAGTGACATTGAACTGTGGAACTACTTTAGTGATAACACAATCCAGACAAAGCACCAGCGTGGTCAATGGGGCATTGGAATGAAATATATAGGCCTATAATTAATTTGTTCCCCAATCTTGTCAGAATTTTCAAGCGTGCTCATCCGAATGTTCTCATTATTTATATTATCTCTTAAAAGGAACTCAAAATTACTTTTTTTTTTTTTTTTTTTTACAATATTTTACTTTCAGACTTATATATTAATTTATTTATGTGATAGGCCTACTCATCACTGTATGTATATTTTTGTAAATGTGTCTAATTTTCATATTTTGTTATTTTCTTCTATCACCTTTCTTCCTGTGAATTTTGGTTCCAATTACTGATATTTAGTCTATCATAGACATTTAAACGGATTTAAAATAACATTTTGGTTAGTAAAAAAATTATGTGAATTTTGTTCTGTGACTTTTTTCCTTACAATCGAGGCACCGAGCTACCCAGCTAGAGAGACGAAAGGCGTACATATTTTTAATAGTGATCTTTTAACATTTTGGAGTTTTACTTGCATCTTATGAAAATCAAATTATTATATGCTTTATCTAAACGGTAAATAGTTTTAGTTTTAGGTATTTAGACGTAACACTTGATCTTGTTTTTAAAAAATTATATTTATAAAAAATGGCTGCGCCCTTAGGCTTATGTCGATATCGGTCTCATTCACACACTTTAGGTTGCCTTACTTTAAGTAAGCGACTTTTCAAATTTTATACTTTGAAACAGCAAAAGAAAAAGTCCTCCAAAAACTTGGATTTTGAATTTGATAACTATTCCGATTTGACAACACAAACTACAGTGTACAAGACTCGGAGCAACGCACGGCACGATGAAGTAGATCTACTCAGTCACGTCATTGGTCGTCAAGGGCTTGAAGGCAGTATTGCTCCAAAAAGGCCCAAAAGTCGAACACAAGTTTCAAATGATGAGACTTCAAAAAGTAAAATTAAAATTATGCATTAATTTCTTCACATTTGTGACATATATAAAGAAATAGAGTGAGAGATGCAGAGGGAACTAACATTGAGTCCAGTTACACTACTTAGACTACTTGCAGTATTTTAGTTGGGTAGTGTAGTGTAGTGGGAAGGGCTTTGACCTGCACCCTTGTGACACCTTCTCAGTGGGTTAAACCAAACGGACTATTGCAAATTTGACAGATCTTTCTTAAATCTTTTTTTTATAAAATATAGTTAAATACAAGAATTGGTTGCCTTTAGTAGACTAGAGTAGGGTGTCATCAGAGTTGACTTGCAGTAAATTGCCACCATAGCAGGGGGCAACCAGAACCTGATGACACCAGATGAGCCAGGAGCCCACCAGAGAAGGTTGCCACAAAATCAGGTACCACCAGAGCAAACAGACTCTGACAGACTACTTGAGTATGATTAGTAATAGGCTGAGAAGTACGAAGGTGTGGCAAAACATGGCATGTTCCATTGACATAATTTGAAGGGCTTCAGAAGAGGCTGCATAATTGACAAGCCATGGACAAAGAACATTTTAACTGAAAAAACAATTATTTTTTTGTTATAATTTTATTTAACTGTAACTGTACACCAATCTGCTTACTTTGCCGTCCTTGTATGGAAGATTCTAAGCTTGAAAGTCATAAAGGGGCTCAATTTAAGTTATTTTGGAGGACACCAAGCCAAATGTCCTTGTTACTTTGATTGTCAGTATAACATGACAGGATAGGTCATGCAATGGGTCAAATAATATGTTAGAATGCAAGTTATATATGCTTAGAGTTAATTTTTATCATTGGTAAATTTTTTAAAGATTAAAACGGATTTTTAATCAAATTTTTCTTTTCATTTTTCTGTACCAATAAAGCACTATGTTTAACCCTTTCCGTCGCAACATATTTTATAACCTGTCCGTGGCGACTGGGTGTGGCACACCCATACACCTATTATAATGGAAGAAAGGGTTACTGACGATTCCTGGCAACTGGGCGGGTTAAACCCATATTTCAAATATCACAGTAAATGGATCTCTTTACATTAGAAAATGAGTAAAACAATTTTATTGTTTTTTCTGTTGTTTGTTTGCTGACAAACTGACGAAGGCTTCTTGCCACATGTTCGTTGTTTCGTTGCGTTCTGTTTTTCAGGCTTGACCTTTCTGTTGTTTGTTTGCTGACGAAGGCTTCCTGCCACATGTTCGTTGTTTCGCTGCGTTCTGTTTTTCAGGCTTGACCTTTCTTTGTTTTACTCATTTCCTATTTTGCTAACCTGATTGCAGTCTCTCCCATTATTATCTCTTTATATTATTTCTTTTTAAAATGTGGCATGATTTAGTTGCCTTGTAACCAAACTTCCTTCACAGATCATGTAGTTTCTCCCACTGAAGCATTTGTTCTAAACAAATGTCAAGGGACTGATACGATCTAAATGAACGATTTTATTTGCTGCCTACTACACACTCATCACCTCAACAGCATTTCAGTGGAATTTTTATTCAACCCTGTTGATAGAAATCGTCTTTTTAAGGCAGCATTTTCAATGAAGAGATTCAGGAAACTTCTGATTCATATTGGTTTTGACGACAATGATACTAGATCAGTCATTTGTAGCTCATGACATCTTTGCTCCCATAAGAGATGTATGAGAAGCATTCCTGAGTAATTTGGCAAGGTACTTTTTTCCTGGAGAGAACATCACAGTAGGTGAGCAACTGGTTGGTTTCAGAGATCATTGCTAATATATTCAATATATGCCAAGCAAGCTCGACTAATATGGAATAAAACTCTTCTGGGCCAGCGAATCGTCTTAGAACTATCCTCTTAGAGGCTGCGCACATCTCGGCAAAGAAAATGCAAGTGCCTTGCCAGCAAAGAGAAATGTTGGAATATCAGAGACAACGGAATATCTCTCACAACGGAATTCCATCACAGCGGATTTCCATGGAAGTAGTTGCAATTTCAGAATAGACTATTATTTCATTCCCCTACAACTTTCAGAACCAATGGCCAAAAACCGACTCACTCTAGTTGGAACAGTGAAATGGAACAAGATGTTCCTACCCAAGGTGTTCAATCAAAAGAAGGCTCTGCCTCTCAACAAATCAGTGTTTTTGTTCAGACTAGAAACAACCTTGTCAAATACCAGAGCTTCAAGCAGAAAAATGTATTGCTCCTGAACACAATAAACAATCATCCAGATATAGAAAGTGAAACTGAATGCAAGAAACCAGAGATTGTGCTCTATGACAACAAAAGCAAAGTAGGCATATTCACCATGGACCAAGAATGTGTTCTCTGTGAATACAAAAAAACTAAAAGTAAAAGGTGGCCTTTGGTTGTGTTTTTCAACATTGTTGACTTAGCATCAATTGTAGCAAGAGTGGCATTTAAACATCCGAAATTTAACTCACTGTCTCATGAAGACAACAGACAGTCATTGTTGATGTTGCACATATCCTCACCCCTTCACAAGTAGAGACGAATCGTCCCGGTGCATCAGGATATTGTGAGGCAGAACATGGCCAGTGTTTTGACATCTTTACATCAGGATATTGTGAGGCAGAACATGGCCAGTGTTTTGACATCTTTTCATCAGGATATTGTGAGGCAGAACATGGCCAGTGTTTTGACATCTTTACATCAGGATATTGTGAGGCTGAACATGGCCAGTGTTTTGACATCTTTACATCAGAATATTGTGAGGCAGAACATGGCCAGTGTTTTGACAACTTTACATCAGGATATTGTGAGGCAGAACATAGCCAGTGTTTTGACATCTTTACATCAGGATATTGTGAGGCAGAACATAGCCAGTGTTTGACATCTTTACATCAGGATATTGTGAGGCAGAACATGGCCAGTGTTTTGACATCTTTACATCAGGATATTGTGAGGCAGAACATCGCCAGTGTTTTGACATCTTTACATTAGGATATTGTGAAGCAGAACATGGCCAGTGTTTTGACATCTTTACATCAGAATATTGTGAGGCAGAACATGGCCAGTGTTTTGACAACTTTACATCAGGATATTGTGAGGCAGAACATAGCCAGTGTTTTGACATCTTTACATCAGGATATTGTGAGGCAGAACATAGCCAGTGTTTGACATCTTTACATCAGGATATTGTGAGGCAGAACATGGCCAGTGTTTTGACATCTTTACATCAGGATATTGTGAGGCAGAACATGGCCAGTGTTTTGACATCTTTACATTAGGATATTGTGAAGCAGAACATGGCCAGTGTTTTGACATCTTTACATCAGGATATTGTGAGGCAGAACATGGCCAGTGTTTTGAAATCATTACATCAGGATATTGTGAGGCAGAACATGGCCAGTGTTTTGAAATCATTACATCTGGATATTGTGAGGCAGAACATCGCCAGTGTTTTGACATCTTTACATCAGGATATTGTGAGGCAGAACATCGCCAGTGTTTTCAAATCTTTACAAGCACTTCAAACAGCTGCCCAAACCACTTCAACTCAACAAGTTTATGAGACATATTTGCAAAGACCATTCTGTTCTTTTGTGTAAAAACTGTGCAAGCTGAGCCCCTATTTTCCATGTGTACATGTGACTGGCTTTGAAACTGTTTGTCAAGTTGAAGAGATGTTATTGTTGTTGGTACCCAAATCCATTTAGAATTTTTATTTATTGTCAAAATTTGAAATGTATTTTATGGATGACACAGACTCAAATAATCAACAAACAAAAACCAAACAAAAATATTCACAAGCCAGTTTAGATGTTTTTTTTTTTCTTCTATTATATTATGTACCAGCGTGTTACACCCAGTTGCTATGGACTGTGTTACACCCAGTTGCTATGGACTGTGTTACACCCAGTTGCTATGGACTGTGTTACACCCAGTTGCTACGGACTGTGTTACACCCAGTTGCTACAGACTGTGTTACACCCAGTTGCTACAGACTGTGTTACACCCAGTTGCTATGGACTGTGTTACACCCAGTTGCTACGGACTGTAGAGAAAAGTTTAGGTCCCAATAAAAAAGTCACTTTTGCATGCTTTATACAGCTACACCCACCAAGGTGTTCATTTCTACTACCTTGTGGATAGGGTCGAGTATGAGAAAGATTATTAAAAGGAGACTTTAGATATCAGCATGTTGTCTCAAAATATCAAAAGGTTACTGACTTACTTTTCTTGAGTTAAAGATTAATGAGGTAAGGTGGCTTAACAATCATTTGCCCGATTTTTTTCAGCTGTCATCTGTGTGGTAAAGATATAACTCCAACTATGGAATAAATGTGTCATATTTTTCTAATCAAATTCAAATAATTATGCAAAGTCGAATCAGCTCTAATAACTTGTCAATTTCTTCCTCATTTCAGCAAATCCGTCGGGGGCTCCACCTTTCAAAGAATTACTGCACAGAAGATACCAAGAAGCACAGCGTAGTGTTATTGTTAGATCTCAAGATCCCGACAGCACATGTCATTCTCTGACGCAGTTTGGTGGAATCAATCATGTTCAATTCATCATGCCGGAAAAGGTGAAACTCATGGACCACCTAAGATTTTATAGTAAAGTAATCCGGGCTAAGTTTTGCCACATGCTTAGGTATCTGAGAATTTTCTGCTGATTTATCCACCCACCAGTTATGTATTCCTCAAGTCTTAGCCACTACTGTCTACTTCCTTGAGACACATCAGCCTTCTTTGAGACACATCAGCCTTTCTTGAGACATATCAGCCTTCCTTGAGACATATCAGCCTTCCTTGAGGCATATCAGCCTTCCTTGAGACATAACAGCCTTCCTTGAGACACATCTGCCTTCCTTGAGACATATCAGCCTTCCTTGAGACATATCAGCCTTCCTTGAGGCATATCAGCCTTCCTTGAGGCATATCAGCCTTCCTTGAGACATATCAGCCTTCCTTGAGACATATCAGCCTTCCTTGAGACATATCAGCCTTCCTTGAGGCATATCAGCCTTCCTTGAGACATAACAGCCTTCCTTGAGACACATCTGCCTTCCTTGAGACACATCAGCCTTCCTTGAGGCATATCAGCCTTCCTTGAGACTTATCAGCCTTCCTTGAGACACATCAGCCTTCCTTGAGACACATCAGCCTTCCTTGAGACACATCTGCCTTCCTTGAGACACATCAGCCTTCCTTGAGGCACGTCAGCCTTCCTTGAGGCATATCAGCCTTCCTTGAGACTTATCAGCCTTCCTTGAGACACATCAGCCTTCCTTGAGACACATCAGCCTTCCTTGAGACACATCTGCCTTCCTTGAGACACATCAGCCTTCCTTGAGGCATGTCAGCCTTCCTTGAGGCATATCAGCCTTCCTTGAGACATATCAGCCTTCCTTGAGGCATATCAGCCTTCCTTGAGGCATATCAGCCTTCCTTGAGGAGCTCTTAAAAATCTTTATTATTTTCTTTCTATCCACCTTCTCTTTTATTGTTCCCATGTCTTAAAAAAATAATCTTTTATGTAATGTTTCAAAGAAAATGAACAGTTCCCTTACCTTTTATGAACAGTTCCCTTACCTTTTATGAACAGTTCCCTTACCTTTTATGAACAGTTCCCTTACCTTTTATGAACAGTTCCCTTACCTTTTGTTGAACAAGTTTTTGTCATGAAAGAAATTATTTCAACTTGTAACACGATTTTTTATATCTAAGCTGGTTGGCAATATTTTATGAATATGTTTTTATTCATAATGATCGCCACTAAGCTTCTCTTGTCATCTTACTAATATAATCTTAGCAAGATGAAGGAGGGAGCATTAGTCAGTACTTATTTTGTCACTGTCTCTTAAATTTGGAACCTTGGACAGTGTAAGAAGAAATGCACTGGTATCTATTTCTGATGTACTGCTTTCTATTTCTGATGTACCGGTACTGGTATCTATTTTTGATGTACTGATATTATTTCTGATGCACTGGTATCTGTTTCTGATGTACTGGTTTCTATTTCTGATTTACCGGTGTCTATTTTTGATGAGTGTACTAGTAAAGCCTAGCATAAGGTATGGCTTGGCTATTTTTTTCACTTCAACATAGAGCTATTTTTAGAAACCACCTTTTCTCCATTCGTATGACTTTGATATTTGCGTCACTGAGTTAATGTGCTGTGTCCTCTTCTTACCAACACCGCCCTTGGCTGGGAAAAGATCGTTTACATTTGAATGCGTTCTATTTGTTCTGAAGAATGCCATTAGGTGATGCAATTTCTAGAATTTCTTTTCTCGTTGGTTCTTTTTAATCCCTATATATAGACAGCCAGGTTTGTTAGCAGGTCAGAGCAAGAGAGAGAGAGAGAGTTGCTATATCTCCCAACATATGTGAGAAATAATATAATTGTGTGTGTGTGTAAATTAATATTTGTATATTTGAGGAGTGTACCTTTTCCTTGCTGTGCTGTACTGTAAGTTGATATAGTTGTTTTGTTTCTGTATTCGAATTTGAATTTGTATAGAAATTTAATAGTATAATTAAATAGAATATTGTTAGTATACTAGCTTTGGTATCGTTTTCTTTGCATAATGTTTTTTTTCAGTCCTTTGTTATGTATTGTTTATTCTACGAGTCAGATCTTAACACAGATTACATTTTCAAAACCAAACAATACTTAACAATGAGCTTTTTAGGAATTTAAAAAAAAAAAATATTCTTTTTTAAAAGGAGTAGGTGAAGATAATTGTATTAATAATTTACAACAAATCTTTTTATTCCCTCAGAATTTTCTCCTTGTTCAATTTACCAATGAAAGCAGTTTAGTTAAACTTCAGAGAAATTCTAAGTTTTTCAATGAAATCAATCAGTTTCCATTGAAATCCAGAATTTTATGTGACACAAAGTCCTTCCTTAATCACGGCAAGAAAAAGTTTCCTTCGCCTCCAAAGATGTCTGAAGGAAACTGGTTGAACAAGTCATCTGATCACTATCCTTTAATGAATACTGTAAGTTTTTATTATACCTTTTCAATTCAATGCATATGGAATGTGCTAACTAATTATAAATACCTAAATGCATTATGTTCACCTGTTATGTTTTTAAAATTGTTCCATCACATTCCTCGTGCTGTCCTTGGATACTACATTGCGGCTCAGTGTTTATTTTTATATTCTTTTTACTTTTGTTTGTTTGTTGAAGGAGGCTTCTTGCGACACATTCATTGTGTTCTTTTGTCAGGTTTTCCCATCCTTTGTTTCTCTTAATCCTTCTAACAGCTTCTTGACAGTGATGAGCAGAAGATAAGCTGCAAATTGTTTTGAGGTACAGTAATGCATATTGAAAAATTAATTTTTCACAAAAAAATTGTATGCATGTCTTCTTTTGACAGTTTGATGAGGAATTGGAGGCTCTCTGTGCCCGCAAATCACTTGATGACTGTGACCTTCGATTGAGGTTTTTTACTTGCATTATGATAGAAGATATTATAAAGTCTGTTCTGCCGGACTCAAGAGTTGTGCCATATGGCTCGTGTATGAATGGCTTTGGCTGGTGGAGTAGTGATCTGGACATGATGTTATCTTTCAACAGTGACCTGCACACATCAGTGAGTATTTCTAATTGATTCTGATCTTTACAGCTTTATTCATGGTCGGCCATTTAAAGATGTATTTGTTACATCAAGACTCGCGCTCAAGTGGAAACAGGGAGTCCTGGTTGATTTGCCATTCCAAGTTTTCAGAAGGATATGTCATGCATAAGCCAACTGCTATTTTAGGGCATCATGTCCAAGTTTTCATAGGGATGTGTCATGCATAAGCCAACTGCTATTTTAGGGCATCATATCCAAGTTTTTAGAGGGATATGTCATGCATAAGCCACCTGCTATTTTAGGGCATCATATCCAAGTTTTCAGAGGGATATGTCATGCATTAGCCAACTGCTATTTTAGGGCATCATATCGAAGTTTTCATAGGGATATGTCATGCATTAGCCAACTGCTATTTTAGGGCATCATATCCAAGTTTTCATAGGGATATGTCATGCATAAGCCACCTGCTTTTTTAGGGCATTATATAAACAAGGTTAGGAAACAGGGTTTTATGATTTATTTCAAACTTAGTCATAGAAATGTTGATCTAAAAAGAATGGTTATTTTTTAATCTGATGTTTATTACTCATATTTACTGCTTATATTATGTCATTCATGTCCATTTTGACTGCTTATATTATGTCATTCATGTCCATGCTGACTGCTTATATTATGTCATTCATGTCCATTTTGACTGCTTATATTATGTCATTCATGTCCATGCTGACTGCTTATATTATGTCATTCATGTCCATGCTGACTGCTTATATTATGTCATTCATGTCCATGCTGACTGCTTATGTTATGTCATTCATGTCCATGCTGACTGCTTATATTATGTCATTCATGTCCATGCTGACTGCTTATATTATGTCATTCATGTCCATGCTGACTGCTTATATTATGTCATTCATGTCCATGCTGACTGCTTATATTATGTCATTCATGTCCATGATAGAAATGTAACATCTTGTAGTCCTAATTTTTTTAATCATTTTTAGTTGAAAGCTCCTATTTTCGGGAATATTTATCAAATATGTTCCCTACATTGATTGCACTTCATGTCATCATCATTCACATCCAGTAGCTTTTTGGGCACGGTGAAGAATTGACACAATCTCCGCAGCCGTTCTAGCTTGTGTACAGTGTTTTAATTAAGTCTGGTATTTTTGGTAGCCAGTGTAGGCTTAAGTCATGAAGTTCTGGGCGGTGAAAGGGGCGATGCTTTACTGTCTCATCTGGGTGTCTGCTGAGGGGGCATGTGGGTATGTGATCTGGTTTTAGTGGGAATTTAGTTGTTTGTGCGCTTTCAAAAGTTATGACCTTTTCGTGTTTTTTGAGGAAATCTACATTGTGGTGTCTCCACTGTAACGTTAGCTTGACTGTATAGGTTCTTTAGCTTGACTGTATAGGTTCTTTAGCTTGACTGTATAGGTTCTTTAGCTTGACTGTATAGGTTCTTTAGCTTGACTGTATAGGTTCTTTAGCTTGACTGTATAGGTTCTTTAGCTTGACTGTATAGGTTCTTTAGCTTGACTGTATAGGTTCTTTAGCTTGACTGTATAGGTTCTTTAGCTTGACTGTATAGGTTCTTTAGCTTGACTGTATAGGTTCTTTAGCTTGACTGTATAGGTTCTTTAGCTTGACTGTATAGGTTCTTTAGCTTGACTGTATAGGTTCTTTAGCTTGACTGTATAGGTTCTTTAGCTTGACTGTATAGGTTCTTTAGCTTGACTGTATAGGTTCTTTAGCTTGACTGTATAGGTTCTTTAGCTTGACTGTATAGGTTCTTTAGCTTGACTGTATAGGTTCTTTAGCTTGACTGTATAGGTTCTTTAGCTTGACTGTATAGGTTCTTTAGCTTGACTGTATAGGTTCTTTAGCTTGACTGTATAGGTTCTTTAGCTTGACTGTATAGGTTCTTTAGCTTGACTGTATAGGTTCTTTAGCTTGACTGTATAGGTTCTTGGTACATTGTGGTGTATGCACTGTAAGGTTAGCTTGACTGTATAGGTTCTTGGTACATTGTGGTGTCTGCACTGTAAGGTTAGCTTGACTGTATAGGTTCTTGGTACATTGTGGTGTCTGCACTGTAAGGTTAGCTTGACTGTATAGGTTCTTGGTACATTGTGGTGTCTCCACTGTAAGGTTAGCTTGACTGTATAGGTTCTTGGTACATTGTGGTGTCTGCACTGTAAGGTTAGCTTGACTGTATAGGTTCTTGGTACATTGTGGTGTCTCCACTGTAAGGTTAGCTTGACTGTATAGGTTCTTGGTACATTGTGGTGTCTGCACTGTAAGGTTAGCTTGACTGTATAGGTTCTTGGTACATTGTGGTGTCTCCACTGTAAGGTTAGCTTGACTGTATAGGTTCTTTAGCTTGACTGTATAGGTTCTTTAGCTTGACTGTATAGGTTCTTGGTACATTGTGGTGTCTGCACTGTAAGGTTAGTTTGATTGTATAGGTTCTTGGTACATTGTGGTGTCTGCACTGTAAGGTTAGCTTGACTGTATAGGTTCTTGGTACATTGTGGTGTCTCCACTGTAAGGTTAGCTTGACTGCATAGATTCTTAGTACATTGTGGTGTCTGCACTGTAAGGTTATCTTGACTGCAGAGATTCTTAGTACATTGTGGTGTCTGCACTGTAAGGTTAGCTTGACTGTATAGGTTCTTTAGCTTGACTGTATAGGTTCTTTAGCTTGACTGTATAGGTTCTTGGTACATTGTGGTGTCTGCACTGTAAGGTTAGCTTGACTGCATAGGTTCTTAGTACATTGTGGTGTCTCCATTGTAAGGTTAGCTTGACTGTATAGGTTCTTGGTACATTGTGGTGTCTCCACTGTAAGGTTAGCTTGACTGCATAGATTCTTAGTACATTGTGGTGTCTGCACTGTAAGGTTAGCTTGACTGCAGAGATTCTTAGTACATTGTGGTGTCTGCACTGTAAGGTTAGCTTGACTGCAGAGATTCTTGGTACATTGTGGTGTCTGCACTGTAAGGTTAGCTTGACTGCAGAGATTCTTAGTACATTGTGGTGTCTGCACTGTAAGGTTAGCTTGACTGCAGAGATTCTTGGTACATTGTGGTGTCTCCACTGTAAGGTTAGTTTGATTGTATAGGTTCTTGGTACATTGTGGTGTCTGCACTGTAAGGTTAGCTTGACTGCAGAGATTTCAATCAAGGAAGGAGTTTATTTTCAGAAGCATTGATTTTACTGTTGTTGTTCTTGCAGTCAACATGGACATGAATGACATAATATAAGCAGTAAATATGAGTAATGTGTTGATGTTCATTTGCCTGAAGTGGGGATTGCAGTCAGATGAGATGATGACATTTCTTTGTGTGCTGGAAGAAACTCAGAAGCCTGTAGATAGTTGCTGCATCAAAAACAGACGCTGGGACTCCCAATAATAAAAGATACTATTTTGAAGGATTGCATTCAAACCGTGTGAAGGAAATAGTGGAACAAGATATGGTTAAGTTTGATATGAAAAGACGCTATGTCCAGATGCCGTCCTCAGCAGACAAGGGGCAATGAAGAACTTGTCTTTTGGAATGCTCCTTTTAATTAAAATGAAATAATTTAAAACAACCATACGTTGTTGGGATTGTTGGAAGAAGTCAGAGTCAATGATAGACCGTCTGGGATAATATTTAAGATTCACACATAACAGTGTGATCAAGTAAAAACTTAACTAACCTTTGACAAGCTTTAAGACAATGTTGTGGTGCTGAACTCAAGACATCACAAGTATTTCTCTAGCATGGAAATCAGCAATCATATACCATCAAATGTAACTCTACTAGTGATAATAATGACTGAATTAGTGATCATTTATGATTTGGTAAACCTGAGGGAGTGCGCTGTTATATTCTGACAGACTGGCGAACTAAATAATTTTATATCTTTTGGTCCTAACTTTTAGAGTAAGAATTCGCACTGATCAAGCTGATCTTAGGAATCTGGGATGAAGTGTGTGGGATGTGATCTTAGGTATCTGGGATGAAGTTGGTGGGATGTGATCTTAGGTGTCTATGAGGAAGTTGGTGGGATGTGATCTTAGGTATCTGTGCTGTGATGAAGTTGGTGATATGCGATCTTAGGTATCTGTGATGAAGTTGGTGATATGCGATCTTAGGTATCTGTGATGAAGTTGGTGGGGTGTGATCTTAGGTATCTGTGATGAAGTTGGTGGGGTGTGATCTTAGGTGTCTGTGATGAAGTTGGTGGGGTGTGATCTTAGGTGTCTGTGATGAAGTTGGTGGGGTGTGATCTTAGGTATCTGTGATGAAGAGGGTTGGATGTGATCTTAGGTATCTGTGATGAAGAGGGTTGGATGTGATCTTAGGTATCTGTGATGAAGAGGGTTGGATGTGATCTTAGGTATCTGTGATGAAGTTGGTGGGATGTGATCTTAGGTACCTGTGCTGTGATGAAGTTGGTGGGATGTGATCTTAGGTTTCTGTGATGAAGTTGGTGGGGTGTGATCTTAGGTATCTGTGATGAAGTTGGTGGGATGTGATCTTAGGTACCTGGGATGAAGTGGATGGGATGTGATCTTAGGTATCTGTGATGAAATTGGTGGGATGTGATCTTAGGTATCTGTGATGAAATTGGTGGGATGTGATCTTAGGTATCTGTGATGAAATTGGTGGGATGTGATCTTAGGTATCTGTGATGAAGTTGGTTGGAGGTGATCTTAGGTATCTGTGATGAAATTGGTGGGATGTGATCTTAGGTATCTGTGATGAAGTTGGTTGGATGTGATCTTAGGTATCTGTGATGAAATTGGTGAGATGTGATCTTAGGTATCTGTGATGAAGTTGGTTGGATGTGATCTTAGGTATTTGTGATGAAATTGTTGGGATGTGATCTTAGGCATCTGTGATGAAGCTGGTGGGGTGTGATCTTAGGTGTCTGTGATGAAGTTGGTGGGATGTGATCTTAGGTGTCTGTGATGAAGTTGGTGGGATGTGATCTTAGGTGTCTGTGATGAAGAGGGTGGGATGTGATCTTAGGTGTCTGTGATGAAGTTGGTGGGATGTGATCTTAGGTGTCTGTGATGAAGAGGGTGGGATGTGATCTTAGGTGTCTGTGATGAAGTTGGTGGGATGTGATCTTAGGTGTCTGTGATGAAGAGGGTTGGATGTGATCTTAGGTGTCTGTGATGAAGAGGGTGGGATGTGATCTTAGGTGTCTGTGATGAAGAGGGTGGGATTTGATCTTAGGTGTCTGTGATGAAGAGGGTGGGATGTGATCTTAGGTGTCTGTGATGAAGTTGGTGGGATGTGATCTTAGGTATCTGTGATGAAGTGGGTGGGACATATCATCCAATTTTTTAGTTTTACAACGACATTTTACTTCAAGTGCAGGATGTTTAGCTTGTGTGATATTATCAGCTTTCTTGATTAGTCTATTTCATCAATGTTTGATATCAGAAGGTGAATTCCCAGACCAGCAGGTAATACTGAATTCAGTAGGCTTCCAATTGTTGCACTGTTGAATAAGTTCATAACTTGTTTGTTTATGCCCAAATTGTATAATTTTTAAAGATAGAAATGTCTTTGGTTGACCTTTTTTATACAGACTTTGTCTGTGTTCATGCCATATCAGCTTATTATTAATGGTGACCTAGTTCTTAATTGTCTCTACTTGCTCTTTGCTGTGATGTTTTATTGCAATCAATTTTTATTGTCAAATAAATAGAAAATATAATAAATAAATATGGCGCCGGTCCTCGGTTCATTTTCTTACTTTGTTCACAGGTCCGCCTCACTTAAAAGTTTGGAAATGCTGGCTTAGAGGATTCTGTACTAAGTAGCCGGATAAATTCTCCCTCACAACTGATTTAATTACATCAATCCTCATTTTTTGTTTACAGATCAAATCACCCGTGGGCTACTCATTCTCTCACAATCCTAACTTTTTGTTTACAGACCAAATCACCGGGGGGCTACTCATCCTCTCAGTTCAAGTTTATGACAGAGACATTTTCATCTGATCGACATTTGGCACAAAGAACATTAGCAATGGTGTCTGCACTGCTGGAGCTCAGTCCACGGATCCACAACATGATAAAAATACTTGGTGCCAGAGTTCCAATCATTCGTTTCAAGCATGGAGCTGTAGACTTACTCTGTGATATCAGCATTCATGCAATGTAAGTTTGAAACTGTTATCATTAGGCAACAAGACTGATGTATTGTTGTTGTTATCATGAGGCAACAAGACGGATGTATTGTTGTTATCATGAGGCAACAAGACTGATGTATTGTTGTTATCATGAGGCAACAAGACTGATGTATTGTTGTTGTTATCATGAGGCAACAAGACTGATGTATTGTTGTTGTTATCATGAGGCAACAAGACTGATGTATTGTTGTTGTTATCATGAGGCAACAAGACTGATGCATTGTTGTTGTTATCATGAGGCAACAAGACTGACGTATTGTTGTTGTTATCATGAGGCAACAAGACTGATGCATTGTTGTTGTTATCATGAGGCAAAAAGACTGATTTATTGTTGTTGTTATCATGAGGCAACAAGACTGATGCATTGTTGTTGTTATCATGAGGCAACAAGACTGATGTATTGTTGTTGTTATCATGAGGCAACAAGACTGATGTATTGTTGTTATTATGAGGCAACAAGACTGATGCATTGTTGTCATCTTGACATTTTAATTTGCCTTTAACTTTGGGTTTACCATTTAGTTTCAGTTCAAGGACCTGATTGTTTCACAGATTGGGTTTACCATTTAGTTTCAGTTCAAGGACCTGGTTGTTTCACAGATTGGGTTTACCATTTAGTTTCAGTTCAAGGACCTGGTTGTTTCACAGATTGGGTTTACTGCAAACATTTTCTTCCATAGCATCAATAAACAAATGGCATTAATTATTGTCTTTTTTATTTTGTGAATTTGAACATGTTAAATCAGCAGAAAAAAAGCAAGTTAGGACAATAAGATGTCAGTGTTTAGACAAGTAAATGTGATAGATGTCAGGGTTTAGAGAAGTAAATATGATAGATGTCAGAGTTTAGAAATGAAAATGTGATAGATATCTAGGTTTAGAGAAGTAATTGTGATAGATGTCTGGGTTTTAGAGAAGTAAATATGATAGATGTCAGTGTTTAGAGAAGTAAATATGGTAGATGTCATTGTTTAGAGAAGTAAATGTCATAGATATCTGCGTTTTAGAGAGGCATCACATTCATGAAATATTTACCTACCAATTTGAGAACTGCTCCATAATGCTTTGACCCACACACATTCCTCTATTCAGAGACAGCATAAAGATGACCGAGCTGCTGTATCTACTGTCAGTGTCTGATCCTCGTGTTAGGCCACTGATGTTTGCCATCAAACAGTGGGCCATCTGCCTTGATCTGACGTCCAGCGGAGAGCAACAGAAGCCAACCACCATTGGTCTCCTGACAATGCTGATATTTTACCTCCAGACACTACCTTCACCTGTGCTGCCCACATTCAGACAGCTACAAGCCCTGGCCGGTTTGTTAAGATTTACTTGTTTTTTTACATCTTTACATTAGGCCAACGCTGTTAAATAAATAATTAGCGTTTACAATGGTGTATAGGGATTCTCAATGTATAATCTAATTCTTTCTTCAAAGCCAAACTTACCTAAAACAATTACCATACAGAGTTTTACATAAAGGAACGGAACATTTCATTACAGAAATGATGGGGAATATTGTTTTGTAAACATCAAGCTTAAACAGTTTTATGGATGAGGTGATTAGAATGATGTTCAGTCTTTTTACTTAATCCCTAGGAAAAAGCTGTAATATATAACTTTTCCAGATAGAAATTCTTTAGAACTGATAGTCACCTTGGACTCTTTGAAATCACAACGTAATACTTTAGAAATATTTAATAATATTAGAAATATTTAATAAACACCAATATTGTGGCTCCCTTTATCTCCAAATATTCTTCTTACTTATCAATAATTTGTCTTAAGGTACTTAACCTATATTATCAAAAGTATTGGTAAGTTAAAATAATCCCAATCCATTTATGAATAACTGTGGTTGACATTTCCTCTGGGCCTAAAACTGTGGTTGACATTCCCTCTGGGCCTAAAACTGTGTCTAAATGCCAATGCTTAGATGATTATGTTGGAGGACACAACATCTGGAATGATATCCGCGTAACCCTACAAAATGTTAAACCTGCACAAAGTTCCGTAGCACCCAACCAGTTTAAACATTGGTGGGAGATTCAATAATTAATTTAATTTGAGAAGCAACAAAAACAGATCTGTTGGACACAGAGTCAAAGGGATTATATAATCATATAATGCTGCAGCCATTTGAGAAACATGTTTGTCTTCAGACCATATGCCATTCATTTATCTGGCCATCTCTTATGAGAAAACACAACTAACTTTATTAAGTCCCAATACATGTTGTTATGCATCAAGAGTACCAACATAAAAATATTTGTAAATGAAATCCATTGCTTGCACTGCACTAATAATGCTGAACTTTATTGTCACATCACAGCTTAATTGTTTGACCACTTGTAGGTAGCTCAATTGTTTGACAACTAGTAGGTAGCTCAATTGTTTGACCACTAGTAGGTAACTCAATTGTTTGACAACTAGTAGGTAGCTCAATTGTTTGACCACTAGTAGGTAGCTCAATTGTTTGACAACTAGTAGGTAGCTCAATTGTTTGACCACTAGTAGGTAGCTTAATTGTTTGACCACTAGTAGGTAGCTCAATTGTTTGACAACTAGTAGGTAGCTCAATTGTTTGACAACTAGTAGGTAGCTCAATTGTTTGACCACTAGTAGGTAGCTTAATTGTTTGACCACTAGTAGGTAGCTCAATTGTTTGACCACTAGTAGGTAGCTTAATTGTTTGACCACTAGTAGGTAGCTCAATTGTTTGACCACTAGTAGGTAGCTCAATTGTTTGACCACTAGTAGGTAGCTCAATTGTTTGACCACTAGTAGGTAGCTCAATTGTTTGACAACTAGTAGGTAGCTCAATTGTTTGACCACTAGTAGGTAGCCTAATTGTTTGACCACTAGTAGGTAGCTTAATTGTTTGACCACTAGTAGGTAGCTTAATTGTTTGACCACTAGTAGGTAGCCTAATTGTTTGACAACTAGTAGGTAGCTCAATTGTTTGACCACTAGTAGGTAGCTTAATTGTTTGACAACTAGTAGATAGCTCAATTGTTTGACCACTAGTAGGTAGCTCAATTGTTTGACCACTAGTAGGTAGCTTAATTGTTTGACAACTAGTAGATAGCTCAATTGTTTGACCACTAGTAGGTAGCTTAATTGTTTGACCACTAGTAGGTAGCTTAATTGTTTGACAACTAGTAGGTAGCTTAATTGTTTGACAACTAGTAGGTAGCTTAATTGTTTGACCACTAGTAGGTAGCTCAATTGTTTTACCACTAGTAGGTAGCTTAATTGTTTGACAACTAGTAGGTAGCTTAATTGTTTGACAACTAGTAGGTAGCTCAATTGTTTGACCACTAGTAGGTAGCTTAATTGTTTGACAACTAGTAGGTAGCTTAATTGTTTGACAACTAGTAGGTAGCTTAATTGTTTGACCACTAGTAGGTAGCTCAATTGTTTGACCACTAGTAGGTAGCTCAATTGTTTGACAACTAGTAGGTAGCTTAATTGTTTGACCACTAGTAGGTAGCTCAATTGTTTGACCACTAGTAGGTAGCTTAATTGTTTGACAACTAGTAGGTAGCTCAATTGTTTGACCACTAGTAGATAGCTCAATTGTTTGACCACTAGTAGATAGCTTAATTGTTTGACAACTAGTAGGTAGCTCAATTGTTTGACCACTAGTAGGTAGCTCAATTGTTTGACAACTAGTAGATAGCTTAATTGTTTGACAACTAGTAGGTAGCTCAATTGTTTGACAACTAGTAGGTAGCTCAATTGTTTGACAACTAGTAGGTAGCTCAATTGTTTGACCACTAGTAGATAGCTCAATTGTTTGACCACTAGTAGATAGCTCAATTGTTTGACCACTAGTAGGTAGCTTAATTGTTTGACCACTAGTAGGTAGCTCAATTGTTTGACCACTAGTAGGTAGCTCAATTGTTTGACCACTAGTAGATAGCTTAATTGTTTGACCACTAGTAGATAGCTCAATTGTTTGACCACTAGTAGGTAGCTCAATTGTTTGACCACTAGTAGATAGCTTAATTGTTTGACCACTAGTAGATAGCTCAATTGTTTGACCACTAGTAGGTAGCTCAATTGTTTGACAACTAGTAGGTAGCTCAATTGTTTGACAACTAGTAGGTAGCTCAATTGTTTGACCACTAGTAGATAGCTCAATTGTTTGACAACTAGTAGATAGCTTAATTGTTTGACAACTAGTAGATAGCTTAATTGTTTGACCACTAGTAGGTAGCTCAATTGTTTGACCACTAGTAGATAGCTTAATTGTTTGACCACTAGTAGGTAGCTCAATTGTTTGACCACTAGTAGGTAGCTCAATTGTTTGACCACTAGTAGATAGCTTAATTGTTTGACCACTAGTAGGTAGCTCAATTGTTTGACAACTAGTAGGTAGCTCAATTGTTTGACCACTAGTAGGTAGCTCAATTGTTTGACCACTAGTAGATAGCTTAATTGTTTGCACACTAGTAGTAGCTTAATTGTTTGACCACTAGTATGTAGTTCAGTTGTTTGACCACTAGTAGGTAGCTTAATTGTTTGACCACTAGTAGGTAGCTCAGTTGTTTGACCACTAGTAGGTAGCTCAGTTGTTTGACCACTAGTAGGTAGCTCAATTGTTTGACAACTAGTATGTAGCTCAGTTGTTTGATCACTAGTAGGTAGCTCAATTGTTTGACCACTAGTAGGTAGCTCAATTGTTTGACCACTAGTAGGTAGCTCAGTTGTTTGACCACTAGTAGTAGCTCAATTGCTTGACCACTAGTAGGTAGCTCAATTGTTTGACAACTAGTATGTAGCTCAGTTGTTTGACCACTAGTAGGTAGCTCAATTTTTTGACCACTAGTAGGTAGCTCAATTGTTTGACCACTAGTGTTACAACTCCACATCTATTACAGTGTTACAACTTCACTTCTGTCACTGTCTAATCCGTTGCTGTCTAGGGTTAACGAATATACTCAAAGGTTCACAATAAAGAACAATACAACAGCATCCAATGAAGATAAAATGATAGTACTTTTATTATATGATTTAATCGCAGCCAATGTCAATTTATCAATGTAGATAATAATAACTCTATTCTCTCTAACTACTCTCGACTAGACTAACTCTAACGATCTACTCTGGCTCTACTACTCCTGGCTCTACTACTGGCTCTGGCTCTACTCTTGTCAACTACCTCCTGGGTCTACCTCTTGTTAACTAACCCAACTACCCAGCTCACAGCTCTTATCCCCTCCGTCTGTTCACCCCCCACCCAGCTACACTAATTGCTCAACACGAACCAATTTCACCTCTGACCCCACAATCTTGCCCTAACACAACATCTCACAGTCGCCATCCGCCAGACCAGAATTAATTAACGATCCAGGTCGTAACATTCCTCCCCCCTTTCGTTGACATCACTTACAATAGTGATGTCACACAAAAATGACATCAGAACATTGCAAAACACAATTCACAACAATAGTCTTACCACTAAAATCTAAGATCAAGTATCATATGTAAATCCCGTTCCTAACATTCCCTGGTCAAATCATATTACAGTAAATGAACAAAGTCATATCAATATCAATCAAATGGCATGACAAAATTGCAATACACAATTATAAACATCAGCCTCACTCCTCAAATCTAAGTTCAAATGCCAAATGTAAACAATCCAGTTCACAACATTACAATACTATTATTAGTTAATGTAGAACTATAACCCTAACAAAACATCTCACTAAATGTACATAATCACCATCTATATTACCAACAAGTCCAGGTGATTTTAATAATATTCAAAACAGGACACATTCAAAAATTAATAAATGAAACAGGGAGGAAAAAAAAACTCTTGACTGCTAGAGAGAAAAAAAATGTCATCATCCATGGAGTCATATCGACAGCCATCAACTGTCCAGTCCGTTGATATGATTTTAAGATGGCTGGATATTTCTCCCGTCAGTCGCTTTCCAAAAAGCGTGCAAATCTTTCATCCATCTAAACATGTCCTGCTCAAACAACAATACTTTTCCAAGGCTTAACACCAAAACAACTCCTAAAAGTACTTTGTCATATGCATACCATAATAATACATTACAAAACAAATCATTACACATCATAAACAAACCAAAACTGCTCTCACCTAACCCCACTGCAGGGAAAAAGCTCACCTCCTCCACGGAAACTCCATAAAAAATAACCCCTCTATTCTGACCTAACTGCACGTCAGGGAAAAAAATCACCTCCTCCACAGAGACTCCATAAAAGCCAGCCCCTCTGTTCTCACCTAAACCGACTGAGTCCAAACCAGACCCAACACAAACACGGTTCTCAAGCCTTGAGCAACTCGTGACTTCTAAACCACTACTCCTTTCAGCGCGTGGACTACTACCCTCGTAGCTCCACGTGAAGTCGTCTCCATTGACTTCCACTTTGTTGACATTACGTCCCAGTCGTGGGACTGCACCTGACAAGTTTACGACCTCTACATCGTGACAACCGTGGCTTGCCAAGGTTCTAACACCTTCAAAATCAAAACACACACCTTCTTCCTCCACAAAACTTAAATCCTCATGCCTCACAAAATCAAAATGTGACTCTTGCACATAATCAAAATTGTTCTCCAGTAAAAAATTCACATATCCCCGTACACTTTCATAAGCAACAACTTGTGACCCATCAACATGAATGCCCAGCTCAAGATTACAAAACCCATTTTTATCACCAAAGGCCACACAGGAAGCATTATCCTGTTCATCAACATTACATTCTGGTACACCATGAAGATTAACATGTACATTAAAAAAATCCGTATGTACTATATGTTCCAGTACATTTACCTCCGCACAACTAGCCAAACAAAACTCATTGTCCATATGTTCAGTAACAATAGCCTGACATTCCTCGGGATACTTCATCTCTTCCACGTGCTCGCTAACATCCCCCTTAACCTCATTTTCCCGTGCTGAAAAAATAACTTTACGCTTCTCAACTTCTATTACTACACTCCCAGGTTCATTAACCAATTCCCCAGTTTCTAATTGATCCAACTGAACAAAATCCTGCTTATCTGCCCTTGTGTCTTTAAAATAATCCTCACTTATACCTAACTGAAAAGATTTACATTCATCATTCCTCATCCTAGTTTCGTCCCCTTTTTCAGTGTGATTTTTGTTCTCTGACAGCTTTACCCATGACTTGCTATTTCGGCACCATTTAAGTCTATTCCCCTTTACTTCCACTAATGGTCTCCCCTTTTCCTTAACAACGTTATACCCCCTTTCCCGAACCTCCCGACTCTTACTTCTTTGTTCCTCCATTCTCAATCTCGCAACATCATCCTCTTGTTTTTTTATTAGATCCCTTTTCCACTTATATAGCATTTCCCGTTCTTCCATCTCTCTAACGCGTTCCCATTCTTCCCTCGCTCTCATTACTTGTTCTAGTTCTTGGGCTCGCTGTCTATCACGTTCCCGTTCCCGTTCTTCTCTCTCCTCTTTCTCTCTCTCGCGTTCCCGTTCTTCTCTCTCTCTTAGTCTTTTTACTACCCACTGACCGATAGCTTCATCTTTTAAACCTATCGCCACTGCCTCCTCCCTGAACTCTAGAACTGATAGATTTTTTCCACTCCTTGTTTCCATTATTGATGAAATAATGTAATTATATGAATATAAAATTGGAAGAATACTGTTCCATAATAGAGCTATAAATATAAATTATTACTCGTACCTATAAAAGAATTCTAACCAATTCAAAAGAACTAATAGGTACCATACAACATTATATATAATTCGTACTAATTACCCGGTCTTGTTCTTGGTCTCTGGCACCAGCTTGCAATGGACAGCAAGACAGTAGTGGTTGTGTCCAGCAGCAGCGGGCACAGCAATAAGAGGACACATCAGCAGTGAGGTACACTTATCACGGGTACAGCAGCAGTGGAACACATCAGCAGCGGGGTACAGCAACAGCGAGACACGGGTACAGTAGCAATGGAACACATCAGCAGCGGGGTACACCAACAGCGAGACATCCGCAGCCGGGTACAGCAACCAGCAGGGTACGGCAACAACGGGATACAACACAGGATTCGGGTACAAGAACATCAGTATGTAAAAGGTCACAGCACGACAATTTGAATAATGTCTACTTCGAGGACTTCACGACAAAGCAACGGGGTACAGCAGCAGAGAAACATGTCACAGGAATCGAATACGGGGACAGCAGTGAAACATCTCACAGTATTCGGATACCTGAAAAGTAGTGAATTACATCGCAGTGGAGTACATCAACAACGAGACGTCAGCAGCAGGGTACAGCACTCAATAGGGTACGGTGACATATCAGCAACAACGTACAGGAACGTACACAGTCCTATCGGAATACTACGTAGCAATGACACATGTTCTGGCGTACTTGAATGCAGGCTTGAAACTTCGGTTCAACACAGCACTGTATAATTAATCCAACAGGTTTTTACATCAAACACATCAGTTTTAGACGAGCCCCCAAATGTTACAACTCCACATCTATTACAGTGTTACAACTTCACTTCTGTCACTGTCTAATCCGTTGCTGTCTAGGGTTAACGAATATACTCAAAGGTTCACAATAAAGAACAATACAACAGCATCCAATGAAGATAAAATGATAGTACTTTTATTATATGATTTAATCGCAGCCAATGTCAATTTATCAATGTAGATAATAATAACTCTATTCTCTCTAACTACTCTCGACTAGACTAACTCTAACGATCTACTCTGGCTCTACTACTCCTGGCTCTACTACTGGCTCTGGCTCTACTCTTGTCAACTACCTCCTGGGTCTACCTCTTGTTAACTAACCCAACTACCCAGCTCACAGCTCTTATCCCCTCCGTCTGTTCACCCCCCACCCAGCTACACTAATTGCTCAACACGAACCAATTTCACCTCTGACCCCACAATCTTGCCCTAACACAACATCTCACAGTCGCCATCCGCCAGACCAGAATTAATTAACGATCCAGGTCGTAACAACTAGTAGGTAGCTCAATTGTTTGACAACTAGTAGGTAGCTCAATTGTTTGACCACTAGTAGGTAGCCTAATTGTTTGCACACTAGTAGTAGCTTAATTGTTTGACCACTAGTATGTAGCTCAGTTGTTTGACCACTAGTAGATAGATCAATTGTTTGATCACTAGTAGGTAGCTCAATTGTTTGACCACTAGTAGGTAGCTCAGTTGTTTGACAACTAGTAGGTAGCTTAATTGTTTGACCACTAGTAGGTAGCTCAATTGTTTGACCACTAGTAGGTAGCTTAATGGTTTGACCACTAGTAGGTAGCTTAATTGTTTGACCACTAGTAGGTAGCTCAATTGTTTGACCACTAGTAGGTAGCTTAATTGTTTGACCACTAGTAGGTAGCTTAATTGTTTGACCACTAGTAGGTAGCTTAATTGTTTGACCACTAGTAGGTAGCTTAATTGTTTGACCACTAGTAGGTAGCTTAATTGTTTGACCACTAGTAGGTAGCTCAATTGTTTGACCACTAGTAGGTAGCTCAATTGTTTGACCACTAGTAGGTAGCTTAATTTGTTTGACCACTAGTAGGTAGCTCAGTTGTTTGACCACTAGTAGGTAGCTCAATTGTTTGACCACTAGTAGGTAGCTTAATTGTTTGACCACTAGTAGGTAGCTCAATTGTTTGACCACTAGTAGTAGCTTAATTGCTTGACCACTAGTAGGTAGCTTAATTGTTTGACCACTAGTAGGTAGCTTAATTGTTTGACCACTAGTAACTCCATGAATGTATATCAAGCAATACCCATCAGTCTCATGTGTTCTATGTATGCTTAAACCCAACAGGTCATTCTGAGACTTTCTGTATAGACAACATTACGTTTGGTCTGCCCAGCAACCCAGCTCTAATCCCCAAGTCTGATAATAAGCAGTCATTGGGTATGTATGTGCATATAATCATTTCATTGTAAGTACACCTAGTCATTAGGTGTGTATGTGCATATAATCATTTCATTTGTAAGTGCACCTATGCATGTGCATCTTATCATTGGCTATGCATGTGTATTAATAAGCCCATTAATAAGCCCATTAATAAGCCCATTATTCACTCAACACCATGCTGATATTCTATTAATTCTCAACGTAGCTTCTGTCCTCCCCAGAGAGCCTTCTCCATGGATTCTTTGAGTTCTACTCTAAGTTTGATTTTGCAAACAAATCTATTTCTATCACGGAGGGAGCAACATTCACTAAAGCGGTCGACTCCCGTCCGGTGTGCATAGAAAACCCGCTGTGCGTGAGCCTGAACATCTGCCAGAACATCGGAGTCAAACAATTGGAGATTTTAACAAGCGCCATGGCGGATGCGGCATTAAAAATTGAATCGTTTTCTTCCTCTGCGGAGTGTCCAGAACCTCGACTTGCGTCACTGCTTAGTGAAAAGCCTTCAGCATCAAAGCTGAGCCTGCTGTTTACAAGTTCATCCAACAACGAGCGGTCCTTGTCCTTTGAGGATCTCTTGGGGGAAGAATCAGAAGAGCACAACACTCAGACAATGGATTTGGATAAAATTAATGAAATGGGAAGCCAGTCTGTCATACACTCTGCTTCAACTAAGTCTGACAGTGGCATGACATCTGTGGACAATACACAGTCTGACAGGGGCATGACATCTGTGGACAATACAGATCAGACAAATGATGAACAAGGAGCTGCAGAAATTTTGACTGAAAAGAGCTGATTTATCAACACATGCATTGTATTCTGAAATCTTTTAAATTCATTGCTTCTTGATTTCCTCAGCCCTATGGGCTATAACAAAGGAAAAGGCCTGCATCCTTCAAGAATAAAGCGACATAAAAGTCTCCAAGAACTGGTATCCTTAGTGTTGGCTGAGAAGTCATTGTTGCCATTGGAGTTATCTGAAAAAACATTTCTTATTTGAACGTATTTGTTCTCTCTACAGATCAAGAATAAATAAGAATATCTAGATACTTAATTTGTCTTTTGTTGGCCAAGTTTTGTGTGTGTGCCTGGTCTTGTGTGTGTGCCAAGTTTTGTGTGTGTGCCAAGTTTTGTGTGTGTGCCAAGTTTTGTGTGTGTGCCAAGTTTTGTGTGTGTGCCACGTTTTGTGTGTGTGCCAAGTTTTGTGTGTGTGTCTGGTTTTGTGTGTGTGCCAAGTTTTGTGTGTGTCTGGTTTTGTGTGTGTGCCAAGTTTTGTGTGTGTGCCTGGTTTTGTGTGTGTGTGTGCCTGGTTTTGTGTGTGTGCCAAGTTTTGTGTGTGTGTCTGGTTTTGTGTGTGTGCCTGGTTTTGTGTGTGTGCCTGGTTTTGTGTGTGCCTGGTTTTGTGTGTGCCTGGTTTTGTCTTTGCCTAGTTTTGTGTGTGCCTAGTTTTGTCTTTGCCTAGTTTTGTCTTTGCCTAGTTTTCTGTGTGCCTAGGCCTGGTTTTGTGTTTGTCCAGTTCTAGTACTGTGTGTGCCTAGTTTTGTCTTTGCCTAGTTTTGTGTGTGCCTAGTTTTGTGTGTGCCTGGTTTTGTCTTTGCCTAGTTTTCTGTGTGCCTAGGCCTGGTTTTGTGTTTGTCCAGTTCTAGTCCTGTGTTTGCCTAGTCTTGTGTTGCCTAGACGTTTGTTTTCCTAGTCCTGTGATTTCCTAATCCTGTGCTTTCATAATCCTGTGTTTGCCAAGTTCTGTGTTTACCAGTCCTGGGCATGTTTAGAAACTGGTTTGAGTTCTAATAACAAGCCTATCTCATATAAATTATAGTAGGCCCTACATTTCAAGTTTAAAGTGTGCGACACGGTAGTTGTAGTATGGAAAAAAAACAGGTCTTGTTATTAGATGTGTACCTGTCAAAAGATGTTTACAGTATTAATGCCAACTTGTTTCGATACGAAAAGAAAACAGAATTATGCAAAACATTTACAAAGGCAATATATGAAACAAAGTGATCGTGAAAATAGTTTTGTTTAAAGGCTGCACCTATTGGTACACGTGTACCAGATTTGAGAGGTTGGGATTAAAAAACGATTTAAAATATTGTTTGGTTTATAATACCAAATGAGGTATTAAATGAAAGATGTAATAATGGGGGATACTGCAATCAGGTTAGCTTCAATAGGTAATTCTTCAATAGGCACTAATCTTTTGCTGCCCTCTTGGGTACTACTTTTGAGCTAAGTGCTACATTATATTTTTTGATACATTTTTAAATTTTATTCGTTTTTCTGTTTGTTCGCTGATGAAGGCTTCCTGCCGACACGTTCGTTGTTTTGTTGCGTTTCTTTTATCAGATTTAACCTTACTGTGTTTTACTAATTTCCAAATGAAAGATAATTGAATGTACTATACGTTTGTAAACTTAATTCTTCATTTTAACTAAAATAAACTACTACAAATGACATCCGAATAGGGTTAATGAAAATGGACCCGGACACGCAGCGCCGCCGGGTACCATTAGGCTCAATGCTCCCTACGCAACTACATGCATGTGAAATATGGATAGACTACAAACGCTCTATGGGGAAGCTGGATCACTTTCAAAGGAGGAGCCTGAGAAAAAAAATCCTCAACACAACAAATGACAGGACAAGGTCCCAGACACTGAGGTACTCGCACAAGCATGTCTGTAAGGACAAGTTCCCAGACACTGAGGTACTCGCACAAGCAGGTCTGTAAGGACAAGTTCCCAGACACTGAGGTACTCGTACAAGCAGGTCTCTCCGACATATACACCTTATTAATGCTACCCCAGCTTCGCTGGTTAAGACATGTTGCGAGAATGTCCGACGACCGCTTGCCCAAAAGAATATATTATTATGGCCCATCTCAAGCAGGGCAGGCAGTTTGCTGAGGGCCAGAAGAAACTTTTAACGTAAATACACACTGAAAGCATCTTTGAAAGCGTATCACATTAACTCGGACATAAAAGACAGGCCAGAAAAACCCAAGTTAACTCTGTACCTGAAGTTGCACCATATGTCCTATGCACAAGAACATTTTCGATCCAGAATCGGCGTGATCAGTCATCTGCGTACCCACAGGTGGACTCAGCCACGACCTACGAGTACTCTAGTGGGTCATGACTCAGCCCCAGCCCGATCAGTCATCTGCATACCCACAGGTGGACTCAGCCCCAGCCTGATCAGTCATCTGCGTACCCACAGGTGGACTCAGCCCCAGGAACAAACCGATGGTTGAAATTGTCATGATAAATTTTCGTTTGGTGAATTTAGAAAAAACAATCAAAGGTTTGAAGCAAATAACTAAATAATGGGCTACTCCCTCTTTCAATGCCGTAACAAATAACATTTTAACTGTCCACTTTTTTTTTTAAACACCTGACTTTTTTTTTTCTAAAACAGACATTAAATTACTGTAATACTTATTTTCCTCTACAAATCCCTCTATTATGATTGCCTAATTTTTTTTTAATCGGTTAATCGCGATGGTCGATTTTGATCTAAACAAATAATACGTCTATAAATACAAAGATATTTAAATAAATTCGTCACTTATTCTAAATTTCAATTTTCCATATTAATTTTACCAACAAAAGAGCATACAATCAAGTATGTCACCTAAATTAGCAGTAGTAGTCAAGAAATGCATATCTTGTTTAACGAGATTACTATTAATTTTATCAGGGCCAATAGAGAAATAAAGGGCAAAAACCGTAGAAATAGAAATCTCGCTCAGTTATCCAACTTTAAAATGTCGTTGAGCAACAAAAATAATTATAAATTAATAGCTAATATTAAAAATACAGTATTTCCTTTTTTTCGTAAATCTTTGAAGTTGTGGAGGGCAGATGATAATTTCTTGGCTTAAAAAAAAATAAAACCTCTTCTTATGCGCCTTGTTATAAAATTATTTTAACACCGCCCCCCCCCACTTTTTTTTTTTTTAAAAACATGTTGTTTTTTTTCTTTTTGATAGTTTTTCCTTTTTTAATTAACTTACCAGAAAACAAATTGGGGGTGGGGGAGACTGCAATCAGGTTAGATAAAAAGAAATGAGCGAAGTGTGGGAAAATCTGGTGGAGGGGGGGGGGGGTGCAACAAAATGCAGAAATGTTGTTCTTGCTGTCCTCTCGTGTACGGCGGTACGGCATTGCAGCTAAGTGTTTATTTTTATTTTATATTATTTTTACTGTTCTTTGTTCGCCGAAGAAGGTTTCTCGCCAACTGGTTTGTCCGTTTGTTGTTTTGTTGCGTCCTTTTTTCAGATTTTCCATATTTTGTTTCGCCTATTTGCTAATGTTAGAATATTAGAATTAGCCAAACACACACACACACATAAACACACATTAAAAAGTCAGTTAAAATTAACATTAAAAAAAAGAGTGATTCATAGTTTATTTATCAATGACTAGTGATTAACTTTTAGAATCCGTAACTTGTAAGAAACTACGTCCTACATATTCTGTAATTGCTTGCTTTACACACTTTACATAATTATAAACACTACGACTTTTTACGTTTTTTAGCAACACCAAATAATTAAAAAAAATTACTATTACAATAATTAGAATAGACATCAAGTTATTACTAATATGCTTAACACTAACAGCCATTTCGCCGAAATTTCGGGCCTTATATAAAATACTGAGGCCTTTATTTTTAATTGTAAAATTAACTCATTTGCGTCTATTGCCTCAGGCCTTCCAACCCCTAGTGCATGATACCCTCAAACAGTTACTCTTGTGACCAGTGAAAATCCTCACCAACACCAGGCACAGAGACATTGCAAATCCCATCTACATTCACAGGAGCCATAATGATCAATAAATTGATCGTGGGCACTTAATATATAGAAGAAGAAGAACTCTACTTTGCCACAGACTTTGGGTGTGCATAGCAAGTGGTTCAAATTTTTTTTAAATTAAGTCCAGCCCCAAAGGGTATATGGGGGTATCTGAACCGGCCCTACCCTTATTGTCTTAAGGACATGAACCGGCGCCCTTACTAAAAGGTTTGAGGACCCCTGACTTAATCCAACGTGAAAATCCAAATGAACTACCATTGCCATTGTCGACTATCACGTGACCTTAATGGGAATTTTATCTAAACCGGCGAGAAAAAAATGAGTGTTGGAATTTTTCTCGTAAATAAAAGAAAGAGGGTAAATAAAAATTTTAACATATAATCAAGGTTGTTTAACTTTTATTTAGAAAATGTAAATCCATAAACCGTTTGACAATTACTCATTTGTTTCGTGAGAACTTGAAAATACACAATCGATACACAGTGTGTTGGTACTGGCAGCCTGGCCCAGTAAGCAAAGTAAAGGAGCGGAATGTTTCTCATTCATTCATTCATTCATTGGATTTGCATACAGGTTGTTCCTATGAGTGCTGGCACACAGTAGCTCGAAAAGTGTGTAGGGCTTGTGTTACTACTTTGATATTCTTTGTTGGCTTTAGTGTATAGCATATTAATGTCTAGTTCTTAAAAGTTTATCGGAACAATATGTTCGTTTTGATCTCAAATTTTTTTCTTCTGGTCTCTCTGAGTTACGTGGAAAGACAAACCACGTGAAAACAAATTTTTACAAATGTATAGTATGTGTTGAGAGTGAGTGGTGAAATTAATTTAATAAGTATTTGTACAAGTAATTAGAGGCGAGCTATTTTCTTTCTTTTTCTCATAATTTTAAACCAAATTAGTTTATTATGCTGTTTATTGCAAAATATTTATTTTTGATAACTAGGACTACTCTACTGACTACTCTTGCCTTGGCCTACCTACTTCTACTTGTCCCAGACCAAGAATAATTCTAAGACTACTATGAGTTTAAATTTAAGCATATCAATTTATCATTAGATTGCCTACTAGGCCTAGCAATATTATTATATTATGCCACCAAGGTTAAAGAATGATCAGCAAGATTATAATTTATATTAATATTATTTAATATTAACGTTTAAGAAATTCCCAGGGAAATAATATGCAGATGATATTAATGATAACATTAACATAATGAAATTTAAAAAATATATGCTAATCATAAGAAGATAAGTTAACCCTACAACAAGTTACAAGTTCATTCAAATTTAAAGTAGTCAAACCAAGCTCAGGTTGTTTAAATAAGCCCTATTTTACCTTATAATTTGAGTATCTTTTAACTGTTGTGATTTTCAAACCAATAAAATTAATCTGCATGTTTCTAAGATATATTCACTTTTTCAGTCTTCGTTTGCCTACTGGTGCTTTGCTGCTTTTACCAGAAAATGCAGCTTTTGTCTAACTATTCTGTGTTGATTGTCGGCAGGATATGTTTTCTATTCTGCAGATCCTTCTCTACTGTTTTGTGATCAGTCTTTGGTTTTTTAAAATTACGTTTCAACTGCAATTTCCATCTATCTCAGCAAGTCTGCAAAAGTGCACTTAAATTTCTTCATTGCTCATGGTTTTTTTGGCCGTAGTTGCAGAATGTTTATATTTTCCTGATTTGTTTATAGTGAATATCCAGATATCTGCTTCATAATGTAAGGCAGGTTTTTATAAGGTATTAAATGGTGGGTGCTGGGTAAACTGAGTGGTCTAAACTGAGCAAATCTCAAGTTGATCGTCTCAGGTTCAATCCCCACCAAAGCCCAGTCAAGCAAAAACATTACCAGCCTCCCTGGTGGAAGGGACCCGTTACCCTTACTCATCTAAGAGAAGGAAACTCTGAATTCAAAACCCGGAGATGGAGTCCCGTAGGCGGATGATATAGGTACAATGAAACATTCCGACAACTCCTGCGACGCCACTGGTGCCAAGCTGTATCATCCACATGATGTTCCTTTGGGTTATCCAGCGACATGGAGAGGGGCGATTTGCTGTTGGGAACAAGCTTATAACATTAGAAGAATAATTCCATGCCTTGTGGATTTTGTCCTGCGAAATCTACACCTTTGCCACATTGTGACGGACGGATGTCAGCGAATACCCAGACTTGTTTCAAGCTCTGTATCTCTAGAGCCTAAAGTATTATTTGAAATGTTTGATTCCAAATAGGCATTCTAATCTGGGCAGGATATGGAAAACTAATTGACTGAATATAAATTGTAAATCTATATAGAAAAAGCTGTGCCAATATTTTATTTATTATTCTGTAATCAACAGCAACAACATAAGATGTTTCATGGTGTCACTCTGTTGACAGCCAGTATCAGCAATGATTTTTTGTTTGTTTAATGTTTAAAATTATGAAATTTAGAGATTTAAAATACATAAATTTAAAATTGGTAATTGTGTAATGAAATTTGTACCAAATATATCATTTCATCATTTGCAGTCTGTACTATATTTTGTAAAACACTAGCAGCAAGTTAAGAATGACAATCAAAAGCATCACTATACTATCAGTGCCAAATTTCAGTTAAATCTTTACTATTTTGTCAGTGTTTGAGTGGGGGTGATTCTCAATTTTAAAATATGCAAGTTTCTTTTAATTTACTTTTTTCTCTGGCAGTAACACAAGACATGAATGAGCCAAACAACTCTTAGATCTAACCATGAAGGCATCATCTCCGAAAATTCGTTCCACACTGCCATCACCTCAGCAGCAACATTCATCATCTTCACCCCAGCAACCACAGCCACTCCTGCAGGGTTCCAAGCAACAGCAGGTGCTGCAGCCCAGTCGACAGCAGCAACATCACTCGCCCTGGCAGCAACAACAACAAAACAGATGTCATCCTCAGCAGATGAATCATCAGCCTCAACAGCTGCGTTCTCAAGGAAAAGAAATAGGAGATAGGAACTATGAATTTTTGTCTTTGGTTGGAGCAGGTACGCTTTGCCTACTTCTCATAAACATATTTTGTCTTTGTATGGAGCACGTTTACCTTGCCTATATCTCATCATCATATTTTGTCTTTGTTTGGAGCAAGTATGCCTTCCTACAGCTAATTTTTTTAATGGTTTATTATGTAAAGCAGGCCTGCACAACATAAGGGCCACGTGGCCCGCCAACACTCACTTGCGGCTCGTGAATTAACGAAATATTCTTTATTATTATTATTTTCTTAATAGCTTCCCCCCTGCCTTATTTTCTTTTCGGCTCTCACAAGTTTTTCATAAAGTATTACGGCCTGCCTTACATTTTGAGTTGTGCAGGCCAGATGTAAAGTGTTGTTCAACGTTACTGTGCGGGCACATGTGTTCCCTTGGTATTTTCTTAGAACAGTGATGAACTAATTTACCAAATGTTGGTCACCCTGACACCAGGAGTAAAGCAGGATAATTAGTTTTTTAATAACATTATTGTTTGCGATGTCTGTGATTATTGTTCTATCATTAATCTGATATCAAGATGTCATGTTCCTTGCCAGTTATCCATGTAGATCCAATTTCATCACGCATGGTTGGAATGGCTGTAGTTCTCAAAAAAAGGGTTGCATCACTACTACCCATAATTTTCTATAAGGTTTTGCTCCTAAAGCTTTTGACTTCCTAAATCACTTTAGAGACTTTCTATTAGTTTATCACAAATGTTATTCATTACATTTGACTGAACCCAGATTCCTGTGAAATTTTTGCATCCCCAAAGGCCAAAGTTGGGCTTTTGACTTTTGAAAACAGTGAGTATGAAGAAATTATGGGAAGCCATGGTGTAGGAGAGAGAGGAATGAGAACGGTGAAAACTAACAGACTTCTGTGCATCAAATGAGCTTGTTATTGGAGGCAGCTAATTCCAACATATAAACATCCACAAGATAACATAGGTATCCCCAGACAACAAAATGCAAAACCAAATAGATCACATATGTATTAGCAAAAAATTTAGGTCTCTACAAGATGTATGAGCAAAAAGTGGAGCCGATGTCGTATCAGATCATCATCTTGTTTGGGCAAGGCTCAAGTTAAAACGGAAGAAAACCTGGAAACAGCCAGTTGCTAAACGAACAAAATTCAACTTAGCACTTCTATCAAATCAGGAGAAACGAGAAGAATTCAGTGCTACTGTAAGAAATAAGTTCTAAGCACAGAATATGACCAGGTAGAACATAAATGTCAAAATATAAAGATGTCTGTAACATCCACTTGCTGCGAGGTTTTAGAATTAGTGAAGCAGAAACAAAAAGACTGGCTCTCACTTAACACACTGAAAAAAAATAAAAGAGAGGAACGACATGAAAAGTGTAGTTAACAGCAGCCGCACCAGGGCAGAGAAAACGAAAGCACAAGAGAAATATAAAGAAACAAATCAAATGGTAAAAAACAGCATTAAAAAATATAAAGATTACATAGATGGCCTAGTATCAATAGCAGAAGAAGCAGCCAGGAAGGGAAACTTGAAAGAGCTCTACGATATAACAAGAAAGCTGTCGGGGAGATACAAAAGGCCGGAGAGACCTGTCAAGATAGAGAAGATAGATCAATAACGGAAAGGAAAGAGCAACAAAAAAGATGGATGAATACTTTAAGGAATTATTAAACATACCCCCACCCACAGACACACCAGACATACAACCAGCAAATGAATACTTAAAAATAGAAGAAAATGCATCAAATAAGGAAGAAATAGCTCTGGCCATCAAGGAGCTCATATTAGGGAAAGAACCGGGACCGGACAACATCACAGCAGAGATGATGAGAGCTGATATACAATAGTCAACATGCTGCACCCTCTGTTTGAAAAGATATGGGAAGAAGAGAGAATTCCAAAAGATTGGAAAGAAGGATACCTCATTAAGATACCAAAGAAAGGGGATCTCAGCAATTGTGCAAACTACAGAGGAATTACATTGCTGTTTGAACCAAGAAAAGTCTTTAACAGAATTATTTTGAATAGAATGAAAGACCAGGTAGACATGCAGCTACGAGATCAACAGGCTGGCTTCTGCCAAAACAGATCATGCACAGATCAAGAAATACATTTTCAGTTTTGAACTTTTCCCAGAACTGACCTAGTTTAGTCTTTTGTGGGTCAAGTTATAAATATTTATAATTTAATTTCATATCCAACGCATTTTTCTATAAATGGTCTGAATTTCTTGACCAGGTGCGTACGGCCAAGTGTTTAAGGCAAGGGATCCCAACAAAGAAGGCTGTGTGGTTGCCATTAAACAAATAAGGATACAGAGACAAGGCCGTCACTATGAAGCAGGCATGCCGATGGCGGCCATTAGGGAGATTTCTTTACTTAAACAACTGGAGAGTAAAGAGCACCCCAACATAGTAAAGTAAGTTAAAGTAGTTATGTAAGTTAATGTCGTCATTATTTAGACTGTTATTGTGTGCAATGTAAGTTTATGTCATCATTATTTAAACTGTTATTGTGTGCGATGATTAGGTCATGAAAGCATGTTTAGGAGCACAAAGATAAAGATGTCAATTTGAGGAAGGCATCAACATTAAGTCAATAAATATCTGTATTGATTCCAGAATGCTTACAGTAGTCATGTTTTGATTGCTGACTGTTTTCATGTTTAGATTGCTTACCATTATCATGTTTTGATTGCTGACTGTTGTCATGTTATTATTGCTTACCATTGTCATGTTTTGATTGCTTATTGTTGTCATGTTTTGATTGCTGACTGTTGTCATGTTTTGATTGCTGACTGTTGTCATGTTTTGAGTGCTTACCGTTGTCATATTTTGATTGCTGACTGTTGTCATGTTTTGAGTGCTTACCGTTGTCATATTTTGATTGCTGACTGTTGTCATGTTATTATTGCTTACCATTGTCATGTTTTGATTGCTTATGGTTGTCATGTTTCCATTGCTTATTGTTGTCATGTTTTTATTGCTGACAGTTGTCATATTTTGATTGCTTATCGTTGTCATTTAACTCACAATTCCCATTTTAAATGTTGTGAAGTGTAATGTTAAGTTTTTAAATTGTTTAAATTTTAAAAAAAATAAATGCATAATTTAATGTGTAATTTTGTGTTCTCAGACTCCTGGATGTCCATCATCAAACTATTTCAGACAAGGACATCTGTCTTTCACTGGTCTTTGAATTTATAGATCAGGATTTAAACACATACCTTGAACGATGTCCGCCTCCTGGATTGGGGCCTGACCGGATAAGAGTAAGTAGAGTTTGCTTTTATGTTGACCATTGACATGGGATGCTTTCTACGGGTTTGAACGTTGTCAAGATTTCTTGGTTGAAATTTTGCTTTTCTGTGAGGTTTTCTTGGTCCATTTTTTGCTTTTGTCAGGGTTTCATTCCTGATTCTTTAAATTTTCCCCAGCCATGTAGAAAACAATGGGATTAAGTTAACATTACTTGAACTTGTGAAGGTTTATGGGGAAGACTTGCACTGCATGTTGTTGAACTTGTGAAGGTTTATGGGGAAGACTTGCACTGCATGTTGTTGAACTTGTGAATGTTTATGGGGAAGACTTTCACTGCATAGTGTTGAACTTGTGAAGGTTTATGGGGAAGACTTGCGCTGCATGTTGTTGAACTTGTGAAGGTGTGCGAGGCAGATTTACAGGGCATGTCATTTGAAGCTGAGCGTGGTGCAACGAAGTAGCTGTCATGTCCTTTTCCTGTTGGGTTTTTTACATTTTACTTCAAAGCACTTCCTTTCCGTTCCTCTTTACTTTGTTTTTGTCTGGGTTTTGCTCCCACTCCTATTCTTTTCAATTTTTTAGGTAGGATACATGTGTGTACATATATTATGTACATTTAATGAATACTTATTTATATGTTTTGTTGTTATAGTACAGTTGTACCAATGAAGGCATTTGCCGAAACATTTACTTGTGTATTATGTAAAATGTTTATTAAGTGTGAAAATATACTGTTTTATTGACACAATTATCGTGTCTAATTATTCTGCAAAGAAGTGCAATGGGAAATTGAAGAGACAGCCATTTTCCCTATGCTGTGAGTTTATTTGCCAGCTGAATGTTCTGCCTCTTGCACATGCTTCAATTTGGAATCATAAACGAAGTGTGTAAGAGCACACACAGCACACTGTTGTAATCTTTCACATAGGACCCACACACATAGTGTTGTAATCTTTCACATAGGACCCACACACATATTTTTGTAATCTTTCACATAGGACCCACACACACACACATATTGTTGTAATCTTTCACATAGGACACACACACATATTGTTGTAATCTTTCACATAGGACCCACACAAATTGTTGTAATCTTTCATGTAGGACTCCCCCCCCCCCACACACAATTGTTTTATATTTTACACAGACTCTACCTATGCACACACAGACACTACCTATGCACACACACTTTCAATCTTCCCTTGCAGCCTGCAAGAAAAATGTACAGTTCCCATTTCAAACTTATGCAATTACAATAATTTCACATTAGACATTAACTTGTATAGAAAGTCTGTCAATGTAAGTGACCCAATATTGTTTATTGCACTCCCTGTTATCTGTATAACATTATATACAAAACATTCTTCACGCATTAAGTGGCTTCAATGGCTTCAACATACACAATTTTAGTCCAACTGATTTAGGATTTTATTGAAATGTCTCTATTAAGGGGTCTGACTGGTTAGAGAGTTTTCTAATGTCTCAATTAAGGGTTCTGACTGGTTAGGGAATTAAAATAAGTTCTGAAAACACCTGTCATGATAACAAATGTAAAGGGAGGATATCTTTTGTTCCAGTATATGGTGTTGTTTGTTTGTAGTTGGAAGTTAGAAAGAGTCGCTCACCTTTGGCCTACATGTTTTTGTGTGTTTTAATCTCACTCTCTTCTTCTGCCTCTTATATGACCCATTGGAATTTTAGTTCAATGTTTTTCTCAATAAATATCCTGCATAATTCACCATTTAGCTGGTTGGCCTGAGTCCAACATAATTCACCATTTAGCTGGTTGGCCTAAGTCCAACATAATTCACCATTTAGCTGGTTGGCCTAAGTCCAACATAATTCACCATTTAGCTGAGTCCAACATAATTCAACATTTAGCTGGTTGGCCTGAGTTCAACATAATTCACCATTTAGCTGGTTGGCCTGAGTTCAACATAATTCACCATTTAGCTGGTTGGCCTGAGTCCAACATAATTCACCATTTAGCTGGTTGGCCTGAGTCCAACATAATTCACCATTTAGCTGGTTGGCCTGAGTTCAACATAATTCACCATTTAGCTGGTTGGCCTGAGTTCAAAGAGCCACTTACATAATTGTTGACCTATGACCAAAAGAAATAAATGGAGTATCTTAAGGGAAAGCTACTCTGTTATACAAAAATTTGAATGTAACCAAAAGTGAATAATTCAGAGCCACTGTACTATGATGGATTGATGAAGTGCATGAATTAAACAAGAGAATTATATTGACTGAGTTAAAAGCATAATGGGTTTGCTGTGTGGATGTGCTGAGTTGACTGAGTTTCTTTGTTTGAGAACTTTTTTGTCATCACCCCTTCCCAAACTCATTCACGATAACATGATGGTGGCTGGATATTTTATACACAATTATTGTTGGTCTAGTCTGGGACTTGTCACTTTATCAAGTAGTTACCACACTGCCAGACTTGTCACTTTATCAAGTAGTTACCACACTGCCAGACTTGTCACTTTATCAAGTAGTTACCACATTGCCAGACTTGTCACTTTATCAAGTAGTTACCACACTGCCAGACTTGTCACTTTATCAAGTAGTTACCACACTGCCAGACTTGTCACTTTATCAAGTAGTTACCACACAGGGGCCCGTAGCATGGGACCAAAGCAGGGATCTCCAACAAAGATCCAGATCAGGGTTTCACAGTATATAATAATAATAAAGTTCATTTGAAAAATCACGCTTCATCCCCAAAAGCTCGAAGCGCGATACAAAAACAACGCTGGGAGATAATTAATAACTAGCTGAAAAAGATGGTAGAAAACTTCACCCCAGAAGGTGTTTGCGAAATAGATGAGTTTTTAAATTTGTTTTGAAGGACTCCAGCGTCTGACTGTGTCTGAGAGCGTCTGGAAGGGTGTTCCAAATGGTTGGGCCAGCAAATGCGAATGTGCGCTTTCCTTAACTCAAGATCAGGGGTTCCCATGGTGTGACAAGATAAGGGGTCTCTATCACAAAGTCCTTATTTTGTCCTTAAGGAATTGGTAATTTCTGAATTAATATTACGGTAATTAATTTATTTTTGGTTCATTTAACCCTTTGCCTAAATGAGCTGCCGACTGTGGCTCAGCCTTAGCGGCTTTTCTCCACTAAAAGAATGAGGACCATTATGTTCTCACACACACATTGTTTCCATGTTTTTATCCTTTCAACAACCACACATATAGTTTCCAATGATATCTAAACTCACTGGCACAAGTAGTGCTGGGTGGATGTGTCAGATAAGTCTTGTTCTAGATACTACCACACATATAGTTTTCAGCCGTGTTGAGATGGAACATTGACGAGCCGTCTGTTAGTGGCATTCATCTGCTTGTGGCACCCATCTGCTAGTGGCATTCATTTGCTAGTGGCATCCATCTGCTAGTGGCATCCATCTGCTAGTGGCATTCATCTGCTAGTGGCATTTATTTGCTAGTGGCATCCATCTGCTAGTGGCATCCATCTGCTAGTGGCATCCATCTGCTAGTGGCATTCATCTGCTAGTGGCATTCATCTGTTAGTGGCATTTATCTGCTAGTGGCACCAATCTGCTAGTGGCATCCATCTGCTAGTGGCATTCATATGCTAGTGGCATTCATCTGCTAGTGGCATCCATCTGCTAGTGGCATCCGTCTGCTAGTGGCATTCATCTGCTGGTGGCATTCATCTGCTGGTGGCATTCATCTGCTGGTGGCATTCATCTGCTGGTGGCATTCATCTGCTAGTGGCATCCGTCTGCTAGTGGCATTCATCTGCTGGTGGCATTCATCTGCTGGTGGCATTCATCTGCTAGTGGCATTCATCTGCTAGTGGCATTCATCTGTTGGTGGCATTCATCATTCCAACTCGCCTTGAAACCGGGGAAGGAGTTAAATGCTCTTTGAAAGTCAACGCTGACTCATTCAGTAGAGCTTTTTTAAAGTAGGTTCTGCAGCATGCGTGGTGGTGTTCTCAGACAGAAGGTTTTTATCTAAAAATAGAAGTACTGAGAAGGAAAGGACTAAAGCTCACAGTGTTCCTGAATTCTGATTGAACATTTAACAGATCCTGGTGGGTGTGGGTTTTAAAAAAAAAAGTGTGTGGTGGGGGGGGGGGGGGTGACGACACACTTGAAGGGGTGACCCTGACATCATAGTTACATTTAAATTGCAGTTTAAAAAGAACCTTTGCTTGGCGTAACCATGGTTACAAACGAGGTGGTCCGAGGAGAGTACTCTCTAAACCAGCGGTGCTCAACCTGTGGGTCGCGACCCCTTTGGGGGTCGAACGACCCTTTCCCAGGGGTCGCCTAAGACCATCGGAAAACACATATACTCTACAGTTTGAAGTAACAACGAAAATAATTTTGTGGTTGGGGGTTGCCACAACATGAGGAACTGTATTAAAGGGTCGCGGCATTGGGAAGGTTGAGAACCGCTGCTCTAAACTGATGCTTGCATGGTTTTTTTTATTTGACATTGCTCACTGGGATGTGGTCCTGCCCTGGGATGTGGTCCTGATAATGAAGATGTGGTCCTACACTGGGATGTGGTCCTGCCCTGGGATGTGGTCCTGATAATGAAGATGTGGTCCTGCACTGGGATGTCGTCCTGCCCTGGGATGTGGTCCTGATAATGAAGATGTGGTCCTGCACTGGGATGTCGTCCTGCCCTGGGATGTGGTCCTGATAATGAAGATGTGGTCCTGCACTGGGATGTGGTCCTGCACTCGGATGTGGTCCTGCACTCGGATGTGGTCCTGCACTCGGATGTGGTACTGCACTGGGATATGGTCCTGCCCTGGGATGTCGTCCTGCACTTGGATGTCGTCCTGCACTGGGATGTGATCCTGCCCTGGGATGTCGTCCTGCACTGGGATGTGGTCTTGATAATGAAGATGTGGTTTTTAAACGTAAATATTATTGGTGTACATGTGTATGGTTTGAAACCATAGCTGAACATGGACATACTTCCTAGAATCACTAGGATACTTTTGGGCAGGTTCTAACATAAGCCAGTAAACATAACGAGTGGTGTGTCTATGTATGAAAGTTTAGGCCATTTACTTGTCGTGACAAGATAAGATCTATGAAAACAAATTCACTTACTACCAGCTTAACATTGTGCACTGTCATGTGCATGTTATAGAGTTGGTTTTAACATTGTGCACAGTCATTTGCATGTTATAGAGTTGGTTTTAACATTGTGCACAGTCATGTGCATGTTATAGAGTTGGTTTAAACAGTGTGCACAGTCATGTGCATGTTATAGAGTTGGTTTAAACATTGTGCACAGTCATGTGCATGTTATAGAGTTGGTTTAAACATTGTGCATGTTATAGAGTTGATTTAAACATTGTGCACAGTCATGTGCATGTTATAGAGTTGGTTTAAACATTGTGCACAGTCATGTGCATGTTATAGAGTGTTCTTGCTAATCCCCTCCTAACTGCGCCATAGTAGTACAACCGGGTTAGTGTGCTACTGAGAATTTCATAAGACCGACTTGCGTGCTAACGGAGTGTGAGAACCGAACTGACTCTTTGTGCCCACTATTTAGGACTTTCTACGCATTCACCGGTATTCAAAATAGTATGATCATCTAAGGTTCCTGTCCACCGTACGTTCTATACATGCCCTGTCTTCTAGAAGGTATGCCGTTATATTTATTGTTTCACCAAAACGTGTCTACAAGTAACTAGGTCACACACGCCATGAAATCGAATTCTTATGGTAAACGATCAGTCATATCGATATGTCTGACACCCCCCCCCCCCTTTTTTTTCTTCTCCGCCAATACCACTGTCCCGTGAAAAATAGGCGTGTCTATAGGTTAGTCTAGAAACTTGTGAGAAATGGCGAAAACTACGTGGCGTCTTATGCAGTGATTCAACGGTTGACGCATTCTTTAAGTTCAGGGGCGCATTCATTATTTCTCTGAAGGGGCTACTATTAATATGTGAGTCAGACCACGATTCATTTGTTTTGTTAAGGGCAGGTTAAACACCAAAATTGAAATAAGGGAATTTGACTTTTTTTTTTGTTTCAGCTGTTAGTAATCATCTTAAAAATCAATAAAAAATATTTTAAAAATCTATGTTAGTGAAAAATAATGATTTTGATCAATTATAGGGCAAAACGTTGCGAAAATACTCAAAAAAATTTTTTTTGGTGGGGTGGGTGGTTATGAAAATCTAAGTCTACTGTCATGCAAGTTTTGCCACGAAGGAACGTTTGTGAAATTAAATTCTGGCATCTTTTCACGACGTTAGCAACGATTTCCCAAAGGAAAGAAATCGACTTCTGTGTGACGTCTGCCCTGTTGTATAGAACTAGTCGACGTCTGTGTGACGTCTGCCCTATTCAAGGTATAGAACTAGTCGACGTCTGTGTGACGTCTGGCCTGTTGTATAGAACTAGTCGACGTCTGTGTGACGTCTGCCCTGTTCAAGGTATAGAACTAGTCGACGTCTGTGTGACGTCTGCATTATTTAAAGTATAGAACTAGTCGACGTCTCTGTGACGTCTGCCCTATTCAAGGTATAGAACTAGTCGACGTCTGTGTGACGTCTGCCCTATTCAAGGTATAGAACTAGTCGACGTCTGTGTGACGTCTGCCCTATTCAAGGTATAGAACTAATCGACGTCTGTGTGACGTTTGCCCTATTCAAGGTATAGAACTAGTCGACGTCTGTGTGACGTCTGCCCTGTTCAAGGTATAGAACTAGTCGACGTCTGTGTGACGTCTGCCCTATTCACGGTATAGAACTAATCGACGTCTGTGTGACGTCTGCCCTATTCAAGGTATATAACTAATCGACGTCTGTGTGACGTTTGCCCAGTTCAAGGTATAGAACTAATCGACGTCTGTGTGACGTTTGCCCTGTTCAAGGTATAGAACTAGTCGTTTGTGTGACGTCTGCCCTGTTCCAGCTATGGGAGTAGTCGAATTCCTCCACTAAAGAAGCTTAAGTAAATCATTTATGCAATCCCCAAATACATGGGCAACAAAAAGAAATGTTTTTTGGGGTGGGGTAGGCATGAAATCTATGTTAATAGATGTAGGATTGAGTGACATGTCATGTCATGTCACTATCTATGTTAATAGATGTAGGATTGAGTGACATGTCATGTCACTATTGAGTGACATGTCATGTCACTATCTATGTTAATAGTTGTAAAATCCAGTTAACCTCCTTGACCCCAAATTCTCGATTCATGCGACCATTTATCATATAAGGTCTAGCCATCAAACCAAGGCCATCATTTTGACTAACCCTATTTTAAAAGTGACCAAGCTGACAGGCTCGTCATTTCCCTCACTCGTCATTAGTACACACTAGCGGCAATTTTAACAGAGATTCTGTGATACTGTGTCAGATAGCTACAATTTACACAATTATGGATGTGCATTACTCACTGACCTTTTAATCTTTTGATCTATGTATATACAATATTCAAAGCGTGTTTTGTCCAAACCGCTCTTATAGAAATAGAATGAGTAAACGTACCGAACACATTAAAAATTAAACTTTGCTATCAGGTATCGGGCCGGAAAATATCGTCTTACGGGCCTCCAATGGCCCGCAGGCCGCGAGTTTGAGACCCCTGATCTACCCAAAGGGTTGATATAGCTAATTGCCTTTAAAAAGGCTTTTCCTGTCACCATCTTGTCTGTCATGTTGCTAAAGGAACTGACAAATCAGGTTAATAAGTCAACTATCAACAATCATGTTGAACCACTACTCCCCGGATACACACCTTTCCCACCTACACACCTTCCCCACCTACCCCACTTACAACCCTTCCCTACCCACACACCTTCCCCACTTACACCCATTCCCTACCTACACACCTTCCCCACTTACACCCTCCCCTACCTACACACCTTCCCCACACACCCTTCCCTACCTACACACATTCCCCACCTACACGCCTTCCCTACCTACACACCTTTCCCACCTACACCCCTTCCCTACCTACACCCCTTCCCCACCTATACACATTCCCCACCTAACTGCAATACACACATTCCCCACCTAATTGCCTGGTTGGATGATCTTGAAAACTTAAGTAGACTTGTTTCTATTGTCCCCCGACCCCCACCCCTCCAATTCAATAGAATACAATAGAACCCGACGTTTAAAATAACTGCTTTTTAAAACACAATGTTGGTAATAGTGCCCAACATTTTAATGATGCAAATGTCTTTTTAAAAGTGTTGGTTATAAAACATTTAGAGCACTTATGTACGGGAAACCTACACTATTCAATAGATGTCTCAAGTGAATGTTCCATGATTTAACAAAGTCCCAAGTGAATATTCCATGATTCAATAGATGTCTCAGGTGAATGTTCCATAATTCAATAGATATCTCAAGTGAATGTTCCATGATTCAGTAGATGTCTCAGGTGAATGTTCCATGGTTCAATAGATGTCTCAAGTGAATATTCGTGTATGTGATCTCATTTATGTGACCTCGTGTATGTGATCTCATTTATGTGACATCATTAAGTAATCTCATTATGTGACCTTGTGTATGTGACCTCATTTATGTCATCTCGGTTATGTGACCTAATTTATGTCATCTCATTTATGTGACCTCATTTATGTGACCTCATTTATGTGAACTCATTTAGGTGATCTCATAAATATTCCACGAGAGTAGATCACGGATTTAACAGTCAAGGTCTTAAGTTTGCTTAAATGTGCAAGTCACAGCCTTTTCCTTGGTACAATCAATTAACTTTTTTTTATCCTTGTACCAGCTGTACATAGTAGCCTACTTATTTCCTTGTACCAGCTGTACATAGTAACCTGCTTATGTCCTTGTACCAACTGTACACGCGTAGTCTATTTATGTTCTCGTACCAACTGTACACGATTGGCCTCCATATGTCCTTGTACCAGCTGTGCATGAGTAGCCTTTTATGTCATTGTACCACATGTACACGAGTAGCCACCGTTTTTGTTCTTGTAGCAGCTGTATACGAGTCAGCTGTGTATGTGTCCTTTTTTGGAGTCATTATGAGAAGTAGATCTGATGGCGGCTGTTTCAGATGAGATCGGGGAATCCCTGACGCTGAAGAAATGGTTGTTGCTTCTTAAAAGGATAATTCAATTTGCTGTTATTTTTTTGGTTTGTCATTGTTTGTATCGTCTTACAACCCGCTTCTACAATGACAATGTTCAATGCTCTTTTCTTGTATGTGACGTTAATGAGAAAGCGACCAGAATGCTTGTCACCGTAGATACAACTACTGATTGAGTATCTTGATAAACTGGTTGCATGAGTTGGGGGGGGGGGGCTCATTTAATTGCCGTTCGGATCTTTACGCCCCTGGCTGTAACAATTTAGTGTAGTGAGAAACAAGAGGGAGCGGGGGGGAAATGGAAGGTAAATATTGTGGCAGTGAGGAATTTGGTCTTGCAGATTTATCGCCCCCCACTTCCGGTGACCCCCGTGACCTTTGATAGAGACGCAACCGGCCTTGGAAAATGTTTGCCACGAGAGAGAAACGAAGAGGGAGAGAGGGGGTTTAGGGGTCAACAGACATTTGTAGTCCACTGGCCTGGGAATCTACGTGTATCATGATTTTCTTCTCTTATTTTTTTTTCTTTATACTTGTAGACAAGTAGACCTAACGTTAAAACGTGAAACTGTTCTGAAAGAACTCGGGTAAAAAACTTCTTTTTTTAAAAAACTTAAATTTTTTGTTTTGATATGGTGGGCGGGGATAGACTAGGTGGGTTTTGCTAGGTCAGGTATATCTCATGAAAGACATGGGAAATGATCTAACTAGGTCAAACAGGGCCGTGTTGTATGAAGAACCAAATGGAGATTGCAAATCATTTTACGTGTATTTTAGAGCTGGCTAGGTTTTCACTGAAGTATTTCAAATATCAACCTTAACACCATGCCTACCTTCTTTTTTTAACCTCTACACTTTTTTTAAAAATTACTATTTTTTCATTCGAGTACTATGCCACTATCAGAAATGTACTGATTTCATTTGAGTATTAATGCCTCTAACAGAAATGGGCTGATTTCATCTGAGTACTATGCCACTAACAGATATATTGGATAAATTGGCTCTTTAAAGGAATAAATGCGTTACATAAAAAAATTGTACTAATCTGTCACATTTATATATATTACGAAATGAAGTTAACAAAAATGTAGCCTCATTTAAAAAAAAAAGTTTTGCCCTGGTGTTAGACGTGTCCCACCTTTGCTGAAATGACTTTTCTTATTATATCCAAGCCTCAGTAGGTGGTGACAACTGGTACTGTTTGATGGTGTCACCTGGTACTGGCTGGTGGCATCACCTGGTACTGGCTGGTGGCATCACCTTGTACTGACTCTTGGCATCACATGGTACCAGCTGGTGAAGTCACCTGGTACTGGCTGGAGGTGTCACCTGGTACTTGCTGGTGGTGTCACCTGGTACTGGCTGGTGGTATCACCTGGTACTGGCTGTTGACATCACATAGTACTGAATCTTGGCATCACATGGTAGCAGCTGGTGAAGTCACCTGGTACTGGCTTGTGGAATTTCCTGGTACATGCTGGTGTTGTCACATTGAACTGATTGGTTGTCACATTGAACTGATTGGTTGTCACATTGAACTGATTGGTTGTCACATTGAACTCATTGGTTGTCACATTGAACTGATTGGTTGTCACATTGAACTGATTGGTTGTCAGATTGAACTGATTGGTTGTCACATTGAACTGATTGGTTGTCACACTGAACTGATTGGTTGTCACATTGAACTGATTGGTTGTCACATTGAACTCATTGGTTGTCACATTGAACTCATTGGTTGTCACATTGAACTGATTGGTTGTCACATTGAACTGATTGGTTGTCACATTGAACTGATTGGTTGTCACACTGAACTGATTGGTTGTCACATTGAACTGATTGGTTGTCACATTGAACTGATTGGTTGTCACATTGAACTGATTGGTTGTCACATTGAACTGATTGGTTGTCACATTGAACTCATTGGTTGTCACATTGAACTCATTGGTTGTCACATTGAACTGATTGGTGGTGTCATTTCTATTGCCGTGGAACAAACCTCTCAACCTAATTTTTATTGGGTTTTTTTCCAATGAACAATGTACTGGGTCGTCAGTGGCATAGCCATGTTTGGACTATCCCTACCCTTTGGAGCCTCTAAAAAAAGTATGCCTCTGATATACTGTTTATCTAGAAACTAAATGTTATAAAGATGTTCAAGTACCTAGTTCATTGGCTCTATTATCTAACACGGGAGTACTACTGCACATCTCCCATTATCTGCCACAGGAGTACTCCTGCACATCTCCGATTATCTGCCACGGGAGTACTCTTGCACATCTCCCATTATCTGCCACGGGAGTACTACAGCACATCTCCCATTATCTGCCACGAGAGTACTCCTACACATCTCCCATTATCTGCCACGGGAGTACTACTGCACATCTCCCATTATCTGCCACGGGAGTGCTACTGCACATCTCCCATTATCTGCCACAGGAGTACTCCTGCACATCTCCTATTATCTGCCACGGGAGTGCTACTGCACATCTCCCATTATCTGCCACGGGAGTGCTACTGGACATCTCCCATTATCTGCCACGGGAGTACTGCTGCACATCTCCCATTATCTGCCACGGGAGTGCTACTGGACATCTCCCATTATCTGCCACGGGAGTGCTACTGGACATCTCCCATTATCTGCCACGGGAGTGCTACTGCACATCTCCCATTATCTGCCACGGGAATGCTACTGCACATCTCCCATTATCTGCCACAGGAGTACTGCTGCACATCTCCCATGTCTACTGTTATTTTTGAGCTAATAAACACTGACTGGTTTTTAATTTAACCTGATATGCATTGACAGATGTTATTCTTGAGATTAAAAAAAAAGTATAGTGATCATCTAGAGATCATTGTTTCTTTCAGAAAATTTGATTTTGGGGGGGGGGGGGGGGGGGTAATTAACCACAAAGTTAGTGTCACTCTATGCTGTAACATTGATTGGGGGGGTGAGGTAATTAACCCCAAAGTTAGTGTCACTCTATGCTGTAACATTGATGGGGGGGGGAGGTAATTAACCCCAAAGTTAGTGTCACTCTATGCTGTAATATTGATTGGGGGGGGTGAGGTAATTAACCCCAAAGTTAGTGTCACTCTATGCTGTAATATTGATTGGGGGGGTGAGGTAATTAACCCCAAAGTTAGTGTCACTCTATGCTGTAATATTGATGGGTGTGGGTTTTTAAAAAAAAAAGTGGGAGTGTAAAGCAGCAACTGAGGGCTCCCGAACAAATGCTCTTGTTCCTAATACCACTCCCCCCACAAGCCTAAAAAACATGGCCTCCCATATCTGTCTTCCAAGGCAATAGTAAGGCGTGTGACTTAGTTCCCACTTCAAACATGTGACTTAGGTCCCACTTCAAACATGTCATTTTCACCTTACATTCTAGAATTGAACATGTTAACATTGATCACTGCTCGCATGTTAAGCTATCCGATGTTTTAAGTTAAGGCAACTTTCCTGTTGACATTACGATACTTGTCCCTTATTAGAATCACCTGAGGATAGAACTGTGTCTGCACCTGGAAGTGTGGTGCATGCACCTGGAAGTGTGGTGCATGCACCTGGAAGTGTGGTGCATGCACCTGGAAGTGTGGTGCATGCAAGATTGAATTGTGCTAATTATTGTCAGGTATTGTGAGAAGGGTAGAACGCAGGTGAGAGGTGGTTAATGATGGGAAGGAGACAGGTGAGAAGTAGTTAATAATGGGAGTGAGACATCAGGTGAGATGTGGTTAATGATTGGAGTCGGACATCAGAGCACATCACCTGATGAAAAAGGTAATAATAGGGGAGATTGCAATCAGGTCATGTTCTAGAGCAGCGAATGGCGCCCCATCACCATGTCCCCCCATCACCATGTCCCCATGTTTGTGTCAGTGTTTACTTTATACTAGTGGTTCCCAACCTTTTTGGCAAAAGGAGCCCTACTGAGAATCATTTTCAGTGTGGGGCAGCCCCTTAGGTCTATCCTATGTCTTAAAAGTCAATTTTAGGAGTTTACTGGAGCGGCCATGGAGCCCCTGAGAAGTGAACAAGGAGCCCTTGGGTCTCCACGGAGCACCGATTGGTAACCGCTGCTCTACACCAATGGATGTGTGATGTCATTGTGACGAGGTTTGTTCTCCCATCAGTCTCTACAAATACTTGACAGATGAAATGTCAACAAAATTAGTGAAAACCTGCTGTGTGACTAAATGTTATGTGTGTATGATGCTGTAAGTGCAGCCCTACAACCTCAGTACACTTGCTGATTCTATATGTATGATACAGTAGGATCAAAGGTGCTAATACATAATTTTGTACAAGACCTGAACTCCCAGGTCCAACCTGGTGAAAAAAAACTCACGTGCACAAGTATGAGCTCCGGAATAGGAACTCTATTCCTGAGGTCAGTGTTAGGTCAGTGACAGACTACAGTGTGCCAGTTCAATCTTTGGATTGCAAGACTGCATTGAATTTTTTTTGCCAAATTTAGAATCAGGCTCTGAGATTCATCTGTGGTTCAAGACCACGCCCTCAGCTGCTGTGGAAATCTTAGCAAACGTAGAGGTGCTAAATATCAGAAGGGACAAAGTGATTTTAACTACCACAGAATGGTAGCGTAGATTAAATCAAAAAGTCATCGCACAAGGCTGCAGTCCTATTTCACAAGGCTGCAGTCATTTCACAAGGCTGCAGTTAGTCCACTGTGTCTACTCCAGTGATGTTCAAACTTTTTATTGGAATGTGGATCATTTACATTGCTAACACAATTCGATGCAATGAAATAAACGTCTGTTCTATATTGACGGACATGTACTTTTCTTATACTTGGTTATGCACACGCACACACACACACAATTGATATGGGTGTCTGTGTGTAACACTGTAATTTTAGACCAAACAAAAATAAACTTGTTTGACCAGAATAGGTGATATTACTGGTTACTAAAAAAATTTTATTGTTACAATTCGTAACAGTTTGCAGTAGTGAACATTTCAGTGTGAAACTTGTGTTTTGTGATTTCTGTCAAGTAGTTGAATTCGTGGCCAAAAGTTTGATGGATACACCCGAAGTTCATCTTCGGCAGACAAAAGTCGTACTCATTCCTTTGATCGTTGTCATAGAAAATCCCAATTCGCACATGTAAAAAGTTGAAAACTTAAGCAGAACGTCGCAAAGTTTTCTCAGTGATAGCCAAATTACCAATTTCTTCAGAAATGCGTTGTTCTGTCCTTCGAAGTCAAGACGGTTTCATTTCAGATTGGCAGTCCACTGTTCAAAACGTTATTATCGTGAAATCTACCGGCCAGATAAGCTAGTTTGGATCACTCGCTTCTGAGTACTTCTTCAACATCCTTCAATTTTCACGAGAAGAGAACATCGGCATCTCCTCTCTCAGTTCGTAGAAACGAGATAACACTTTTTCATGGGACGACCATCGTACGTCTGTGTGTTTGATGAGCTTCCATGCTTTGTAAAAAAAAATTTGGCGAACTGGCAACATTTCAGAGGTCTCATCTTCATATAATTAACAATTTTCACTAACATGTCTGGCGTAGACTTGTATTGTGCTCCAGCTGCTTTAGCAACTAGTGCTTCTCTGTTACCGTGATAGTTGGATTCAGCTGTCAGGCCACAACTAGTGCTTCTCTGTTACCGTGATAGTTGGATTCAGCTGTCAGGCCACAACTAGTGCTTCTCTGTTACCGTGATAGTTGGATTCAGCTGTCAGGCCACAACTAGTGCTTCTCTGTTACCGTGATAGTTGGATTCAGCTGTCAGGCCACAACTAGTGCTTCTCTGTTACCGTGATAGTTGGATTCAGCTGTCGTGCCAGTGAGACAAAACCTTTGGCATTTTCCATCATGCAGGGATGCCATCCGTTCAAATGCCAACACAGTTTTTCCAGTTCAAGTCACAGGACTGCAAATATAAATTGTCATTTTGTTGTTTCTAGTTACTCCTTACAGCAGAAAAATCCATAAGCTGTGATTTACCAGAGATGTTAGACAGTACTCCAGAGATGGTAGACAGTACTCCAGAGATGGTAGACAGTACTCCAGAGATGTTAGACAGTACTCCAGAGATGGTAGACAGTGCTCCAGAGATGGTAGACAGTGCTCCAGAGATGGTAGACAGTGCTCCAGAGATGGTAGACAGTGCTCCAGAGATGGTAGACAGTACTCCAGAGATGGTAGACAGTGCTCCAGAGATGGTAGACAGTGCTCCAGAGATGGTAGACATTACTCCAGAGATGGTAGACAGTACTCCAGAAGTGGTAGACTACTCCAGAGATGGTAGACAGTGCTCCAGAGATGGTAGATAGTATTCCAGAGATGGTAGACAGTGTTCCAGAGATGGTAGACAGTACTCCAGAGATGGTAGACAGTACTCCAGAGATGGTAGACAGTGCTCTAGGCATGATAGAGAGTGCTCAGGGGATGATAGACAGTACTCCAGAGATGATAGGCAGTACTCCAGAGATGGTAGACAGTGCTCTAGGGATGATAGACAGTACTACAGAGATGGTAGACAGTGCTCTAGAGATGATAGACAGTACTACAGAGATTGTAGACAGTGCTCTAGGGATGATAGACAGTGCTCCAGGGATGGTAGACAGTGCTCCATAGATGGTAAAGTTTATTTGACTCTTAAACCACGAAGAGCTGCAACCAGACAAGATAATCTATCGTCTCTCGTAGACGGAAAGATGCCATACATAAACCAGACTTGTATTATAATTGGTGCCTTCATTAAATTTGCATTAAATTAAACATAATCCTACCATGGAATAGACTTGATGGATAGACCTTCTTGCCTAGAGTTTGATATGCAACACAGTTCTTGATGGCAGAGAATTGCATGACATTGACCCTGCTACAGAATAACATGGAAAGCCCTTGAATAACAAACAAAAAATTGGTATACTTTTTGTAATTGTCAAACACAATGAACAATAAAACTGTTTCAGACATATGTGATTATACTCTATAGTAGACATTACTCATTGCTCCAGCGCCATCATAATGTTGGCCCTACATCTTGAATGATCCAACCATTTTCACTACACCATCGTTACCTGAGCCCAACATTTTCTAATCATGCATTTTTAAACTGTTGCTTCGATTCCAGGTTGTAAACTGCAGGGAAGACAAGAAATTCATTATTTATCATCATGTGTTTTCTGACTTCCAAGATGATTGTCAGTCTAATCATAGAATACTTTTCTCCTGTGCTCCATTATCATTAGATCATTACATTTTTACATCATTACATCACAGAATACTTTTCTCCTGTGCTCAATTTTTTAAATATCTAGGGTGTCTATGAAGAATGCAAAAATAGAGACACATTTTTATGGTTCCTACCAAAGCTTTTGCTAATGAGTTGCAAAAAATCAATTACCTCATTCTGCACCTTTGGGCTTAAAGGTTTGGTCGTTGCATGAGACCATTCAATATTCTGTTTTAGTACTGTATCATGTTTCACCAAAAATTTAATGACATCCGAAATTCCAGAATGGACATTTCCCATAACTGTTTGAAAGTGGGTCAAGTTTGCCTCCAAAACAAAGTTGTTTGAATTATGTATTTGGCTTAAGTAAAAGGTCAAAATTTTAAACCAATTGATTTTATTGAATATAAACTATTATTTGTTTGTTCATTTCACAAAGAAAAGTATCTCCCCCTTTCTTATATAAGAAAAAAACTGCTCACTAAGTAGTCACTTCCTTAAAAAAATATTGATGATGTGTCACTGCCTTGAAAAACTATGCCATATGAAAGACTGACCAGCTACTTACAGAAAACTCCCACTTACAGTTACACAAGTTGAGCTTCTTACATCCATCATGAAGCACTAATGTCACTAACCCAGGTTCTATGACTAACTAAGGTCACTAACCCAGGCTTTATGACTAAGGTCACTAACCCAGGCTCTATGACTAAGGTAACTAACCCAGGCTCTTTGTTGACTGCCCTCATCAGAGGATGCATATATGGAGGAACCTAGGGAACATTTAGTTGATTTAAATCACCACCTTTATTGATTTTCTTCCTACACTTTCATCAAATTGATAAATCCTTCCTGCACCAGGTCTCGGCACACTAGGGCAAATTACCCCAAATGGTGTAAACATAAAATCCTATGGGGCCCAATAGACAGAATCAAGTAATAAAAGCATGTTGCTTGTTACAACAGAAGATTTTTTTTCTGACTATACTGCATATGGCCAGTGTAATAGTAGCCCTACTAATAGAGACACACACCCTATATGTTGTGGGTAGTTGGAATAAAATCATGTCTATCATTTGGGCTTTGTCACCTTTTTTATCTTGCACATTTGATGATTTTATTCATTAATTGAATTCTTTTTAAATTTATAATCCCATTCTCATTATAAATAGATTTGATACAACATTTTGATTTTATGTGGTCTGTGTTTCCTGTCTTTCAAATGGAGGGGGGTCAGGTCGGTGTAAACAAATAGATTTGATAAAACATTTTGATTTCATGTGGTCTATGAGTTTCCTGCCTTTCAAATGGAGGGGGGTCAGGTCGGTGTAAACAAATAGATTTCGGGGTCAAGGTTTTAAAAGTTTTCCGACCCGTCTTACAATGTATTGTTAAACCAAATTGTTCTTTTACTTCTCCTAGGATCTGATGATTCAGATGGTCAACGGCATTGACTTCCTACACAGTAATCGAATTGTGCACAGGGACCTCAAACCTCAAAATATACTCATCACTAGTGAAGGGATCCTCAAACTAGCTGACTTTGGCCTAGCGAGGATTTATGCATCTGATATGAAATTAACCACAGTGGTATGATATTTTCATTTTTGAAGGCTAGGATTTTCTGCGAAGACATAAGTAAGGTTTTTTACGTTAAGTAATACGATATTACAGAGTCTTACTCTACTGAGCATCTTTCAGTTTGTTATTTGGGCAAATTGTGTTTTTGAATATACATTTTTTTTAAATCATTCAGTTAGCATGTCTCAGTGTGTTGAGTATCATTAGAAACTAGAGAGATTTGTTCCCAGACTTGGGACCTTTTGTCTTGAATGTCTGTCTCAGTGTTTTGAGTATCATTAGAAACTAAGAGAGATTTGTTCCCAGACTTGGGACCTTTTGTCTTGAATGTCTGTCTCAGTGTGTTAAGTATCATTAGAAACTAGAGAGATTTGTTCCCAGACTTAGGAACTTTTGTCTTGAATGTCTGTCCCTGAAGCCAACATGGGACCTTTGGTCTTGAATGTCTGTCACTGAAGCCAACTTGTGACCTTTTGTCTTGAATGTCTGTCACTGAAGCCAACATTGATATTTAAGGATATGATCTTCTGAAGTACGCTAGACACATTTTAAATTATGCCTTGTACAATAAAGTAAGCTGTGCACAGGAAAGTATTCCTAAAGTATGCTAGGTACATATGCTAGGTACATGGACGTACGCCTAAAGTATGCTAGGTACAAGAAAGTATATTATGTAAACATCTATTCTATTTAAAATGTTACTTTCATTAACAGGTTGTCACCCTATGGTACAGGGCTCCAGAAGTTTTGCTGACCGGTCAGTATGCAACTGCTGTGGACATGTGGAGCTGTGGCTGCATATTTGCAGAGTTATTCATTAGGCGACCACTTTTCAAAGGCAGCTCTGAGGGTGATCAGCTCAAAAAGATATTTGAGTATGTCATTAAATGTTTGAGTTACATCTGCTTGAGCTACTTAGAAATGGTGAACCTTGGGGGGGGGGGGGGGGGGGGCGCTGGTAGTGAAAATGCTAAAATTTAAAATGTATCACTGTTTGAATTTTTTTTGCTAATCACATTGGAGTTTCAGCTACCGGGTACCATTGAAATGTTGAGTCATAATTATTGTTAAAAACAAGCCGTGTCAAGCTTAATGAAACAAAATGTTGCATAGTTTGAGGCTTTTAAAAAAGACATTAAAATGTATGCCTTACTTTTTTTCCCCTCCTCAAGAGTCATTGGAAGGCCGCATCCAGATGAATGGCCGGATGATGGAGTCTTATTGTGGAACTCGTTTAAACCAACTCTGCCTCCTCCTCTTGACAGCTTTGTACCAGAGATAGAAAACTTAGCCAAAGATTTGTTAGAGGTAACACGTCAGATTTCATTTTAATGAAACTTCTACCCTTGCAACATGAGAGGATGAAATATGTATATATCCAGCTCTTAATTAAATTAGTGTGTGCTGGGTGGTCAAGTGGTCTAAACTGAGCAAATCTCAAGTTGATGGTCTGGAGTTCAATCCCCGCCAAAGCCCAGTCAAGCAAAAACATCACCAGCACCCTGGGTGGATGGGACCCATTAACCTTGGATAGGCAGATAACTTTGATACAATGAAACATTCCGGTAATTCCACTTGTGGCAAGCTGTAACATCCACATGATGTTCCCTTGGGGTTATCCAGCGGCGTGGAGAGAAGCAATTTGCTGTTGGGATCCAGCTTATAATCCTAGAAGAGTAATCTCAGACCTTGTGGAAACAGTACCTTAAAAATGGGCCCCTTTTTTAAGTTAAATGAAAAATGCTTATAGTTATGGCATTTAGTTGTAGAATTTTTTTTATTTGAGTAGAAAAGTCATTTTTCAAACTTTTCTGGGAGGTTATTAAATTTAATCAGGAATGTTCCAGAAATTTCTATATTATTCCATCGGATATATAGTGGAATCTAAAAACTTATCGCAATGTTAGTTTAGTTCTATTCATTTTCTCTACTTTCCTGGGGATGTTCTCAGTATCACTAAGTCATCTTTTATAAGTTTCATGAAGTTGCTAGATTATTCTAGAAGTAGAAGCTTTGGTTTTTCTTTCTTCCCATAATCATTTTAAGATGATATTAATGCCCTCATCACGTTTATTGTGCTCCATCAATTTTCCATGAGTTTCCAGAATTTTATGGAATGAGAATCAAAGAAGTTTCTAGAAAGTTTCAAATTAATTGTACATTATTATGGCCTAAGCTATATACTTTAATGAAGTTGAAGGATTAGATTATGGTATTCAACCCATACGTATATTGACGGATCTTGGCCAAGGTTGGTAAACATACCCTTGACAATCCCACCGAGTGGGTCATCCAACAATGGGTACAGGATCCAACTGAGAAAACGTCATCCCACATGGCAAAAGTATCACAGAAGAGAATAGATCCCACTGGCAACAGGATCCCACCAGAAATGGGAACAGGATGGCATTGGGAATGGGATCCCACCGCAATCAGGATGGGATCCCATTGAAATTGGTTCCTATTTGGAAATTGGATCACGGAACGGGATTCATTCAGGGGGTGGGGGTATATTCTTCTCTAAATATCAACTTACAAGTTTATAAGAATACGAGTGGACAGAACCTTGTACGAAACCCTCATTGTCCTAAAGACAGATTACAACTGCTACTACCATCTTAAACAATATGGCAATCTTGACCATCTGACCTTGTTTTGTGGAACAGTTGGGAATGCATTGTAAGAATGAGATTCGAAGGCCAGTCTTATATGATTACCAGTCTTAATTGATGGCCAGTCTTACTTGACGGCCAGTCTTATGTGATGACCAGTCTTATATGATTACCAGTCTTAATTGACGGCCAGTCTTACTTGACGGCCAGTCTTATGTGACAACCAGTCTTATATGACTACCAGTCTTAATAAAAGGCCAGTCTTACTTGAAGGCCAGTCTTATGTGACGACCAGTCTTATATGATTACCAGTATTAATTGAAGGCCAGTCTTAATTTAAGGTCCTCCATTTTATTAACAAGTAGATACAGTATTTAAAGCCATCTTATTAACAAGTAGATACAGTATTTAAAGCCATCTTATTAACAAGTAGATACAGTATTTCTTAATTACAACCAATCAGAAATCAGTCATTATTTATTCCTTAATTTTTTTTTCCCAGCAAATGCTCATCTTCAACCCAACCCGTAGGATTAGCGCAAAAAATGCCTTGCTCCATGCCTACTTCCGAGACGACCTAGACAGCATTCGGACATCCAGCTCATTGTCCGCATCTGAAAATGACTCCTTCTGTGACAGTCGATCTGACACACCTGTTAGCAAATAGCTCATTGCCTGCCGACAACTCTAACTAAACTACAAAGATCCATAGCTATAGTGAAAAAGCAACATTGTACCTGGCCACTATAAATTCTCTTTTTGTACCTGGCCAGTATAAATTCTCTTTTTGTACCTGGCCAGTATAAATTCTCTTTTTGTACCTGGCCAGTATAAATTCTCTTTTTGTACCTGGCCAGTATAAATTCTCTTTTTGTACCTGGCCAGTATAAATTCTCTTTTTGTACCTGGCCAGTATAAATTTTCTTTTTGTACCTGGCCAGTATAAATTCTCTTTTTGTACCTGGCCAGTATAAATTCTCTTTTTGTACCTGGCCAGTATAAATTCTCTTTTGCTTATCAACATGGATTGTGGTCATGTCTGCTGTTTTCATTCTTTAAAAATCTTTCAACACTACAAACAAGTTTTAAAAAAACAAAAACAATTGACACTGTGTGCGTTACATCTGTTGCTTCAATTTGTAAAATTTGTTGATAAAATTTGATACTGACATTATATTGCTTACTGGTGACAATATATATATTGCTGTTTCAGAAATCTCAACAGAAGTTTTTGTTTCAGCTACTTTCTGTTATTTGTAAATCAATTTTTATGCTTTAAAATGTACACAACTGCCACTGAGACAGAATCAACGGACCACAGCTGAAGGGAGTTGATTCTGAAATAGACCTGTCTCCAATTGTACAGCCAAAATGTTTATGTCATTCAATCACAATTTTATGTATTATTTGTAAAAGTTGTTAATATTTGTTTCATGGGATATTTTATATACAACAAACCTCATCTAGGGCTTCAATTGAACTTTTTCTATTGTATTATTTTTGACAGCAGCTTCCGAGACGTTTGTCAATAACAAATTAATTGAAGAGAGCTAAATAATTGGATCAATGGCATTGAGAGGACAAAGACGATGAATCATTTTCATAATTATAACCAAAGGCAATGATTAGTTTTTTAAAACATTTCAATTTTTAGTTTTTGTCATGTGAACACCAAAGAATATTTTACAAGTTTTGGAATAAATTGTATTGCTATCTTTGAATAAATGGCTTAGAGAAATTAGCATTTCATTTGATAACCTTGGAAATTATTTTGAAACAATTTGTCTATTAAGTTTCTGGATTTATTTAATCAACACATCCCATAGGGTGGTGAACATTCTGATGTTAAAGCTGTTCCCATCCCATAGGGTGGTGAATGGTCTGCTGTTAAAGCTGTATCTTAATGTTCCCCTCCCATAGGGTGGTGAATGGTCTGATGTTAAAGCTGTTCCCCTCCCATAGGGTGGTGAACATTCTGATGTTAAAGCTGTTCCCATCCCATAGGGTGGTGAATGGTCTGCTGTTAAAGCTGTATCTTAATGTTCCCCTCCCATAGGGTGGTGAATGGTCTGATGTTAAAGCTGTTCCCCTCCCATAGGGTGGTGAATGGTCTGATGTTAAAGCTGTTCCCATCCCATAGGGTGGTGAATGGTCTGCTGTTAAAGCTGTATCTTAATGTTCCCCTCCCATAGGGTGGGGAATGGTCTGATGTTAAAGCTGTTCCCCTCCCATAGGGTGGTGAATGGTCTGATGTTAAAGCTGTTCCCCTCCCATAGGGTGGTGAATGGTCTGATGTTAAAGCTGTTCCCCTCCCATAGGATGGTGAATGGTCTGATGTTAAAGCTGTTCCCCTCCCATATGGTGGTGAATGGTCTGATGTTAAAGCTGTTCCCCTCCCATATGGTGGTGAATGGTCTGATGTTAAAGCTGTTCCCCTCCCATAGGGTGGTGAATGGTCTGATGTTAAAGCTGTTCCCCTCCCATATGGTGGTGAATGGTCTGATGTTAAAGCTGTTCCCCTCCCATAGGGTGGTGAATGGTCTGATGTTAAAGCTGTTCCCCTCCCATAGGGTGGTGAATGGTCTGATGTTAAAACTATTCCCCTCCCATAGGGTGGTGAATGGTCTGCTGTTAAAGCTGTATCTTAAGGTTCCCCTCAAAATGTTTGGATTGCTGAAAATAAATGAATTTTATTTTATTGCAAGTTAACCTTTTCTTCCTTTATTTTTTTTTTATATTAGTAAAAAGCCTGGTTTTCCTCATCTAATATTAGTAATAATACTAATAATTACCCTTATGAGATCTGCTGTCTGTACAGTTAGTGTTTGTAAAATTTAGGTCTGTCACACTACAGATATTGATATGTTACAAATTCCATTTGTTTTTCTAGTTGAAATTGTTAGGTCCTTTGTTTTTACTTTCAAAAAATGTTTTTTATAATTAATTGCCCCATCACACATTTTTTTCATAGATTGGCATAATTTAAAATATGTTATAAAATAAAATTACATCGCATATGGTATGATTTTTCTTCTATGCTAGGATATAATTTCATTACTCGTTAGAATAAGTAATGTATATTGTTTTAAATGTAGGAATGCATTGAATGTATATTTTTAGCTGTGTGTCAGTTGACAGAGATTCACCTCGCCATGATAGTTATCTGAGGAAATGAGCAGTGCCGTAACTTACAAATGATGCGTCACATATTGTTTTCAAAGAGATGCTGTGCTCTCATTAATATTTGAAGAAATTAAACACCTTCCTTGTAATTTACCGGTTACAAATTTCAAAATGATTGTTTAAAGTTATTATTTAGGTTTTGTTAAGAACTATCCCATTACTAACATTTATACCCTTATCATTATATATATTTTTAATTGTCTCCAAATCTTTAGAAAAACAATAAAAAATAAATTTGGCACAAACCTTAAATCTAATTTTAGAATCTTAACTACCCAATCTGAAGAAGAAGAAAAAAAGCATTGAATTATTGTTACTGCGGTTGAGCATTTTAAAATATATTCATTACTGCTTGCTTCTGGGTACAACAGTTATGTATCTGATAGTTAATACATTTTGTTTTTTAATTGACTGGCTAAAAGTTAAACAAACCTGTAAATATGGCATATGTGTCAAAAATAATACAGACAATGAATGATCTAAGTTCTTTTAATGACTGTTTTTTTTTTTAATGTTGAAATGTTTGCATTCCCAAATAATGGATTTATTGATTGTTGTTTGGAATCAAATAAATGGCAAACCCATTGAAATGTATCAAATAAAAATCATAGGATAATTTAGTTTTCACACTAAATCTTGGATTCAGTCTCCTCTCTAGGTCTGGCTTTATGAAAGGTATTATTTTGTTTAAAAATATCATTGTCAGTTTTGTTCCAGCATAAGACATTTGATAAATGTTTGTATCTGTTTGTTATATTCTTGCTAGTGGTAAATCTGATGTATAGCTGAAGCAAATGCAGCAATTTAATTATAATATAAAGGACATGCACTATCAATGCAACACTTGTACCAATTGTAGTCACAAGAAGGTTGGATTATTTGATGAAGATTAATTAGATTAAAGACACAATTTGTGTATGTGAAACAATATTTTGTCATTTAAAATATCACTATACTGTTTTACTTAGACCAGTTGTCTTGCCTTTGATAACAAATTATACACTTCTTTCTAGAATTTTTTTTAATGGTTTTAAATTTTTGAAGTACAGCTTGAATCAGTCATGACAAAAAACCCTAACACCACATATGTTTGTATGGTATAATTGGTGATGAATAGCCAAAAGAACATAAGGAATGTGTGTGCTCCACCATTTAGTTATTTACATAGAGAAAACAATGTTTGTAGCTTATTTATATTAATGCATTTGGAAAGTTTTCCGCAGTCAATATCTTTTTATCAACAAGCTTGGAACAAGTGGAATCAAATGTCTTCATTTCAAGCTTGCTATTTTAAAAATGGTTTTTTTTTTACATAAATCAAAGTCATTGTTAAAATTTTTTTTCTCTGCCGTCCAATGGACACATTCCATCCTTAGCTGTATATGTATATGTAGGAATATTTTTCTTTACATTTTTAAAAAAAGAAATAATTCCACATGTTACAATTGGGACCATTTTATGATAAAATTATTTTTTTTTATCTTTGTTGTAGCCGGTTAGTGTGATTAAACTGCCATAATTTGTTCACAAAATTATGAAAAATAATTTGAGTTTTTATGTTAGAATAATTCACACACTTTTTCATTTTATATATTGTAATAAATCAATTGAGCTATTTAGCTGATGTTGTTAGATCCTTAAAATTGTTATAATATAATTTGACCATTGTTTGGACACTTGAGCATCGCCTTTTAAGAAGCTGTTGTCTTTTGGAGACTAGAGTCTGACCTTTTTTGGTCAAGAAAGCAAATACTTTTGAATAAAAAAATTAAATTTATCTTTGCTTCAATGATGCATACCAGACCGAACGCCGCTCACGTTGCTAGTTTCCAACTCTGCTGCCAGGGCGGCCAAAATTATTTAAACGATGCTCTCGGCATGAGCTCCTCCACTCGGCGGCACTCTGACCAAACGGATAACTTAAGATTGAGATCTGAACCGATCAAGATAATTTGTTTACTTTAAATCATAACAGAACATTTTGAACTTCATATTTGCTGAGAAAAGTTTTCATGTCCTCTGGTGTCTTTTCATATAGATTTTAAAAACACACAGGTCAAAGGTCAATAGTATTTTACAAAGCCCATAACTGGTATATTTGAGAACAGTGTTGATTATAATTTCAGACCTTGATATTAATCATTTAGTTGTAAAAAATTATTTGTTTTTGGTTAGATTGACTCGTTTAAGAAACTAGTTTTACATGTAATTTTTTGCACCATTTATTTTGTTATATCAATCTCTCTATGGACTAATTTCTTGTGGAAATATATACATTTGAAGGTTGGATGTAAACACGCAATTTCTAAAACTATAGAACAAAGTAGATGGTAAACTTTTTCATCTTAAATACATCACTTTTTTCTGTGGAAACGTTCTCTTTTTTTGTGTGGCAACGTGTATTTCAGTGCCTTTAGTGAAGAACATGTGCTGAATGTGTGAACTTTTAAAAAAGATTTCCATTTATTTCCTTGCTAATGTACAACAACAAAAAAGGCCCACTTATACCAACAATGTATTCTTAACGTTTCTTTCTTAACGTTTCTTTCTTAACGTTTCTGTCTTAACGTTTCTTTCTTAACGTTTCTTTCTTAACGTTTCTTTCTTAACGTTTCTTTCTTAACGTTTCTCTCTGATCATTTCTTGCCATAATACCATTTTTTTTAAAGTTTATATATCCAATCTGTTCTTAAATGAGCCATTTTTTTGTTGCTATGTTGCCAATTTTTAAACCATAGGACCAATAACACAATGTTTCATATACCACTTATACACATTGAGTATATAATTATAATATTCTCATTAAAATCTTATTGATTATCGTCTTATTCAAATCCTAACCAATTATATATTTGTTCAAGCCTTGATGATTACATACTCATTGAAGGTGAAATAACTCATTATAAGAATGTCGAACTGCGATGAAGCTTTCAAGTAGATTTATTGGAGGCAATCAATTTGTGTTCATGAAACAATATAGGTTAAGCTTTAATTATGGTTACAAGGAAAACAAATTCTAACCTCTTGGCAAATGTCTTCATAAGTTCAATAAAAACCATTCATATAAGTATAAATTAAGTTTACATGATGTATATCTATGTATCCTGGCTAAAAAATTATATATTGTCTTTAACCATAATTAAAGCTGAACCTATATTGTTTTATGAACACAAATTGTTTTGTGTCTCATTAAAGGTTAAAAACTTTAATTATATCCTCGGTAAAGTTTTCATGACTATATGATGATCAAGATTTCTGTAAAATACTATGAAATATATAACTTGTTGTTTTGAAATGCTCATAGAAAGCTCATTAAAAGTACTTAAATGAAATATGTGTTTTCTGTTTCACTGAAGTTTTCATGAATGTGGGGTGTTGTCGCAAAAATAACTCCTGATATAAATAGTTGTCACAAAAAGAAACTCCTGATATAAATAGTTGTCACAAAAAGAAACTCCTGATATAAATAGTTGTCACAAAAAGAACTCCTGATATAAATAGTTGTCACAAAAAGAACTCCTGATATAAATAGTTGTCACAAAAAGAAACTCCTGATATAAATAGTTGTCACAAAAAGAACTTCTGATATAAATAGTTGTCACAAAAAGAAACTCCTGATATAAATAGTTGTCACAAAAAGAACCCCTGATATAAATAGTTGTCACAAAAAGAACTCCTGATATAAATCAAAGTCTAAAACCGCCAATTAAGAAACTCAATTTAAAATATCTGTGTAAAATTTGGATAAGACAAATATAATGTATAATGTAATTATTTGAAAAGATGGATGATATCTTGGTAGATAGTTAAAAGAAATGTTTCAGTTTCTATTTCTAGCTCTTCCAAGTGATTACATTGATGTGTGAAGGTGGAAGATTCTCAAAAGCAATGGCAGGGGTACATTGGAACATTAAATTACTGTCACTGGCATGTTTTATTAAGTACATCTAGAATTTACTACTTTTTAGCTTTTATTAGAAAGAAAGATGTGCACCTAGAACACCATTCTTGTTTTGACAATATAGGGTGTCCAGAGAGAAGGATGTGCACCTAGAACACCATTCCTGTTTTGACAATATTGGGTGTCCAGAGAGAAGGATGTGCACCTAGAACACCATTCTTGTTTTGACAATATTGGGTGTCCAGAGAGAAGGATGTGCACCTAGAACACCATTCTTGTTTTGACAATATTGGGTGTCCAGAGAGAAGGATGTGCACCTAAAACACCATCCTTGTGTTGACAATATTGGGTGTCCTGAAGATAATATATGCACCCTAAACACCATAATTGTGTAATCTCCAGATGGGAGAGGTGTGTACCTTTAATACCATCCTTGTGTTGTCTCATCTTGGGTGTCCAGAGCTAGAGGGAAAGATGTGCATCTTGAAAACCTTCCTTGTGGTATCTAAAATTGGGAGTCCAGAGAACAGATGTGTACCTTGAACACCATCCTTGTGTTATCTAACTTAGCCTCCCACTGTTGCGATGTCAGTTCGATGAATGTAGGCAGATGTTCAATGTCGCGACACAATAAGCAACACTCTTCGAAACATATATGCAAAACTTAATTGTCTATGCTCATTATTAATTCTTAAGACACTATTAGCAAAATATTTAACACAGATCATTCACGATTACCACTGAACTGTAAAATGACTCCAAGAAAGTCTGGACTGCTCTACTACTACTACTATCACTTCCACTAAACACTTGACTGTTCTACTACCATGACCATTGTAATAAGAGGAGAGACTGCAATTAAGTTACCAAAATAGGAAATGAGTAAAACAAAGTAGGCTACGGTAAAACCTGAAAAAAGGAACGCAACAAAACATCGAACGTGTCGACGGGAAGTCTTCGTCAGCAAATAAACAACAGAAAAAAACAATAAAATTAACTGGTCATAGCTTTTATTTATATTCCACCCACTTGTTTATAATCCTCTTCCTTTCATCCATTCCTATTCAGCCGCAGTAATACACCTAGCTAGCGCCCCCATCTCACGGTAACAACAGTTCACCTTAACAATAGTGATTATCATACCCTCACAAACTTAATCTAAATTTGTTATTATAGTGACTTGAATAATTTGTTTGTTTCTTTCCTGCCTCACCAAATTTCTGTGGTTGCTCCAGGGGCGTAGCTAGGGGGTCATGGGGCATATGTTCCTGGGCGCAAGACTAGTTAGGGGCGCCAAAGTGTGCTTTGATATTATTTTATTGATGAAAATATTGGGATTGATAGTTGCAAGAAGAAAAGGAGGCTCTTTAAAATGAATCTTGTTTCCAGGGTACAAACACTCTAACTACGCCTCTGGCTTGCTCTTTAATTGGTCTTTAAAGATATATTTTGTTAATTTAAAAAAATAAATAATTTAATGAGTGACGTCACATGCATGGGTTAGGCCTACCATAAAAGAGTTATAATACAAACTTCATTTCTATACCCTCTATTGTTATAGTTATATGTAGTTGAAATTCACATAAAATTAAACAAACCCATAAAAACAAAGTTTTTCCTATAATAAATCCTTTTTATACATTTTGTTTGCCTTTATGTAGTTGTTCGTGACTATCATTTATTAAGAAGCGGTTATGTAAATGGGTGAACTGCTGGCGAAAACACGTTTCTTATTTTCTTCATTTCCCCTTTCAAATATAAAAAGATTTTATTTTTACTGCATACCCAAATACGTCACAATTACAATGCACGTGTGAAACAGCTGCACAATTAATCTCCACACCAAATCCAGCACATTAAAAAAAAATCATTAACATTCACACCCTTCTTGGAAACAGGGACAACTGGGGTTGTCATCGGCAACGAGTCTATGTGCCAAGTTTCAGATCGATACGACGACGTGAAGTGGGTCAATTAGCTTTCAGAAGATTTTGCCACAAAACAAGAACAGAAGCGAAGTTAATCAAAAGGATTTAATGATTAAAGAAACCCTTAAAAACATCGCTTTTCTTATAAATCCTTTATATGCATTTTTGTTTGCATTTATGTGATTGTAACGTTTAATTTTTGATATGGCATCATATGGGAATGGTTTTTATCAAACTTAGTGCATGTAATACGTAAAGACTAAATATATATTTAAAGCCAAATACGTCACAAAGCATATAGCAAATGCTACACAATTAATCTCTACACAAAAATCATACACGCATTTTGGAAAAAAATATTTCCTTCAAAAACAGGAAATGGGGCTAAAAATTTGATAGAATGTGTTGTCATCTTTTGTGCACTCTTTTGAAGCGATAGCGCCAAACGTATGGAACAGCTTGCCTCATTCTTTGAGGGAAATCGAGAATGATAAAAATCATTTAAGTAACATTTAACGACTTTTTTCTTTAAAAAGATTTAAGAACATCAGAGCTGTGAGTATGCTTAAGTAGCATAGATAGACGCGCTATATAAGTATTCAATCAATCAATCATCATAAACGAGTATATGTGCCCAGTTGCAGCTCAATAGGATGACGGGAAATGGATCAATAATTTTAGAAAAGATTTTAAAATAAAAAAAAAAAATCAGGTTCCACCGAGATTTGAACTCGGATCGCTGGATTCAGAGTCCAGAGTGCTAACCATTACACCATGGAACCGCCCGAAATTTTCACGAAACATAAGAAGCGGATCTTGTCTAATGAAAAAAAAATGCCAGAACGATTTTTAAATTATTTTTAAAAAAATCCAGTTTGTAAATTTAGCTCAATTTTATATCGTCTCAATAATTTGAGATATGTTTATTAGAAATATCGTTTTACTTAGTCTTTTTTTTCTTTGTTTTAAATAGAAATTTAATAAATCAATTTTTAAATAGACAGAGTTTCTGGCAAATGTGTTTTGTGTACTACTATAATATCTTGCATAACGTAGCCAGCAGATTGCATAAACATATAGATTAATATAGAATATATAGTAAGTTATCATTCATTGTCATTGATTGATACTTCTCTGTGTGTGGAAGCTGTATGCGGAATTAAGGTCAGCTGTGGAGCATTACATAAGTAGAAACTTTATGACCTATAAAACGAGTACTAGCATAACCTTTTTATAAAAGTGCCTTGTCATTGCACTTGTCACACTGTGAGAGCGTGTTTGTAAAGTCAAACTAATGCACTAAACAAGCAGATCTCCGTGTTGAATGTGTGACACTACAGACTACAAACTACTGAGACTGAGAATCTACTGACTGTGTGACACTCTTCTTCTGACTGCGCAGTCCAAACTGCTGCGGTAATTAAATATTTTTAAAGTAATTAAATACTATTATAATTATTAAATAGGTCATAGTTATAGTCTATAGCAGCCTATTAAAGTATAACATTTATTTATTTATTGTACTGTTGGCTTTCTTGATAAAAGTGAGTTCAGTTGTTGCATAAGATTAATTAAGCTAGGCCTATACTATATTATTTCGGCAATCCTGCGAAATCCGGTCCCAAATTATTTCCTTTTACTCCTTACTTAAAAGTCTTAGGCATCGTTTTGTTTTGAAATTCATGTTGGCGTATATTTCAATAAATTTGTAAAATTATGGCTGGTAGACCAGCCGCACCGATAATCATTAATTCGGTTATTTTGCCTGCAGCACAACCGTGTGATGTGTATGCTGTATTGTCACTGTCAAACAAGCGTGAATGGTTGGAGTGGCTGGCCCGACACAGCTTGATCAGAAGCAACCTTAATTGTGGCACATGCAGGTGCCCAGTGGCGTTAGTCGCTCGAGCGGAATACAATGACAATTTTTAGTAGCGTTGTCGCCCATGCAACGCCCGCAGGTAGTGTTCGAACCGGGTCATTCTTTGCCAACTGCGATCTAACAACAGTAACAACTGAAAACATTGTTTGATCATGTATTATTGGGTTTATGAAGTCAATTGTAAACATTTTGTGTTGTTCGAGAGTCTGGTTAGCTTGTACACTTTCGTCAACTGTTACAACTATCTTCATCAGGAATGTTGTCAATGGATGCTGACAACCAATCAACTGCTGTGAGGCTTCGATGCAAACGGCCAGTCTGTTTTGGTTGAGATGGATGAGAGTTACTTTTTCCATAGAAAATATCACCGTGGACAGCTACATGTTGATAGGTGGGTTGTCGGCTTGCTTGAGCGTGGTAGTGGACGATGTTGGATGGAGGTTTTTGGCCGTCGAGATGCACAAACACTCTAGCCCATTATTACTAATCATGCGTTACCAGGGGCAACTATCGTCAAGGAGGCTTGGCAAGGATATCAAAATGTCTCTCAGCTCAACAACTGGATTTATGCTCACGCTGACATTGTGCACGCGCGTGACTTTGTTGATTCAGTAGACTAGGACATTCACACAGAAACTATTGAAGGACTTTGTTGATTCAGTAGACCAGGACATTCACACAGAAACTATTGAAGGACTTTGTTGATTCAGTAGACCAGGACATTCACACATAAACTATTGAAGGACTTTGTTGATTCAGTAGACCAGGACATTCACACAGAAACTGTTGAAGGACTTTGGATGCAAGCGAAATGTAAACTCCGCTATCAGAGTGGTACTAGTTACGGTCTGTTTGCCAGCTACTTGGGGGCCTTTCAAATCAGTGGCGTAAAAATCACAAACAGAACGTTTTTGGCTGCTATTTGCAAATTAAACGCTATGCGCCAATTACAACATTTTGCATTTTACTGACTGGTTTGTAAAGTGACAGTTATTTGCAAAAGCTATGACTGACATTTCTGCTGTTTTCTAACAATACACACAATGTATGCATTGCAATTTTTTTTTCCATACAAAATAATTTGGGACTGGACTTCGGAGGATTGCCATTATTTGTAAACCTATTTCGTATTTTTATTTTTAGCATGTAAACCTGCGTGTATTTTTTTTTATTGAATCAACTCCAGGCAGTAATTCAGTAATAGTTAACTAACACTAAATAATAGTAATTTTAAGTAATTATAAATTATACAATGCTAAATTTTCTTTTTATTGGAATCTTAAGCATCATAGTGAGTCATAGATGATAGCCGTTATCTCTCAATTTTTTTTGTTATCTAATGATCAGAATGTTGACAATGAAGTCCCTTGATAATTAATTAAAATGAAGTGGCCATATTTTTTTCTATATTTTAAAAGCTTAATTAGAACTTAAATTTTAAAAAGTGTGTCAAAGTATTAATTATTATTAATATTCAAATTAAAGGTTCTATGTCACGGTGTGCAAGACTTCTGTTTGTCACAAATATCTTTAACTGGCAGAGTGCTGCAAGCTTCGTTCATATGGGAGAAATGTCTTCCAAATCAGTAATGGTTTCCCAAGATGCTGCTCTACCAGGTAAAAAGCCATCCAAAGAATGCTGAAGAATCGGACTTAACTTAAAATATCATTAGCAAACTAATTAGATTTTAATGCTTGAGTAACCCACTCTGGCTGGCATAAAATGTTATAATTATAAAGGCAAGGTGTTTTAGATTAAATTATAATTAGTAGGCCTACTGATCCATAATCCAGGCAATGCCAAGTATTAGCACAAAATACTGAGAACCCAAAGTTTGTGTATTGTAAGTAAGGTGTGTGAGTCCGTGGATCATATCTAAGTTCAGTCATAGATATTATAAATTATAATACTAATGTAATTTAACACACATTTACAATTTAATAAGTGAAGCATTTAGTCCTAACTGAAGGAAGGCCAGTATGGCCATGATGATCATATGAAAATCTATTAAAATAATATGTGTATGTCGATATCAGAAAAAGGAAAACTAACAAACTAATGATCCATGTTTGATGTTTGTTGTGCTATGTCATATGGGGGTGGGGGGTTGTTATGGCAGTGGTTCTCTACCTGTTGGTCAATACCCTTTTGGGGGTTGCCTGATGAAATGTTTTTGTGTTTGTAACATGTACAATTTTTGTTATTTGAGTTTTCATTTTAAAATTTAAATATTATTTATAGTGATCAGAATAGTTTCTTATTGTTAATACTCTAACGCTGCATTAAAAAAAAAATTATGTCAGCAGTCTAATTTAAAATGTATCTTTTGTAACTATTACAAGCCAATATACCCGATGTTGCCCGGGATTGCATTTGGAAAAACAACATGTATCACCTTTTAATTCACATTGAAATTAAGCGCAATGTAAAAGAAAACAGAAAAAATGTGTAGTAAAAAATTAAAATAATTTATTTGTCTCCTATCAAAACACATTTATAATAACTTTTGTAAACCTATCGTTCCCCGATGGGATCCCGATCCGGGTTGGATCCTGATTCCGTTGGGATCCTATTACCAGTGTTATCCCATTTCCCGGTGGGATCCCAATAATGATGGAATCCCAAGCCCCATAGAACCATTTAGATCTTTCTGGAGCATTCTAGATTAAATTTAATATCCTCCTTGAAACGTGTAAACAATTATTTTCTACCTAATTATTTTTCTAACACGAAAAATTATACAACTAAATGCACTACAGTAACTATAATACATTTAAGTAGAAAGAGGAGGTCCATTCCATAATAGTACTGATTTTGTTTTCCGCTGAGATAGGGGGCCATATAAAAATCAAATCAATCAGATAAATAGTAAAGTATCTATATAGTATATAAGGAAAAATAAATGGGTCCCCCAGCCCAAGAGGAGTTGATGTTATGAGTTCAGTACTCTTAAGTATTTGAATATGTTAATCAAATGTATGTGTACTAAGCTTGGTCAAGGTCTATATATTCATGTAGGAGTATTTGTTTTTAATTTTATTTAAATAGCTCATACAAGAAAAAAGGACATTTCGGGTCCCCTGGCCCCAACGGAATTTTGTAAAAATTTCATAACCCCCAAAAGGTACTTAGATATATGTGCCAAGTTTGGGTCACGACCCATCAATCCATATATGTGGAACAAATTCACCCACAAACAAACTTTTACTTTTATATATATGTTTTATATAATTTTGATTTGTTGTTTTTTTCTATGGTGTTTAATATTTTTGTGTGTGCCTCAACTTAAAAGTTGGCAGCTTCCACACAAAACTATATTCAGGTGTGCGAATGTATCAAAAATATTCTGGATATTGACTTACAGAGCCCCCTCTACAAAACTCTCCACTTTTCTTAACCCTTTTTTCTGCTTTCCTCCAACCCTGAATAAAATTATAGTACAACACGTTTTTAGTTTCAAAATGTGTAGCACCATAAATTTGCAAATGTTTTAAAGGGGTTGAGGCAATAAATGGTTGAGAACCCCAGGGTTAGGATGACATTATTATGCTACTAGTATTTTAAACCTTCAGCTTTGATACCTTTGTGATCACTACTGGTTTTATACTTGCTCTCTTGATGCCTGTCCCTCTACTCTGTCTGTATTCTATCTGAATAATTATTCTACATATGGTTTGATTAAATGTTAAATTAATGTACTTGTCTGTGCATTTTGTGAGTGCAATACGTCAAATGTAATAGTATTTTATGCAATTTGTATGTGTGTTCATTTCTAGGCCATACTGAAAAGATTAAAGTGAGTCCTAAGCACACTGTATTAGGTAACACAGTAGTTCCTCCATTCCCAGACAACACAGAAACTGCATTGTTCGGTAAGTGTTCAAAAAACTGTTTTCAAATAAATGATTACCTGATAATTTTTCATGAGGTGTCAATGGTTTGTCAGCCACCATGATTATTAGGAAGAACTGAAACATCACAACAATTCATTACATGGCACTGATGTATGGGTTCACAATCAAATTAATTGTTATGAGCGAAGTTATGATACATTTATAATGATAAACAATTAGGGCAACATTTTAAACAAGACGACCAGATTTGGATATATACTCACTGTTTAATTGTGCATTGTAACCGGCATGTAAGCTCGTTTGCCATGTAATTTAACATTTGGCATTTATATTTATGTCAATTACATCCTGAGAGGTTCAATGAAGGTAAATATTCTCTAACAAGTTTTTAAAAAGTTGTGCTCTGTCAAGTCCGAATCTGATAAAAGTCATTAAATTGTTTTTCTCATTGAGATCTTTAAATTTTTATCTCTAAATCTAATTTTTAAACATGTTGTTGTTGGCAGTTCTGAGTGCAAGCTTTTGATAATGTTGAAACACAAATTTGTAATGACTTACAAACTATTTAAAAGACCCAAACTTTAAATAAAATTTTTTTATTCATTTTAATCTTAATTCTGTTCAAGGCTTGGGATGTTTCTGGGGTGCTGAGAGATTATTCTGGAAACAAAAAGGTGTATTTTCAACACAGGTAAATAAGCTACATATTCAATGATTGAAATATAGGGATGAAAGATAGTATATGCTACCACCTGATCTGCATAGCAGATGAATTGTTTCTAGTATCATCTATTCGCTAACTTAAATAATGTTTGCAGAGACAGATGCTATTTTATTATTGACATGTTCTTTAGACATATTGATAAAACATTTCTTGTTGGCAAGGCAATGTGAAGTTTTGATGTTAATTACTAATAATATGTACAATTATTGAATAGATAGAAGAATAGTTTTAAATAACTATTTTTAACATACAGTGAAGTAAAGTTCTATCATCAATGAAGAGAATATTAGATGGAAATGACATCAAAAGATGAGATGGAAATGTCATTAGAATATTAGATGGAAATGACATCAAAAGATGAGATGGAAATGTCATTAGAAGATTAGATGGAAATGACATCAGTAGATTAGATGGAAATGACATCAGTAGATTAGATTGAAATGACATCAGAAGATTAGATGGAAATGACATCAGTAGATTAGATTGAAATGACATCAGAAGATTAGATGGAAATGACATCAGTAGATTAGATTGAAATGACATCAGAAGATTAGATTGAAATGACATCAGAAGATTAGATGGAAATGACATCAGAAGATGTAGTCCCATTTATTTAAAAATCAACTACATTTAAAAATAATGAAGGAATACTTATGAATGACTTTTTGTCCAGGTGGGTTATTCAGGTGGGTTCACGACCAACCCAACTTACAAGGAGGTGTGTACAGGTCAAACAGGCCACACTGAAGTCGTGAGAGTTATCTTTGAACCAGCAAAAATAAGCTTTGAGGATTTGCTGAAGGTAAGTTTTATAGAATGTAGGAACCACAGTAATTGTAGTGAGTTTTATAGAATGTAGGAACCACATTAACGCTAGTGAGTTTTATAGAATGTTGGAACCACAGTAACGTAGTGAGTTATTAATGGCTGAATAACTATTTTATAACATATCATTATCAGCATTTATTAATTTTGATTTTTTAAAAGTAAAGGTTTCCTCCTAAGTTATTTTGAAAATGTTCCAGTTATTTTGGGAGAATCATAACCCGACCCAAGGTTTCCGTCAAGGCAATGATGTTGGGACCCAATACAGGTCAGCGATTTACACCTATGGTGAGACCCAGCAGACAATAGTTGAAAAATCAAGGGATGCTTATCAGGCTGAGTTAACGAAAGGCGGCTTTGGAAAGATCACCACAGAAATTGTTGGCGCTAAGGAGTTTTATTATGCTGAAGATTACCACCAACAGTATTTAGATAAGAACAAAGATGGCTACTGTGGTCTGGGGGGCACCGGTGTATCTTGTCCAAGAGGAGTCAAGCAGACTAAACCAGATCTATAGTTATTGAGCATGTTTCTTCATGTATGAATGGCTAGTGAATTGTGTATGTTTGCAGTGTATGATTGCAGTGTATGATTGCAGTGTATGATTGCAGTGTATGTTTGCAGTGTATGATTGCAGTATATGATTGCAGTGTATGTTTGCAGTGTATGATTGCAGTGTAGTCTCTAGTTCTGCAAAGAATGAAAACACTTGAGACAATTAGTTTAAAGTTTAAGATATCACAAAATGTTTCTTGCTTCATTTACTAGGAATTACTGAGTTTTTTTGTTTTGTTTTCTTCAAAATCAAGTTAGAATTTTATTCACACGTTTAATTAAGTAGGTCATTGACATGACAATGAGTTTAGTTATATTATATAATCTTATTTTATTATTTAGTTGTTTGAATTTTCATAGTGTCTAGGACTGAGGGAGTTTAATTTCAGAGTTTGCCTTCTCTTAAATGAGTTGCCATCCAAGGTTAATGAGTCCCATCCACCAGGAATGCTATTTTTTGGTGTATTTTTTGTGTCCTTGTTTAGGCATTTGCTGGGGATTGTACTCCAATCCACAAGCTTGGGACTGACTCAATTGAAACCATTCAACCACCCAGCTCTTTGACAATGTCAACACTAACTACAAAAAAATAATTCTTGTAATTTATACTTTAAAACAGGCCTGCACAACATACGGCCCGCCAGCACCCACTTTATGGCCCATGAAGTAACGAAATATTCTTTAATCTTATTTTCTTAATAGCTTTGATTGATTGATTGGATACTTCTGTATGTATGTATGTATGGCATCTTTCCGTCTACGAGAGACGATAGATAATCTTGTCTGGTTGCAGCTCTTCGTGGGGCTAAAGAGACCGATCCTCGAATGGCAGTCTCTTGTGCATGTCCCGCACACGAATGCGGTGGAGTAGTGTTTTCTTGCCTTTCTCCGCGCTCTCTTCACAGCTGCTTCCGCCCTGTAGAGCTCCTCGGCACGGAGTGATCCTTCCTTCACGATGCCCCGCCATGTGGATCGATCCTCTGCCAGGTCCTCCCAATTTGAGATGTTGATGTTAGCCGCCTTCATATCTCTTTAACATATGTCTATGTATCTGAGACGAGGCCGTCCAACTGACCTTTTCCCTGTCGCCAGCTCGCTGTACAGCACGTCCTTAGGTATGCGACCAGGTTGCATTCGCTTGACGTGCCCAGCGGAGACGTCTTTGGATTAAAAGGGCTGGGACGCTGCACATATTTGTTTGAGACAGGACATCCGTGTTGGGGACTTTTTCCTGCCATTTGATGTCAAGGATGCGGCGCAGGCATCTGAGGTGGAAGCCATTGAGCCTTTTTTCGTGCCTGTTGTATGTGGTCCAAGACTCACATCCATAGAGGAGTGTGCTCAGTACGCAGGCCTGGTATACCTGCAGCTTAGTTCTTGTTGTGAGTTTGGCATTGGACCAGACTCTTTTCTTCAATCTCGTCATGACAGTTGCGGCCCTCCCTATCCTACCACTTATCTCATCCTCCATTGAGAGGGTGCTTGAAATGATCGACCCAAGATATGTGAATCTGTCAACAGCATCCAAGTGGCAGTCGTCGATGGAGTTAGTGGGGGGAGAGTCAGCGTCCTGAGCCATAATGTTGGTTTTCTTTAAGCTGATGATCATGCCAAACTCTTTGCAGGCAGCGGATAAACTGGATACAAGGCTCTGCAGGCCGTCTGCTGGATACTTCTATAGCGCTGGTATCAATGCTACTTTAGCATGCTCACTGCGCTCAGGTGTAATCAAATCTATTAAACAAATAAGTCTTTAAATTTTTCCTAAATAATTTCCCCCCTGTCCTAATTTCTTTTGGCCCGCACAAGTTTTTCCTATATATTACGGCCCACCTTACATTTTGAGTTGTGCAGGCCTCCTTTAAAAAATAGATGCTGAGCCCCGAGCCTAATAATATAACTTTGATAAGGAAAGCGCTCTGACATTGTACATCCTTATGAAAACTTTATTAGATTTTAACCTCAAAATGTTTATAATAATAAGCATAATTTTATGTTTACCTATTCTATCGCCTCAAATTCAAGTATAATATTTTCTGTAAAAAATGTTGAATTGTACAAGTAATCAGATGTGATTAACGTGATAATTAAATTAAAATGTATAGGCAGATTTTTTCATTTATAATGTCAATAAAATTTTTAAACCTTTTCAACTTAATGTTGTGCACTGTATAGTTCTATTTTAATTGTTATAGTTTTCTTAGACAAAAAATTTAATCAAATTTACAAGTTTATGTTCCACTTTCATGTGTTGGTTGTGGCCTACAGTTTTTATTGTTCATGGACACAGACAAAAAATGAAGGAAAACAGGACAATCCTCCAAGTATCAATCCAACTCTTGCACATACACCAGTACATGGATGCAGCAACATACCCTACCAGAACCAGAACATATATTATTAATATAAATATTAAACTAAACACCTTATAATTATAAAAAAAAATAAACTAACACAGTATATCATACACCAATCAGAAATCTCTTGGTCAATCTTTTGTTTTAAGTTGGAGAGCTTACAAAGAACTGGCATTATCTAGTAGAAACAGTAATTTATAAGAATTGGGAAGGAGAAAACATGACACAGAAATCTCATTATGCCAATATATATATACACAAAATGTAACTGGATGTGACCTTCATACTCTTAAACTGATCATTCCCAGGGAAATTAGAGATACCGGTACTCTTAAACTGATCATTCCCAGTGACCTTAGAGTTAGAGATAAGCTTAAACTGAGCACTCCCAGTGACCTTGGAGATGCTGTTAAACTGAGCACTCCCAGTGATCTTAGAGATACTCTTGGACTCCCTGTAATAATTTTTTGATACCTTTAACTTATTTCTCTAGCTTGTCAGTTTGGATTGTTGGTTTCATGCTTTATCATTTATGTAAACACATTTTTAAGACTTGATCTCTTTAATTTATGGCAGTGTACTCATTCTTTGTTAAGGCAATTTATTACCTCTCAACTTTTATTTTCAAAATTTGAGGAGTTGTAGTAAATTATACTCTTCAAAACCTTATAAAAATAATCCGAACAAGGTTCATTGCAGAATATTTAAATTTCACCACAACTTTCATGACTTTTAAAGTTAACGTAAGTTTAAAATTATCCCTAAAATATGTGGTCATTATTGACTACATTTTGACTTTTTTGTTATGGACAAGTTCCTAGTTCATTATAAAGTAAAAAGTCTTAAGATTAAGAATAGCTTCACTTCTTCTAGTTCTAGTACTAGCATTGTAGATTTTCAAGTTTAGCAGTCTGATCTCAAGTTTAACAGTACCGGTACGGTACAATCTGATCTCAAGTTTAGCAGTCTGATCTCAAGTACCTACACAATGATTCTTTAAAATAATTTTGTGGCAATCACATTTTTGTTTAAATGATAGCATCTTTACTTGTACCGAGTCTCGGGATAAGATCTGGAGTGGCAGAAGTCAATAATTTCAGTTGCACTATCTAATCAGTCATGAAGTTGTGAAGTAAATTTATTGGATGGATGAAATTACTTGTTTGAGCTAACATGTTTCCATGGTATTGATGCCAATGCCATCATCAATGTATTATTTGTTTCCAGGGTAGTGATGCCAATGCCATCATCAATGTATCATTTGTTTCCAGGGTAGTGATGCCAATGCCATCATCATGGTATGGTTTGTAAAATTGTGGGATGCAGCCGGCATAGGCTATACTTTCTCTACCATGTATTCAAAACGACCCATAAAGACAGGCATAACTAGGGCCCATTTTTAATTCAAAAGAGTTTAGGGTACCAGTTGAGCCTGTCAGATAAAGAAAAATCTCTAAGTCTAAGCAGAATTGACCTGTATAATGAGCGGACATCAAGTTCAAGTAAAAACAGTAGATGTTTTGTGTTAGGGGTAGCGTTTAGGGAAATAAATGTTTTTAAAGTTTAGGCACAGTTGGTGTCCCCAAAATATGTGGGTAAAGAAATTGCAAAAGGCTCAAAAGGTTGGAAGATCCCATAAAAAATTCCGAGCTGTGTTCTGTAGGGCAAGAGCAGGTCGTCCAGGTTCGCCTATTATCTGCAATTCCTGTTTGGAGAGGTCAGAGTGGTGAAGTTTGGGGAGAGAGATTTTTTTAGCTTACACTTATATATAGATCGGAGAGTGGTGTCCAAGTGGATCTTCAATACCTCTGAAAAGGGAACATATCATCCTCTTTTTGGGTGCTGTATGTACCATAAAAGTGTTATTGTAGTTTCAAAGAGCAAAATAGTGAGGAGTGTCCAAAATTCATTGAAAACGGTTACTGGAAGAGTTAAGTGGAATAAATTTGAAGCCCTTAGAAAGGAGAGATCATTCGTAATCATAGAGAGGGAGATTTGGAGGGATGAAGACAACCAAATGTTTGCTATTTTCTGGTCTGCATGGGCTTGAGTTAGCAGTTGGTTTAAGGTTAATAAGTTTTTTCTTTTTTATTGAGAGGAAGGAGTATAAATGACGATTAATTTGGTATATAATAATGCGTTCCTCATGTTGGTAGATAGTTGAACTCAGATCAACCGTTAATGTCTATGAATCATGATATAATACAAATTCCTCTCTATAGATAATTGCCAATTGGAGTTTAATTTTTGTCCATATTGTTGAATGTGCTAACCATAGGTTTAAAATTAGTAACAAAACATTCAGGTATGTTTCGTAGTTATATGCAGTTATTCAGAAAATAAATATTGTATTATGCCAATGAAGGACCTGGTGGGCATAAGAGGGGACAGTTTTGGTCCAAGACAACTTTTCTATAATTTTATCTTCATTAAAAAGAAAACTGATGCCGGGTACCCGGTATATAATATCTTCTTTGGGTTAAGTGCATTGTATTAAATATGTATTCTTTACATGTATCATTTGTAAGCTAGGACAAGAGAAAAGTGCCCGAACATCACATGAATGAATTTGTCAACAATTCATTGTTACTAATGTTATATTTTGAAATTGTAAAATGTTTTATTTCAGGGAAATACTTTGTATTATATTAGTTATACCAAAGGGAAATCATTCTAAAATATGTATGAATAATGAATGCATCCTTTTTTTAGTACCGGTATGCAGTTTTTATTTTGAAAATGTTATTTCCTCCATGATCGAAAAAAACATTGCATATGTCAGTGGGTTCTGGGGAGCCGAGTAGTTTAAACTGAGTCATTCCCTAGCTAGTTCAAAGCCCAGCCAAGACAAGCAAAAAAAAACACCCTGGGTAGATGGAACTCGTTAACCTTGGATGGCAACTCACCTAAGAGCAGGCAAACTCTGAAATTAATCCCGGAGATGGAGTCAAGTAGTCGACAACTCCCGCAACATGGAACATATAAGAGCACAGTGAGACACAAGACACAGTGCTGCATCATGGTCTATTTCCAGTCATCTTGACAAAGTCAAGATTGTTAACATTCATCAAAAGTGATGAACAAGTCAAGGTTGCTAATCAAGGCTTTTAAATTACAATCAATGCAGGTGGTAATCCATAAATCATGTCACACATCTTTGGGGGTTTAAGGGGTTAACTTGACCCATAAATTTTTAATGATGTCTAATTTAAGGGTGTCTAAATTGTGTCCCAAATTGCAACTTTTTGGGGTAGGGGCTAAAATTGTGTAATTTATGGATGGCCCCTTATGAGATGTTTGTGACAGAGCAGAGAGAGTTATATATCAGACCTGGTAGCCCTAGAATTCTCAAAATAGTACAATATCATTTCTCAAAATTGGACAATACTGTATTGTAATAGTAAACAAATGAACATACAGTATTAGTATAATGTAAACAATAACTACTCACATCGCATGCCTAAAAATTGTCAATCTCCTCCAAGTAGATGAATGTCATTTAGACATTTATAATATCCAGTGCTTTATTGCAAATATAAAGGTGCCCGTCATCACATATCTAATAGACGAAGATGGGTGTGGGAACGGAAATCAAGGCACCCTGTGGACATCACCCGAGCAAAAGTGGGGGAGAGCTTTAGAGAGGGGGTAATTTGGCACATACCTGAATTTAGATGGCATCATTCAAAATCCACATTTAATGGAAAAGCTGAAGAAATTATTGTGGACAATTATTAGGTTCCCTTTACATGACTGTGTTTAGAAATCCTTTGTTAGTTTAGCAAATTTTTTATTTAATTTAAGATTATTTATTGCCATTTATTTTTTAAAATCAGTCTAAATAGTGCATACTGTCGCAAAAAGTGATGTACATATATATATATTTCGATTGTGCGCTTAAGCCAAGAATAAAATTAATTGCTATTCAATGAAGAATTAAGTTAATTTGAGATGCATCCCGCTGGCCACCATATTTAACAGTTTTTCCACCCCTTCATAAAGCCTTGATATTATTTACTTAAAGGCTAATAACTACCGCAGGCTGTGTTTGGAGAAGGGGAGTGCTGGAAGCAAACTGGGGTAGTTTTCTCCTTTTTCACACTTGAGGCCATTCACTAAAGAACAAAACAATTACCATGTATGTCAGAATATTACGTCATACAACACCGAAGCAAACAGAGGTGAATGTTAAATTATTTGTCACTAGTGTGACTGACTGCGCTAATATTAATGTTGTCCCTCTACAATATGATGATCTTCATATCATTACTAAACAAGGTGATGTTATTTCATAGTCTATACAAAAAATATATAAAACCTCATACCATGCACACCTGTACATTCCTAAATCCACCCCCAACCCCCCCAGTGTGTATGAAATATAATTATGTATGGTCCCCAAACAATCATATTTCTAGTTCCATTCACAGCTGGATGTAGAAAGAAGTACAACTAACAAACGAAATTGTGGAGTCTTTTTTTTTTATCAGAAAAACTACTGCAATATATTCTTTAAACCTGGTCTCTTAAAATAAATCATAGTTCTGACAGGTCTACTATCATTAAAGACATCTCAAAATCAGACATTGTACACCAAAATCGCAAGAGTGACCAGGTCTGAATATATGTATATGGTATATATTTAACTCACCACCATAACCATTAAAAAAATATATTATTGTGCTGGAATTGTTTCATTACATTTATAACTAAAATGAATTTTTTGTTTTATCTTTTTTAAAATATTAGACTAATTGTTATAGTATTTTAAAAACTGCCAGACAGACGTCCATGTTCAAAGCAGGAGACGAAACAATTGTGACTGGACTTAAAATGAAAAGAAATCGGTCTTGGCTCATCAGTTTTACTTTACAGCTACAGCACCATCTTTTCTATCAATAATGAACTTATTACTTTATTGCTAGAGGTAACTTGTTTAACACAGGTAACATTGTCATCACTAGAACCACATTCATATTTTATTCAAAACTATTTCAAATCATCACAGTTTTATAACTAAACAAAAAATATCTGGACATTACATATGGAAGGATCCCATTGCAAACACCTCCTCACCTAGTTCCGATCAAACATTATTTTTAAGGCTCTTTAAAAAGAATAGAAAATAATCACCAACTATAATTTTCCATACTAAGAAATACAACAGGAGTTGATCTCCAAACCTTCATTAGTCTCCGGAACGATGGAATCTTACGGAACTCATTTATTTAGAGCCAGTTAGCACAAATATACGATCGATGTTGTAGAGCAGGAATGTATTTTTATAACATATTTTAATCAAATGCATTTTTTATATTGTTTAATTATCTATTCATTGAATACATTGGACATGTACTCACAAGAAATTACCTTTAATTGTGAAATTGTCCTTTCAACAAGCTTACTAGCCAAAATCTTTAAGCTCTGAGTCAATTCTGGTCAATTTTTATGAGATTTTACATTTCCTCCAATTGAGGCGTCTAATTTAGTAATTATAACAGTAATAAAAAGGATTAGCTTTGAATGTGTGTAATTTTCATTGGCATCTTTCAATCCTGCTATCATAAATGCAAGACTCTTGTTCAGCTACTGGAACCAGGCATTCTAAAACTCATTATAACACTTTGGAACATTCATGGACAAATAAAAATTGAAGACCATAGCTCTTTAAACACCTTTTTTTATATACTTGAAAATTATAATTTGAAAATAACAAATGTTCTTTGTAAATGCCAATACATCATAAATAAATAAAATGTCTAACTATTCTACCTTAGTTTAGATAAAATGATACAGTCATATTTTAAGTTACTTTTCAATTTCCAATAGAGAAAATAATTAAGGGGCCGGGGTGCGGGAAAACAGAAAGTAGCACAACATTAACCATTTTGACAAAAGGTCTATTTTATGAAAAGGATTCACTCTCTGATAACTTTAAAAAAAAATTTGAGATGCAATGACGATTGATTGAAAGTAAATATTTAAATTGTCTGGTCCGAGTAACTCAGATCAGTTTCAATTGATAAAGCTGCATGAATTCTCTCCTCACTGAGATTTAAAATAAAAGAATGTTCAATTGTTGAAAGACAATTCAAGTCCTTTTCTTATACTTTACTGGATAATTTCCCTTTTCTAGCTAAATAACAGATTTGATTTTCTGAATATATACAGTTTAAACTTCTCCTACTGTACACACATCTCCTACTGTACACACACGCGCGCTCTCACAGCTGCAGTCAGCTAAGGAATGTCCTTTTAAATTCCTTCAATCTGTACACATTCACATGTTGCTCAAAAGTTTGGTGATCATTAACATAAGCCACATCCCAATTTAATCAAATATTTGTTGTAAAAATCAAAGTGAAATTTGGCTTCTAAATCCGATGTTTCATTAAATAACTTTGATGGATAGTTTTCCTTCCGTGTCAAATTCCATTCAACGACCAACTGCATTAAAAGACTATGCCGTTTGATTTCATCGCTGGCGGGACCGTTTAAAGAAGTAAAAATGAACCAAGAGAAGATACCAATTGAGCTAAGAAAGCATGATGCACCTGGTCACGTGCGGAGTGAACGTGATAAGATGAGCAGTAGTGTAGTGATTCCAGAAACAGGTGTGCTAGCTCTTGATACGGCCATCATGCCAGGTAGCTGTAAGTGTCCTTCTGTCCGTCAACTCTGGCCAGATACTCTTTCTCTATGAGAATATCAATACATTTCTGTGGGACAGAAAACATAAGAACATTATTCTCAAACCTGCTAGGCGTTATATCAATTCATCAAAATTATTGTATAAAACCTACCCACTTATCAAACAGCAGGTTAAACTACTCCCTCCCCGTGACACACTGCTTGATTGGCTAATGGGGATTATAAAAAAAACTATAAAATATTTTTATCCTATTTTTAGCCCTGGCCACAACAAAAAAAATTGTTTAAAAAAACCAACAGCACACCTACCCATCAATAAATTTATCATTCATTACTGATCCTTTTTTGTTCCATAATCACAGAAACTGGAGGCTTATAAATCTTCCGTTAGCTGCATGATAGAAGAAGATAAACACTGACCTTAATGACAGGCACCCGAGGCTTGAAGCGTGGTGAGAGTTGATTGAGAACCTCTAACAACAGCTGTTGGTGCCGCAGGCTCTTGCGCATCTTCATGATTCTTACAATGGCTGCCTGAAGACAAAGACATTCAGACAATTGATACAGCTATCTTTAAACTAACTGATAGACAAACAAAGACATCCAGACAATTGATATAGCTATCTTTAAACTAACTGATAATTTGTCTAAATTTTTTTATATGTAAAACTTAACATCTTGAGTTAAATATTTAGATGGCCAAAAAAATCAGTCTTAATAAAGTATACGTGTCTAGTACAATGTATTATTCCCTCAGAACTTCTTAGAGGATATTATTATGGTTTACATCATGAGGATGAACAACAATTCAAATCTTCAATGGGACTTTTGACAGCAAAGCAGACATGTGTACCCTCAAAATCTTAAAATCGTACAATATCATCGTAGAAGTTAGCGGGTGCCAAAACTACACATTCCTGGCGTCTAAAAATTGACACTGTTCTTTATTTTTTAAAAATTCATAACTTTCTAAACATTGGAGATAGAGCATTAAAATTTGTGGTTCTGTACTGATGAAGGCACGCTCTATTTAGGGGAATAGTTCAATTTTATTTAATTTCATTGTGAAATTTTCATTTAAAATATCTACTTCAATGGTTGAAGACGCAAAAGGTTTTTTTCTAAGAATTTGATGACGTGTTTCCTAATCAAACCGCTTTTGCCCCATCAATAGGCCATTACCAAAATAATAACAGTTTTATTATAAAATGGATTGTCTTTCTTAAAATCAATTTTTAACAATTGTAAAATGATGGTAACAGCTACAAAATTCATTTTTAATTCTTAAATCAACGTTTTTAAACAGAAATTTTTATTTTTCAAATTGCAAACCAATATCAGAAAAAAGATCTACATCAGTACTTTCTTAATCCGTTGCTTCCAGTCCAACAAATACAATATGTAGCTATTTCAATTATTTCTTTTAATCAGGTGATTAAATTTAACTTAACTTGAGAATTTATTTCCTCTGGTCTCTATGAACATTATAAACAAATTTGATTTGTAAACAATTGATTTAATTGTACTTTATCAAATAGACCAGACCATTCATCTTCACAGATCTTAGCTTTAATTTTTGAACTTTGAAAAATTTTAATATCATTAAGACAAATTTTATCTTTTCACAGATGTAACAAATTAAAAAGGGGAAGTGTAACAGCATAAAAAGGGGTAATGTGTTCATAAAAACCTAAAATTCTCATCAGAACTTCTTAGAGGATGTTCAAATTTCTGATCATGTCAGATTTTTAGATTACATTCATCATTGGGAGAGGAGTGCTATTACTATTAGAGACAACAAAGCTTCTGAAACAAGAAAATCAATGCCAATTCCATCTCCCCCCCCTCCCCCCCAAACCTTCAACAAAACAAAACATGCCACATATACACCAATTAAAACGGTTAATCACAAAACTTTGATAACATTTTCACAACTCTTGTAATTGATTTATAATAAATTTGCAGAAATCTAGACCAAACCATATTAAAGTAGGTTTGAAGGTATTTCAAGACACACACATTTTAAGTAAAGAAAGGTAAATCAAAGGTTATAAAAATCTTTTTCAAATGCATAAATTACAGGTCGCTTTTGTATAAAAATAATTTGAAGACGATAATTTCTTAATTTTCTTATTACCTTATATTGTACCCAGCAGATGATGGTGAGGGATACATTATAATATGTTTTGGGTGGTATGTGTGTTAGTAGAAATATTGCTCATAAATTAATATTTAAAATAAAATAATTTTGTGAACCAATGTATCTCTCAAGTTATCCCTCAGAACTTCTTAGAGGTTATCTTTTAAATTTCAAGTCACTGTAAAAATCGTAACAAAGAATTCATCACTGGGAAATGCTTACAAATTCATCATAGCAATTATACATTACCGGATGTACTCGTCTATAAGTCGAGGGTAGCTGTTATTTACCAACAATTATGAAATATGCTATGACAGGTGCATTAGTCAAGCGTAAAACTTAGCGCTTTGAAATTCTGTGAGTTTTATAATCTTGTCACATTTTTACCTAGTAGCAATCGCTGCACTGAATACTTAACTATGGCTGGTGTGTGAATGACGATGCTTGTATCTATATCTCCAACTGTATGAGTATGCCATTAGTGCCATACATTCACGCCTAGACAATTATTAGCTGCTATTTGATTTCTCAACACACACAAAATATGTAGCTATTTCAATTATTTCTTTTAATCAGGTGATTAAATCTAACTTAACTTGAGAATTTATTTCCTCTGGTCTCTATGAACATCATAAAAAAAGTTGATTTGTAAACAATTGATTTAATTGTACTAAATAGACCAGACCATTCATCTTCACAGATATTAACTTGAATTTCTGAACTTTGAAAAATTTTAATATCATTAAGACAAATTTTATCTTTTCACAGATGTATGAATAAGTGTAACAAATTAAAAAGGGGAAGTGTAACAGCATAAAAAGGGGTAGATGTGTTCATAAAAACCTAAAATTCCCATCAGAACTTCTTAGAGGATGTTCAAATTTCTGATCATGACAGATCAATCAGATTTCTAGATTACATTCATCATTGGGAGAGGAGTGCTATTACTATTAGAGACAACAAAGCTTCTGAAACAAGAAAATCAATGCCAATTCCATCTCCCCCCCCCTCCCCCCCCAAACCTTCAACAAAACAAAACATGCCACATATACACCAATTAAAACGGTTAATCACAAAACTTTGATAACATTTTCACAACTCTTGTAATTGATTTATAATAAATTTGCAGAATTCTAGACCAAACCATATTAAAGTAGGTTTGAAGGTATTTCAAGACACACACATTTTAAGTAAAGAAAGGTAAATCAAAGGTTATAAAAATCTTTTTCAAATGCATAAATTACAGGTCGCTTTTGTATAAAAATAATTTGAAGACGATAATTTCTTAATTTTCTTATTACCTTATATTGTACCCAGCAGATGATGGTGAGGGATACATTATAATATGTTTTGGGTGGTATGTGTGTTAGTAGAAATATTTCTCATAAATTAATATTTAAAATAAAATAATTTTGTGAACCAATGTATCTCTCAAGTTATCCCTCAGAACTTCTTAGAGGTTATCTTTTAAATTTCAAGTCACTGTAAAATCGTAACAAAGAATTCATCACTGGGAAATGCTTACAAATTCATCATAGCAATTATACATTACCGGATGTACTCGTCTATAAGTCGAGGGTAGCTGTTATTTACCAACAATTATGAAATATGCTATGACAGGTGCATTAGTCAAGCGTAAAACTTAGCGCTTTGAAATTCTGTGAGTTTTATAATCTTGTCACATTTTTACCTAGTAGCAATCGCTGCACTGAATACTTAACTATGGCTGGTGTGTGAATGACGATGCTTGTATCTATATCTCCAACTGTATGAGTATGCCATTAGTGCCATACATTCACACCTAGACAATTATTAGCTGCTATTTGATTTCTCAACACACACAAAATATGTAGCTATTTCAATTATTTCTTTTAATCAGGTGATTAAATCTAACTTAACTTGAGAATTTATTTCCTCTGGTCTCTATGAACATCATAAAAAAAGTTGATTTGTAAACAATTGATTTAATTGTACTAAATAGACCAGACCATTCATCTTCACAGATCTTAACTTGAATTTCTGAACTTTGAACATTTTTAATATCATTAAGACAAATTTTATCTTTTCACAGATGTATGAATAAGTGTAACAAATTAAAAAGGGGAAGTGTAACAGCATAAAAAGGGGTAGATGTGTTTATAAAAACCTAAAATTCCCATCAGAACTTCTTAGAGGATGTTCAAATTTCTGATCATGACAGATCAATCAGATTTCTAGATTACATTCATCATTGGGAGAGGAGTGCTATTACTATTAGAGACAACAAAGCTTCTGAAACAAGAAAATCAATGCCAATTCCATCTCCCCCCCCCCCCCCCCCACCTCCCCCCAAACCTTTAACAAAACAAAACATGCCACATATACACCAATTAAAACGGGTAATCACAAAACTTTGATAACATTTTCACAACTCTTGTAATTGATTTATAATAACTTTGCAGAATTCTAGACCAAAGCATATTAAAGTAGGTTTGAAGGTATTTCAAGACACACACATTTTAAGTAAAGAAAAGTAAATCAAAGGTTATAAAAATCTTTTTCAAATGCATAAATTACAGGTCGCTTTTGTATAAAAATAATTTGAAGACGATAATTTCTTAATTTTCTTATTATTTTATATTGTACCCAGCAGATGATGGTGAGGGATACATTATAATATGTTTTGGGTGGTATGTGTGTTAGTAGAAATATTTCTCATAAATTAATATTTAAAATAAAATAATTTTGTGAACCAATGTATCTCTCAAGTTATCCCTCAGAACTTCTTAGAGGTTATCTTTTAAATTTCAAGTCACTGTAAAAATCGTAACAAAGAATTCATCACTGGGAAATGCTTACAAATTCATCATAGCAATTATACATTACCGGATGTACTTGTCTATAAGTCGAGGGTAGCTGTTATTTACCAACAATTATGAAATATGCTATGACAGGTGCATTAGTCAAGCGTAAAACTTAGCGCTTTGAAATTCTGTGAGTTTTATAATCTTGTCACATTTTCACCTAGTAGCAATCGCTGCACTGAATACTTAACTTTGGCTGGTGTGTGAATGACGATGCTTGTATCTATATCTCCAACTGTATGAGTATGCCATTAGTGCCATACATTCACACCTAGACAATTATTAGCTGCTATTTGATTTCTCAACACACACAAAATATGTAGTTATTTCAATTATTTCTTTTAATCAGGTGATTAAATCTAACTTAACTTGAGAATTTATTTTCTCTGGTCTCTATGAACATTATAAACAAATTTGATTTGTAAACAATTGATTTAATTGTACTAAATAGACCAGACCATTCATCTTCACAGATATTAACTTGAATTTCTGAACTTTGAAAAATTTTAATATCATTAAGACAAATTTTATCTCTTCACAGATGTATGAATAAGTGTAACAAATTAAAAAGGGGAAGTGTAACAGCATAAAAAGGGGTAGATGTGTTCATAAAAACCTAAAATTCCCATCAGAACTTCTTAGAGGATGTTCAAATTTCTGATCATGACAGATCAATCAGATTTCTAGATTACATTCATCATTGGGAGAGGAGTGCTATTACTATTAGAGACAACAAAGCTTCTGAAACAAGAAAATCAATGCCAATTCCATCTCCCCCCCCCTCCCCCCCCAAACCTTCAACAAAACAAAACATGCCACATATACACCAATTAAAACGGTTAATCACAAAACTTTGATAACATTTTCACAACTCTTGTAATTGATTTATAATAAATTTGCAGAATTCTAGACCAAACCATATTAAAGTAGGTTTGAAGGTATTTCAAGACACACACATTTTAAGTAAAGAAAGGTAAATCAAAGGTTATAAAAATCTTTTTCAAATGCATAAATTACAGGTCGCTTTTGTATAAAAATAATTTGAAGACGATAATTTCTTAATTTTCTTATTACCTTATATTGTACCCAGCAGATGATGGTGAGGGATACATTATAATATGTTTTGGGTGGTATGTGTGTTAGTAGAAATATTTCTCATAAATTAATATTTAAAATAAAATAATTTTGTGAACCAATGTATCTCTCAAGTTATCCCTCAGAACTTCTTAGAGGTTATCTTTTAAATTTCAAGTCACTGTAAAATCGTAACAAAGAATTCATCACTGGGAAATGCTTACAAATTCATCATAGCAATTATACATTACCGGATGTACTCGTCTATAAGTCGAGGGTAGCTGTTATTTACCAACAATTATGAAATATGCTATGACAGGTGCATTAGTCAAGCGTAAAACTTAGCGCTTTGAAATTCTGTGAGTTTTATAATCTTGTCACATTTTTACCTAGTAGCAATCGCTGCACTGAATACTTAACTATGGCTGGTGTGTGAATGACGATGCTTGTATCTATATCTCCAACTGTATGAGTATGCCATTAGTGCCATACATTCACACCTAGACAATTATTAGCTGCTATTTGATTTCTCAACACACACAAAATATGTAGCTATTTCAATTATTTCTTTTAATCAGGTGATTAAATCTAACTTAACTTGAGAATTTATTTCCTCTGGTCTCTATGAACATCATAAAAAAAGTTGATTTGTAAACAATTGATTTAATTGTACTAAATAGACCAGACCATTCATCTTCACAGATCTTAACTTGAATTTCTGAACTTTGAACATTTTTAATATCATTAAGACAAATTTTATCTTTTCACAGATGTATGAATAAGTGTAACAAATTAAAAAGGGGAAGTGTAACAGCATAAAAAGGGGTAGATGTGTTTATAAAAACCTAAAATTCCCATCAGAACTTCTTAGAGGATGTTCAAATTTCTGATCATGACAGATCAATCAGATTTCTAGATTACATTCATCATTGGGAGAGGAGTGCTATTACTATTAGAGACAACAAAGCTTCTGAAACAAGAAAATCAATGCCAATTCCATCTCCCCCCCCCCCCCACCTCCCCCCAAACCTTTAACAAAACAAAACATGCCACATATACACCAATTAAAACGGGTAATCACAAAACTTTGATAACATTTTCACAACTCTTGTAATTGATTTATAATAACTTTGCAGAATTCTAGACCAAAGCATATTAAAGTAGGTTTGAAGGTATTTCAAGACACACACATTTTAAGTAAAGAAAAGTAAATCAAAGGTTATAAAAATCTTTTTCAAATGCATAAATTACAGGTCGCTTTTGTATAAAAATAATTTGAAGACGATAATTTCTTAATTTTCTTATTATTTTATATTGTACCCAGCAGATGATGGTGAGGGATACATTATAATATGTTTTGGGTGGTATGTGTGTTAGTAGAAATATTTCTCATAAATTAATATTTAAAATAAAATAATTTTGTGAACCAATGTATCTCTCAAGTTATCCCTCAGAACTTCTTAGAGGTTATCTTTTAAATTTCAAGTCACTGTAAAAATCGTAACAAAGAATTCATCACTGGGAAATGCTTACAAATTCATCATAGCAATTATACATTACCGGATGTACTTGTCTATAAGTCGAGGGTAGCTGTTATTTACCAACAATTATGAAATATGCTATGACAGGTGCATTAGTCAAGCGTAAAACTTAGCGCTTTGAAATTCTGTGAGTTTTATAATCTTGTCACATTTTCACCTAGTAGCAATCGCTGCACTGAATACTTAACTTTGGCTGGTGTGTGAATGACGATGCTTGTATCTATATCTCCAACTGTATGAGTATGCCATTAGTGCCATACATTCACACCTAGACAATTATTAGCTGCTATTTGATTTCTCAACACACACAAAATATGTAGTTATTTCAATTATTTCTTTTAATCAGGTGATTAAATCTAACTTAACTTGAGAATTTATTTTCTCTGGTCTCTATGAACATTATAAACAAATTTGATTTGTAAACAATTGATTTAATTGTACTAAATAGACCAGACCATTCATCTTCACAGATATTAACTTGAATTTCTGAACTTTGAAAAATTTTAATATCATTAAGACAAATTTTATCTCTTCACAGATGTATGAATAAGTGTAACAAATTAAAAAGGGGAAGTGTAACAGCATAAAAAGGGGTAGATGTGTTCATAAAAACCTAAAATTCCCATCAGAACTTCTTAGAGGATGTTCAAATTTCTGATCATGACAGATCAATCAGATTTCTAGATTACATTCATCATTGGGAGAGGAGTGCTATTACTATTAGAGACAACAAAGCTTCTGAAACAAGAAAATCAATGCCAATTCCATCTCCCCCCCCCTCCCCCCCCAAACCTTCAACAAAACAAAACATGCCACATATACACCAATTAAAACGGTTAATCACAAAACTTTGATAACATTTTCACAACTCTTGTAATTGATTTATAATAAATTTGCAGAATTCTAGACCAAACCATATTAAAGTAGGTTTGAAGGTATTTCAAGACACACACATTTTAAGTAAAGAAAGGTAAATCAAAGGTTATAAAAATCTTTTTCAAATGCATAAATTACAGGTCGCTTTTGTATAAAAATAATTTGAAGACGATAATTTCTTAATTTTCTTATTACCTTATATTGTACCCAGCAGATGATGGTGAGGGATACATTATAATATGTTTTGGGTGGTATGTGTGTTAGTAGAAATATTTCTCATAAATTAATATTTAAAATAAAATAATTTTGTGAACCAATGTATCTCTCAAGTTATCCCTCAGAACTTCTTAGAGGTTATCTTTTAAATTTCAAGTCACTGTAAAAATCGTAACAAAGAATTCATCACTGGGAAATGCTTACAAATTCATCATAGCAATTATACATTACCGGATGTACTCGTCTATAAGTCGAGGGTAGCTGTTATTTACCAACAATTATGAAATATGCTATGACAGGTGCATTAGTCAAGCGTAAAACTTAGCGCTTTGAAATTCTGTGAGTTTTATAATCTTGTCACATTTTTACCTAGTAGCAATCGCTGCACTGAATACTTAACTATGGCTGGTGTGTGAATGACGATGCTTGTATCTATATCTCCAACTGTATGAGTATGCCATTAGTGCCATACATTCACACCTAGACAATTATTAGCTGCTATTTGATTTCTCAACACACACAAAATATGTAGCTATTTCAATTATTTCTTTTAATCAGGTGATTAAATCTAACTTAACTTGAGAATTTATTTCCTCTGGTCTCTATGAACATCATAAAAAAAGTTGATTTGTAAACAATTGATTTAATTGTACTAAATAGACCAGACCATTCATCTTCACAGATCTTAACTTGAATTTCTGAACTTTGAACATTTTTAATATCATTAAGACAAATTTTATCTTTTCACAGATGTATGAATAAGTGTAACAAATTAAAAAGGGGAAGTGTAACAGCATAAAAAGGGGTAGATGTGTTTATAAAAACCTAAAATTCCCATCAGAACTTCTTAGAGGATGTTCAAATTTCTGATCATGACAGATCAATCAGATTTCTAGATTACATTCATCATTGGGAGAGGAGTGCTATTACTATTAGAGACAACAAAGCTTCTGAAACAAGAAAATCAATGCCAATTCCATCTCCCCCCCCCCACCTCCCCCCAAACCTTTAACAAAACAAAACATGCCACATATACACCAATTAAAACGGGTAATCACAAAACTTTGATAACATTTTCACAACTCTTGTAATTGATTTATAATAACTTTGCAGAATTCTAGACCAAAGCATATTAAAGTAGGTTTGAAGGTATTTCAAGACACACACATTTTAAGTAAAGAAAAGTAAATCAAAGGTTATAAAAATCTTTTTCAAATGCATAAATTACAGGTCGCTTTTGTATAAAAATAATTTGAAGACGATAATTTCTTAATTTTCTTATTATTTTATATTGTACCCAGCAGATGATGGTGAGGGATACATTATAATATGTTTTGGGTGGTATGTGTGTTAGTAGAAATATTTCTCATAAATTAATATTTAAAATAAAATAATTTTGTGAACCAATGTATCTCTCAAGTTATCCCTCAGAACTTCTTAGAGGTTATCTTTTAAATTTCAAGTCACTGTAAAAATCGTAACAAAGAATTCATCACTGGGAAATGCTTACAAATTCATCATAGCAATTATACATTACCGGATGTACTTGTCTATAAGTCGAGGGTAGCTGTTATTTACCAACAATTATGAAATATGCTATGACAGGTGCATTAGTCAAGCGTAAAACTTAGCGCTTTGAAATTCTGTGAGTTTTATAATCTTGTCACATTTTCACCTAGTAGCAATCGCTGCACTGAATACTTAACTTTGGCTGGTGTGTGAATGACGATGCTTGTATCTATATCTCCAACTGTATGAGTATGCCATTAGTGCCATACATTCACACCTAGACAATTATTAGCTGCTATTTGATTTCTCAACACACACAAAATATGTAGTTATTTCAATTATTTCTTTTAATCAGGTGATTAAATCTAACTTAACTTGAGAATTTATTTTCTCTGGTCTCTATGAACATTATAAACAAATTTGATTTGTAAACAATTGATTTAATTGTACTTTATCAAATAGACCAGACAATTCATCTTCACAGATCTTAACTTGAATTTCTGAACTTTGAAAAATTTTAATATCATTAAGACAAATTTTATCTTTTCATAGACGTATGAATAAGTGTAACAACTTAAAAAGGGGAAGTGTAACAGCATAAAAAGGGGTAGATGTGTTCATAAAAACCTAAAATTCCCATCAGAACTTCTTAGAGGATATTCAAATTTCTGATCATGTCAGATCAATCAGATTTTTAGATTACATTCATCATTGGGAGAGGAGTGCTATTATTATTAGAGACAACAAAGCTTCTGATACAAGAAAATCAACACTAAATTCCATCTCTCCCCCCCCCCCCCCCACAATGTCACCCAACCTTCAACAAAACATGCCACATATACACCAATTAAAACGGTTAATCACAAAACTTTGATAACATTTTCACAACTCTTGTAATTGATTTATAATAAATTTGCAGAATTCTAGACCAAAGCATATTAAAGTAGGTTTGAAGGTATTTCAAGACACACACATTTTAAGTAAAGAAAGGTAAATCAAAGGTTATAAAAATCTTTTTCAAATGCATAAATTACAGGTCGCTTTTGTATAAAAATAATTTGAAGACGATAATTTCTTAATTTTCTTATTACCTTATATTGTACCCAGCAGATGATGGTGAGGGATACATTATAATATGTTTTGGGTGGTATGTGTGTTAGTAGAAATATTTCTCATAAATTAATATTTAAAATAAAATAATTTTGTGAACCAATGTATCTCTCAAGTTATCCCTCAGAACTTCTTAGAGGTTATCTTTTAAATTTCAAGTCACTGTAAAAATCGTAACAAAGAATTCATCACTGGGAAATGCTTACAAATTCATCATAGCAATTATACATTACCGGATGTACTCGTCTATAAGTCGAGGGTAGCTGTTATTTACCAACAATTATGAAATATGCTATGACAGGTGCATTAGTCAAGCGTAAAACTTAGCGCTTTGAAATTCTGTGAGTTTTATAATCTTGTCACATTTTTACCTAGTAGCAATCGCTGCACTGAATACTTAACTATGGCTGGTGTGTGAATGACGATGCTTGTATCTATATCTCCAACTGTATGAGTATGCCATTAGTGCCATACATTCACGCCTAGACAATTATTAGCTGCTATTTGATTTCTCAACACACACAAAATATGTAGCTATTTCAATTATTACTTTTAATCAGGTGATTAAATCTAACTTAACTTGAGAATTTATTTCCTCTGGTCTCTATGAACATCATAAAAAAAGTTGATTTGTAAACAATTGATTTAATTGTACTAAATAGACCAGACCATTCATCTTCACAGAAATTAACTTGAATTTCTGAACTTTGAAAAATTTTAATATCATTAAGACAAATTTTATCTCTTCACAGATGTATGAATAAGTGTAACAAATTAAAAAGGGGAAGTGTAACAGCATAAAAAGGGGTAGATGTGTTTATAAAAATCTAAAATTCCCATCAGAACTTCTTAGAGGATGTTCAAATTTCTGATCATGACAGATCAATCAGATTTCTAGATTACATTCATCATTGGGAGAGGAGTGCTATTACTATTAGAGACAACAAAGCTTCTGAAACAAGAAAATCAATGCCAATTCCATCTCCCCCCCCCCCCCCCCCCCCCCCCAAACCTTCAACAAAACAAAACATGCCACATATACACCAATTAAAACGGTTAATCACAAAACTTTGATAACATTTTCACAACTCTTGTAATTGATTTATAATAAATTTGCAGAATTCTAGACCAAAGCATATTAAAGTAGGTTTGAAGGTATTTCAAGACACACACATTTTAAGTAAAGAAAGGTAAATCAAAGGTTATAAAAATCTTTTTCAAATGCATAAATTACAGGTCGCTTTTGTATAAAAATAATTTGAAGACGATAATTTCTTAATTTTCTTATTACCTTATATTGTACCCAGCAGATGATGGTGAGGGATACATTATAATATGTTTTGGGTGGTATGTGTGTTAGTAGAAATATTTCTCATAAATTAATATTTAAAATAAAATAATTTTGTGAACCAATGTATCTCTCAAGTTATCCCTCAGAACTTCTTAGAGGTTATCTTTTAAATTTCAAGTCACTGTAAAAATCGTAACAAAGAATTCATCACTGGGAAATGCTTACAAATTCATCATAGCAATTATACATTACCGGATGTACTCGTCTATAAGTCGAGGGTAGCTGTTATTTACCAACAATTATGAAATATGCTATGACAGGTGCATTAGTCAAGCGTAAAACTTAGCGCTTTGAAATTCTGTGAGTTTTATAATCTTGTCACATTTTTACCTAGTAGCAATCGCTGCACTGAATACTTAACTATGGCTGGTGTGTGAATGACGATGCTTGTATCTATATCTCCAACTGTATGAGTATGCCATTAGTGCCATACATTCACGCCTAGACAATTATTAGCTGCTATTTGATTTCTCAACACACACAAAATATGTAGCTATTTCAATTATTTCTTTTAATCAGGTGATTAAATCTAACTTAACTTGAGAATTTATTTCCTCTGGTCTCTATGAACATCATAAAAAAAGTTGATTTGTAAACAATTGATTTAATTGTACTAAATAGACCAGACCATTCATCTTCACAGAAATTAACTTGAATTTCTGAACTTTGAAAAATTTTAATATCATTAAGACAAATTTTATCTCTTCACAGATGTATGAATAAGTGTAACAAATTAAAAAGGGGAAGTGTAACAGCATAAAAAGGGGTAGATGTGTTTATAAAAATCTAAAATTCCCATCAGAACTTCTTAGAGGATGTTCAAATTTCTGATCATGACAGATCAATCAGATTTCTAGATTACATTCATCATTGGGAGAGGAGTGCTATTACTATTAGAGACAACAAAGCTTCTGAAACAAGAAAATCAATGCCAATTCCATCTCCCCCCCCTCCCCCCCAAACCTTCAACAAAACAAAACATGCCACATATACACCAATTAAAACGGTTAATCACAAAACTTTGATAACATTTTCACAACTCTTGTAATTGATTTATAATAAATTTGCAGAATTCTAGACCAAACCATATTAAAGTAGGTTTGAAGGTATTTCAAGACACACACATTTTAAGTAAAGAAAGGTAAATCAAAGGTTATAAAAATCTTTTTCAAATGCATAAATTACAGGTCGCTTTTGTATAAAAATAATTTGAAGACGATAATTTCTTAATTTTCTTATTACCTTATATTGTACCCAGCAGATGATGGTGAGGGATACATTATAATATGTTTTGGGTGGTATGTGTGTTAGTAGAAATATTTCTCATAAATTAATATTTAAAATAAAATAATTTTGTGAACCAATGTATCTCTCAAGTTATCCCTCAGAACTTCTTAGAGGTTATCTTTTAAATTTCAAGTCACTGTAAAAATCGTAACAAAGAATTCATCACTGGGAAATGCTTACAAATTCATCATAGCAATTATACATTACCGGATGTACTCGTCTATAAGTCGAGGGTAGCTGTTATTTACCAACAATTATGAAATATGCTATGACAGGTGCATTAGTCAAGCGTAAAACTTAGCGCTTTGAAATTCTGTGAGTTTTATAATCTTGTCACATTTTTACCTAGTAGCAATCGCTGCACTGAATACTTAACTATGGCTGGTGTGTGAATGACGATGCTTGTATCTATATCTCCAACTGTATGAGTATGCCATTAGTGCCATACATTCACGCCTAGACAATTATTAGCTGCTATTTGATTTCTCAACACACACAAAATATGTAGCTATTTCAATTATTTATTTTAATCAGGTGATTAAATCTAACTTAACTTGAGAATTTATTTCCTCTGGTCTCTATGAACATCATAAAAAAAGTTGATTTGTAAACAATTGATTTAATTGTACTAAATAGACCAGACCATTCATCTTCACAGAAATTAACTTGAATTTCTGAACTTTGAAAAATTTTAATATCATTAAGACAAATTTTATCTCTTCACAGATGTATGAATAAGTGTAACAAATTAAAAAGGGGAAGTGTAACAGCATAAAAAGGGGTAGATGTGTTTATAAAAATCTAAAATTCCCATCAGAACTTCTTAGAGGATGTTCAAATTTCTGATCATGACAGATCAATCAGATTTCTAGATTACATTCATCATTGGGAGAGGAGTGCTATTACTATTAGAGACAACAAAGCTTCTGAAACAAGAAAATCAATGCCAATTCCATCTCCCCCCCCTCCCCCCCAAACCTTCAACAAAACAAAACATGCCACATATACACCAATTAAAAGGGTTAATCACAAAACTTTGATAACATTTTCACAACTCTTGTAATTGATTTATAATAAATTTGCAGAATTCTAGACCAAAGCATATTAAAGTAGGTTTGAAGGTATTTCAAGACACACACATTTTAAGTAAAGAAAGGTAAATCAAAGGTTATAAAAATCTTTTTCAAATGCATAAATTACACGGGTCGCTTTTGTATAAAAATAATTTGAAGACGATAATTTCTTAATTTTCTTATTACCTTATATTGTACCCAGCAGATGATGGTGAGGGATACATTATAATATGTTTTGGGTGGTATGTGTGTTAGTAGAAATATTTCTCATAAATTAATATTTAAAATAAAATAATTTTGTGAACCAATGTATCTCTCAAGTTATCCCTCAGAACTTCTTAGAGGTTATCTTTTAAATTTCAAGTCACTGTAAAAATCGTAACAAAGAATTCATCACTGGGAAATGCTTACAAATTCATCATAGCAATTATACATTACCGGATGTACTCGTCTATAAGTCGAGGGTAGCTGTTATTTACCAACAATTATGAAATATGCTATGACAGGTGCATTAGTCAAGCGTAAAACTTAGCGCTTTGAAATTCTGTGAGTTTTATAATCTTGTCACATTTTTACCTAGTAGCAATCGCTGCACTGAATACTTAACTATGGCTGGTGTGTGAATGACGATGCTTGTATCTATATCTCCAACTGTATGAGTATGCCATTAGTGCCATACATTCACGCCTAGACAATTATTAGCTGCTATTTGATTTCTCAACACACACAAAATATGTAGCTATTTCAATTATTTCTTTTAATCAGGTGATTAAATCTAACTTAACTTGAGAATTTATTTCCTCTGGTCTCTATGAACATTATAAACAAATTTGATTTGTAAACACCTTGCAACAATATACATCTATAGCATTTGATTCAATTGTACTTTATCAAATAGACCAAACCATTCATCTTCACAGATCTTAACTTGAATTTTTGAATTTTGAACAATTTTAAAATCTTTTAAGACAAACTTTATATTTGTACAGATGTTTGAATGAGAGTGAGCAGCTTAAAAAGTGATTATGTTTCAGAGACAAACTAAAATTCCCATCAGAACTTCTTAGAGGATGTTCAAATTTCTGATCATATCAGATCAATCAGATTTTTAGATTAAATTCATCACTGGGAAAAGACTGCTATTTGAGACAAAAAGCTATTGAAAAAAGAAAATTGCTGCCAATCTATCTCTCCCCCCCAACCTAACCAACTTTAACAAATGATGCCACATATATGCCAATGAAAACAGATCGTTACATATAATATTGCCACAAATCTTGTAATTGATTAATATGAACTTTCCAAAGCATACTGTTAAGGCATAAAGAAATTTCTAGACAAAGTTGACTAACAAGAAAATGTAAATGAAAATTTCCTCTCTGTAATCCAGAAATAAATTAAAAACCCAACTGCTGTCAATTGTGTACATAAAACAATTTCTAATTTTAATTTTCCTACGCCGTTTAACCATTAAAACAAGAAATTAGCAGTATCAAACTCATCATAAATTAGCTTAATACACAACTAAGTAGAAGCGTCTTCTTAGTGCCTCTTACAAATATGATCAGATCATCCATGCATCAGATTTGCAGCTTAAAGAGCATTTCAAACAAACAAAGCACTGGTATTTTTCTTACTTTACCATAAGATTTAGCCAAAAGCATTTATATAAGGGTAGGCTACACACTGTTTAAAATAAAGGCATATAAACAGAACAAAAACATTTCTGTGAGAACTTCTGAGAGGAATTTAAATGTCGAAAATCACCAGCAATAAGATATCAGTCATAGATGATGGTGGGATGAAAAATATTTAAGTATCTACCTGTATCAAGAGCTTACGATCCTCCTCAATATTTTTGTGAGTGGATTCTTGTTCAGCCTTCACTTCAGTCTTCATTGGTACATTGATATTGACACGGAGCTTTTTGCTGATAAAATAAATTGTACAAAAATTACCAAATTGACAGTTCATGATGAATGCTTACATGAATGATAATCATGTTAAAAAAAAAGTTTTCAAAGCTACCTGTGAATATTCAATTAGCATGGTAACTGCTTATTTGCTTTTGACATATTTAAACCAAGAGGATCCTTTCTGTTGGAACTGAATAACACAATAAGTGTACATAACAAAACTATTGTGTTGAAATTTTTAGAGAACTCACTTTTTGTAGCCCAAAAATAAAGAAAGCTGTGTCTCAGGCTTGATACCATCTTCACTTACATTCTCTGGCTCTACAAGTAATTTGGATTTGACCAGAATCTGGAGCACTTGAGTCAGAATGTCCTGGAGTTTAAGACTTAAATACTCAATAAATGGAATCAAACAATTTTTTTTGAAAATTAGGAGGCTAGCAAATGTTATGTACAAACATTTTTTTAATATATTTTTGTTATAGAGTACAAGCAACTAAAAAAAATAATGTTTCCATTTAATATTTGTTAACTTTTGTCTTTCTTCTCCCTCTCCTTACATAATAAATGAGGGCTCCATCACTATGTTGATAAAGCACTGTGCTGACTGGCTTTGTAAAAATAATAGTAACATGTTCCCCACTTAATATTACCATTTTAATAAGAGTAGACTCCTGAAGCTGAGCAGCAGTGTACGAGTCGGCCGAGTTGTACTGAAGCAGTACTGCCATTTGAAATGTTGAGACCTAAAATACACATTAATACATGACATGTTTAATGATTTTATATTAACAACTGCTTTTAAGTTAGGATTAGTATTATTACATCACAAAATTTAACACCCCCCCCCCCCCCCTCTAAAATAACTAATATATAAAAAAACTTTTCTGAAGTAATGAAGTACAAATAGTCTTAACTGATGAATTGTTTACAAAAAATAATTAGTTACTAACCTGTAGGGTATATCTGTTCTTGAAGCAATTAGTCACAATTTCACCTTTGGACATCTGGTACAACCAGTTTAGTTTGCGACCACTGTGTCGACTACCATAAAAAGCTGTAAACCTCTGGTGGCTCCGCTCCAACTGTAAAGTAGATCGTTATAGTTTGAGATGTAGCTCCATAAACATGTAAGAAGTTGGTTATAGTATGAAATCTGGCTCCATAATTATGTCAATAGTTGCTTTTAATATGAAATATAGCTCAATAAATATGTCTCCAAAGTAATAATTTACATGAGATAATTCCTAAAAAATGCTAATCTTTTATATCTTCTTTGCCTCATGTTATTTCTTATTTCATTGTCTTATTCTCTGGAACCTATATCAATATGTCATTTTTTAAAACCTTTGTATTCTTTAAAGCTTCCGACTAGTTTACTACAATTACCATACACTTTTAATATGTTCTGGCCCTGTCCTAAAAGATACACCTTAATTATGAAATGACTTCAAATTCACAGAGAGACTAAATGAGCTCATAATTTCTGATACAAACAAAACCATTAGGAACATTTAACCTACCTCAAATGGTAATGTAAAGGGACAAGATTGTTGGAAGGGCCAAGACCCTGAACTCAGCACTTGGATACTGAAGTCAACTGTAATAGTAAATAAAGGAAAATTGTCAGTGCTTGTATTGTTATTTTGCATACACATATATTTTTAAACAAAAAATCAAACTTGTCAGACTTATTTCATGGTAAAAAGAAAACCCAATTGATTTGGAATGGAAAAACATGAAATAAAACAACACTCACTGTCCAATGGGTCTTTCGATGTTTCAAGATGTTTGCGAAAGTTTTCATTGAGATCTTTACTGACTCCAATATCTTGGAACATTCTCTGAAGCTTAGAGGTGTATTCAAAGCCACAAGCTTGCTGTTAGCAACAACAAAGAAAATTTTAATGATTAGACAAAAGTAATTGATAACTTTTTAAGCCTTTTATCATTAATAGAGTTAGTGTCAGTAAAGACCAAACCAATTTGAAACAACTAACCTTCAATTTGGAGATCATACTGGCCTCTGCATCATCTGAAGCAGACATATGACCTACAAGTCGTTTGGCTAACATCTTACTATAGAACTTCTGAAATACATCTTTGTCCTCTATGTACTTAAACACCACCATCTAAAAAAATTTGATAATAACATTAAACCTAAATAAAATGACTATTGCTAAATCTGAATGCAATTTAAAAAAAAAAAAAAAACTCTTACTAAATTAATGAAAGGTTGAGCAAATTTATTGAAGCTTTTTAATTGGATCTGAACACACAAAGTAATACTCAAAATATGCGCACATTTCAGTGCAATTATAACAACTACTGAAAACAAATAGCACTTACAACTTGATTCAATGTGTCTTCAAGTTCAGCTTCCTCTGGATTTTTGGAGCTAAGGAATAGGTATTTTTTAATCCGTTACTTATCTTTCTAATTAAAGTTTATCATTATTATTTTTTTAATAGTGTTTATGACATGTTAAGAAATGATTTTGGGGCAAGAGTCTGAACTCGATGGCCTGCCCTTTTCCAAAGGATCCCCTTGGTACTGTCATTTTTTGTGTGTCCAGAAGCAGCAGAAAACCCAATGAGTTTCAATATCAATCTTCCCGCAGACTAAGGAAGGCCCTGCAGACCAAGGATGGCCCTGCAGACTAAGGATGGCCCTGCCGACTAATGTATGGCTAGATTTAAATTTTACTCGGGTACATCTGTGTATTGGGTTTGTAATTTAATCATCCCAAAACCAAACTCTGAATGAAAATACATGTACAGTAACTCATTAAGACAATAGATTCCCTGATGCAGCTTCTTGTCGAGGACTTTGTTGTAAAAGAAATAAGAACTGCTAATGACTTGTTTATTAAATATGAAACCTTACAGGCTTTAAATCACATCTCTTTAAAATGTAATTGCAAGATTTTAACAGTATTTCACTTATTTTAAAATAAAATTTAATTCCAAGAAATTGTGGGTAAGAAAGTTGTTTCTTACCAAGTTGTTTCTTACCTTTTCTTTAATAATAAATCACAATATCTTGCTAAAAGTTCAGGTGATTTACTTGAGTTACTTGCTTGCTTTGTCACAAAGTTGGAGTTGATAAACTGCCCACATGCCTATAAAAGATGATAATTTGTGGTTAAATAGGTCAAATAAATTAAGTTTTAAATATGTGAATGCTTCTCAACACTGCTATGTTCTTTAATCTTGATATACAATTTCAGGGAATAATGTCATTTTCTCATTTGATTTTCTCTCTAATTTCTTTACAATTGTTAGCCGAACTCAAAACAATTTTTGCTCTAAAAATTTAATGAACAAGTGCACACCTTGTCTAGAGCAGCCACAAAACCAGCATCATTGGCAAAAGCTGTCATAACCAGAACATGGTATTTCTTGTGAACATTTAAGATTGTCTGTACATACACTTTAGGATCCTGAAGCAAAAAGGAAAATGTATTTAAAAACTTAAATCTAGATTGTAAAAAAAAAAATAATTTAATATTTTAAAAACCCAGTAAAAAAAACACTAAACTTTGTATGACAATAAATTTAGGAATTTTTTTTCCATTATTTTTAAACGTTTTATTCTTAATCTGTGACAATAAATTTAGGTTACAGACTAATAAATACTAAGAGGTTATAGTAAATCTATTGAATAAGATTGGAAGTTTGAAGCTTATAAATAATTGAATAAATACTAACATTAACGGCAGCTTCTCCACATTTCTCAAGGGCAGATGATCCCTGATTCAGGATATGCTTCTCCAACAGTGACTTTAACTCTTGAAGGCCATCTTGGATTCGAGAAACCAGCTGGTACATTCTTCCCAGATCTGATGGGAAATAAATATTTTAATGAATTTCTTTTTACTTTTATAGAACTACAAATTTATATTTTAAAAACATGAAACTATTTTAGGGAGAAAAAACACCCATTAAATAATACCTTCATCTTTATCTGTATTGAGAAGAGTTTGGAATTCAGAATGGAAGCTTTCTAAATGCTTCTGTATAAGAACTCTCTCACACACTCTAGCCAACACATCATATGTACTTTCATGTAGATATGTCTGAACTCTTTTCTGCTCCTCCATTAAACGAGTTTCTGCCTGATAATAAATTTTAAAAATTTAATTAATCTTTTTTAATAGTAAATAAAAAAATATTTTTTAGGAAAATTTATAAAATGCTAATAGATTTTTGTACTTTCTACTGCAAGTATCTCCCTCAAATCTCATAAAACAACAACATGAACAATGAAACCATCTAACAAAGACATTGTTCATGATACATAAAATGTCACTTTCCAATGAAACCATCTAACAAAGGCATTGTTCATGTTACATAAAATGTCACTTTCCAGAGATTTAAATATTTAAAGACATGTTAAGAAGAAAAACGGTTCATTTACTTTCTTCATGTACTCTGTCACTGGATTGTGTCTCAAAAATTCATTACTTTCTGTTGTGTAAAATCTCTCGGTGTCATCTAAAAATAGACTTTCAAAATGCTCCTTGTAGACAGACAGTGTGGGTCCTCTGGCACTTGGGTCATCTTCATTCAATCCTAGTTCAACTTAAAGAACAAAACAAAAACATTTCAATGGATATAACTTGACACAAGACTGAAACTGCTTCAAAGTTGTTTTTATAGTTAAGTAAGTGAACTTTTTTATACATGTTGAGTACACAAGACATTAACAGAGTAGTGCTCAATTTAAACCTTTGTTTTGTTTTTTTATACATACCATAGCAACTTATAACGCCACTGACAAGACGTGTATTAATCGGCTCTCCATTTCTTTCTCTCTCTATCAATTTAAGAACAGCATTAGTCACTTGCTTATTAAGGGGTCGGAACAGGTTGTCTCTCCATGTTATCAGAGCCAGCTAAAATGTAAAAAATAAGTTAATTCCACATCATTTTAGTATGTTTAAATCTGCAGAATGGAGACATTAACAATGGTATTTTTAAAAATGTATAATACTGTTTAGTTCTTAAAAAATCAGAACTCAAAGCATTATAAGAAGAATGGTTTAATAAAGACTTTACGGCCATATTATTTGATTGAACAGAGTATGTCTCCATTAGTATATCAAATAATTGCAAAAGTTAATGACAAAAATCAATTTTTTTATTTAATGTAAATAAGAAACTTACAGAATATATAAAGTAGATTCCTTTAGAACCTTCATCACATTCTCGCCTGACCCAATGCCTGTTTAAGTATGCACAAATTCCATCTAATACTTTGCTGGAGAATTGATAGTCTTCCCACTGATGCGTGTAAAATTGTAGAACTTGTTCATCTAATAAATCTTGACCATCCTATATTAAATTATTTTAGAATTGAACATTTCATTAGGCAAAAAAATTGTATTGTAATTGAAATTGACTAATAGTGTCCCAATGATATCCCTATGAGCTCCATATGGCTTTTGAAACAAATATTTTGGGGTACTACAAAAAATGTTAACAAGCAAATAATAATATAAAGTCACAGATTCTCCGCAACTGATTATCAGAGACTTACATTTTTAATGTACAACTACAAAAGAAAATAGTTCCATCAGAACTTCTTAGAGGAATTATTCATTTCTCCAATCATTGACAATCAGATTAAATTTAATTCATCATTGGGAATTAAATGCAGTCAACTTTAAGACTTCCTCTATGTTGAATAATAATTCATTTATAATTTCTAAAGTGTAATAAATGCTGTTAGGACACATAACCAGCAAACTCATTGCCCTTTCAAGATTGTTGTAAGAATGCTTTCCTACTCCATTATTAGTTCATGGAGTCTCAGTTTTTACCAAAATAGTTTCAGGTTTAATAATTTATATTGATTCAGATTTCTTTCACCATGTACCCAGCTGGTGAAAGAAATAACCACTGCAAAGCAAGGACGAAGTACTACCATACAAGATAAAAATGGTAAATGTCTGACCGAGGAAAATGATATCCTGAAAAGGTGGACTGAATACTGCTAAGAGCTCTATAATGAAAATATAAAGATAGACCCAGAGATCCTTAATGTCCCTCCAGCAATGGACAATGAAAACTTCCCTATTCTCCGCGCAGAAGTAGAAACAGCAGTCAAAGCACTCCAAATAGGAAAGGCCGCAGGAGTGGATAATATCCCTGCCGAATTGTTGAAACAAGGAGGTGAAGCAATGATAAATGCCCTAACCAATATCTGTAACAAAATATGGCTGACAGGGGAATGGCCCAATTCATGGACCCAATCGCTCATCATCACCCTCCCCAAGAAAGGTAACCTACAGCTATGCCAAAACTATCGCACCATTAGCCTAATAAGCCACCCAAGCAAGGTCATGCTGAAGATCATACTGAACCGACTAAGACCATATGCAGACAGAATCATTGCTGAAGAACAGGCAGGCTTCAGGCAAGGACGTGGCACTACTGAGCAGATCTTAAATCTCCGAATACTATGTGAGAAATATGCTCAACACCAACAAAACCTATACCACGTCTTTGTAGATTTCAAGAAGGCATTCGACAGGGTCTGGCATGCTGCTTTATGGGCCACCATGGAGTACTACAACATCAATACAAACCTAACCAGAATGATATGCAGCCTCTATGATAAGGCCACCAGTGCAGTCTTCTTCAACAATAGCATCGGAGAATGGTTCAGGACCACGGTTGGAGTACGACAAGGCTGCTTGCTCTCCCCCACCCTGTTCAACATCTTCTTAGAAAGAATTATGTCAGATGCACTGGAAACGCATGCAGGAACAGTCAGCATTGATGGCAGAACAATCACCAACCTACGCTTTGCGGATGATATAGACGGACTGGCCGGAAGCGAAGAAGAACTGGCCAACCTTGTAAAGCGTCTCGACAAGACTTCATCGTCTTTTGGCATGCAAATCAGTGCAGAAAAGACAAAAATGAGGACGAACAACACCACTGGCATCGCCACTGAAATTAAGGTCGGGGAGGAAAGACTAGAGACAGTTGGCAGTTTCAAATACCTAGGAACAATTGTTTCGGAAGAAGGCTCCAAGCCCGAATTGATGGCCAGAATTGCGCAAACCACCACAGCACTAAAGAGGCTCAAGAAAATATGGAATGACAAAAACAAAGCAGTACGATGACCTCCTGGTGTTGGTAAAAAAGCGAAAACTTGAATGGTATGGCCACGTAACAAGGAAACAAGGGCTCGCCAAAGAAATCATGCAGGGCACAACTAGAGGAGGGAGAAGAAGAGGAAGACAAAGAAAAAGATGGGAAGATAACATCAAAGAGTGGACGGGATTAAAACTAGGCGATGCTGTACGCAGTGCAGAAGACAGAGAGGAATGGAGAAGTATAGTTTTCATGTCATCTGTGGCGCCCCAACGGTCCAACGACTAAGGGACATGATGATGATGATTGATTCAGATATTTTACCAAGTCAGGAACATGAAGCTCAATAATGATGGAAGTTTTGGACACGTTAATTAGAATACATTAAAAACCATGTAGATGACTTTTTTTTTTACAGTTCATAAGATGCACCAGTTTTCAGCCTGGACATAGACTTAGGAATTCATCAATTATGTATAGAATTTCTACTGCATCCCTCTTGCCAGTATTTTACGTGTTGTGACTGCCTTTCTCTACCAGTATTGCATAATGGTGAGTTGACATGTCTTATTTATACTGGTTCATCAAACAATTAATGGTTTTGTGGATTGTAAAAGTGTTGATTCTTTTCTTCTTATTTGTGCGTATTCTTTACAGGTCCCTTCATGTTTTTCAGTGGTTGTCTTATCTTCTATTTTATCTAAGTGTGGATTCCTTGTTTTTTAAGTTGTAACACATACCTCCTTATGCTTACACAAATTAATAACCATGATGGTCTACATTTTTAAACAAAAGTTAAAATCTTCTAAAATTTGACAGATTTGATAAGAGGATAGCCACTGTGGAGTCAAAATATGTAAGTATTGTCACAGATTCAATATTAACATATAAAAAAATATCTAATGAAATTTCCCACCGCTCAAAGCATACAACAAATATTACCTTCAATAAATTAATTAAATACTGTCGAAGGAGATCTTTGATCCTTTTGTAGAGCTCATGGCCCACAAACTGTGCCCCACCACCCTGGGGTCGATTACGACGAGCAGCAGAATTTCGCTGAGAAGAAGAGGATGCAGCTGACGTGCTTTGCTGGCTTTGATTTGCTGCACTGTGGACACTTGTACAGTAGTTGTAGACATGACTTTAATCATTAAGGATGATACATTTTCAACCCCAAGTACTTAAATAAAATGTATTCTTTATTTTAAATACCGGTAGTTATACCATAGTTCTTTAATTCGGGTGACATAACTACTTAACATTTATGGAAAATAATTGAAATTTCAACTATGTAAGCTTATCAGCATGATTAAATTAAATATCAAAAAGAGCCAATAATTTTATGTATTAATTTTCAAGAAACTAGCAATTGAATCAGATATTTGCTTATCTCTATTTTTATTTCATGGCCCGACGTTTAAAAAAAACACCAAATATTTTACAACAAAAGCTTACTATAATTTGAAAATAGATCCAATTAAAATTAAGTAAGGACATTACATGATATACTGAAAATTCTAGCTACTAAACCTTTAGATAGCAGTAAAAAACTATTCAAAGGGTGGAGATAGAATCCAATTAACCAATTATAAAATAAATTCACAGCTTCCTAAGAGCAATCGTATCTAAAACAATAACTTATTAAAAAGGACACGTGTAGAGTTCAATGTATCTCTGCCTCGACATGTACTGCCTGCGATAAACACCCCTGATTCCAGCTTTCAGGTCATCCCAGATCTGATCTAATTCTATAGGCCTCAGTCCATGTGGGTTACCCTGAGATCTCGGCCCAGTGCGCGAACTCCTTGTGGCATGTGTCATTATTTGGAAGGTGGGCTGAAGAGATGAAGGATAAAATATGTGATGTAACAGCAAGGGTAAAAAAATCATTCAACTAAATTAAACAATTTATTTTCATGTTCAAGTTTACATTGAAAATAGTTGAAGAAGTCAAATAACTTGTTTAGTGAGGTTTGTAAACTAATAAAGAACTACCTGAAATAACATAGGATAGTAGACCAAATATTTAAATGATAAATTGCAAGTACTGTTTCCTTAAGTTTTAACAATAGGCCTCTAAAAAAAGTAACTTTAATAGTTAGTTAGGCCTACCTCTTATAAAATAAGTTCTGATGAGGGTGATGCAGTATCTTTCAGCATTCACCAATATTTGCAGTTGAGTTAATTACACACTTAAAAATAAAACTTATTTCACTCATTCATTATTAGAAGTTCTTAAGTCAGAAAAATGTAATATTGATGGGATGATCATTCTGAAAAAAATAAATAAGTAAACATAAAAATGTGTGGGATACAAGCTCTAAACAAAAATATGCAAGATAATCTAATAAAAAAAATATTTTGATATTGACATTATCTAGTGAAATTAGAAATGGTATGCCAAGACTTTACATGTGACAGATCAAAACAATGAAAAAAGTCAGCTCAGGTATTGGTAGATTCCATTACAATACATAGGTCTATAGATAGACATAGATCTACAACAGTACAATACATAGGCAATGACATAGGTCTATAGTCTATAGACATAGGTCTACAAGTACTACAACAGTACAATACATAGATCTATAGGTATACTAAAATACATAGGTCAATAGGTCTACAACAGTGTTTCCCAAACTTTTTGGTGGTTATTTTTATACTTTATGAGCTGTGGCCTTCTTGACTGCGAGCAATGTATGAGACAGCCATAGATACTTTAAAAATTTGAAGTTTAAGCAAGTTTAGAGCAGTGTTGCCAACCATTAGGGATCATTTGCAAATTTACTGAAAGTCTGTAAATATTTGACGTAAAATGACACATCCGAAAAAGGCTTTAAGAACTTTTTAATTTTAGGATATATCTGTGTCAAAAAATAGTTTGTACAAACATCTTTTGAAGCAAAACAAAATGAAATATCATAGCATATGTAATTTCTACTTGATTGCTTCAAACTTGAATGATCATAAACAGGAGAAATTTCACACTGACACTGATGATGAGAAAGCATACTATATAATGTGGTAAATGCAAAGATAACGGGCCACGATTTTTACCTTGGCCGCCATCTTGGTTGACACTACCCTTAAAATTAAGAATAAAACGTTTAAAAATAATGGAAAAAAATTCCTAAATCTATCCTTAAACCTAACCTGAACCCTAAGCCTAAACCTATCGCTAAACTCTAACCTGAACCCTAAAGTCATCAGCAACATAATAAAACATGCAAATGACGTCATGGCGCGACAACTTAGCATTAGCCTATAATATATATAGAGTATAAGTATTATATGCATAGGCTGTAGGGGTATTAGTATTATAATTATATTTTATATTAGGTGCTGCATAGTAGATAATATTATACTATTATTAAAATAGGCATAGACCTATATATACTATAATAAAATATTATTAGATTAGGCTCAAGCCTCATACTCATATACATAGTAGTATGAAGTCATCGCATAGAGTAATACAGACATTGACATAAAAACAATTTTATGACTATTATTATTATCAAGCAAGAATCAATATTAATATTTAAATATTAGATTTTTTAAAGCTTAGTTTTTGTTAATTTTTTTACAAATTTGTTTGTCCTTTGCCTTTTTAGTTTAAGGCCTAATTGTAGAGATTTAGGTACAATAAACATTGACAGGCATTAACATAATTAGAGAACTGACTGGCTCAATGAAATGAGTAATTTAAATTTAAAGATGTATACTTTTCTTGAAATTTGACGATGAAAGATTGATTTGTGGAAGAATGATGTCGATGTTTCAGTTTGAAAGGACTCGCATTTATCGATTGTCAGACCTAATACTTATATACACTTATCTAGTATAACACAAAGAGATAAATATTATTTATAAAATTAACAAAGAGAAAGTTTCATAATATGTAAAGATCTTATAATTTGTCTAATTAGTAGCTTATACCTTAAGGATTATCATATATATGGTAAATGCGACAAAACAAAGCCAAGCAATTTTATCGTAACCACCTTCTCCGTGATTGAACTAGTATGATATGAACAGTTGTGGCCCTTGGCCGTTGAGGGCGCTGCCAACATTCTCATGGAACCCTTTTTTCCCCCTTTACAAAATAGGCCTAAACGCGAGACCCATTTAAATACACTCTATCAATTATTACAACTTGATTTACAAAGCCCTAAATATTTGTACGTGTATTGTCAGAAGTATTTGGATGTAAACTGCTGAATTTGCATGGAACAGAATCCGATTTTAGTTTTAAATCTGCATAAAGACCATTTTCCCCCATTGACCCCCCAGTCAGGCCCCCTCTAATATTTGCCTTTTCATCAAGAAATTGTGTAAATAAGAATAATCAACAAAATTAATTTGAGTAAGATAATAGACATAAAATAAATTCTAATTTTATTTAAAGACACACCAATTAAATAATAGCAGTAGTAAACACGTTTTTGGGTAATTTACTCATTTAATATATTTAATTAAATAGGCATATCATATATGCCTACTTCCTAAATTAGTATAAATCTAGGCTACACATATGATATATGACTGTAATTGTATGCTGTTTTTTACTTTTGTTCTGCTCATTTGACAAAAACAATGAAATGTGACAGCTAGAATTAAAACATGTTCACTCAAACCGCTACGCCTTTCGTGTCGTGTAGTGTTCTTTCTATTTCATTAAAACGTCTTGAACACTGTCCCTAATAAATTTTACTATATTTTCTTTAAACGATCAAGATCAAGTAAAACTGAAAATATTACAATCTTTAATTAAAATTTGGCAATGATATTGCGAAAAAATTTAAAGAAAGAAAGTTAGAAAGCTGCAGAATTGTTCTTAAAAATAAAGCTCTTTTAAAATAAAGTATTGATTTTTAAGAAATGGAGAGTGAGATAAATGAGTAGGCATATAATATATATGCCATTTTTTCATTTAGTTGTAGTAACACGGCAGCCTGTTTAATTAACTTCTCATATTTATGACTTTTTACTTGTTCTGACACTGACTTATTTATTGTAATAGCACACAGATCGATGATCATATAATATACCTGATAATTCAACAAATTTAAAAAAAAAATGTTTTTAATTTGATCTAGGCTACAAAAATGTTGGTCTTCAATTATTTTTTAAAAAAAGAAAAGAAATCTTTAAAAACTTAAATGCGGGTTATTATCAACAAACACCACAGATCTGATGATTATGTACTAATAGCACTGAATAAAGGGGGGCTATTCACATTCATTTATTGTTTAAAATGGCTGCTGTAGGTACATTAAACGACGAAGCTTTGAAAAGAAAAGACCGTTTAAAAGCTATGCGTGAAAAACATACAGTTTCAACCGAAAATAATACCGAAGCAGATCCTGTAGAAAGAGAAAAACTTCCAAAGTATGTCTGTCTTTTTATGTAATACTAGGTACTTTGACAGAAATTTTTAATATTGTTCTATTGCCATAAATGAAAATGATACATCATTTTAAAGGGCTATCTATAAGCTTTGCAAAAATACCAATTTCATCTTTCTAGCTTTTATAGAAATGAAGTTATGATTTTTTTAGTGAATTTTTTAACCCCCCTCTTTATCTTTGTATTTCACTGTAAAAACTTGTGACCGACTTTCCACATTTCTGCCTTTTTTTGCCCACAACTTTTTTATTTTAATAGATAATGCTACCAAATTTTTAGGAGACATTCTCAATGCAATTTACAACACAATGAACAACAAAACTTTTACATAACATCAAGAATTTGCATTTTGGATAATTTTATTTGCGGATATGTTACTAAAAAAAGTGAATAGAAAAATTGGAACCATCATTATTTATGAAGAAAAAAAACATAAAAAAACATGTTTATTGAAATTACATTAATTTTATTAAGCTATTGTTAAATTTTAAATCAATTATCATATTTATAAAAAGGTAAGTATTCTTTTTTATATATAAAATTGATGGATATAATTATAAATAAAAATTACTCAAATAAAATCTTCCATAAGTTATAAATTATAAGACTAAGTAAGGACACACAGTAAGTAGGGTAAGTATTAGAATTTTACTTTTACATTAACTTAACAATTATTTAAAAATGTATATTTTAATACCTTATTAAATTTAAAAGATACTAACTTTAATTAAGCATGTAAGTGTTGTTGTAGTAATATTAACTAATAGTAATAAAAGTTCAGTAAGTGAAAAATATTAAATTAAGCTTAGGCCTAGGCCTAAATTTACGCCGTAAATAGTCTTTAAGATATTAATAACTGTTGTTTATACAATTTTTTTTGTTTAGTAAAACATATTTCTTTTACTTTATTACAATTGGAAATATTAAATATTTGCCCTTGTATGCCTTAAATTTTTTTTACTAAGATTCAAGCAAGATGTTTGTTTATTTGATGTCTAACTTATAATTAAATTATTTAATTAAATGCCTTATTAATGTTTTTAAAATGCTAACTTTTATTAGGCCAGTAAGAGTATTTGCAGTTGTAGTAATGGAATATGAATAAAAGTATTATTAGTAATATTATTATCAGTAATTAGGCTTAGGGCCTAAGTTAGGCCTACTAAAGTAATATAGTACCCGTAGCCGTAGTAATATTCTCTTATAGGAGTAATGTCACTAATAAGAGAATAACATTTATTATTACAACTATTATTGATTTAATAAAGAAGATAAGATAAAATTTTTAGGCATTCTCTCATAAAATTTCTAAACTTAAATTGATATTTTACGTATTATTGTAGATTTATGTAAATCAAGGGACAAAACTGGTCAGAAATTCACCCAACTACACAAAGTAAAATTAATAAAAACTTTATAATTTATTGGATTTCATTAATTCCTAACAATATTATAAAGCTGTTTCTTATTTATTAACCGATTAGTGTTCCACGGATTTTAAAAGATAAACAATAAAAAAAATTTTTTTTATATCTTTATATTAAATTGATAAGAAGAGCCATTTCCGACAACCCAAGTTTTATTTGTGAAGGGGGATAACTGGTGACAACTGACAATTTCTTCGAAATTTCCAAATGCATAACTTTATTTTGAGATTGCTATTATTAACGAAACAAAGTTATTCCTCTTTGTGGATATTTCAAGCAGTGCTACGGTAAACCACTATGTCCTACGACTTTAAATTAAAAAGTTATAAGCCATTGAAGTACATACCGATACATAATAATAAATTCGTTGCAAGTCTCACAATACACCATGATAAAAATATATCGCTGTGTTTGGAAAAATATGCGCTCCACGTCACTGATGACAAAACAATTTATTATTAGAAAACTGTGACGTAAATACGCAAAAAAACGAAGTCCTCCACGAACCAAATGCAAAATGGCCACAACAGTTTTTCCGTAATTTTTCGGATGCGCAAACCGCGTGCGCGTGAGACCTTCAAAGTACCTAGTAATACATGACCATATAAATATAGTTTTACAAGCGATGAATTAATTGCCAGCCATCATACTAATTTCATCATATTATGATCATATTGAATTTAACTTGGGACCAGTGTTTCTTTCAGACATTTTCCCCCCGGGGATGCACTTTCAATTTTCGGGGTGGGGGGGGCTGCGTCATTTGCCAGTGACTAGAGGCATAGCTCAGGAGGGGCAGATGGTGGCCTATGTCTCGGACGCCAGACTAGGGGGGGGGGTCTTTAATGATATTTAATGGTTGAAAATAATCGATTTCAGAGTTGGGGGGGGGGGGGGGGTGCGTAAAAATGAATCTTGCCCCTTCACACCAAACACTATAGATCCCCTTCACACCAAACACTGTTAATAGCTGTGCCACTAGGCAGTGTATCCATCGATACCAAAATCGGAGATCATTGTCATCGAGAAGGAGGATGGAAATTGAGGTCTCTGATGCATCTTGTTTGATGGAGGGGTCTGGGGAGCCTGCTCCTCAGAAATTTTTTGATTATTTCAAAATCAAGAGGTGTATTTTTTAGTGATGGGACGATACCAAAATTTTAAACGATTCCAATACGATTCCGATTCTACCCAATTATCCCGATTCCCGATACGATTCCCGATACGATTCCGATTCCTGGCCATTATTACATACATGTATTACTGTGCCCAGGTATTAACATATTTAATTAATATAAAAGTTGAGAATTGATTAGAAGAGTTTATTAACTTGCTATTGAAGCTTTACAATATGCTAGATAACAATGTATTGGAAAGGTTTTATATAAACACATCTATCAATAATTCCATTTTAATAATACAAAGATGCAGTATTGAGTTCAAAATAATATAAATAATTCCATTTTAATGAGAAAAACTTCATTCAGTTAAGAATTGTTTTGGTATCGGAATCGGGTCTGAATTATTCAGCTCCGATACCGATTCCCGATGCTTTGGAAAAATCCCGATATTTTGATTATTCCGATACGATTCTGATTAATCGTCCCATCACTAGTATTTTTAGCATACTTGAATTCAATGTTTCTATTATACTTTTTCAACAGGTAAGGACGTTTTAAGGTTTTCTGGGAAGCATTATGGCATCTAAAGTCATACATAAACTGAATTAACTCCGTTTGGGGCGTGCCCCAGAGTAATCATTTGGCACAAGCTTATAATCAACCCCATACAGTATCATTGATCAGCGTGAGTGAAGGGTGCAGAAATCTAGGGTGCTAAAGACAGTTGGGGAAATTCAAAATGCAGGGGTACATTTTGGCGCATACTTTAATTTGTTGTTTCTTTCAGACAATTTTGAGGTTGCATTTCAAACTTTGGGTTAGGGAGTGCCAAAATTAGTCACAATAATGATTAAAGACATCTTAAATTCAGTACCAGTGTGATGTAAACTATATTCATTCTAGTTTTGTCACCCTTGAGGGTAAGCTTTTGCCCTAGCTTAATATCGCCTATTACAGTGGTTGGAAAACTCATTAGTCAAAAGAGCCAAAAATCATCAGCAGGACGATTAAAAAAATTTTGAGAGCCATATTTCTTTTCAAGAACTTGTCAAGAACCATGTTTTTCAGAGTCAAAATCCATTTGTGTCTGACTGGCCGAGCTGCACTCGTTTTGCCCACCACTGTCCTATTAAATCTTTATAGTCAACAGAAAATTTTTGATAAATTAAAATTACAAGAATGCATTTTATAACATATCTGAATTTAGTTTTGTAACATTCTACACCTCATTGGAGAGCAACTGAAGAGATCCTAGTTTAAAAATTCAGGTGTCACTTAACCTTAGAACCCTCGTGTGCACCCAGCAAACCTCACGATGCTGGGTGCCTCGGATATTTTAGGAGTTTAAAGATGTGATGAGGTTATTTTATTAATTATCATCTTTCAATGCAGGGTGCAAAAGGAGGGGGTGGGTAAAACGGAAAAGTGCTTGACCTGCTTGTGTTATGCAAAAAATAATAAATGTATTTTACTAAAATAGTAATGTTGCTTTTTATTTTATATTTACATTATTTCTAGCTACTTAATTAATAAATGAATTTTCCAAAACAAAAAAATAAAAAAGGGTTCCATCACTAAAAAGCACCGCAAACATGATTTTATATGCTGAACGCAAATTGAAGAAAAAAAAACAACTTACTTATATTACTTATTATAATTAGACTACCTTTTCTAAATATTTCTAAATTTTACAATAAATTACGAGTCAAAACGAAAAAACTGTTAATTATAAAGGTCTATACGTTTTTATGGGTTTAGAAAACTGGTCTTTTTCATAAATCTTACATGAACGGCATAACTATTTTAAGAAGATGGGTTGTTTACAAAAGACAATATATTTATTAATTATTTTTTATCTAGAGAAATCGTATGCAAATAAAGTATATATTTCCCAATATTCAGTTGATTGAAATGTTTATTTGTAATTTCAAAAATCTAAATCCACAGAATTTACTTTAAATTAAACAAATTAGAAATAACAATTTTTTCTAAAACTAGTACCAACAATTTTTTTTATAGGAATGACAATCGAAATGATAGTTCACGAAAACTTTTTTTTTTCCTTGCTTTCTGGTAGATTCCCATTATAAAAAAAATAATTTTAAAAAAATTTGTGCAAATATGTGGGGAGTAATAAATATAGGCTGTTTTTTTAACCTCTGTTATGCAGGAAACATTGTTACAAAAGTGTCACTTTAAAATAAAACACAAACGCTTTTGATATAATAATTGATAAAATTAGCACTTTTTGTATGCGCCCGTTAAATTCTTAATTCTGTGACCCAATTCCGCTGTTCGCGTCACAAGCTATATAACTTTCGTTTTAATGATAATTTTATATGACTTTTATTTTCAGAACTAATGCTGTATTAAAAAATAATTTTAATAATGATATACAATTAATAGTTTATAAATTATAGTTTATCTAGCTATGCACTATGAATATGTATTTCAGTAAATTTAATATAATGTATTAAATTAATATATGGATTTTCTGCTTACCAAATCGGAATGTCATTTGTGGTAGTTTATTTTAGTAAAACTGAAGAATTAACATTTCAAATGTATAGTACATTCAATTATCTTTCATTTGATACCTCATTTGGTCTTACAAACCCAACAATAATATTTTAAATCGTTTTTTAATCCCAACCTCTCAATTCTGGTACCTGGGTACCTATAGCCACTTTTTTAAAAGATAGTGTTAAAAAAAAAGTCTTGTGTTGCTTGTAACACAATCCGTAATGTATGAATGTTTTTATATAAATTAATCCTTGTGACAATTGAGAGAGATTTATTATATATCTTGAGTGAGATTATGTCATTGTGTGAGAACCAAACTATACTGATGCCAACACGCACACACACAAAAAAGAAATAAAGTGTTCAATTATTTCCCACTCTATTAGAAACAGAAAATTTAATTTTACATTTATTTTAAGAAATATAAAAATTTTATTCAATATTCATTTTTAAAAATATTATCTAAGACCAACATTCAGAAGCTACAAACCAGAGAGTCAATCTTTAAAGGAACAAACGAAAGAGGCTGTGAAACCTGCAGATGGTAAGAATGAATGTCAACAATAATTTTTAAAATTAATGGCACCAGAACTAAAACGAAAACTTAATGTCAAGGATATGATAAAAGCATTTAATCTATTAAAAAATTGCATGTGGAAAGTGCAGGGAGTGTTTATTTAGAAAGATTTTTGTTGCTGAAATGTTTCAAGCACTACAAATACAAAAGGTGAAAAAGAATTAACCTGTCATGTCTAAAAAATATGTGCTGAAAAGAATATTGCTTGTGTTATGAACTGGTTTTGCGAGCGTGGTCAGGTTGTGGATTGAATGTGATGAGTTGGCGGTGAATTGTGTACTTAGACCTAATTAAGTGATTGATCGAGGTGTAAATGGCAATAAACAAGGGAGGCGATTTGCTGTGTGAACACAGGTTGCAAGTATTGCAAGTGCTGTTAGAGTGTTAAGCTATGTTGGCAGTGAGTTCTAGCCGGAGGGTTTAGAGTCGTGCAATGTTAAGATATTGATAAAATCGATAAGAGCTTATCAAACAGTCTGTGTAGTAAACGCACCTACTGCAGGAGTTTTTTAAATTGTGAACTAGTCCTAAGAAGGAAATTTGCAACATTTGGGGGCCTGTTCATAACAATAACATCTTGCTTTAGTTATATTTTGACTATTTATTTGTTTCTGAACATAGTGAAAGAATCTATAAAAGATCAGTTGGAAGCTGGAAAAACAGATCATGTTGTTACAGAAGTGGTAAGTTTTTACGTGTTGTTACAGAAGTGGTAAGTTTTTACATGTTTGTTGTTACAGAAGTTTTACAGTTTAGAATTTCTATTGCATTTCCTTTTTTTAGTGTCAGTGTTTTAAGTATATAAGCTATAGATATATGAAAATATAATTCAACTTAAATGCTCCATGATTAAATGAATTGTCAAAAATGTTTATAGAACTGCAGCTGCTCATTGGTGATATATGTAGATTTTTTAGTCTAATTGATAAATAATGGATGATTAGATTTTTTCATAAATGTTTTCAAAAATGGAAAATATCAAATACAATTTCTTCTTATCTCCATAAAAAATTGAAATTGAATTATTACAATGACTTTTTAAAAATTGTTATTAGATAGAATATGATTCTTCTAAAGATGTCTCTAAAACTTCTATTTATATTTTCTTTACAAGGATTTGAGCAACTTAGCCCCACGTAAACCTGATTGGGACTTAAAACGAGATGTCAGTAAGAAAATTGAGAAGTTGGAAAAAAGAACACAAAGAGCGATCGCTGAATTGATCCGTAAGAATTTGCTCGGCTACAAAACTATTTAGTCACTTATTTCATTAAGAAGCTATCAATTAAATACGGAAGAAAAGTTAAGTTCTATATTTTGTGGATGATTCCTAAATATCTTAAACACTTTCTCCAGACTTCTTTTGTTGTCAAATTTTGTAGGAGAAAGACAGTATTTTACAGTTGCTTTTGTGTCTTGGGAAAATATGAAATTTGATCAATATTAAATTGATATTATAATTACAAATATGACATAAAATCAACTGTGATCAAAAAATTTGGCATGACTTTTCAAGACACAGTAATTTGGGGTAGGATGTTAGGCATGATCACACAATTGTAAAAATATCTTGAAATATTAAGTTTACAACACGGGATGGTGCACTGAACAACTAAGTCAATTTAAATTGTATGTAAATAAATGAGGCCCTATATTTTAATTCATGGCTTTATTGTACTACATGATACGAAAGCAGGGACCTGGGTAAAAATAATTTCAGAATTTGTATTTATTTATTTTTGACCAGTTTGCAATCTTTTTCTGAGAATTTCTTTTCTCATTATTTAATTCTGTGAGGTTTTTAAAAAAATTATTTTACAGCAGCTTAAAAAATGCTTTTTATAAATACAACTTTATTTTACCTTAAATCTTTTAGCTATTTTTATTATCCAGTATGAGGTATTTGTCAAGAATTTGTTGTATTCTTTCTGCAGGTGAAAGATTGAAAGCAAGTCAAGAAGATTTAGCATCAGTTGTCATGGGAGAAGTAATGACAAGGGTTAGAGTTGATGAAAATTAATTTCCTCTGCATGAATATGTAATTTTGTTAATGGAGGAACTGAGATGATAGAAATGATAAATTGTAACATTGACTCGAGTGAGAAAAGTACAAAAATGAAACTGTGAATGAATGACTGCTGTTAGCCAAGTAGTAAAAATGAGTTCGTGAATGTGAGAGAGAGAGAGAGATAGAAATCTGATAAAACGTCTTTTGTAAATATTTTTGAATTACTTCATGACTTGTTATATACAATATTGAAATAAAAAGATACTTATCAATTATGTTTACCTATGTTTTTTTTTTAAATATTCAGTTTACAAAATAGCAATATACTCTTCTATAACGACAGGAAATTAGTAAAACAAAGTAAAGTTAAACCTGAAAAATGGAACGCAACAAAACAACTATTGTGCTAACCTGATTGCAGTCTCTCCCCTTATTACCCTTCTATAACGACAACATCAACTAAAGATATACAAATGTATACAATATATTTTATTTTATCTCAAAGTCTTTACATTTATAAATATTAGTAAATAAAATAACTATAATATCACATGATGTAATGTAAATAGCCTTCAAAATACTCAGTTTCCTCAATTATTCACTAATGTAAATTTATACAAGCAAAAAAAATTGTGAATAATCTAAAAAAGGAAATTTACAAAACCCAACTTGAGACCAAGTTCATTTTCAAATGCTATGTTAATGACACTCTTATAAATCAATAATTACTAACACTTTTAAACACAATACTACGGTAGTAGCAATTAAATTCTAAAATTTCAATTTCTTTTTTTTTTTCACTTTTTCTTTTGCTGCCTCTTGCTCCAGTTTTCTTTCCAAAGCCTGGCGACGGAGAAACTCTGAATCCTGCATGCAAATAAATATTGAGTAATTCAGTGACTTAAATACCACAACTCCTTTATGGTTTGTTTCAATTACTATCAATATTCTAAATATTAATGATTTCTTAAATTAAGCCATGTTAAAAGTTTTCAGATTTTAAAAAATCCTTTATATTAACATGGCTTTTGTTTGTGTATCTGTATTTCTTTATTTCTGTGATAGTGGCAAAATCCTTGAAGACTAATTTACCCACTTCCTGTCAACCTATCGAGCTGAAACTTGGCTCTTAGACTAATTTCCAATGACAACACATTCTATCAAATTTTCAGCCTTAACCCCCCCCCCCCCCCCCCCCCACCCCCCAACAATCAGTTTTAACGCTACCAGATAACTACTGATTTCATGAAATAAAATTCCTGTTAACTGCGCAAAATGAGATTCTTAAAAATATAATAATAATAATAAAGTGCATTTGAAAAATCCCGTTTCATCCCCAAAGGCTCGAAGTGCGGTACAAAAACAAAGCTGGGAGATAATAAGTAGCTGGAAAAGATGGTAGACAACTTCACCCCAGAAGGTGTTTGCCAAATAAATGAGTTTTTAAATTTGCTTTGAAGGACTCCAGCGTCTGGCTGTTTCTGAGAGCGTCAGGAAAGGTGTTCCAAATGCGTAATGTTTTCTTTTGTTTTACGGAGATAGTTGGTGTAATAAATCTGCGGTCTTAAAACGGTTTGGACATGAGAATATTAATATATTTCAGGGGCATGAAAAAAATATGCGGTTGCGAGCCTTGGTGGTGGAGCATTAAATGGTATACTTTTTAAGTGCGTTACTTGAATGCATGTTTTGTCAAATTTTCAGCACCTCCGCCATTGCTCAATATTACATTTTATGAAGGATTTATACAAAAAACTTTCCTTAATTGTTTAATTACATACTTAACACTATGAATCTTTTTTTAAAAGGAAAAACAACCAGTGTTATGATCATTCCAATTTAAATATCGGTATGTAATTTAAAAAAGAAAAAAGTCAACAAAAAAAACAAGCAAAACATATATTTACTTTAACAGGTGTCTCAGTATTAGATTCTTGAACAGATACTGAACAATTGGATGATTTTTCAGGAGAAATGCTGCTAGATGCAAATTTAGGGGGTGAAATATTTTTCTCAACTATTGATGCTGGAACACGGTTAGACCAAGATTCTACACTGGGGGCCTCTGGTAGTTCATTTAAGCTCTCAGAGGGATCACTTTCAGCATCTACATAAATCAAAGAATGAAATAGTTTAAACTTTAAAAATTTAAGCTGAAAAATTCACTGCTATAGTATAAACAAAGTTAAGTTGCATTATTCACTGCTGTAGTATAAACAGTATTAAGTTGAATTATTCACTGCTATAGTAGAAACAAAGTTAAGTTGAATTATTCACTGCTGTACTATAAACAGTGTTAAGTTGAATTATTCACTGCTGTAGTTTTAACAGTGTTAATGAAGCTTTTTTATTTCAGCTTGTGGTATTATGAAAATACTTTGTTCAGATTTCAAATTAAATGTCTTTAATTACTAACTTTCACCTTTAATAGGAGAGCTGAGCAGCCATGCACGTTTGGTATTAATTTCTCTGTATAAATCTTGTGCAGTTGATGTAAATGCTTTCTCCCCATATGTTTTGATTTGTTCCTCAAAGCCCTGAAATTTTTTTTACTTAGTTGAAAAGAATTTCAAAGCTAATTATTTCAATTAAGAAAATAGTAGAACAAGGTAGGTGAAAGCTTGAATTGAAAGACAGGACAATATGAGAACGTTTCGGCTAAGAGCCATCTTCTGCAAATGAAAATATGATAAGAAATAGAAACTAGCTAAAAACTTAAATATTCACCATTGTTATTGCTGGAAGTTGCATTGTCCAAAATCAGGATTACAGGAGGTAATTTATTATCTTTTATTTTAATTACCATTTTTCATGTTTATAAAGCTTCTCCATTTTTAAACTGTCTGACATCAAGGTGTTTTTTTAAAGTTAACATAAAGCTCTTGAATGTCCATAGTGTTATATCTTACTTATAGGTTAAGAAAATTTTAAGACACTAGACCCGCCCATTTGTTTTGCTAAATGTTGCTTCCTGCTCTGAATTTCTCAGTCTTTCTCCACTGCCTGCAACAATGTATCACTTAATCCAAATAAAGAAAGTTAAACAATAATCATGTTTTTGTATATGAAACCAATTGAGAATGCATTGGAAAAAAAACAACAACTGGTTTCCACATTTTAATTTCTCTAGCCTAATCCTAATACCAGTACGTAACAATGAGCAGACCACACCAATGTATGTTAATATGTAATGAGTCATAAAAAAGCCCCTCTAATTCAAAAAGCAATGCTCTTAAATGCAGGTTTAACAATATCTTTGATTCTCTAGTTTTGATGATTTATTTTATGAGTACCGGGTATATTAGCAATTGATTTTTCTTTTTAAAGAGATAGACTTTTGAACAATAGAGTGAGATCTCGTTCGAAATTCTCAGTTATTAAGAATTTTCATAAGGACTATGTATAAGCTTAGTAATTCTTTCTTACTTTCTGATACCCGGTAGTCAAATCATTGTAATTCTAATATACTAATTTTATCCGTCTAAAAACAGATGGTCTCTTTCACAATCCAGAGAAACTGCTCAGAGGTTGTCCATTAATGTTGTCCTCATAAAATATGCAACTATTCCACCCCCTCCTGCATGTGCGCCCCCCCCCCCCCCCAACAACCCAGGTTGCTGATGTCTGCAGGAGCATGCAGCAATTCACAGTGCCAAATGCCAGGAAGTATAATAACAATTATGAAGTGCAAAGAGTTACTAGATTAAAAGCTCTAAATTAGTATGATATGGGTCTATTCATATATTATGTAAGGACTGCGGGGGAACTAGGTTGTTGATTTTGGAGTTTGCATGATATTTAATTATTTTTAAAATCACAGCAATATTTCATATTTATGATCAAACTGTTGCTTTCTGTTTACATGCGCTAGATTTGTAGAGATCACAACAGTAATAGTTAGCATATTTCAACAGGCCTATGCAGTACTCCACAAGCTTTTTTTATCCCACACTCCATCTGATCACATACAATGTTTTAATTTAAAAAATAAGTGGGGAAAAAAAAAAAAGAGCTTCATTTTTTTAATGTTCAAATTTTCATATTACTGCCAATTTAGGTCATAAGATTCACAATTGTGGGATAAAACTTACATTTAGTGAAATATATCAACTTACTGCCAATTTAGGTCATAATTAATAGGAGCCATAATGATCAATAAATTGATCGTGGGCCCTTAATATATAGAAGAAGAAGATTCACAATTGTAGGACAAGATTTACATTAAGTGAAATATATCCCTAACTGCCAATTTAGGACATAAGATTCACAATGGTAGGATAAGACTTACATTAAGTGAAATATATCCGCCCACTATTAAGGAAACCTCTTTCACCAGCAGTTTATCTCAAACATCTACCTGTGTTTATGTTCTTCATTTACTCTCATGATACATTTTCTCAAGATTAAAATTCCAAATTTTGATTTTTAATTTAAAAATCACTTATTTTTTTAATTTACTTATGGCAATGTAACAAAAACTATTTCATGATTAAGATAGAAAACAATGCTGCAGAATTTTAATGGTAGTATCCACATTTTAGTAGGTGGTTTTCGGGACAAACATATAAATGTCCCTAAGACATCATTCAAACACAGTAATTTGCTTTTGAAATGAGTAAAAAAAGAAGCATTCCGTTCTTGACATACCTTGGAAGTTACCATACTGTTGCGGAATGCGACATCATCAAAAGGAGCGGTCTCTAACCATTCTGTTAATAGAAGTAGAAAAATGTGTTTTGACAATTAAAGCAATGAAAATTTGTTATAAATTCTTCATTGAACTGCCATTTAAAGATGAGAAATGTACTTATTCTTTTGATTATTACAGAAAGATTTCTTTGAATACTTGTTCTTTCTATCTGAACGCCAGCCTCTTTTTTAAATAGTTAAAGTGAACAACTGACTGGCAAAGCCAGCCCATGACATGTATTCTGATTGAGATTGTCAATGGTTAAGATTTTGACCCAATCATTTCACAATAAAAGTCCACTTGCCTTTTAAGTCATAAACCATAACTGGACCGATAAAACCTAGTATATACTGTAACTAAAGCTTTAGTTGCATATTCAAGTTTTATGCTAGGCCAATACAAATGGATTAAATGTAGTTTAATTTTATCAGAAAATGTTAAAACTAATTTAAGCTAGAGAAAGACACAGAATAATGAAGATAAAGTTCAGTTATCAATTTAACTTTATAATACCGGTAATCCCTTATTCCAGACTGGAGGTTAACTATATACTTTGGGATGTCTAGAACATTATTTTGGACAGGTTTAAGATTTTGTTTAATGACAATTCTTTCCCTATGCCAATGCCAGTACCTACTTCTCGAGACTTTAGCACCTTGAGACTTATAATCATCAATCTGTTTGTCCTTGGCGACCAATATTTTAAATAGCTCTTGCTGTTGTCTATACAGTTCTCCAACCATTGCCATGAGAGGAATGGTTAAGTGGTCACGTCCCTTTAAAATAAGTTTTTAAAAAAAATAATTCAAAAGTCATAAAAGTACACATTTATTTCTATTTTCTAGTCTGGAAGGGTGTTATTTTAAAATTAGAGTTTAGAATTTATTTGTACATTAAATAAAGTATAATTAAATAAGTAAAAATTTACAAACCACTTCATTGTTTGCCAACTCTGCTTCACAGGTATAACTGAAAGGCATGCCCTCCAATTGGGAGTTAATATTTAAAATAAATGTGTCATCTCTACTAAGTGAAGTAAGCTTGGTTTCTTTGCCTGGATTTGAAATGTTGTCATGGATCTGGTCCAAAATGGTACGAAGTGACGCTTCAACACATGGATTCAGTTTCTATAAGAAACATGTGAAAAATCTTTAAAAATAAATTGAATCAATATAATATAATAATAAAATAATTTTTCTTTTTAATTTAGGAAGGTTAATTAAAGAAAAAGATATAAGTGACAGTGTTTAAAAAATTTCAAGATGACTGGGTTTAGACCAGCCTACAACTACAATTAATTGTACTAAAAGTTGTTAAAAGATTGTTCACAAGTTCTTCCTTTGCTACATATGTTATAAAGCTTATCAATAATGTGAATTTATCACACATTGGTAAATGGAAGGTAATTGGTGCAAAAATAATGTATTGGTAAATTCTTATGATACCATGTTACATACTACTTTTATTTACATCTGGTCTTCTTGTTGCCTAAACATGATATGACAAGGCAAACGAAGCAACTTTATTGTATCTTGCAGCTATGCGTCAATAATTGTGCATGAGTTACAGTTGACATATTCAGCGTATAATTTGTAGAGGTAAACCTTTGTACACCAAAAAGTTGACTAAAACACAGACAAGTACTCTATATCATTCATAACCAATAGATTAAATTATTTTTAAAATTAATTTTCTTTAAAAATCATGCTCAGAAAAAATAAACCTGACATCAGCAGAGGTTTAACCTCTAAAAGATGATTTAACATTTAAATTATATTGTACTCAAAGCAAAAATACTCTGATTAGATCTTAGCATCAAAAGATTACAAAAAGCTACTTAGTAATAAGTTATTCGAAAGCAAAAATTATTTAATCTTTTTTAATTATTGTAATATTCACCCATTAGTCTATCATATTATTAATTTACATCAAATATTTTAATTTATCACTATAAGGATGCTAAAATATGATTTTACCCAAATATTTTCAACAACACTAGAGGTTTAAAATTCATAATGAGAAATTATTTTTATTATAATGCATAGTATTTTAATAAAATAGGTTACAAGTAAGTTTAGTAATATTGATATTGGAGTTAATTTTGCCTTTGGTCACTTTATCTATAGGTAAAATCATATCAAAAGAAAAAAGCCAAATTTATTTATTTAAAAAGAGCCAAAGTTTTCTGACAATTAGGCTAGTACATATGCATTTAAAATTGATGTATTATGTATTAACAAAAGTTTTGCATCAGTACAGATGCCATGCCGCCATGCCATGGTTGGGCCTGCTCAGACTCAGTGCTATGGATATGAACATGTATTCACCACCGAGACTGAGATGTCTGAGATTTGTGGCAGGAAGCCTTCATCAATTGTTTGTTCGCTGACGAAGGCTTCCAGCTGACACATTCGTTATTTTGTTGCATTTCTTTTTCAGGTTTTCACATACTTTTTTTCTACTCATTTCCTTTCTTAGACTTAAGTAAGTTGAAACTCAGTTGCAAGTTGGAATCTCTGCACTAGAAGTAGTCTGTTTACACAACATAAATAGATTAGACAGATCACTGTCAAACTCGTGACTATTTCATAGACTACAGAGTGGGCCAATAAAAGTGAGAATATCTCGTAAAATGTGATTTAATCACATAAAAGTAGTTTAACTATACCCATACTAGATTAAATAGTTTACTGATTTACTTACTTACATATTGAACATGATTTCTAATTAGCTAAATATTTCGCAAAAAAATGTATGAAGAATTATAATTAATTAAATTATATTTTGAAATAACTCATTTTCATATTAATATTATATGCTACGACTACGAGATGTTCTCACTTTTATTGACCCACCCTGTAGAACTAGAATATTAAATCACATATTCATATCATATAGTATAGTCATAATACTTGTGTCATGATATGATTTCATTTTACTACTATTACTATGATTTTACTTACATTAAATCGTTTTTTCAAGCCTTCGCCACCTATGCTTTCATACCAAAACATCGTCATATCTGTAATTAGGAATTCATACGAATTGTCATCAGATTTAATCTTGAATAAATACTTGTTACAATTATCAATCTTTAACTGTTGCCATGGAGATGAATGCAAATTTGGTTTCCATCGCCTTCTCCACTGCAATTCTGTTGACATTTTACTTGGGATTTGAGAAGACCGGCTCAAAATGTACTTCGATTTGGACTCATAGTTTACCACCTTATTAATTGATAGCCTTGCCGTATGGATAGAACCCAAACCGGAAATTGTCGTCGCCACAATTATTAGAAGAGCCATAACAAAATAAAGGGGACGTAACAATTATAAAACGAAACGAAATTAATGATGAGTTATAGTACCTAAAAAATCTCCCAGTTCAAGCACAGTTGCGCTTCTTACTTCGACACTACCAAACGGTTTGTCATCTATCTATATTTAATGATTGTATTTGTTTAAAACCGATGTTGAATTCAAATTGAAATTTGAATCTTTATGACGCCACTGCTAACCTATTACACTTTTCCAAAACAGACAACTCATTTATTTAAGTTTAAATTTTGCCTGTCTTTGTCAAGTTACATGTTATTCCTCTTCCAAATTAAATCCATAAATAAAAAAATTATGCTGGGTATATAAACTCCAACCCTCCCTGGCCAAGCCATGCACTAAATACCATATCATCCACTACCTCATATCTCAAATATTCCATGTTATGCATGCCAGTTCTTCAGATATCCCTAGCCCCTGATCCAATAACGCTCACTATATTTATCATACCCCTCAACTCTCATCCCCTAACTTTTACTCCTTCCCAATCCTCACACTATTCCTACATTTACATCTCCAGCCCTCAACCCTACACTGCCTAACCCATGCCCTTATCCTACCATCTCACCCTAACACCCACCCTTTCCTCGACTTAACCCCCTCTTTAAAAATTATGATTTAATAAAAAATAATATTTCTGGGACAGGGAGAAAGAAAGAGAGCTGGACCAATAGAGAGAAAAGAGAGAGGGACAGAAAGAAGGAAAGATAGAGCAGTGGCATTACAAGGGGGTGTGCACCACACAAGAGTGCTTTCAAAATTATGTTTCTTATTAAATGTCTGTAACTTCTACTGACACTATCGAAATACTGATTCTTGGGTCTTCTTAACAGACCCCTAGAACTGCTACTAGCACCATCATCTAGGTTCAACTCTAACACAGCAGCTCTCTGCACTAAGAGTCACACACACCAAATGCTAGAGGCAGAAACACTTCATAAATAAAATAATGCTGTTCACCTTTATTCTTGTTACTGGCAAGACATCAATATTATTTAGTACACAACACTGGTCTCTGGGGACTATCATCATCTTAGACAAAGAAAACTCAATGTGAAATAACTTCCACTAGCCATACACTTCTGGCTACTGTACTTTAACTACTGGGCTACTCCAAGCACTAAACGTGACTACATGAGAACCCTTGTGTACTAACTCTCAGCTCCTGGGAACCAAATCTCAACTCCTAATCAACTAACTCTTCTCTTGTTCTCACACACCTTAACCTTACATTATACACACTTGTTTATTATACTTTTATTTTCATCCAGTCAGTTAGCCGCAGTAATACCCCTAACACTCACAGCTCACTGTAACAACAGTGATTCTCATACCCTTGTCAGGTGTTAACTCCTTTAATCAACCATTACATTCAAAACATACCTTATTGATAATTCTATTTTTTTAAACAGCAAAGAATCCCTAGAATCGTGATTGCAATAGTAAAAACAAATAAAAGATAGTTTTTTTTCTGACATTAAGGAGTGGCAAGTTGGGACTCTGAAATTAATTTTAAGTTGTAATAAAATCAATGACACATTTCTATATTTTCTTTTTTGAGAGGAGCGCCCAATCAAAATCCACCCAAAATCACCAATCAGACTTAGGCAGGTACTGCCAAGGGCTAATAATCAATCTGTAGGTGTCTGAATAGTTGTTTTTTGGCAGTAGCAAAATATTGGAGTAAATAAGTGTTGCTTTAACTTTGCCTGCATAGCTTTATAAATAGCCAAGAATTGACTACATAATTTGCATGACTTTGAAGATAGCCAAATATTGGACTGCCGTACATAATTGTTTTAACTTTGCCTGCATGACTTTATAGTATAGACAGGAAATGCTCTCACTCGCAGCCTCTAATGTTTTCTTCAAACTAACCATTTAATTAATGTGAGATAATTTTTTCTAACATAAAAATATTTTAAAAATTATTTACTTTTTGCAAAGTGACAATCTAGACTCTAGACTAAACTTTTAGATTTTTCCATAACATCAATATAATCTGTCCAACATATCATGCATATCATGTGCTCAGAATGTTGATATGTCCATTCAAGTTGAAAAGGATATGCAACTAGTAATATTAATAGGCCTAAATTGAAATTTTGTCTTCAAGTTTTTAAGCTTTTAACATTTTGGATTTTTAAATAACAATTATTTAGGTCATAATGAATAGTCACACCAGGTGAAAACCATTCTTAGTAATACATCTGAGAAATTTAATTTTTGTTTAAGATGGCTCCTGACAGTTATAAACTATTCAAATATTGGATAAACATATACCTTATAACAAAAGTAACAAACTATTGAGTAATCTTAAATATTACTTTATTCAATTTCAAGCGATTATATATCTTTAAAAACTAAAATTGAAATATGATAAACTAAGTTGCTTTTGGTTGTTGTTTTATTTATTTTAATTTTTTTTGGGTATGGGGTATTTTGGCAACATTTTTAGAGCTTAAGTAAACAAGTGATGATATATAAATATATAATCATATTTTGTATACATTATACAGTCATATTATTATTCAATGTAAATGTTTATTTATAAAATAAATGTCAATTAATATTGCAGTGAAAAAACATATGAACAAAATTTAAAAAATAAACGATTTTTTGCAAGGTTAATGCTCTGGGGGGAGGGGTGGGAAGTATAATATTTCACTGTAGGACTTTATTACATCTTTACTTTAAAATGTTAATGATGTAAAATTTTTTATCTCAGCTCTTCATAAATTCCTTGGAAAAAAGTTTACATCAATTTAAGTGTATACAATATGACTTAGAGATAAAAAAAAATGTAATCAGTTGTGCAATGAATTTAAAAAAAATACTTAAAACTAAAGCATCATGATTGTGCTTTTGTTGGCAATATAGAAATTTGTTAATCATCAATGAATTTAAGAAACTATAACCCTTTACTACAATTTAATAATATTCTTTATAAATGCTTAAAGTATTGGTAACAAGACCACTTTAGTACTATATGATAATTATGTTTATAAATGCATAATGTTGTAAGAACAAATACTTTTTGTTACAATATGAATATACTTAATAGTCCTTAAAAGTACTGAAATCACAAAAACTTTCCCAAGAAGGTTGCATGTATTTTTAGATAAAAGAAGTCAATAGAGGCCATGTATCACAAAATAAAGTATGAAAGAAACATTAATTGATTAAAACAAGAAAATTGAACAAAAAATGTTTTAAAAAAACACACTTAATAAACAAATTCAGTTGTCAAATTTATGATATAGGCAGTGTGTGTGATTCTACAGACATTTTATAAAACAATGATTTAGCATTGCTCATTAAAACAGAAGGAGCATCAAATTCAACAATCATTCCATTGTCCAACACAAGAATTCTGAGGATAAAGAAAGATATTTATTAAATTCTAATTGACATATATTTAATTCTATGTTAAAAATTTTTTTTTAAAAAGTCTTAAAATATACAGATATTGGTAAATGTATTTTTAAAAATAAAATATATTATATTTCTATCATCTAGGATATCAATACACTGAGCTGTGCACATGCAAATTGATTTGATATTTATTTTCTATTCAATAATGCAAGATATACATTTAAGCAAAATTTAATATAGGTGAATGAAAAATTGTTTAAACATATGGCGATATTGCACCATACATTTACTATTGTATTATTTTATTTTTGCCTGTGATAAATAACTTAGCAAAATAGATATGGGATTGTTTGTGACATACCTGTCATAATCCATGATAGTGTTTAACCGATGAGCAATAGTCAGGACTGTGCATGCCTTAAACTCTGACCGTATAGTCCTTTGAATCAACTCATCAGTTTCAACATCAACAGCGGCTGTTGCCTCATCCAAGACCAAAATTTTGGTTTTTCTCAGTAAAGCTCTCCCTAGACACATTAGCTGTCGTTGGCCAATGCTAAACATAAAGCAAAGAAAAAATTTAATTCTGTTTCAATTTAAGTTTAAATCTTTTTCAAGATTAAACCCTATATTTTGGATCTTGGGGTGTCATTTGTTACACTCTAGCAGTGTTTCCACCTGGAATGACAGATAACAAATTAAGAAATCCATTGCAGACTTCGGTTAATAAATTAGGTACAGTTGCAGTTAAAATACTTCAAATTTCTTATGTCTTGAACAATTGCAATACTGCATACATTTTTAGTTCAGTGTCCTCTATGCATTTATGAAGGCGTATTTATGTAATTAAATTAAAACTATACCCATTTAATTTCATTAAAGAATCTAACCTTAAATTATTTCCACCCTCTCCAACTTGGAAGTCAAGGCCCTCTGTTAATGTTTCAACAAAATTTTTAAGGTGACAGTGATCCAGGGCTTTCCAGATATCTTTATCAGAGCTCTTCCCAAAAGGGTCAAGGTTTGTCCGAAGTGTGCCAGTAAATAGCACTGGGTCCTAAAGTAAACAATACAAAGCACACATGTTTCAAGGAGGGAAAAAATTGGGATCTAAGGAAGTAGAAAAAAACAAATATTTTCATATATGTAAAATGTTCAGCAGTTAAAAAGTGTGCCTTTTACATAAATAGTTTGAGATGCACTGTCTTTGATACTTGCAACTCATTTTGAGGATCACCAAAATACGTTTTTTTTTTACAAAAAGTATTTTAATTACCTGTGGTAAAATGGTAAGTTTCTGTCTTAAGTCATACAGTCCAAGTTTGGATACATCTATACCATCTATAATGATCTGTCCTTGATATGGCTCCACCAAGCGAAACAGGACTAGCATTAAAGATGACTTGCCTGCACCAGTTCTACCCACGACTCCAATCTGCCCAGTTAAGATGTGGGAAATTGAAAAAAAAATTATATATTGATTAGACAGTTAATATTGACTTATTAATATAAATGAATTTTTAAAATAGTTATCTCAAATATATATTTTGTAATCCCCTTCATAAATCGGATCTTTTATTTAAAAGTTTTGTCAATATTTTAAATCTTTGTTTAACCATATGAACCATGAATATTTCATTGTTTCTCCGTTAAAAGTTTATGAAAATTAATTTTAAATGCTTTGTGAATAAAATGTCTCAATTTCAAACTTCCCAAAGAGCTTGAGGATAATCGTTTGGTCCAAGGTCTGCAGCAGGTCATCATTAAGCTTTATCTGTGGGCTTTATGAGGGTAGCAAGCCATGAGTTCCATACCATGTTCTGGACTTTCTAAACTTATATATATTATATAGTTCATCCTTCGTGTTTGAAGATGACCAAGGCTTTGACTTGAGTAGTAGCCTTGACCTGAACTGTATTTTGTTTTAAGTCAGTGGTTCTCAACCTTCCTAATGCCGCGACCCTTTATTACAGTTTCTCGTATTGTGGCGACCGCCAGCCACAAAATTATTTTTGCTGCTACTTTATCTTTATAACTATAGAGTATTTATTATTATTATTATTATACGAAGTTTTATAAAGCGTAGTACCCCAACCTAGGGCTGGGCTCACCATGCTGTACATATAATTTAGTAAACATGATCATGATGACAAAGGCTAGATAACGGCACAAAGTGTCCTTGTAGATGACAGCAAGGCCACAACCACCAGATGGACGAGGAAATGACCTGGCAGAATAACCAGGTGGAGCGAGATCGGCGCACTTCCATTCATCACTTGTCTGTCGAAACCAGGTCTCCTGCATAAACATAATGTCAATCTGCTGGAAGGTGGAGAGATGTTAATGCAAATGAGGTTCCTTCAGCCAACATACGAGGTTAGCGGTCAATAGCGTATGCTGGGCATTCATTGACAATAGGCGATCATGTGTGTATATCATCGTACGGTCAACAAAGATGGTGGCAATTTTCACAGAGCTTCACCAATTAAAATTGCATGTGATCAAGAGCACGAGCCTATAAATGCCTGTAAGGTGTAGTCTCGTTCTCAAGACAGAACCTATTGTCCTGAATTGAATTTGTTATTATTAAAACAATAATGACCAAAACGCTTTCCTGTTTTTTGTTAACAAATTCAGTACACAAAAATTTCTAAGGCAGCCATCTTGACAAAGATGGTGGCAATATTCACAGAGCTGCACCAATTAAATTACATGTGATCAAGAGCACGGGCCTATACATGCCTGTAAGCTGTAGTCTCGTTCTCAAGACAGAACCTATTGTCCTGAATTGAATTTGTTATTATTAAAACAATAATGACCAAAACGCTTTCCTGTTTTTTGTCATCAAATTCAATACACAAAAATTTCTAAGGCAGCCATCTTCATATGTGTTTTCTGATGGCGACCCCTAGGAAAGGGTCATTTTACCCCTAAAGTTTAGGCAAAGGGGTCGTGACCCACAGGTTGAGAACCGCTGTTTTAAGTGATGGAGAGTTGCTCAATTCATCCACATCACTCTCTCTTCCTTGCCTATCTGTTCCAATGGCAAGACTTAGTCAAGATGACTTAAAATGGATCATGATGCAGTGGATAACCAGCAGTGTTTCTTGTGCTCTTATGTGTTCCATGTCGCAGGAGTTGTCTGAATTTTCATTGTGTCATTGTCATAGCACCTACTGAACTCCATCTCCAGGTTTAATTTCAGAGTTTGCCTTCTCTCAGATGCGTTGCCATTCAAATTTAACGAGTCTCATCTACTTTCTAAACTAACTTTTAAGTAATAGTTAAACTCAAATAAAAGACTGACCTTTTCTCCATCATGAATGTGGAAACTGATTCCCTTGAGGATCATTTCCAGGCCTGGCCTATATCTCGCACACACATTTCTAAAAGTGATTTCACCAACAGTTGGCCATTCTGGTGAGAAGCCAGGGCACGGTAAGTGACGTGGGGCCTAATGGGGAACATATGTATAGTTATAGTACTATTATAAACCACCAGAAGATATACATACTTTACGCTAAATGTCAATAAAACTACCAGACTTAGCAGATCCCATCGGTTTAAAACCATTAAGAAAAATCCTTGGAATAAAAAGTCCAATACCTCTGAAGGCAGATCTATGTACTGGAGAATTCTTTCAACTGAAACAATATCCATTTCTAGAAGGCTCGCAACCCTTACTTGTAGCTGCATGTTTGCAGTCACCTGGAATAAGTTCACACAAAATTTCAAACATAAGCAGAGACATTATGTTCTTGTTAGGTGCATTATGTTGAAATATTGAAGCAGTAGCCTAAATAAAAATTATGCAATATTCTAAGTAACGGATGAAAAGATCTAGAACTTTCACTAGAGCCATTTACTATTAACCCATATATTAAGATATAATTTTAAAAAAAAAATTACAGTTAGGGCCATGCTCAATGAGAGACCAATTAGTCCTGGAGAAAGTTCATCTTTGTAAGTAACAGCCAGCAGAGCAGCAAATAAAACCAAAAGGTCACTTAGGAGACCCAGGCGCATAGACAACCATCTGCAAGGGAAAAAAATTAAAAAGCTATCTTCAGTACATTTTCATTACAGAGTGGTCTTAACAAATTAAGGGAAATTAATTTTTTTTCATATGGCCCATTTCAGAAAAGATGTGTTTTAAAATATACACACAAATTGAGTAAAATTATCATTTAAATGTTTTTTTTACAAATCACCATCAAAATAGTAAGATTAGAATTTTACAAGATGTTAATTTATGTTAAAAAATGTCAATTATAAACTGAAATGTTTCAAAATCACTTATACCGGTATTTTAAATTTTACAATACAATAAATTGTCAAAATTAACTATTTATTGACCTTTCACATGCCAAACTGGCAAGAGTCATACTCTGGAAGACATCTATTCTTTCATCAGCGGTTTGAATAAATCTATCCTCTTGGCCTAATGCTCTTATTACACTCGCACCAGCATAAGACTCACTGGCATGACTAAAAACTGGAGATAAGCATTTTCTTTCCAATCTCCGAAGCTGGCAAGATGTCGGCAAATACAGTTTCTAGTAAGAAAATTTAATCATAACACTTAAAAAAATTATTTCTGCATTACAAATTTCTACATAATATTTGAATTACCTAAGAAATGTGACTCATTAGTGCATTTAATTTCATTTGAATAAATTAAGCAATCCGATTAAAGTGATATTAACAATCAAGGCAAAGTATTACAAATCCAATTAGGATATCAGGGATTTCAAGCCAAAAAGACAACTGTAAAAAAAAAAAAAGTAAACATACTTTATGAAAACTTAACCTACCTCAATAAAGTAGAAAAGTGCCATAGTGGGTATGGCCACAGCTAAAAACATGGGTATGTTGATAATGATGACTACAATCATGCATAACACAGCGAAAATAGAGTGCAGCCAGATCTCCATAAACAGCACCAAAGTCAAGTCAACCACATTGATGTCTTTGGAAACCCTTAAGAAAATGGAATAGTTCATTCATAAAATAAATTTATTTCAACAATCCAGGAGAAAGCCAGAAATCAAAATACATAATTGATTAAAGGAAACAAAAAGTTTAAGTCATTCAATTATGTCATCGTTATTCCTAATGGAAAATTATCTTAAAATAAACATTCATAGATTTACTTTACAATTTGATATTTTCTTTACAGCAAGAAATTAAGAGCATAAGAATGTAAAACTGGGAAGACTGAAAGTAAAGAGAAAGTTGAACGGGACAAAATTCTCTTAAACTACAAAGTTCATAAGAAAATGGTAAAACTTTGAGATTTTATTCACAAAAATGGTGGAAAAATTATAGGAAAAATGGCAAAACAAATGTGAAGATTAATTGAAAAGACATTTAAAATAACCTACAACCAAATAGAGATTATCTAGATGACCATTGGGAACACAAAATTTAAAATCGATGTTACAAATGGTAAAAGGCCAATTAACTTTTAAAGACAATATTATTACACATGAAAAGTATGATGACAAAAATTGTAATTTAATTTAAATTCATTTATGTTATCATTTTTTCCCCCAAATCTTCTATTGTGGCAATCCCGACTATTCACTATTGAGGACACATTAGTATTAGTGTAATAAAAATTTAGCATGAGCAAATATTCTTATGATTTGCAAGGGATCTTTCACATGACAATTTCAGATCTCCACATACCTGGACAGGACTCTTCCAACTGGTGTTGTATCAAAAAACTGAATAGGGCTGGCCAAAACACTTGTTATGAGTCGTTCATGTATGATATTTGCAACATGTTTGTGCCGATAGGCCTTGATGATGGTGAAAATAACCACAATCAATGCTGCAAAATGTATTGAATTAGAATTGAACTTTAAAGCATCGTAACCTTTAATTAAGTTTGAATACCATTTTAATGCTTTAGCACAAAAAATTATAGTTAAAATCACTTAAAACGGGAATGATAAGCTTACAAAGTTAAAATTGTTGCTAAAGATACAATTGTTAAATTTTCCCATCAATTAAAATTTTCCTATAATAAATACTCTTTGAAAATTAATATGTGGTAGGGTAGGCACCGTTTTTTTTAAATCGCGCCCAACACCAACGCTGTAGTGTAATTTGACCTCGCCCAACACAGGATCGGAATGTTGACCCGAGCTCTGGTCAAGTTCACCCCATTCAGACTGACCGACCGGCTCTCCCTCATGGCGTAGAATACTTAAGTGCTAAGTTAAATAATTTGTATCTCGGGAACCATAGTGAATTAAATTATAAATTATATCTAGATGGGAAGGGGAGTTTATTCGCTATACTTTAGTATATTTACAAGTCCCCAACGTCATAGGGTATTTTAATTGTTAGTAATTAAGAGAGTTTTCACATTCATTTATGGGGGGGTCCCAACCTGTTTTATTTAAAAATCTCAAAAAGTATATAACTCATAGAAATATAAAAATGTATCTTAGGTAGCGGGGACAAAACTAAGAAGGACACATTTAATTAATTAGGGATTGGATCCGTGATATCCACTTTAATTTGGGTTGTAGTCTCCAGGGTTTGTCAGTTTACCACAGAAAATCTGTCAGAAGACAAGTTTTGGACACTTGAAGTCAGGGCGTGATGTCAGGTTTTCGGGTACGTCCGCGCACGACTATTTAAGGCGGGCACATTTGAGAGATTTTTATTCGAGGTTGGAACCGCATCCCTGCCATGTGTCAGTGTTCATAGCGGCCCATTTGGACGCTCTGTAAGTAGAAGCAAATACGCCTTTTTTTATTTCTGTGCTTGTAGACTGCAGTACTTGGGGGCCATCCATAAATGACGTCACGCGTCTAGGGGGGGGGGGAAAGGTTCCGATTTTTGTGACGATGTGTGACGAGGGGGAGGGGGGACCCTCATGCAATGTGACGTCACATGAAAAGTAGAACATTGTAGTAAATAAATGCACTTAATAACGCTAAATTACAGACATTTTTAACATATTCATTTATACAACAACCATCATTTTATTTTTAAACTGCTATCACTGAGAGAATCAGTGCAGGTATGCGAGGTCCAAGCCGACTCAGATCATATTACAAGACGCCAAATAGGAGGAAACTGGGGGTGTAGTTGCAATGACATCTGTGAGAATTTATGTCTAAAGACGGACACTGGAGTCATAGAATTCGCATTCCACCGCAACCACAGGAAGTGGGGTGGAAGGATAACAAATGGTTGACCGTGACAGGGTGGGGGAGAGAGGTGGTGGTATCTTACTAAATGCTCTAGGGCAGGGATTCTTAACATTTTTTACAGGGCTACAGGCCCACTCCGTTTTAAACAAACACCCCAACGTATAAGTTATATTGTAATAAAATTAACAATAATTAAACAATTTAGTTATCTTAGTTTTATTTCTTTAATTAACTTTATAGACAATGGAAAAAATTACCATTAAAAGCAATGCGCCGACAAAATTCACAAGAAAAATATTTACTGCTGTAATCAAAATGCACACAAACTAATTCAAAAGAAAGCAGCAACAGTTAGCAATTGCAGCAATTACAATCAGTGGCGTAGCTAGGGTTGGTGTCACTCGGTCCGCTAAGCTCATAGTGTCACCCCCCCAGACACACACACCCTTTCCACGATGTAATTCTTCTTGTTAAACTTAGTCCACAGTATAACAAATGCAAGAACAAAAAAAATTAATTGAAGGCCATGAGGTAATTGTATTTAAGAACTGTGACATGTACTTAGAATCACTCATTGTTATCAAAGGATAGTTTTATTTCTCAGAATTTAGATGAATACCGGTATAGATTAATGTCACTTACAAAAGTTAACAAACACTCCATTCGGCGTTGAAACATGGTCAAAACGACGTGTTTCTGACTTAATAATAAGGTAACCTAATTGCTGACGCATCAACTTTGAACTTTTAATTAAAAACGCATTTTTATTGGTTACATGGGTGGAAAATGTACGCGTAATCCTTTTGTGGATTTCGGTTAGACCGAGCAGTGTGTACTCTGGAAATATGCATTTTTCATTTTGATGTCACCCCCTGAGATGGTTTCACCCCTGTGCGGTCTGCACCCCTCTAGCTACGCCACTGAATGCACTTTTCTGGTCTACCACACCTCAGGGCTGGGGAGGTACTTTTACCACTGGTTAAGAACCACTGTTCTAGTGAAGTGTTTTTTTACACAGGTGCTGTAATTTGATATCCACGGGAGGTGACTCTCTTAAGGGTTTTTAAAGGACAATAGTGGACACAGGGACTTTTTATAGAGGGGGGGGGTGTAGAGATTTGTGACATTATATTTTAGGGGGGGTCTAACTTTTTGTGACGATTTGTGACAATGGGGGGGGGGGTCAAAAGTCGGCAAAATTTGCGTGACGTCATTTATGGATGGCCCCTTGTTCGGTGTTAGTAATGGAATATTTCTGTTCATGACTTATTGTTGTTCGTCCGTCAAAACGACTAGGACCATCCAGTCATCCGGTTAGGGGGGTGGGTTACGGTGGGTTCGTAGGTGGCTTGCCAATCCTATACGTGCTCGGAATAGTCTGTGGCACCGCGGGCAGGGGATAGTTGGTGCAGTCGTGACTTTAATAATGTTCTTTCGGGCTTGCCTGTGTGTCTCAATGGTGGCCATCCTACTGGCTTCATAAGATTTAGCCCCTATCTTGACCACTGATCTCCACCTGACTCTGTCCTGGGCGGTCTGCTCCCATTTAGTAGTGTCGATGCTGAAGGCCTTTAGTGCCACTTTCAGTGAGTCTTTGTAACGTTTTTTTGGACCTCCTTGGGAGCGCTTGCCTGTCGTGAGCTCACCATAGAATATTTGTGTAGGGAGCCGGTGATCTTCCATACGGGCAACGTGTCCCATCCAACGGAGTTGATACTGCATCAGGGTGGTGAAGATACTAGGTACGTTCGCTCTAGCGAGAACCTCTGTGTCAGGAACTTTGTCTTGCCACCTCATGCCGAGGAGTTTCCTGAGGCTGGTTGTGTGAAAATGGTTCAGTTTTTTAGCGTGACGCTGGTAGACTGTCCACGTTTCACACCCGTAGAGCAATGTCGAGAGGACTGCTGCGCTGTAGACCTTGATCTTCGTTTCCCGTCTGATACATCTCCTGTCCCAAACAGTGCTGCGGAGCCTGCCAAATAAGGCACTAGCTTTTGCAAGTCTGGCATTCATTTCATCATCAATGATGACAGATCTGAAGAGGGTGCTGCCCAAGTAAGTAAATTTATCTACCGCGTTAAGACGCTGTCCGCTGATGATGATGTTGGGTTCAGCGTAGGGCCTACTGGGAGCTGGCTGATAGAATACCTCAGTCTTCTTCGCGTTGATTGTTAGTCCAAAGTTGTTGCAGGCCTCAGAAAAGATATCAACGCTTTGCTGCATGGCAGCCTCAGAGTCAGCATTGAGGGCACAATCATCCGCAAACAGAAGCTCGTTGATGGTGGTATGTTTGACCTTTGTTTTAGCTTGAAGCCTCTTTAGGTTGAAGACCGATCCATCGGTGCGGAAACGGATTGGCAAGCCCGTGGTGGAGTCCCTGAACGCATCAGACAGCATTGCAGAATACATAATACTGAAGAGCGTGGGAGCCAGGACACAGCCCTGCTTCACACCATTTGTGACAGGGAATGCTTGAGATGACTGACCGTTGTCCTGCACTCTGGCCATCATGCCATCATGCAGCTGACGGATGATGGTGGTGAATTTTTCTGGGCAATTGACTTATATTAGGCAGTGTTTTAATCACTTGTTAGCTCCGTCAATTTGACGTGCAACCAAAATCCATGAATTATGAAATGGAATTAGAAACCAGTGCCTGTGAGCATAACACGCAACCGTTATATCGCTCTGGTCACACATACTGCAATGTGCTTTAAAGCTATTGATACAACAGTATACGACCATCGAATATACGTACAACAGGTGAAGTAGACTACCTCCCCTGCCCTGTGCTATATTCTCAAATAGAAATAGTGCATGTGTTAGGAGACTATTATTACCAGCTGTATTAATATGCTGAGACATTTCGCAATTTGCTTTTGTCTTAAAAAGACACAGCAATTGAGTGCATGTATCTAACCCATGGTGGTTATACCTTACACCATTAAAGTACCTGTCCTGCTATGGGTGCATGTTACATAGACCCCTTACATGGATGACAGTACCACAGTTAGACCTTTATGCTAGCCCTCACATCTCACACTGGTTCTTTGTATAACACAATGTACGTGCTACAAGTTAGAACACTGCCACGTGATTTCCTTTTATAGTAATGAAACATTATCAAAACAATATAATTTTAATTGCCAATTGTTTACCATGTAAGCATACTCTATTTTTTTAGTTAAGTATATTTTGTAACACCCTGCATTTACAGGGTTAGTTAATATGCTTATTTGTTCTCTGTGTTATTCATTATTAGTCAGGACATTGTTGACCTGTATTATTTGTTTCTTTGCAGGTATTGTCCCTTTCCTGCACCTTTCCTTTTTATTTCCTTTCCTTTTATTTCCTCTTATTTCCTTTTCGGGACCTTTCCTTTACGTCTCTTTGTTAGTTTCCAGATAAAAGCTAAAGTCCTCAGACCTGCATTTTCTTAGTTTGTTTTAGTAAAACTGTCAGCCACCACCAACATCACACATCACCACCACTTGGCTACAAATATAACATTAGTAATTATAAAATTGTAAACTTACTTTCAAGTATACCCCACACACTGTAGACTGACATGTAAAACGTATTTTCTTGCTCTCTCAATAGGCTGTCTGCTGGGATGGACATATTGTTCAGAAGAGGGTCATCAACCCAAAATGAAAGCCAGAAGCCTGCCACTAATTCAAATACAAAGCACAGGAGAAAAAGAAAGGATAGTCCACAAACAGACATGTATCCCATGGACTGTAAAAAGGTTTTGTAAACAGACCAATTGACCTGAAGAGAAAGGGAAAAGATTAATTAAAAAAAACTTTTTTATTTTGGAAAATAAAATCTTAAATTTGTAAACTATCTTCTAGTTCAAGCATGAGGAAACTGGATAAACTATATTTTTGCTAAGTTATTAATTAAAAAACCCCATTACACTTCATGAAGTCAACTCCTCTATGTTCTTCTGGATTGAGTAATTTGTCAAGCTCCCAAACACGTTGTAATATGTTGTACTATTCTTAAAATCACTGAATAAACTCAAGTCCTTTTCATAATAATTATAACTTTAATAACTAATTATAAATACAGGCTGCAAATGCAATAGACACATGCATAAAGCAGACCTCGCTATCAGAAATAAAAGAAATACATCCTACTTCCACAAAGTTCCACTCAAGACTGCGGCACGACTAAAACTTACGTCACAATACAGACTAGACAATACGTCACAATTAGCATAAAAATACGTCATTAACGAGCGTTCATTAACTAATTAAAACTGTCTAACACACACGCACACCGCGCGTAATAAACATGAAATTCAATTGCATCAATTACTAATGAGCTCCCGTACACTTCACACAAAACGTATGAGTGTCCTAAGAGTTTGAAGTTGTTCAGATTTTCTCAAATTTCATTACTTATGAAAAAGGAAGTGACCCTATTACATGTGACACTAAAATACAACAAAAACTGATCAATAATATTTTGATTAATAAGTGATTACAAAAATTATGATATGATCACCACACAAACATACTAAAAAAAAAATTTTTTTTTTGTGGGGATAGAGATTTGAAGTGTGAATATTTAGACCTACTTAAAATTATGTGAATATTAAAATATCTAAAAATCAACTTTACCTAAGTATTTTTATGTGAGATATTGTTCTACTGAGAAGAAGCTCTAATATGTTAGTCATTTAGATCCTATGTTTGTAATTTATGTTATTAATTACAAGTAATGTTAGTATGCCTTCTTAGACATATAAACTAGTAACTGCAAGCATGTAAAAAGAATGTGAATGGGAAGGGAACTTACTCTGCCGCCTGCCACTTCTTCTTCATCTATTATCTTCTGAGCGATTTCCCCAACATCTTGGCATTCATCTTTAATACTCAACTGGTGATGCAGAATCTCTTTGATTTTATAATCACCTTTGCTAAAATATGGAAAAAAGTAATAAATACTTTTCAGAAATTCTTTAAAATACACATTTCTTTATTGTAGTGATATTGTCAAGTAATGATTACAAATCTTTAAAATACACATGTCTTTATTGTAGTGATAAATGTATGCAGCATTTAAATTCATGCAGAAAATTAGTAATTTAAAAAATTATTTTAAAGAAATACATAAGAAAATAAGATTTAATAGTCAGTTTACTTTCAAGGATTTTGTTGATAGTCACTTTGTTGATAGTCACTGTGTTGATAGTCACTGTGCTGATAGTCACTGAGTTGATAGTCACTATGTTGATAGTCACTATGTTGATAGTTACTATGTTGGTGGTCACTATGTTGACGAATTTCAGTGTATTGTTGAAGAAAGACTGGTTTAATAAATGTTTCTTCGAACACAGTTTAGTCATATCCTATTGAGCAAAAGTGTACGCCAGCATTTAAATCAATTATAGGAATATCTTAAATAACTAATGTCTTACTTCTTGAGATTCTCTAGATCCGTGTCATCTTCAGAGTTGTGTCCACTTTTCTGGGACTCAATTGATAACAGTCTTGTGAAAATAGCTTTACGAAACTCATCTAGCAAAAAAAAAAGGAAACCAAAATAAGTTTAAGTTTAATTAAATAAAAACTAAATTAGACTGCAACATTTATTTAAACGGAAATAAGATCCAATTAGATTACAGAAATGAACAGGTTTTTATTATATAAATATTAGTTTATTGGCTTTGATTTGTCTAAATGCTTGTGTTTCCATCTAGTTAATTGGATGTTTAAACAACTGTACATTGCTATGTTTCAAATGTAGCAATATACCTTACTCCTTTACCAGCTTCAAGGCACAAAGATACCTTTAGGAACTTGTTTTGCACACGCCTACAATTTAATTATCCAATTGGTACCATCATACTGACTTAATTCCAACATACTGTTTCTAATTCATGTAGTCCTGGCTGTAATATCACTCCAATTGGTACCATCATACTGACTTAATTCCAACTTACTGTTTCTAATTCATGTAGTCCTGGCTGTAATATCACTCCAATTGGTACCATCATACTGACTTAATTCCAACTTACTGTTTCTAATTCATGTAGTCCTGGCTGTAATATCACTCCAATTGGTCATCATACTGACCAGATCACTCACCAGTCGCAAGCTCAAGCTTTCCAGTATCTCCGTGGCCATTTGCCATTTCATTCGGGTTGTTTTCTGCTTGTAGCCGTTGCTGTGAGAGATACTGTGAAAGAAACTGGGCAAATGGTCCATTGTGAGCCATCAGCTGATCAAACACTCCCATTTCTGTTATCTGACCATTGGTCAAAACAACAACTTTATCCACCTCTGGAAGCCACTGAATGCCATGAGTGACCAGGATACGAGTCTATTGGATTTAAAAATCAAATCGTTCTTATAAGACTAATGTAAGAGCTTAATCCTAAAGTTTGAAATTTTGTAAAGAGCAAATGGAAATTATATCTGCTTGACTGCTAACAATAAGATTGGACCATAATTGTTTTGGTGAGCCTCCATACCAACCTTGCCCTTCAGTAATCCTTGTCTTCCAATCACATGATCAAAAATGTGTCTCCCCACATGACTATCCACAGCACTGAGAGGGTCATCCAAAAGGTACACATCACTTTCTTGGTACACAGCTCTAGCCAGACTGACACGCTGTTTCTGCCCACCACTCAAGTTTATGCCCTGATGATTTCAATCAAATAAATTATTCTACAAACTAGAGAAATTCACTACTTACAATTAAAACAAATAATTTCACATTTGTTCATGAAATAAATTGAAAAGTAATATAACAGAAGATTCGGAAAAAAAATATTTTTAAAAATGTAAACTTTTCATTGTTTTGTAAAGTTATCAAATTGGTACTGGGTTACATTTGGCTTGAAGATGGGCATCCATTGTAAGGTGTACCTTGACAGGACTGACAAAAAACTTCCAAGGGATGGGTGATGATCATCTTCAAATGCCCTTTCTCTTTATGGGTTTTTAAGTTCAAACATTACCCCTATCCCCATGTCCAACCAGGTCTACACTTTAGTTGAAGCAAGATATGTCAATTGTGCATTTGCTAACTAACTAACTAACACACATATTCTGGTGAGGGCCTGAGATCACTCTCTTAAGGCCCCGGCTAGTAAATTGGCAATCAACTCCATCTGCTGAGCTGTGCCATACAACATTTTCCTCACATAGGGTTCCCCCTCCGCCCTGGCCTCCCCCGGAAGCTCCAGTGAGGGACATTCGGTCAACAGATGCGCCAGCGTTTCCGGGACCAGGTTGCAATGCCGGCAGGTGGGATCCCGATTGTTGTCTAGACGCCAGAAATACGTGCCTATGGGGCAATGCTCGGTGCGCATTTGCGTCACTAAACTCTGCTGCTTTCGGCCTAACCCCCACCATGGGTCTTGTTTGCCAGGAGTTTGCATGTTCGAATAGACGCCTCTTGCGGTCGTATTGTCCGCCCACTGCCTGTACCACTTTTTCCTAAAATGGTCAGCCAGCCAGTTCTTTATTCCCAATCCAGTCATTGGTGTTTCTGGCTGAGGCTGGGCGGCCCCGGTTTTCGCAAGAGTGTCCGCTTTCTTGTTGCCACTGATGTTGACGTGGCCAGGGATCCATTGCACTGTCACCGTGCCTCCTAGTTCACCGATTTTGCATACGTCATCTAAGATGATGTCAACCATGTGGGTGCTACCCTGTCTCAAACGCTAGCATTTGCTAACAGATAGTTTGATTTGATTTTCATGAAAAATTTTAAGACACATTTGAGATGTGTGATGCTCTTTTAACTGCTTAATAAGTAACATAACAATTTAATGAAGGGTTATAGATGTGAGCAAAGCATAAAGCAAGTATAGGTTGCAGAATTTAAGAGAAGTACTCATTACCTTTTCTCCTATCTCTGTCTTATCCCCAGCAGGGAGAATGGCAAGATCAGCTTTCAGTGCGCAAGCCTGAATTACCTCCCTGTATTTCTCCTCATTTAAATCTGATCCAAATAAAATGTTGTTGCACAATGTATCATTCTGTATCCAAGCCTCTTGTGGAATGTAAGCAATGCTGCCCTAATATCAATGTAAATATACATTCATATCTATAAGCTATGCTGCCCTAATATCAATGTAAATATACATTAATATCTATAAGCTATGCTGCCTTATATCACAATAAATATACATTAATATCTATAAGCTATGATGCCCTATATCACAATAAATATACATTAATATCTATAAGCTATGCTGCCCTAATATCAATGTAAATATACATTAATATCTATAAGCTATGCTGCCCTAATATCAATGTAAATATAAATTAATATCTATAAGCTATGCTGCCCTATATCACAATAAATATACATTAATATCTATAAGCTATCCCGTTTTAATATCAAAATAAATATATATTAACATATTTTACGGAATATAAGACACACTATTTTCTTCAAAAAATTGCCTCCAAAATTCAGGTGCGTGTTATACTTAAAATTGAAATAAATGGTAAAAATTTTATTTTTAAAAAAAATTTGCTTAAAAGTTAAGGTGCGTCTTATAGTCAGTAAAATATGGTAATACCTTAAGCTATGCTGTCTTAATATTGGTATAAATATACGCTATATAAGCTATGCTGCCCTATTTGTGCCAATAACTTTACCTGCTTTTGAACTACTCCCTTTTGAACAACCATCTCACCCAATATAGAAGACAGGAGGGAAGATTTGCCACAACCTACCATTCCAACTACAGCCACAAGGCTACCTTTAGGTACCTCAAACGTAATGCTGAAAATATTTAGAGCACAACTTTCATATATTGATTTAATAAATGAGGTCAAAATCCTAACAGTTATTTATTTAACACTTAATGGTTGTGTCAACAAATACAAAGTATGTAAATCCAAGTGTACATGTCCATTATGATACAACAATAAAGTATGTCAATACAAGCTGCAACTTTTCATTAAAAATATTCTTCCCTTCTGTATCTCAACCATTCTTTTAAAGGAGACAGGGGATATATCCCAAAGGGTCTCCCTTGAATCAACCATGTTATTTATGAATATTTGTTTTGTTTGCAGACATGTATTTGTGTAAAGGTAAGCAGAAAATGTTTTCACAAAGCACCTAGAAATTTAAGGATTTAGTTTAATGTAAATGGCTATCTATGATTAGTCCTAATTTTCTACAAACTTCAAATCTTCATTGAAATAAAACTCACTGTTTCAGAATTGGATCACTTGTATGTGTCCATGACAGACTGGCATCAGATAACATAACAGACATATCTATAAAAGACAAATACATCTTTTTTTTTTTAAAGAAGAAATTCAGAAAAATTTAGTGAGAGTCAAGGTATTTTTCCTTTATACATGTATTCTTCTTCTATATATTAAGGGCCCACGATCAATTTATTCATCATTCTGGCTCCTAAGCTATCATGTCATAAGCTATCATGTCATAAGCTATCATGTCACAAGCTATCATGTCATAAGCTATCATGTCATAAGCTATCATGTCACAAGCTATCATGTCATAAGCTATCATGTCATAAGCTATCATGTCATAAGCTATCATGTCACAAGCTATCATGTCATAAGCTATCAAACATCTAAAGTAATTGAGCAAATCATACTTTAGTTTTGCTTCAATTTCTTTGTTGAAATGATACCATCTCTTCTTTGCTGGTCAACGATATTTTGTTTTATTAATGAGCTAATAGAAAACAATGTTTTACTTTTGGTAAATTCGTATATATTATTTTAAATTATTTCATTTACATAACTGTTTTAAAAATATAATTATTAGTACTCATTAGGGTAATATGCTCTGTTGCAGAATTATAATTACAGGTTTCTTCAGTGTATGAAAATTATTTTATTAATTTACCTTTTGACAACAGTGAACATGCTGAGAATTGTGAAGGTCTTATCATTTCTTTCAAAGTTAGGAAATTCATAACACGTCTGGATGAAACCATTCCCTGAGAGCAGAACACCACAATATGTAAAAATTTAAGATACAATTTATTTAATACTAACAAAACAATGTTCACATCAAAGGTAAATAAATTTTTATGGCCAGAAGACTCCACAGCTAAAAGCAGATTATATACATTTTAGAACTCAGCTACTCTATCACTCTAACTGTAACATATTAAAAATATACTTGAACAAAACTTACGCTAAATTTTATAAATCACTAAACACATGGTTAACATTGATTACTCCAGGCATCCTATCCATGATGCGAAAAAGTAAATATAAAATAGTATTTCAAGTAACTTAAGATATTTTAAAATAAAAATTATAAACTTTTAAAAACCTCTTTTTAAAATTTGCTTTGCTTACAGCTATGACATAGTCCACAGCATATGTGAAACAATTTGATGCCCGTCGCACAAAGTTGAGGTAGGATATTGTAACAAAAACTGTTGAAGCTGTTAGGTGATGACTCTCATCAACAAGGACATAAGTGAGAAATGTAAAAAAGGTCATCTGTGAAAAAAAGTGATAAAATTCCAAATGTAAGATAAATTTAAAAAAAAAAAATTAATTTAAAAGTATTAAAAGTTATGTAGAATCTAATAAGTGAAGACTGGACTATAACAAACATTTTCTTTTACATTGATAACTGCCACTTTCAATTAAGTTATTTATTTCCATCTCAACACTGAATCCCCTGTTATTTATTAAAATTAAACGAACTGTCATTTGATTAAGATCATCAAACATAAATATAATCCTAAAACAATCAAAAGATGAAAAATGGAATTACCCAAAATACAGCTCCAGTCCATGCAAAAGTTGTGAAAAATCTGAAAAGGTTAAACTTAAAAACAGCCCTTAGTTCTTTCTTCCTTATTGAGTTCATCAGAGCTTTAAAAGCTTCCTCCCAAGCATACAGCTTTAGAACCTGCAATCAATGAGATCAACAGAAAGGCTTATTTAATCTATTCAATTTCTTATTGGTGACTTATCAGAAATTCATCAGATTTATTTAAATGTTAAAAATGGTTTTTTTATCAATTATTCAGGACAACAATCTCTTTTAAGATTAAATAATCTTTTTTTTTTAAATGATGAAAACAAAAGCATAATTTTTCTGTTGTAGGGATTTTGTAAAGCACACTTTAAAAACTTTTTGGTAAAATATCAAGATATTTTATTGGCTATATATTTCAAAAGTTTTTTCTTCATTGTCATTGCTGTTTTATTAGACTACCTTTATGCCACTGAAAACCTGGGATGTTATTTTCATCCTCTCATCTGCTGCAACTCTCAGCTCTTCTTCACACTGGGTTTGTTTGTGAGAACCTAGCAACTTCATTAGGAAGAGGAAGACCAGTGCTGCCAGCCCTGAAAATATCAATTAATTTTGGATTGAAACACCAAATTTATGCAAGCTTAATTAAGGTAAGATGCAAATATTTAAAAAAATAATATACATTTGCCTGGAATGAGTCTGAGTGATAAACATGTTTAACAAAATATTTATACCGTTTCCCTTATGAAAATAATTTTAAAATTCTCTATAAAAATATAGCAAACCATGTATTTGAATACTAATATAGTAAACAATATGTGTGGTTTTAATCCTCAGTGGTATGCACCTGAAAACATGGCCACTCCTACAGTGTAGTAAACCATGATAAGTCCAACCAGTAATTCTGTTGGTGATTCAGGAAGTACAAAACCCTCATCAACCATAATCCATATGGTGTCAACATCCTTAGACAGAAGCTGAATAATTTCCCCTGAAGAAGAAGACTGTCTGGCTTCACTGCTCAGAGACAGGGTCTGTTTAAATGGAGTAACATTTTTATTAGTGAAAAAGATCCTAACACCACTTACTCCCAACCTCATAAAGAATGAATGCCAAATTATAATTTAAATTCTTTATCAATGTTCTAAAATCATGACAACAGTTTCACTCTTTTAACTTATAATTTTATGAATGGGATATTTTTAAGTTCATATATTTATATTTTGCCTGTAGGTCTCAAACATTATGGGCTATTTATGACTTTGTTTCATTGCTGAAACATTTTAATTTTAATATAATTATATGCAACATACACATATTTTTATATTTTGTACTTTTACCTTTCTATAAATAGCAGATACCACTGAAGCCCTTACTCTTATACCAGTTACATTGCATTGATAAAGATAAGACTCATAAATTATTTGAGACATCACCGATGTCAAGAACAAAGCTGTAGCTAGCAGGTATCCATGCCAAATTGGCTCATCTTCCTGGGAGGTAAAATCTATTAAAAGTCTGGTTGATTGTGATAAGAAGAAAATTAAAATTTAATTAAATCATTTGTAAGCCTTATAAAATATATAATAGTAAATAGCTCAAAAAAATGTTAAATTTTAGGTAATTAATAAAAAAACATTTATTTAAAAAAAAAAAACTTTTGATGAATATGTCTGTAAGATAATTATTGCTTTTTTAAAAATAAGTGCCACATGAAAACTTACTTCAGAAACAATGGACCTATTAAAGTGAAGATCTTTGCCAACTGCCCTAAAAGACAGCATTTTACTATCTGCTTCCAAAATGTCCGCAAAATAACCTAGAAAATAGAGTTGTAATACTTACTATATCATTAATATAAATGTGAAAATATTTGGACATAGGGTGAGTTTAAAACTAAAACATTATAATACATTTTATATGAATAATTCCATTACACAGAAAAAAAAAAGACTATGCCTATACTACAAACAAATGTCACCTTCCAAAGAACAAGAGCCATCCCTTTGCCATTTTGATCCCCTGCTTGATTTGGATGAGATGACAGAAAATTGACTTGAATTTTATCCTGGTCAGTGATATCAGTGTCATTGAATGGATCATTCTTTGTTAATTCTTTTAGAGACATTTCATTCAGCAGCGGAGGTCTTTCGTGTGAATCTTTTATGTCATCAGGTCTGTATCTAGTAAACTTTTCTTCTTTCTTCATAGAACACTTTGTTGTCCTGCGTCTATAACTAAAATCGAGCAAACTGTTTCATATAAGCATTTTTAAATTCAAAGGCATTATTTTCATTTTGCTGAAGTTAAAGTTTAACAAGCCTATTTGTTCTATAAAAAGAAAAATTTATATTTTTATTTCTATCATAAATGCTTTACCCAGATAGCCACAGATAGTTATACCTTTTTTTCATTTAATCATAATAATGAAATTGTAATGTAATTTTTTTCAAACTTACATTTCACTGAATTTACTGAAGAAGTGAAGAAATTTTGGAACAACTGTGCCAGACTTTTCACTATTTTTTAAAGGAAAAATCTCCTTTTCAGTTAGCGGTTTCTTGTAGCCTTTTATAACCATTCTATAATAAGAACATAAACAAATATGAGTAAGTCATCTATTTCTTAGAATAGCAATGAGCTAATGATGCTGTAATTTAGCATTCACATTTTTAAAAAGACTTAATGAGAAATTTGCCTGTTGGAACATAGTTTTTTTTTTCTAATATTACTTCTAATATTACTACCCAAAGTACAAAAATATGCAAAGAACTTACAAAATGTTAATAATATTGGATTTCATGTCTTACCGGGTGATCCATTCCAAAGTAAATTTTGATAAAATTGCAGCTTCTTCTTCAACTGATAATGGCTAATGGGGGATTTTAAAATGTGAATAAAATTAAATAAATAGATTTGAATACAATGATATTGGTTACATTAAAAAAAGTTTATTTGAATTGATCTTTGAAAAGCTTCAGTTTCTCAGAGTTCACATTCCCTGTCCAGTGCACTATTACTTTCTCTTTTGTTAATGCAAAAAGGTTTGGAGTCAGCTTAATAGTGTGCATGGCTCAAGATGGTTTGTTTTCAATGTATTCAAAGCTCAAAGAGATGTATCCTGATTGATGAAGTTTTGTTGATAGAATGGTTACCTTGCATTAATTGAATGATACCACCAAGTCCCACTAAAACTTGTATTTTTCAATTAATATTTATATATAATCTGCTAATCTATTTGTATTACTCTAAACTTAGTACTGTATATAAATGCACTATAAATAAATTAAAAAATGTGTACATATCTGTAGGCCTACTTACCTTAACATTGTGACGGTTATGATTGAAACAATGTAATATTCCCATACATAGCAAAGCCGTGTAGTTAATGTAAAATATCACAAATGAAAAAGCTTTGGTAGAATACTCCTGAAAAGGGACATAATTATGAACTGAAGAATCACTAGAAAAGAAAAATAATAAGGAGGAGAGACTCCATGCCAGGTTAGGTAGAAAGAAATAAGCCAATAAAAGTATGGGAAAACCTGACAAAAAGGGACACAAGAAAACAATGAATGTGTTGGCCAGAATCTTTCTTCAGCAAACAAACAAAAGTAATAACAATAAAAAAAATTTAAATAAACAGCTTCAATATAGTATCCCAGAGAAAAGCAAGAGAAATTTGATAGAACATCATAGTAGGTAAGAGAGTTAATAAAGGTAATAGGGGGATGGAAGAGAGGAAAATTAAGTCCCCTGCGATTGGTTGTAACAAGAAAGGAACGGAAAAAAGGCTTAACAAGTGAAGGAGAACATGACATTCATGCCACCTGGTGTTAAGGCCTCATAAGTCTAAATCAGTTTGTTCTCCAAGCTCACCCAGGTGGGCGTGCTGGTACCAGACACAATGGCGTCCCCTTTTGCCTGTATTAACTCCCTTACCTAATAATGTTCTTACACATTCCTCTTGCTGTCCTCTGGGATACTACATTGCAGCTGTTTATTTTAATTTTTTATATTTTTTAACTGTTATTTGTTTGCTAAAGAAGACTAATTTTCGACAAATCCATTGTGTCCCATTTTCAGGTTGCCCATACTTTGTTTCATTTATTCTCTAGAAAATTAGCAACACTTGAACACACAAACGATTCCAGGGACTGGTGAATAAAAACTGTGACTAAGACTCAAACACACCTCACTACAGAACTGTTGCAACAAACTACTTTAACCTTGCCCAGGACATCCTCAAAATCCCCCCACCACACGCACATTTATTATTGCCTAACCAAAATGAGAGTGGAAGGATTATTAGATGCTAATGCTTTTAAGCTGACATAATTTAATAAACCATTGATTTTATTTGACAACTAGCATGTTAAAAAGCTGAAGCCATGTTTTATTATTTTGCCAACCATCACTTGGTTTCCATAAAATAATAATATTTACTCTAAAAAATATGTTAATTTAAAAATTTTAATTTAAAATATTACATCATTATTTTCTTAATCATTTAAAATTATTTTAATCTTTACACGTGACCTTTGTATATCAAGATAAATCTGATTTTGATATACGTGTCTGAACTTACTTGTAAAATTATTCTTGAATAGAATGGCACAATGTGAGTCAGCAGCAACAATAGAAAAAATATGAATATGCCAGGTGAATTAAGAGTTGATCTTTTCTGCTCCATTACAGTTGTAGCAGTGACTATGATCTGATTATTGCATAATAATAAAAATATTATTAGATAATATGCTGTTATTGTATAATAAAAAGAAATAAAGATATTCAGTGATTATTTAAAAAAAATTTTGATACATTTTTAGGTCAAAGCTTTCAAAGTTTTCTTTCTGATGATCATAGGTACATAATAAATTTGAGTTAATTCCACTTCTTATTTTAAGTAACTTATTTATATTGTTCATCATTTTATGGGATGTCCTAAAAAATGTAATCATAAAAAATATTAATATTTTATGATAATATTGAAACTTTAAACTTACATAACAAAATAATTTCAAACTGCTTGCAATGGAAGGTGACAATGATGTAAGATTAGTGAATTCATATATGAGGTTGGAGATCTCTGTTAGAATCAATGTACAGCTGCATATCTGAAACATTTAAATATTGTAATTTTTTTTTTTTATCCTTTTTAAAAATTCACTTAGTAATGACTTGATTTTCATTACTGAAAACTAAAAATTTACTTTGTTGGCTCTAAACATTTTAAAATATCTAATACCTCTGATAAATAATGCAATTTTTATTTCTAATTTTTGTGTGTTGCACTTTTTAAATATTATAAGCCTTTCAATGTTTATTTCACTGGAATAGCAATTGAAATATATAAAATATTATTTTCATCACCATTTTAAAGCAAAACAGCTGATCCACTTTAAGAGTTTGAATTCCATGCCTCAGAGATACAGAAAAGTACACAGGCCAGAAAATAATAAGATACACACAGGGCATAGATGAGAGCAAAGAGCTTTGGAAGCAGTTGCTTAGCTGAGGCCATGAATTATTCCATGTAAGATTTGAATCCTGAAATATAACAATGACAAAATTATTTCATTTTCCGATTAGTAAATATTAAATGACCAATAAAGGAAATGATGTTGCTGAAATAACCTTTTTCACAATTTCTTTATTATTCATAACTTTAAGGCCTAAACTAGCAACTTAAAAAATCAAACTCATAATAATAGAACGTTATCTGAATCTGAAATGAATGTACAAAATTGTGCCAAACATGTTTGCTGAAATTTAAATTGGTTCCATGAGTTTGAAAAAGCTACTTTGAAACAGCAGGCTCATGTGTAATTATAATGTTTAAGGGCATAGAGGCCCAATGTTAAAAATGTAGAAGTAAATGAAAATATTTAAATTGATAAAATAAGTGCTTCAATTGAACCTAGACTCTAAATAAGAGATTAAAAATGACCACCTCTAGGTTGAAATCAGGGAGAAAATGGGAATTTCAGGTGAAGTTAACTGAATAGTAATAAATAATTTTCAGTTGCTTCCCTTTTTAAATGTATTTTTTTCAAAAATAATAATACTCTCTTTAAAATAAACTAGGGGGTTAGAGATTTAATTTCCTTTAAATATTTTATCATGATCTTGTTAAGTTTTTTTTTAATTTACCAAAAAAATAAAAAATTATTTTACATTTAAACCTACAATATTTTCTTAATCTTGTTGATTAGTGAGTTGTTTTTTTTAAAGGCTAAGGTGGTTTTTCATAATTTCCAAAATTTCATGTACTTGAAATGTGGTGTGCAGTTCAGTGGGAAATTTTAATATGCCAACATTTTCAGTCCAATCAGACAATTATCTGAGTCTGATCGGACGATATTGAAAGAATGCCCCTTTAATTTTTTCTCTCTCTTGTTATGGAGTAAATTGGAAATGAACAAAAGTGGAATAATAAAATTTACCCATAAATCATCATCACAAAATTTCAATCTGGCCGTGCTCTCCTGTGGGTCATCTGAGGTAATGGCTGATGTGTTCATATTCTGGTGATGCTGTGGCAAGTTGTGTTGGTCTGCACATATGATAATATTAAAACAAGGGTCATATTTTATAAATACACACTATTGGCGTCATATATATAAATGATATCATGAATCTTTTAAAAAAGAAAAGTCCCCCCTAGCAATGTCAATTCTGTGGGTAATGGTATTGATATTTAATTCTAGAGCTCATACTTAATGAAATAGACTAAATAGTCGTGTAAGTATTACACAAATTTACGGTTAAAAAACTGTTACTTTTCGGTGCGTTTTAACTTGACTTTAATAGAAAGTCTTTTTTAAAAAAGATTTTTAATTTTTTAAAATTTTCGATCCTTTAGTTATTAAAGTTGTAATCTTTGAATTATCAACACAATAAGAATAATTTACTTTTGTAAACATAAAATGCTTACAAAACCCATGTTACAGCGAATTAATTCTTGACTGGTCTTTACCTAGTCATGAAATTAAAAAGTAGGATGAACTCACTCATCCGTTCACTGAACGAAGCACACGCGGTCAACCACGATCCTTTGAGCGACAGCGTCAACCCATCTCCGTCAACCCAGTATTAAGGAGCTCGCTCACTCCCTTACCCACCCTTTTACAGTCATTCAATAAATGAAGACTGCGCGAAGGAAGACTCGATCTTAAAATGTTACAACACAACTTGGAATGTACGAGTAGATGAAAAGTCTTTGAAAAGAATAAGAATTTGCCTAGCAAGCTTACTTTTTTCGATTTTGGATGACCCACGATTTTGAATACTTTAAGATCTTAGAGTACTTAACTCAAGGAAACTGAAATAAATAAACATGAGAGAAGCGTTTCTTTCCATTTGAATATCGAATTTTCGCCACATGTCATTTAATACTATTATATTACAATAACTGCGCGAGGGTCCATGTGAGTCAGGAAATGAGTAAAACAAAGTAAGGTCAAACCTGAAAAAAGGAGCGCAACAAAACAACGAACGTGTCAGCAGGAAGCCTTCGTCAGCGAACAAACAACAACAACAAAAACAAAAAAATTAAAAAATAGCACTTAGCTGAGAGGTAGTATTCGAGAGGGCTGCGCCCCCACCTCCCAAAAAAAAAATTAACTACTAAAAATAGATGACCAACGTTTATATTAGAATATGCGGTCACTTTGTTTTGCAGACGTGTAGGCCTATTTGCTATAGATATTAATTTATATTTGAGTAGACGTACAAATCACAGTCTGTCACTAGTCAAAATAAAGTTGCTGGTGAAATTTAACGTGGTTCAAACTCCAAGTCAGATCAGTATAAAACAAAATGTATTTAAATAAATTCATTAAGAAATGAGGACATAATTTTAAAAAAAACAACCTTCCAAGTAACTTGAAGTTGTTTTTTGCTATGAAAAGCTGGTTTCAAAAAATAATAAAATAAGAATTGATATCTATTAAGCCTATTCCCGCTAATTTTTTTTATAGTTTTACAGCTACCACAAACTGTAAATATGTGAAAGGAGTGTTGGAAACATACAGGGACATTAACAATCGTATTCGCCGCAGTTGGAACTATCAGCCTTTCGACACGTTCAGTTGTGTAGAGAACAGAAGAACTTGGAGAGAACATTTTGCTACAGATACGTGAAAAAGCTAGGAACCTGGTGTGTTACTCTCTGGCGCTGGGTGAGTCTACTGATCTCTCGAGTACGTCACAACTTCTCGTGTTTATTTGTGGTGTCAATTTGAACATTCAGCTAATGGCAGAGTTTGTATCCATTTGCAGCATGCATGGAACAACAACTGGAAAAGACATGTACATGAAAGTTGAAAAACGTGTGTGCACTATAAACGTCAGTGGAATCAGCTTCGATGTGTTACAGTTGATGGAGGGAAAACATGGCTGAAGTGAGGAAAGGCCTGGTGGGGCAGATCAGGAATCAGTTAAAAGATTTGCAAATTATGGGCGCTCTGTTTAAACACTGCATCAGCAAGCGCGCTGTGGAGCAGACTTAGATGTTTCCTGTGTACTGAAACCAATCGTTTCTGCAGTGAACTCCTTTCGGGGACATGCACTCAATAACCGTCAGTTCCAGGCTTTTCTTGAAGAAATTGATTCTGAATTCTGTGACTTGCCTTATCACACACAGTGATGTGGCTCAGCTGCGGTAAAATCCTGTTTCGTTTTTACAAGCTCCGAAACGAAATAGATATTTTTCTCACTGAAAATTGAGCTGATCCACAGCTTTTAGATCCTACCTGGGTGTCAAAGATGTCATTTTTGGTCGACATCACATCCCACATCAATGAACTGAACATGAAACGTCTGGGAAAGGATACCCTCATCTGTGACCTCTACAGAATCATCAAAGGATTTTGTATAAAGCTTTCATTGTTTAAAGCACAGTTGGAAGGTGAAAACGTTTCTCATTTTCACTGTTTCAAAGAGTTTTGAGCTTCAGTCGACGAAGATGTCAAAATCGATTTTCCTAAAAAAATAAATCATTGGTGACCTTAAGAAGCATTGTTTGGAGAGATTTTCAGATCTTGACAGAATTGAGAGTGACATTCATTTCTTCCAGAATCCGTTTGATTATAATCTTGATGATATGCCAGTTGAACTGCAGATGGAGCTCATTGATTGGCAAGCAATACACTTACAGAAAGAGGGGCACAGAGATCAAAACTTGATGAAATTTACCGCTGCTAACCTGATGTTGAAGTCAAAAATTAAGTATGTGAAGTCAACGCATCGAACGAGAGTGACTGATGAACATTTGGAAACAATTCTCGCGATTGGATGCAGTAATTGAAAACCAAACATTGATGATATGGGGTCTTTCATTAATTACGTCAACAATTTTTACGCATTTACCCCCAGCCCCCCCTTTTTTTTGGTCAAAAACTGTCAAACTTTCAGTGACACCCCCTATTTTTACCCCCCCACCCCCCCCCCCCCCCCCCGCAAAAAAAAAAAAAAAGAATTATAATATAAATAAATTTATAAATACATTTTAATTTGTCCTGATCTATTGTAATGACACAAAATTGTAGGTAAAAATTTTTTATTACATCTTTAGATTGTTAATCAACAAATTAAAAAGTTTTCAAACTTAAATTTTATAATGCAGAATCAATTAAAAGGTTGTTATAGACTAAACATCATTGTTTGTGGAAGTATAAATATGATTATTGTCAGTAAAGCTGACTATTACAGTATAGTTTCTAGTTGCTATCATCTTCCCATGGCGTAGCCAGGTGTTGCTTGTCGTAAAAATGGGCATCAGGGACATCATTTTCATTTGGGTAAGTTGGGGGGCATTTGGCCCCCCCCCCTTGAATTTGCAGGTTTTATTTATATGTACTGTGGCGCCTCCAGTAATAAACAACTGAAACAAGCCGACCAAGTTTTAGTTTTATCCCCGAAAACCCCCTGAAATGACGCCCCTGATGGGCATAGTCTATAGTAGCTGATTTATCATTTTCATCTTGCGGAACTGGTATACCAGACAAGTCAATATTATCCTCATCTAAGCATTCAGCACTTAAAATAGAAACATTGTCGGTGTGAGCAATAATTGCCATAAGATCTATCTGTCTCCTTTGCAGCTACTCACATTGGTCGAATCCTTTTTTGTTGAGGTGGAGGTGCTAATTTCTAATGCTCAAGAGGGCGTTGTCGGTGCTGTTAAACATTCTTTTTCAACATGACTTGTGATGCAAAATAGATGTTACAGATTTTGCAAATCCATTCAAGCAGCGATGTTATTATTGTTACTCACTTTACTTTTCCCTAATTCTCAAAATAACGTATTCCTGCTCTAACAATATAATTTATCTTTTTTTCCTTGTTATATGACTATTTACACTCATGAAATTTTTTTTAAAATAATGTAATAATCAGTCAATTTTAATTTAATAGAGAAAACATGATTGTTGACGTCAACTAATCTAAACCCCCTCCCTCACCCTTTTCAACAACTGTCAAATATTTCCAAACCCACTCACCCCCCACCCCATTATTTTGTTGACATAATTAATGGACGGCCTCTATCTTGAAAGCCAATCGTCAGTTTCACAAATCTCACAAAACTTTTTTTGCTGCTTAGTTTGTGAGATTCGAATACATGTATGTGTGTACTGGGTCTGATGCAATTATCTTTGTGCTAACATCGCCTTCTTTGATCACTTTTTTAGTAAATAAATATGTTGATTGTCCTTGTTTTTTGAATATTGCATGCCACTCACCCATGATTATTAACATGGAATACTAAAATTAATTTTTCGTCGTTTTTTTGCCAGTTCTTTCGTTTTGGTTTGAAAGTATTGTACAGAATGATTATACGAACCGCGCTTGCCATTTTGTCCGTTACCCGGCCCGCCGTGAAAATATTTGGTGACCCCTGCGCTAGCCGTCACAGTCGGCACCATTTTGACGATGTGAGGGTCGACATTTTCGGTTTTCGCCCGGGCACAGCTTTTCAAGCGCACGGGACTAATATATTTCTTAATTTACACGTAAATGATTGTAGTCTCCATGCCAGCGGTTCTCAGCCTGTTGTTCGCGACCCGTTTAAGGGGGAGGAGGTGGTCAAACGACCCTTTCACAGGGGTAGGCTAAGACAATTGGAAAACACATATTTATGAAGTAGCAACGAAAATAATTTTATTGTTGGGGGTCACCACAGCATGAGGAACTGTATTAAAGGAAGGTTGAGAGCCACTGTTCTATGCTGTCTATCCCATTGGATAAATCAGTCCTGCTCTATTGTGGCATACCCTCCCCCCCAACTAACTCTCAAAACTACGGCATCATACATACGCAAACATTATTTATATAATTAATACTAATGTAGATAAACCCCTTGGCCCCACCATTGGTTGGTACGCCACTTCTCAGTGTTCATAAATCGCTTCTTGGCATAAATACGTCATGTTATTGAAATATAGGCCTAAGCCTAAGGAGTAAAAGTGTAGACCAGCATTCAAAGTCAAAGAACAAAATACAACAACAACAAAACAAAAAATGTTTTGTGTACTTACCAAACATAATAAGCTATACCAAATGAATAAACGGTCAATGTTGCATCTTATCCGGCTACTTTTAAATTTCGCGTGTGGTGTTGCTGTATGATCACATCACTCCGGTTAGTCCTTGATTGCACAACAAACAGAAATATAGGTTAGGGAGATTAATAAATATATTTTTAAACGTGCGTTTCTGGGTCTTAGTATTTTGCTGTATTATTTTGTGTGTGTTGTGGTTAAAAGTGTTAAGAAAGAAAATGCACTGTAAAGAAAGCTCTGATAAGAAATAAAATGGAAGAGGCATAGGCCTACGGTACGATAAAACCCACTATATTATTATTTTAGTGATCAGTGATAGTGATAATAATAAGTCTGCGCATTCACTCTGGCGTCAGCCTTCATTCATACTTATATTTTCATAGACATAATCATGATACTATCACTATCGTGGGCAATAAATCTATATTTATTACATATATAAAAGAAAAGTAAAAAATAAATACGAGAGATACATGTCTGATGTTTATATAAGACTTAATTATTATTTCTAAATGCATGATTTAGCTTTTTTTCCGGAAAGGTCAGTTTTTAAAAAAAATTGTTTCGAGGCTTCAATGAGGATTATAAGTTTTTAATTTCTATTCAAGGGAAGTAAATTATAATACTTTTAATTTTTGTAAATATTAGTAATAGGTTTTATTAATTTGCCCCAACTCTTTCACTTTAAGTCAAAAGTACTGTCGTTACTTTACATCACCATGCCAATCATATGGGACTATACTCACCGAATTTATATTTGTAGATCAGACTAGACAACCAGTCCTTTTTTTGGGTCAGTTCCCCTTATAGCTATTTGTAGTAGTAGTAATTTAAGTAATTAGTCAATATTTAATAGGAGGTAGGCAGGTAGGAGTGACATCTGAAAACTGTAAACTTGAGTTGATGAAAATGAATGACAGTAGTACTGAGTAATTGAAAATGATTGGATTGTAATTGTAAAGTGGGAAAAGAGAATTTGGATTTAGAGGGAAAATATGTTAAGTTAATTTTATTTACTTAAAATATTAACAATTATTAGATTTAATTTGAAATATTGGAATTTGCGACTAATGCCATGCAGAGAATTGGTGCCATTAAGGATACATTTAGGGTTCAGGTTTGGTTTAGGGATACATTTAGGGTTCAGGTTAGGTTTAGGGATACATTTAGGGTTCAGGTTAGGTTTAGTGACCAGTGACAGTGAATTATAAAATTTCACGGGTCGTGGCAACCAAGAAGGCGGCCGTGTGCTACGTCATGGCACCAATTGTCTGCATTTACCCTAAACAATGAAAATTATGTCATGTCATTATTGTCATCACTAAGCATTACTCACTCTTTCTTTCTTTTATTTAATTATTTATTTACTATTAGAGTTAGAAGCCTATTAAGCATATATTTAGGGAGAACAATACATGCCGGCGCATGGTTCTGCGCATGTCTCAAAATGAGGCATAAGCCTTTGACCTACTTTTTGAAGAATGCTTTTGTTGACATCGGTTAATAAATTCGAGCATCAAAATTTGCATAAAAAAGCTGTGTTTTACGTCACCATTATTGCGCTGATTGGTTTCTGCACACGACACTATAAGTTTAATTACAGTTTTATACTGCTACACTACGCTGTTGACAAAAAGCGACCGGTAGGTGAATAAAAGCTTAAATACTTTTTTTGTAGAAACGATACCACTAAAAGAACATACTGTACCATATTCGAATATATTAATTGATTTTTATAGCTTATTATAATTAACGAGGCTGCGCTCAAGTAACCGCTAAAAATCCCCTAAATTGGTGACCAAAACTCCAAATTCTCTTTTTGCCCATTTTCCCGCCTCGGGATGGCGGTGCAGTTATCGATAGTGACGGACACTATATAATGAATATTTCGGAAATACCTGTATTTGTTATTAGTATTATTCAATACTTTAAACAGTTAATTGTATCAAATCAAAGCAAAATTTGAAGTATCTATTCAAATGTAAATCTAAAATTTCATAAGCATTTAATTTACTGTCATTTGTGAATTAAAATTAATTTCATAAAATTAGTTCTTCAGACTTCAATTCACTATGGACACTAACTAAGACTAAGGTAATACTAATGCTACTAATATTAATAAATACTTAATATTAGTAATAGTAATACTACTAAGAATTAGACTAAGTAATAGTAATTATACTAGTAATAGTACTAGTATTAATTAGTTAATAATAAAAATACTTTTTTTTTGTAGGTTTGTCATTTATTCTACGTTCAATATTATTATATTCATTTATTGTTTATTATTTTAATTTTATTACTAGGTTTGTTAATGTTATTGAATTTGTAAATAAATTAACAAAATAAACAATCATATAAATTGTTATAAATATAGTATAAGTATAGGCTAATTGAAATGTAATATAAATTATTATAAAATTGAAATATATTATAAATTATAATTATACTATAAACTATATATAGACAGAGTTATAGTTAAAAAGACTAGGACTAGTTAATAATTAATAAATAAAAATGGTCTTCAAATTTGTTAATTTTATTTTGTTTTTTTCTTTTCAGTTCGACTTTGTAATTTCTAGAAATTTCAGTGACAATGAGGATTATAACCTGTATCTGGCAAACTTTGCCCAGGATGCAGCCGCATTTGTGAAAAGAATGGCTATGCTATCTATCTGTATAGTAGCATACCGTACAAGACAGAGGGCATGAAAGTGGCCGTTTCTGCTCTTGATGAGGCCTTCCAACAAGAGGATAGCAACTATGTTTCTTACAAGGTTGCAATACATATATATGAAATTATATGCAGACCTGTTTACCCTCAAACTCTTAAAATCGCATAACACCATCACAAAATCGTTCAATACATTATCTTAATTAATAGTAAAAAATAAACATACAGTATACCGGGTATAAATGTATACATCTCAAAATCATTCATTGTACGCCAAAATTGTAAGAGTAAACATGTCTGTAGTATATGTGTCAAGATTATATAAAAAAGCTTTCTATTTTTTAGAAATGAATTGAAACTAATTGGAATAGAAGCCAAATCTTTTGTTGCAGCCAGTTGTAGTGCCTGTTAACAAGAACAAGAACCTGTTGCCTTCCAACAGTATTGATGCTACAACTATTGTAACACACAATGATTGTTTCCTTCCACAGGTAAATGAGCACCAGGCAACTCCAGGGACTCAAGATGTAATCAATGTTATAATTAACACAGCATTGATTTAATATTTCTTGGGTATCATTACTTTAAGTTTATGAACCTCTAACTTTTTAATTTGGAATAAAAGAATACCGGTACATTTAAAAAAATAATATTTGTACCCCGTTTTTTTCTTTTTAAGTCATAATATTTTAAATTCTTCATTTCATACTGGCAAATGTTGATATTAATATTATTATTTTCAGGGTGTTATATTTGAATAATTTATTAATAACATTTCTATATTTCTTTTCAGAGTCCCATCCATAAAGTAGTAGCACTGATTTATTTCATGTAATTAGTTAATTGTATGGACCTTTGATTTAAAAAAAATTAATTTAACATTTTAATTATTTTTCTTTTCAGGTATTTTCAAATTCCCTACAGAACATAAAATGACTATAATTAAAATATAAATTTGATTTGATGCTACTTTAAAATGTAATAGACCTGCATTTTTTTTTCACGTAAAAAATAATAATTTTACAAAAAAAATATTTTTTTTACATAATTTTTTTTCAATTTCTCTGCAAAAACATTTTTCAAAATAAATATTTATGATATAATGTCAAACGTTTGTTGTTCATTGTGTTGTATATTGTATTGAGAATATCTACTGAAAATTTGGTTCCATTATCTTTGAAATTAAAAAAGTTATGGGTCAAAAAGTGAAAAAATTCAAAAGTGGGTCACAAGTTTTTTGGGTCAAATATATAGCTTATATAAGGGGCATAAAAAATTCGACAAAAAAAAAAATAACTCCAGTTCTATAAAAGATAGAAAGATGAAATTGGTGTTGTTATAAAGCTTATAGCTAGCCCTTTAAAATGATGTATCATTCATGGCAATCGGACCATATTTAAATTTTGTGTCAAAGTACCTAATTATATAATAGCCAGACCATGATTATATTATATATAAATATGAAAAAACATTAAGTCACTAAGTGGTAAGCAAAAGCATCACATTTTGTAAGCTATTGGCATTAGGACTATTGGTTTGGCAATTGGGAGACAATAAAGTATGAATGAGAGGGTATACAAAAACAATTAAGACAATCACATATTATACCACATTTGATGAGGCTACTTTATTTTGTAATAATTAAGCTACTTGATGCTTTTACAGGAGTTGTTTTTAAAAAAAAGTAGAACCAAGCCAATTGTATGTCTATAACTAAAATAATACAAAGATTCTATTTCACTGCCAGCGTACTGCAACATTTGGTAAGGTTGCAGGGGCACACTGGTATGCAGCCATATGATTCTTGGAGTGCATGGTCATAAAACCTCCAAAAGGAGGAAGGACATGGATGTTATGGCATGTCCTGATTAAAGCATAAAAAAAGACAGTCTGACGGACAGTGATTACATTTTTACAAAGCTGTTGAATTTTTGTTATGATATATTATAGAATATGTACGCGCTGAATAAAAATCAATTGAGTTATTTTATATGGTCCCAAGTTAACTAATTTACCATCTAAAAATAAACAAACAAGATCAAACAAAATTCTTTAACTGTAAGCAAATGCAAGCATGAGAAAGTCAGTCAAATCTAGTTACCATATTGCAAAATAAATTGCATGTCAGAAAAAACAACATTCTACTAGTGAAAGTATTTTATATATATGACAACAATGTATGGGAACCATTCCATTAATGAATGGGCCTGAAAATATTAAAGTCAAAAGTTTTGCTCAGGGCTGATCCTGTTTAGTTATATATTGACAATATTTCAAGTAATAATTTTGAAACACTTGTTTAGAAAAAAATATAAAAATTATAACAGAAAAATTGTTTCCTTTTCATGAAATACCAAATGAGAATACTTGAAATTGTTTGAGTATGAGATGATTTTAAAACATCTTATCACAGTCAACTCAATGGATTAATTAGTAAATGATGAATAGTCTATGAATATTCTTTGTTGATTATCTGTTTCCTGCGAAAATCGACCCAATCCAACAAGTTTATTGGACACTTCCTTAAAAACAATTCCAAGTTGGATTTGAATAATTTTTGGTCTACTCCTACCAAGCTAATTTGTGTTTTTGTACTCTGTTGTCTTGTTTATTTCAAGATAGGGCCTGGTTGTGCTGTTGTGTTGTAAAAATTTTGCAGAGCACTGTGCTAAATCTATTGCTAATGGAACGCCTGAGCTTGCGAGTAATTTGAAGAAACAACTGATTAAAAAGTTACTCAAATTTAAAGCATTTTTCTTGAAAAGGCCTCTTTTAATATCAAAGCCTTAGACGCTACTTATTCTCTTGTAATGACTTGTTCTCACATTTTATTAAATTCTCTACGTAATCAGCTCTACCATCTTTATATAAATGCTAAGCGGAAACAGATAATTAACTGCTTAAAACTACTCTTTTCAACAGGAGCTGTGCATACCAAGTTGAATAGATTAAACAAAGATGGCGTCAGCTGCTCAGTTTCCTGTGTCAAATGAGGTCACCCAAAAAGTGGTGTCTCAACCCATGCAGAAGAAGATCTTACAAGATGTCTTAGGTACCTTATTTATTTTCTGGTCTAAATGTCCAGAAACAGTGTTGACTCATTTAATCTTTGTTTACCATTAAGTATTGAAAAAGGAAGGGATGCTATTTAAAGTCTTTAAAGGAAGGGATGCTATTTATATGTTACAGTAGGGCACATATTTTAAAGTAGGGCACACATTAAAGTAGGGCTCACATTACATGGGACGGCACATATTAAAGAAGGGCACACATTAAAGAAGGGCACACATTAAGGAAGGGCACACATTAAAGAAGGGCACACATTACAGTAAGGAACGGCACACATTAAAGAAGGGCACACATTACATGGGACGGCACACATTAAAGAAGGGCACACATTAAAGAAAGAAGGGCTCACATTAAAGAAGGGCACAGATTAAAGAAAGAAGGGTACACATTAAAGAAGGGCACACATTAAAGAAGGGCACACATTAAAGAAGGGCACACATTAAAGAAAGGCACACATTAAAGAAGGGCACACATTAAAGAAGGGCACACATTAAAGAAGGGCACACATAACAGTAGGGCACATATTAAAGAAGGGCACACATTACAGTAGGGGACGGCACATATTAATGAAGGGCACATATTAATGAAGGGCTCACATTGTACCATAACATCTTTCATTAAAGATAAATTATTAATTTAAAAAAAAAAACATGAATTTTTGTGTGATTTTGGAAGGTTATGGCAGCCATTTTACACATCTCCTTGATTATCTTTACATTAAAATAAACTTTAAGGAACAGAGAAAGCCCCACTCTAGATATCAGTCACTGAGTCTGAGGCTAGTGTTACACATGTGTAGTTTTGAGGACTAACTTTGAAGGGGAAACAATGCAGTGTAAGTAAATAAGTGGAGTAAAGAATTGAATATCAGGAGGCGGCTGGGAAAATTAAAATGAGATATGATAAGAAATTAGTTTGAAGGAAGGCTAAATATTATAAACTAGTTATAGCTCGCCAAACATTGGCGACAGCAATGCATTTACTTCCCATCTACTAAATATAGCTCACCAAACGTTGGCGACAGCAATGCATTTACTTCCCATCTACTAGATATAGCTCACCAAACATTGGTGACAGCAATGCATTTACTTCCCATCTACTAAATATAGCTCACCAAACGTTGGCGACAGCAATGCATTTACTTCCCATCTACTAGATATAGCTCACCAAACATTGGTGACAGCAATGCATTTACTTCCCATCTACTAGATATAGCTCACCAAACATTGGTGACAGCAATGCATTTACTTCCCATCTACTAGATATAGCTCACCAAACATTGGTGACAGCAATGCATTTACTTCCCATGTACTAGATATAGCTCACCAAACATTGGCGACAGCAATGCATTTACTTCCCATCTACTAAATATAGCTCACCAAACGTTGGCGACCGCAATGCATTTACTTCCCATCTACTAGATATAGCTCACCAAACATTGGTGACAGCAATGCATTTACTTCCCATCTACTAGATATAGCTCACCAAACATTGGCGACAGCAATGCATTTACTTCCCATCTACTAGATATAGCTCACCAAACATTGGTGACAGCAATGCATTTACTTCCCATCTACTAGATATAGCTCACCAAACATTGGTGACAGCAATGCATTTACTTCCCATCTACTAGATATAGCTCACCAAACATTGGTGACAGCAATGCATTTACTTCCCATCTACTAAATATAGCTCACCAAACGTTGGCGACAGCAATGCATTTACTTCCCATCTACTAGATATAGCTCACCAAACATTGGTGACAGCAATGCATTTACTTCCCATCTACTAGATATAGCTCACCAAACATTGGTGACAGCAATGCATTTACTTCCCATCTACTAGATATAGCTCACCAAACATTGGTGACAGCAATGCATTTACTTCCCATGTACTAGATATAGCTCACCAAACATTGGCGACAGCAATGCATTTACTTCCCATCTACTAAATATAGCTCACCAAACGTTGGCGACAGCAATGCATTTACTTCCCATCTACTAAAGCTACTTGACAAAACATGTAAGATCCCAATTTTGCCATATCCCTTCACTCCATTATACGTCACTGCACACTTTTTATTTCACGCCCATGAACTATATTACTATTATGATGTCCCAACCCGAACCAAATTTTTATTACACCATATTTAAATTGAGACAATTTCATTTTCCAAAAAGAAAAGAAAAGATTACACACCAAACGCGGTTGCGTTATATCCAAAAAAATCATTTAGCGTAGTTGGCGGGAATTATATTTTGCGTGCTATCTCGAAATGGAAGCAGTCACACCACAGGCAAATTAGATATATATACTAGCAGCTAGTTCCTACTCTTTGGACATAGAGAAGCATCTTCAATGGCAAAATTGACTGACAAATTGTTTTAATTGTGCTTTTTAATTCAGAGAGCTACGATAATTTATTTGTATAATGTTATCTTTCATTTATTTTTAGACCTTATCTGATATATGGATGATACATCTGATAATATTATTTGCTAGATATAGCCCGCCAAACATTGGCGACAGCAATGTGTGAACTTCCCATCTACCAAAGTTACTTGACAAAACATGAACTCAAGTAACGCACATTTAAGGATCTCAATTTTTGCTACACCCCTTCCCCCATGATACGTCACTGCACGGTTGTTATTTCACGCCCATGAACTATATTAAATATTCTGATGTCCCAACCACGTTAAAACAGAATATTTTTTATACCATTTGAGACGATTTCATTTTCCGAAAAGAAAATTTTACGCACCAAACGCAGTTGCATTATTTAAAAAAAATCATTTAGCATAGTTATCGAGAATTATATTTTGCGTGCTATTGAACTCATTAAACTGCACATCATTCTACGAAATGGATTTTTTTCTCAGATTGCATTGTCCAAATGAAGTGTGAGTTCTTTGACAACCACCAACCTATCAATGATGACAGTGTTGTATTACAGAGGTTTTGTGCCAAGTTCGAACACTTGCTACAGGTTGGAATGAGAGGTGGGTCTTGGAAATTTTGGAATGAGAGGTTGCTCTATGAGAGGTTGGTCTTTGAAATTTTGGAATGAGAGGTTGCTCTATGCGAGGTTGGATTATGATATATTTGTCTCAGAGAGGTTGGATTATGATAGGTTGGTGTATGAGAGGTTTGAATAAGAGGTTTGTCTATCGGAGGTTGGCCTTTACAAACATTGCCTAAGTATATCCATCCATAAAAATATTGCACACTCTATTTTTGCTAAGAAACTCATTTCTTAACATAAACACATAGGCACTCAAAAACATTCAGATGAAATTCCTCAACTTTTCTATTTCTTAACTGTAGATTTTTAAAAGTTGATTAAATCTAGAAAAAAAACTTTGAAACTTTTAAAGAATTTACAAATTGAATTGAGACAAAATCGTGCCTAAGTGTTTGAAGATTTGAAACCACAGCTCGTCACATACTTCTTTAACTTTGAATGAATATGAAGTTTCCACAAAACTACACCTTCCTCATGCCATTGATTTCTAGAGAAAGTCTCTCTGCTTGGGCGCAAGAAAGATTACTGGGATTACTTCTGTGAGTGCCTGGCATCATCCAAAGGATCCAATGATGGCATTAAATATGTAAAAAGTCTTGGAGAGGTACATTCTTTATAGAGATGATGAATGATAGGATGTAACTTACAGGAGCAATCTCTTATCCTGTCCTATACATAAATGTAACTTACAGGAGCAATCTCTTATCCTGTCCTATACATAAATATAACTTGTAGGAGTAATCTCTTATCCTGTCCTATACATAAATGTAACTTATAGGAGTAATCTCTTATCCTGTCCTATACATAAATGCAATGTTCAGGATTATTCTCTTATCCTGACCATACAAAATGTAATGTTTAGGAGTATTCTCTAATCCTGAAAGAAAGTTGATTTGGATTAATCTTTATAAGTAAATATTCCATTGATTATCACGCTTTTTTAATTGTCCTATTTTTTCTAAGCCTAAACATATCTTGTTCCCCTGTTTATTTATTCTACTTTTAAATTTGAAGAACAAAACATCACTAGGAAAAGGAAGAGCTTTTATTCGATTCTGCCTTGTCCATCAAAGACTTGCCGATACCCTGCAACAGTGTGTGGTTCATGACAAGACGAAGTGAGTTTTTTGTCTGTGATTCTTACTTCTGTGTTTTTATTAGTTGCCAGGAGACTTGGTTCTGCGAGGCTGGAAGCTTGAATTTCAATTTTTAAAAAAATAAAATAAAACCAACCAATCAGACAAAATGAAAGTATGAGAAGGTCTTGGCTTTGAAATTAGTTTGACATTGCAAAAATAAAAACGGCTGAAAATAAAAAAAATTTCAAGAAATAACGTATGTGGTTCATACCATATCTCAATATTGTGCCAAAACCTTTTATCCGTCTGGTGTCATAACCACCTTTGCTGGTGTATTAAGTTCAAAGTAATTTGTGAATACTCAATAATTGCTTTAGTAAAAATAAGTAACTTGACAATGTTCATATTTTCTTTCCATGTAGAGACTGGTTCCTCCTGAGCAGTGTGCTGCTGAACAAAGAGTGCCAAGGTCTAATCAACTCCTTATATGATCTGAATTCTATGCACTTTGACCTTTCACCCAGAGGTTATGACCTAGACTCAGTGTGGCCTTCTTTTGCTAAGTATAATCATTTCCTTTGCTCTTTCTTGTTCAAGGTATTGGCAGTTTTATTACATTTTCTTTTATTAAAATGCCCATAACATTAAAATCACAGCACCAAGTTGGAAAATAGGAAATAAGTAAAACACAGTAAGGTTAAACCTGAAAAAAGGAACGCAACAAAACAACGAAAGTGTCGGCAGGAAGCCTCCATCAGCAAGATGGAAAAGCTTTGCTGTAACACAATTATTTCTTGGAATTGAATATCATGAACATGCAATGCATATAAATTAAAGGTATAATAAAGTAGCAGAAATTGCAAGATCGCCCCACAGCCCCCAATAGATGATGTCAAATATCATTAAAGATGTTTTCAAATGAATGTCATTATTTATTTTAAAAAACTGTAGAATGGTTCTCAAACAAAATGTTGTGAATGACATGCAACTCAAAAACGTATTTAATGTGATAAATCATTTAATGGACCTACCCCAAAATGAAAGTGTTGTTGTTATATATGTCCACGAAGCCATCTTGCAATTTCAGCTACTTTATTATACCTTTAATTTATATGCATTGCATGTTCATGATATTCAATTCCAAGAAATAATTGTGTTATTTACAAATAGTAAGGTTGTGCATATGTGAGATGTTAAGCTGTAAGTTGCATGCTACCAGGTATTTCTATTTTAATTCTCTTTAGCTTTATGGGGCTAAATCGAAATGGCCTATTTCATTCCCAGCTGTCTTGATTGAAGTGAAGCTTCCATAAATGTCCAAATCAAACAGCTTGGTTACAAGTTAAGGATTATTTTATTGAAAATGAACACAAATGGATGCGTTTAAGGTAGAAATAGAAATGAGTCTTCTGCTAAAAGTTTCCTATACTGTAATGGCAGGATTAATTTGTTGAAGATACTATCTTGTGTGGAGATACTGATCTTTCATCAAGCGCCTCCCCAGGTGGTGGATAGGGGAAAGCCGACCAGATATGGAGGGCACTGGGGAAATAAAATACCCAGGTTGGACCAAAATCAGAACCTACTGCCTTGTAGGAAGTGGAGGAATCCACATAGGCTAGGGACCCAACCCAATACAAAGGCAGCTTCCCTGAGAGCTGCTAAGGGAATCACTCCCCCCCCCCCCCGCCCCCCTCCCCAGTCGGTTGTGCGCAGGGTCGACTACCCTGTAACATAAAAAAATCAAATGTTATGAAAGTTGAATCACAAACAAAAAAATGGACTTATAATTTTGGATTTTGACCTAGGCCTGAACAAAAATATGATATACAGATGGCTACCTGGAATATTCTAAGTCCACACAGAGCGGGAGCATTGGCCTGCCTCAGTGATGAAGTGATAAGAAATAGAATCACTGTTGCGGCACTGCAGGAGATCAGATGGAAATATTCGGATACACTAAGTACTAAGGAAAGAGATTCCTTGATGAGGCACCATGCCATGATACCAAAATAGTCCTTGGAGATTTAACGTGAAAATTAGGAAAGAATCTGCTTACAGACCATTTATTGAAAAGGAAAGTCTGCATGACGAGAGCATTGACAATGGAGCATGTCTTATAGACTTCGCTACAGGAAAAGGAATGACGATCAGCAGCACAATATTCCAACACAAACAAATACATACAGTGACATGGATGTCACCAGATGGATTTACCTGTAATCATATTGATCACGTGCTTATTGAACGGGGGTATGGCTCTGACATATCAGATTTATGAAGCTGTAGAGGGTCAGACATAGACTCAGACAACATACTTTTAAAATCACATATATAAAAAGATTTTGTAACATCCACAATAAACAAAATAAAAAAGATAAACAATACAACAGCAAGAAGATAAGCAGCGACCCAAAAATTACTGAGCCATATCAACAGAAGATTGAAACTCAACTAGTTATCCAAAAGGGAATCAGCCAACAACATCAAAATGAATGAGCAATGGGAAAAGATGAAGCAAATTGTTAAAAGTGTAACAGAGGAAATAATAGGATTTAGACAGACAGTGAAAAGAACAGGATGGTATGACGCAGAATGCAGAGAACTTATAGAAGAAAGACACAATGCCCGGCTAATGATGCTGCAAAGGGAGACAAGAAGAACACAACAAATATTTAATGCTACAAGAAGGGTCGCTACCAAACTTTGTAGAAAGAAATACATGATTGGGAAAAATAAAAAAATATCAGAGAGGGAAGAGGTGTCAAAGAGGGGAATGTACCTGAAGATAAAGCAGGCAAAGACAGTCTTTCAAGCAAGATGCCACATGTGTGAAAGTGTGGGTGGAGAACTGATCATAGAGAGGAGCAGGGTACTAGAGAGATGGGCAGAACACTTTGAAGGTATGCTAAATAGCTCAGGGGGAGGAACCAATGAGAATTATGCTCTACCAGGAGGAGGACTGGACCCACTGGTCAATCAACCAAAATTGAATGAAATAAAAGATGTGATCTTTACCATGAAAAATAACCAAGCCGCAGGAATAGACCTTATCTCTGCAGAACTGATAAAACCAGATAAAATGAACTGCATAGGCAAATACACAACCTCACATCGAGAATCTGGCAGGGGGAAGAAATGCCAATAGAATGGGACACTGCACTCATAATCCCAATTCACAAAAAGGATCTAAGTTGGTCTGCTCAAACTGTAGAGGAATCTCCCTCCTTAATGTAATGTACAAAATCCTCACAAAACTTATAGCAAGAAAACTGGAAAGGTATAGTAAACAGATTTTAGGGGGACTACCAATGTGGATTCAATCAGATAGATCAACCATGGATCATATTTTTACTATTAGATGTCTCCTGGAGAAATGCTACGAATACAACTACACATGGACTACAAAACAGCCTATGATAGCATAGACAGGAAGTACCACAGAAACTTGGAGTCCCTAACAAACTTACCCTGCTCATACATAGGACGATGGCTAACTCCAAAAGTAGAATCAAAATACAGGGAGAGTACTCGAGGGAGTTCCAAAATTAAACAGGGCCCCAGACAAGGAGATTCACTATCATCATCCTCTTCAACACGTTAAAAAAATAGAAACCTACATGTGAGCACCAGTAACCATTACAAACTACTACCAGAGAAACAATAAAAAAGGCAGACTGCACTGGACAGGACATGTTGAAAGGATGCTGGATTGCAGAGCAGCAAAAGTGATCTACAGGCAGAAACCTAGGGGCAGATGGCTCACCGTTCGACCAAGACTGAGATGGATTGACATTGTAGAGAAGGACTTAAACCAGCTAGGGTAACGCGCCTGGAGGTGGAAAGCTATGGAGTGATCCAAATGGAAGGATGTGGTGGAGCAGGTCAGGGCCCTACATGGGCTGTAGCGCCACTGATGATGATGTCCGAATGGAAGGATGTGGTGGAGCAGGTCAGGGCCCTACATGGGCTGTAGCGCCACTGATGATGATGTCCGAATGGAAGGATGTGGTGGAGCAGGTCAGGGCCCTACACGGGCTGTAGCGCCACTGATGATGATGTCCGAATGGAAGGATGTGGTGGAGCAGGTCAGGGCCCTACATGGGCTGTAGCGCCACTGATGATGATGTCCAAATGGAAGGATGTGGTGGAGCAGGTCAGGGCCCTACATGGGCTGCAGCGCCACTGATGATGATGACTCAAAGAATAATTTCTTCAAAAGCAATAATATTGTTGTGGTTCTTTCATGACACGTATTTACGTTGCTTGGCTGTGAAACTCTTTTACATTATGGTTTAGTAATGTCCATGATAAAAGTGCTGTCATCCTTCACAGCCGCAAGCCTGGAGCGAGGGGATCATGGAATGTGCCACCGAGTCGGAGGTCAAGCATTACAAGTATGGTGAGTTCATCAGTCCAGACTTATCTTTTCATTTTTATTATTATTTGTTTGTTGGAGAGTCAAGAAACGGCTACATATTATTGCTGCAATCAAGTTTTAATAAGATTTAAAAAGTAACAAAGGGATATAGAGAGGATAACATCAAACTATTTTGATAAAAATAAATATTAATTTTTTTTCTCATCTGCATCATCATCATCATCAGGTCCCGTAGTCCTTCGACCGTTGGGACACCACAGATGACATGTACACTATTCTTCTCCATTCCTCTCAGTCTTCTGCCCTACGCATAGCATCGCCTAATTTTAATCCCGTCCATTCTTTGATATTATCTTCCCATCTTTTTCTTTGTCTTCTTCTTCATCTGCATCACACATGCCATAAATTATTTTAGGAAGAGAACTTAATGAAATGTTAAAGCTTTTAAGAGACATCCGCCTTTGCCATTTGTTTTTAGGATACAATCAGCCAGATCAGCATGTCAATAGACACGACAGAAGTGGACAGACTTGCCAAGGACTTGGAAGTGGCCCACAGTGTCAAGAGTGAGCTGATTGGTCAGATAGGTGCTCTACAACAGGAGAAGGAACAAGTCAGCCAAACGGCATGGACGGCTCAAGGTGAGCGGCAAGCCCTGGAGCATCAGTTGGCAGAGTTGAGTTCACAGCATTCTGAGTTGTTGGACAAGTATAACAATCTGGACATTGAGTAAGTTCTCTTACTGTGACCCCAAACAATGGAATTCTTTTCCACAGTATATCAACCATCACAGCCTTCAAAACTGCACTCAAAACACATCTCTTTAAACTCTACTATCCTGACTGATTCCCCCTCTGACCGTTAAACGATGCTGCTGTGTGCCGTCCATGGCTTCACATGTAAATTGTTATGGAATGGTTGGACCAATACACATTTGTTTTGTTTTGTTTTTCTAATTAATGTAAGTTAATTTTTAAGTTCATGATTATTGTTGTTAAATTGTATGTACATCGTGGTGAGGCCAGCCCTAGGCTGTGGGACCTTGCATGTACAGCGTGGTGAGGCCAGCCCTAGGCTGGGGTACCACGCTATAGAAAACTACCAATAATAATAATAATAATAAGTTGGTTGTAACATTCTGAGTTGTTGGTTGTAACATTCTGAGTTGTTGGTTGTAACATCCTGAGTTGTTGGTTGTAACATTCTGAGTTGTTGGTTGTAACATTCTGAGTTGTTAGAAAAGTTCTGCACTTTGTATGTTGAGTACTACTCCTGGGATTGTATGTTTGAGATTTCATACTCCTGGGATGGTATGTTTGAGATTTCATACTCCTGGGATGGTATGTTTGAGATTTCATACTCCTGGGATGGTATGTTTGAGATTTCATACTCCTGGGATGGTATGTTTGAGATTTAATACTACTGGGATGGTATGTTTGAGATTTCATACTCCTGGGATGGTATGTTTGAGATTTCATACTCCTGGGATGGTATGTTTGAGATTTCATACTCCTGGGATGGTATGTTTGAGATTTCATACTCCTGGGATGGTATGTTTGAGATTTCATACTACTGGGATGGTATGTTTGAGATTTCATACTCCTGGGATGGTATGTTTGAGATTTCATACTACTGGGATGGTATGTTTGAGATTTCATACTACTGGGATGGTATGTTTGAGATTTCATACTCCTGGGATGGTATGTTTGAGATTTCATACTCCTGGGATGGTATGTTTTAAAAATAATACTCCTGGGATGGTATGTTTGAGATTTCATACTCCTGGGATGGTATGTTTGAAATTTCATACTCCTGGGATGGTATGTTTGAGATTTCATACTACTGGGATGGTATGTTTGAGATTTCATACTACTGGGATGGTATGTTTGAGATTTCATACTCCTGGGATGGTATATTTAAGTTTTAAAATGTGTTTTTGCCAGGCATGTAAAGCTCAAACTGGAGAGAGAACATAAAACAAAACTTCATATTGATGAGCTGAGGCAGATGGATGAGAAGGTCAGGGACGAGGAGGCCAGGCGGGTGTCACTCCTCAAGGCGGAGGAAGACATCTGGAAAAAAGAGGTGAAAGAGGAAGGGGAGAGGAGAAAACGGGAGATTGACAGATTGCAGAAAGACGTGGAGACAAAAACACTAGAGGCAGAGGAGCTCTATGACAGGTGGTCAAGACAGAGTAAAGCTCTTAAGACTTTGATACTGGACCTGGCTGTGAGTAATTGTAATGGCATAGAATGGGGGGGGGAGGTGGGATTCTTTATACTGGACCTGGCTGTGAGTAACTACTGGCATAGTATGGGGGGGGGGGATTCTTTATACTGGACCTGGCTGTGAGTAACTGTACTGGCATAGTATGGGGGGGGGGATTCTTTATACTGGACCTGGCTGTGAGTAACTGTACTGGCATAGTATGGGGGGGGGATTCTTTATACTGGATCTGGCTGTGAGTAACTGTACTGGCATAATATGGGGGGGGGGATTCTTTATACTGGACCTGGCTGTGAGTAACTGTACTGGCATAGTATGGGGGGGGGGATTCTTTATACTGGACCTGGCTGTGAGTAACTGTACTGGCATAGTATGGGGGGGGGGATTCTTTATACTGGACCTGGCTGTGAGTAACTGTACTGGCATAGTATGGGGGGGGGGATTCTTTATACTGGATCTGGCTGTGAGTAACTGTACTGGCATAGTATGGGGGGGGGGGATTCTTTATACTGGACCTGGCTGTGAGTAACTGCACTGGCATAGTATGGGGGGGGGGATTCTTTATACTGGACCTGGCTGTGAGTAACTGTACTGGCATAGAATTGAGGGGATTTAATACCAGGCTTTGTGTAATTGTCCTTTTTACTGTAAAGGTTAAAACCGATCCAGATGACTTGGAGACTTGTTTGGTCCATCTTGCTGATCATATCAAGAACTTGCAGGCACAAGTTCACGAGGTCACTCTTGAGAAAACATCCATTCAGGTATACCATGTTGTGAATATGTTCAAACTTTAAAATGTTAGACTGAAATAATATGAATACAGTACGACTGACTGACAATTATTGTTGTATGTATTGATTGAACTATGTGACCTGATTGTCCTGTGTTGTTGTTGTGTATTGATTGAACTATGTGGCCTGATTGTCCTATGTTGTTGTCGTGTATTGAATGAACTATGTGACCTGATTGTTCTGTGGTGTATTGATTGAACTATGTGACCTGATTGTCCTGTGTTGATGATGTGTTGTTTGACTGGACATGGTCAGTTTATTTCATGAATGTTTTAACTTAAATGTGTGAATATTGGTTGGAGGACTGGAGTGAGTGGTCATGTGATGTGGGTTATAAAAAGAATGTAGAATGGTGAATAAAGGCTAGTTGTTACACAGACCACAGACTTGAGATATTTTATTATGCTATTACAAATACTAATGACGTCATATTGAAATAATGTGAATAATAATGAAGTCAGTTTTCCTTTGGGAATCTTGTAGTCAGTTAAAGCAATTAAATAAGATAACTGATGACAGTGAGCCATGAGATTAAATATTTGTAGGCAAAACTTATAAGGTATAAACAAAGTACAGAAATTGCACTCTTGAAAATAAATTTGTGGTTGGAAAAAAATGAGAGAAAATACAATGTCAGAAGAAAGAGAAAAAAAAAGGTTGGTGGAAAAGGGGGGGTGGGGGGTAGTGAAGCAGGCATCTTCCATAGACACTTCCGTTACCTGCGGTGTGCCACAGGGCTCGGCTTTAGGACCTATTCTGTTCTCCATGTACACTAGTCGGCTCGGCAAAATTATTGAAAGTCATCGTATTTCCCACAAAATATTTGCGGATGACACGGAACTGTACAAGTGTTTCCACCCTAATCCCTTGGAGTGTGCTGCTGCTGTTCAGGCTGTCGAGGACTGCTGTCTTGCTGTGAAAGAATGGGTGTCATCAAACAGACTATAATTCAGGGTCCTCACACAGTCGGGAAAACGGGAAATAGTCGGGATTTCCTTCATTTTTTTCCCGGTCGTGAAAACCGGGAAATTGAGCATTCTAGTAAGGAAATTTTCAGGATAGTCGGGAATTTTTTAATTCACCATTTAAAAAAAAAATAATAAATGTGTGAATCGCTTCAATTATGCCTCCATGGTCATTTATCGACTGCATTTTACGGTATTGGTTTCGATTTATCTGCGCATGCGTTGAAATCGTTCTTCCGATGTCGATCTCATATAAATTAATGCTACCACACCTTGGGAAATTTCCCCAGATCTTGGGAATTCATGACCCCCCATTAGGATCTTGGGAATAATTTTGAAAATCGAGCAAAACCTTGGGATATTATTAATAGGAAGAAGATTTTTTTTACACATTTCGAAAAATTCCAACAACAAAATTAAAGTGAAAATAAAACAAAATAATTTTTAAAGAAACAAGGAAAAAAAATTGTTTTAATTATTTTCTGGTTTTAAGTTTTAAAACCACGAATAAATAAATAAGAAATCTTTTGAAATTTAAGTTAATGTTTTGAAGTATTAAAAGGTTAATAATTAAAGAAATTCAATTTTCTATGTATTTACGTTGAAGATTTACAAATTACATCCAGGTGTTGAATGTTTATCAATTTGACCTTGTACAACCATATGCATTGAGCAGTTTCAACAATAAATAAACGGATAATAACTCTTGAAATATCAAAGGAAATCAATATAGACTATTAATATTATAGAATTTGTGGGGGAGGGGGGGGGGCGCGGTAGGCTCGGAAACTTTATTATTAGGCTATTAAATTTTTAATGAAAAAAGCTTGAAAATCGGTCGCAATAATGACGATAAAGCCGCATTTTATATAGTCAGGAATTTTCATTTTTCAGTTGGGAAAAAGTTGGGAAAAAGTAAGGAATTTAGTTTTGAAAAAAATGTGAGAACCATGATAATTAAATGATGATAAGACTGAAGCAATTATTTGTGGTTCAGACTCCAATCTTCGGAAAGTTTCCATCGCATCAATAAAAGTTGGTGAATCAGAGATCCTGTTGTCCTCCACTGTCCTCGACCTTGGCTTATATATTGGAATAGTTTCCCTCAATCTCTGAGGGGTATTGAAAAGGATAAAAAAATCATTTAAGAAACATTTAAAGACTTTTTTGTTTAAATAGATTTAAGAAAACCAGAGCGCAGTGAGCATGCTAAAGCAGCATGGATATCAGCGCTATAGAAATATCCAATCAAATCTAATCAAATTCTCTACCTTATCCTGTTTAGCTAAATAAAAAAATTCCCTTTTTCCCATAAAACTCACCAATTTTTCGAAACACCACACTGGTCAATCAGTTGGTCAATCAGGTGGTCAGTCAGGTCCTCTAGCCATCCAACCATTAATTAAATCTGAATTTGTTACTCTCTAGGCTTCGCTGCAAGGAGAGCTGACGGAGAAAGGCGAGCAAGCGTCAATCTTGTTGGGACGTTGCCTGGAGATGGAAAGGGTGCAGAAAGATTTCTTAGAGTCCCAGGCCAATTTACACGTTCAAATTACAACTTATGAAATGGATCTGAAGAAGGAACAAGATCTGGTGGTCAGTTTACAAGAAAAATTGCTGCTTCTGAACAGCAGACTCGAGCAGAAAGAGACTGAATTAGAACGTGTGAAAGAAGAGAAGACTGAGATGGAGAGGCAGGGTCTTGAAGCTGGTCATAAATTTGATGCTTTGATCCAAGAAAATGCCAAGCTTAGGCAGGATTTTGAGAACCTCCAACAAATAAATGCTTCTTTATCCCAGACCCAGGAAAATAAAATTGCATCTTTAGAGGAAGTCTGTGCTAGTTTGAAAGAGAAAGAGCAAAACAATTTTGAACTGACAAAAAGTGTAGAAGAGACCAGACGGCAGGTCAATTTGTTACAATGTCAACTGACCAACTTGAGCCTGAAGATTCTTGAAAAGGATGAGGAAATAAAATTGTTGCAGAAAAATTCTGATGTGCAAACCACCGAGTGTCAGGCAGTTTTAGAGAATAATAAAACGGCTCTTACAGAAACCCAGGAACAGCTGAGTAAAACATGCCATCAGCTGGAACTTGTGAGCAGAGAAGCAGAGGAGGCGGGGGCGGGGAGTCGGGACCTGCAAGAGCAGCTGTCATCCGCTCAAACTGAGATCGTGGCCCTGAAGAGCTTGAGCTCAGATCTGGGTGAGAAGTGTGCTTCGCTGGAGGCAGAAGTTGAGGAGCTGTCCATTGAGGGGAGGGAGAAAGATGCCATGATAGAGGAAACAAAAGCTGCCTGTGATCTCATCAGAATGGAGTTTGCTGCGACTCACGAAAGCTGGATTTCTGTGACGGCCGAAGCTGAAAAATTGGGAATTGAATCAAAGAGAATAGATCATGAAAGAGAACAGCGTGCTGTTGAATTAGCGGAGCTTAAAGTAGAAATGGAGAACTTGAAACGAGAAATGGACTGTGAAAAAAGTAGGTTCATGGGATTGTTACAACAGTCAGAAGGGGTGAAAAGTTCTGAGGGGGAAAAGGAAGAGAAAATTGTAAATCTTGTCACTGAGCTGGAGAAGGTAAACAGAGATAAGGATGAAACAGCTGTCAGGCTTGGGAATACAATAGTTGAACTGACGAACAAACTTGCAGAGAAAGATGAGCAACTGCAAAGCATACTGTCAGAAAAGGAAACGCTGGCTTTAGAGTTGGCACAGGAGAGGAACACCAGACTGGAATTGTTACATAGCAGCAAGCAGGAAGTGGATACACTGAACTCATCCATTCATGGGTCAGAGTCTAAGCTTAGGAGTTTAATAGTTGAGCTGCAGGTTGAGATGGAAGAGGTCAAGAAACATCATGAGACCGAGGTGGTATCATTTGCAGAGAGGATTAGTCATCTTGAGTCTGAGCTGTCCAATAAAGAAATCCTCCTGGGCTCCAGAAGTCTGGATTATGAAAACAAAATAGCAGAGCTCAAGGATGACATCGCAAAGCTGGAAAGGAGTTCCCTTGAGAGTAGCGAGTCCATCTGTACACTAACTGCGCAGCTGGCAGTGTTGACAGAGGAAAAGGAACACCTCCTGACACAGACCGACGCTGCGCTGGAAGACGCCTTGCAGATCAAATCGCAGCTGACAGAAACCTCAGAGCAGCTGGCCGTCTCTTACACACAGCTGGAGAACTTGGCGAAGGAGAAAAACTCTCTTGCAGCTGCAGCTGTGACCACGTCAGAAGAGTTGTCCAAACTTCAGGATGAAAATGATGAAATCCGCAGAGAGATCCAGGACTTGAAGACTATGCTGCAGTTGGCAGAAGATGAATCGCAGGAAATGTTGCGCCAGAAGAGAGCTATGGAGCTAGACGTGGAAGACATGCAGGCCAGAGTGAGCCGGCTTGTTGAGGAGAAATCTGAGCTGACCGGTCAGCTGGACAGTTACCTATCGCAGACAGAGTTCAGCACAAAGGTGTTGGAGGAAGCTCTTGTTGAATCCAGAGAGGCTCTGGAACAGGTCAAGGCTGACAAGCTTGGGTTACAAGGTTGGTAGACTTCTTCTGTCTTATGTCAGCTTTTACTGTGGAGGCATGTGGGGTAGTGGGGGGGGGGGGGGTAAAAGTTGGCAATCTGCTGCTGTAGAATACAATAATGTCAAATATATTGAAAGTCATCATGAATGTAAACTTACTCTAGAATTTAGCCAACTCTGATGATAAACTACTGGCATTAAGTACGGACTATTGTGGGCCATAAAGTTTTTGTGTTTAATTTGGACTAGGATAGCACTAACAAGGAATGCATTGACCGGGAGCACATTAACTCAATGACTTATTTAAGAATAAATCAATTATTTGATATTTTACCAGTTTTATAACAGAATTACATTTGAGTGATTACATTTTCTCCCAAGAAATGCAAATTGTTTAAAATCAAACTTCCAATCTTATCTCTAAAAATAATTGATAAGCCATTTAGACTGTTTATTGAAATAATTGATAAGCCATTTAGACTGTTAATTGAAATAATTGATAAGGCATTTACATTGCTTATTATAATAATTGATAAAACATTTAGATTGCTTAATAAAACAATTGATAAGACATTTAGGCTGTTTGTTGAAATAATTGATAAGACATTTACACCGGTTATTGAAACAAGTTGATAAGACATTTATTTAGACTGTTTGTTGAATTAATTTAATATTGTCTCATTTAATTTTTTTGACAGAAAATTCTGAGTCCCTAGAGAGGGAGCGAGTTGAGTTAATGTCCAAACAAGTCAAATTGGAGGAAGAAATTGCTGAGCTTAGAAGCTCTAATCAAAGCTTACAAGGACAGATATCCCCTGCTCAAGGAAGGTAACTCACATTTTTATGAAAACTTACTGAGTTTGTTCGGTTTTTATGTTAGCAATTATTTATTTCTTAAAAACATTTACTGTAATCTATTCTGTCCATCTGACTTATCTATTCTATCCATCTCAATGTATTCTATTCTGTCCATCTCATGGTCATCTATTATGTCTATCCCACTGTCATCTATTCTCTCTATCTCACAATGTGTTAAGGACATATCACTGATTCAGATAATGTGCATGCGATATATTTTTTAAAGTGCTGGCACATGAAGCACAAGTAAAAACCATGAATAATTTAAGGTTAAACACAATACATTTTTTTCAAATATAATTCCAATTACTTATATTATCATTGTATTGTATTGTCACTGTTACTTCCCTTATGTTATCATTGTATTGTATTGTCACAGTTACTTCCCTTATGTTATCATTTCGTTAAACCCATGTTTATTGTACTTGTACTAAAGATATGAGAAGCAATGTTGTGCAGATGTGTAAGCGTGTTAGCTTTCTTTGTATTAGTTATAGAGTAGTACTAAATGTAATACTACTATCTTAAAATGTTTATTTTATTTTAAGTGAAATCGAGAACTTGAGATTAGAACTGGAAGAGGAACGTCGAACTGTGGAAAATTTGAATGAAGAAATATTAGCTCTCCAGTTCCAACTCAGCTCTGAGCAAATGTTAAAGAAAGATTTTTCCCAGGTATTCTAACACGCACATCTTTAGCTAATTTTTACATTAAAGAAATAAAAACTCAGGCTGTTTTCTCTTAGGCCTTTAGCAAGTACATTTTTTTAGTGTCCATCAACTGAAAAAAATTGAGACTGAAATAATTCTTATGGTCAATTTATCCAATCATACATTAATTTCTGGTTTAGTTTTTTAAGGTCTGTGACAATTATTGGTGATCATCTTGCATTCTTTAGACCAGGGGTCACCAAACTTTTTTCACCCCGTGCCGGATGAACTGGCTGGGTAAGGGAAAAAAATAATGAGCGCGGGCCGGATAATCATTCTGCACAAAACTTACAAGCTAGTTCAAGTACCGTAGGCAGGCCGGATGAATGGCCTTGCAGGCTGGATCCGTCCGGCCCTGGCCGTAGTTTGGTTACCCCTGCTTTAGACTAGGGCAATTATTGGTGATCATCTTGCATCTTCATATTTTTAATATTTGGCATTTTTCTGTATTAGATAATTATTAAAATGTTTAAAGTTAATTTTCTTTTTGTTTCTTTACAAATTTATTAATTATTCAATCAGCAATTATATTTCTGCTCATTGGTGCTGCAGCCATCACTGGACAAATGGTTACATGGTTGATGACATTTTTGTTTACTTTCCAAAGACTCAGCATGCAGCAGAAGATACAACAGTTGAACTAAAATCTCGTATCTCAGAACTGGAGATCATTCTAGAACAACTAGAGGAAGAATGTGAACAACTGCGCAAAATAAAAGAAACAGATTCTGTGCAGGTGAGTTGTATGTATGTGATACTGTGCAGGTGTGTTGGATGTATGTGGTACTGTGCAGGTGACTTGGATGTATGTGACACTGTGCAGGTGAGTTGGATGTATGTGATACTGTGCAGGTGAGTTGGAAATATGTGATTCTGTGCAGGTGAGTTGGACTTATGTGAGGTAAGTTTAATACATGCGCACATGAGATGAAAACCTGTATACAAAACTATGGCATTTCATCTTAAGGTGAATCAAAGTTAGCTAGGAATTACTTACATATTTATCGTTTCGTTTCCTAATTCCAGGAATTGATTCATTGGTAAAACTTAGAGATATTTGAACATTCGGGATCATAAGTGGCCTACTAGTTGTTCATACTTATAATGAACATTTATTTTAGTTTTTTCTCTTTGATTTGGTAGTTAGCCATTCCTTGTTTATGTTAAGTTATTTACTTCAGTGTTCAAGAAATGTCTGTATATACTCTTTATAACTGTGTACATTGCAAGGTTCATGATGTACAGAAGAATCTAACAGCCAAACTAGAGGAATGTGCAAAGGCTGAATCAAGACTGCAGCAGGTAAATTGTGTACCAGATAGTGTAGTTTATATCATAAATTGCGTACCAGATAATGCAGTTTATCATAAATTGTGTACCAGATAGTGTAGTGTATCATAAATTGTGTACAAGATAGTGTAGTTTATCATAAATTGCGTACCAGATAATGTAGTTTATCATAAATTGTGTACCAGATAATGTAGTTTATCATAAATTGTGTACCAACTAGTGTAGTTTATCATAAATTGCGTACCAGATAATGTAGTTTATCATAAATTGCGTACCAGATAATGTAGTTTATCATAAATTGCGTACCAGATAATGTAGTTTATCATAAATTGCGTACCAGATAGTGTGGTTTATCACACACTTTCTTATTTATCTTACCCCACTAACAAGTCCAATCCACTCAGATATATCTACCCATAGTTAATGTGGACCTGGGAAAATTTCAAACTCACATGTTCTTGGTCAAGAGGGTCAGAGAACTTGACCATTGCGACACAGGGCCAACCTATTATCATATAAGCTATTCAGTCATCGGTTCTCCTGACCAACAACATAATATTTCAGCAACCAATTTTAGAACACACAAGGTCCATTTAGACAACGTAAAGATGATATGAAAGTATTCAAACCTTTTTTTTATGGACATTTAGAAATACATAAAGAAGTTTTAATTCTATTCTATTGTACAGGTTGAGTCCAGATTGAGGGAAGAGCTGCGAAGACGTGAGAAGCTGGAAGCCGATATGGCACTGTTGAGGCGCTCCTATGAGAAAGACATCATTGAACGTGATTGTGAGATCAAGGAGCTGAGGTCGGACAATGATCAAATCAAGAGGCAGATCATCAAACTAACAAAGTATTTTATTCATGTTGTCATGTCCATGGCGTCATGTGTTCATGGTGTCATGTCCAACCAGCTGTTGTGTCATGTCCAACCAGCTGTTGTGTCATGTCCAAATGGCTGTTGTGTCATGTCCAAAATTTCTGTTGTGTCATGTCCAAATGGCTGTTGTGTCATGTCCAACCAGCTGTTGTGTCATGTCCAAATGGATGTTGTGTCATGTCCAAAATTTCTGTTGTGTCATGTCCAAATGGCTGTTGTGTCATGTCCAAATGGCTGTTGTGTCATTGTAGTTATGTCCAACTGGCTGTTGTGTCATGTCCAAATGGCTGCTGTGTCATGTCCAAATGGCTGTTGTGTAATGTCCAACTGGCTGTTGTGTCATGTCCAACTGGCTGTTGTGTCATGTCCAAAATTTCTGTTGTGTCATGTCCAACTGGCTGTTGTGTCATGTCCAAATGGCTGTTGTGTCATGTCCAACTGGCTGTTGTGTCATGTCCAACTGGCTGTTGTGTCATGTCCAAATGGCTGTTGTGTCATGTCCAACTGGCTGTTGTGTCATGTCCAACTGGCTGTTGTGTCATGTCCAACTGGCTGTTGTGTCATGTCCAAATGGTTGTTGTAAATACAGTACTATTCTGCTGTAGCTGTGATTTGATTTATTCATTCCCAACATCATCAAGCAGACCTGTCATTATAGTGTAATCTTTGATGTCTCTGTGTATGCTTGTAAATTACCCCCTCCCCCTTTTTGCTTGGGGGTCGTGTTAGTCTTTCTACAGCTGTAGCACAATGTTATGGGCTGTCAAAATATTAGTACCACTGACCACTCCAACTCCAGGTGTATCAACCACCTATGGTTATACAACTTTGACCACGTACCACTCCAACTCCAGGTGTATCAACCATCTATGGTTATACAACATTGACCACATACCACTCCAACTCTAGGTGTATGAACCACCTATGGTTATACAACATTGACCACGTACCACTCCAACTCCAGGTGTATCAACCATCTATGGTTATACAACTTTGACCACGTACCACTCCAGTTCCACATGGGCCAGACGCTGGGTTTCCCACCACCAGACCGTGCAGCAGCATGCAAGGAACTAGTACTTACTAATAGCTGGAACAGTGATGTTTATGTTAGATGTTCTTCATGGTTTGAGTTTGTTTCTTGTTAGATGAGCAGTGCTGGTGATTGTGGGAGGAAATAATTTATATATTAAGAACAACATAATGTAAAAATGTCAGATAACTTGTTTAATAAAATAAGCATTTTTAATTTCAAAAGATTCATCCTAATATTGGAATATTTAATAAACTCAGTTTGTGTCTTGGGTTTAGATAAATGTATTTGCCTCCAACATATTACACCTACCGGTACTGACTCATGTAGACATCATTATGTTTATAACTTACACCTGCATTTACAAGGGGTCTCATAGGGATAGGGACAGCCACTGACAGACATAACACTTGTATTCTCACAGGGACAAGGACAGCCTCTGACACACATAACACTTGTATTCTCACAGGGACAAGGACAGCCTCTGGCACAAAACAGATCAGCTGGTGACAGAACAAAAAAGAAAAGTAGGAGAGAAGTGGCAGGATAATGCACAGGTCACAAACTGTCCACAGTGCAAAGCAGAATTCTCTTTATTTGTTAGGAAGGTGAGTTTAGAGAAGATGAAAACATTGTATAAAAATATATAAACTTTTCTAAATTCATTAAGCCTATTGGCTAACATGATACTTTGGTTTGCTATCATGATTCTAAAACATGATACTTTAGTTGCTGAGTATCATCATTCTAAAACATGATACTTTAGTTGCTGAGTATCATCATTCTAAAACATGATACTTTAGTTGCTGAGTATCATGATTCTAAAAAAAACTCTATCTATTAAAAATAACATCTCATGCTTCCTAGTCCAGAATTGTATTTTTTTAAATGCACTTTTCCTGGTTTAAAAATTCTCAGAAGAAAATTGTTTTTAGTTTTTTTATTCACTCTTCTATTTCTTGAAATGTAAACCACTTACTTTTATATTTAACTTGCAAATATTTTTGTGAATTCTGGACTCTTCAAATCAATGTTACATAACATTTGCTTAAATCTTTATTTGAGGAGTGTACCAAGGCTTATCAAATTATTGCTTGTCACGAGCACATCTTTACTGTCTTGGCACAAAATATTACTCACAACATTAATCTCTGCTGACAACCTAGTCACAATTATCAGCTGACAAACTAGTCACAATTATCTGCTGACAAACTAGTCACAATTATCAGCTGACAACCTAGTCACAATTATCAGCTGACAACCTAGTCACAATTATCTGCTGACAACCTTGTCACAAATCTCTGCTGACAACCTAGTCACAAATCTCTATTACAAACTAGTCACAAATCTCTGCTGACAACCTAGTCACAAATCTGCTGACAACCTAGTCACAAATCTCTGCTGACAACCTAGTCACAAATCTCTGCTGACAACCTAGTCACAAATCTCTGCTGACAACCTAGTCACAAATCTCTGCTGACAACCTAGTCACAAATCTCTATTACAAACTAGTCACAAATCTCTGCTGACAAACTAGTCACAATTATCAGCTGACAACCTAGTCACAATTATCAGCTGACAACCTAGTCACAATTATCTGCTGACAACCTAGTCACAAATCTCTGCTGACAACTTAGTCACAAATCTCTATTACAAACTAGTCACAAATCTCTGCTGACAACCTAGTCACAAATCTGCTGACAACCTAGTCACAAATCTCTGCTGACAACCTAGTCACAAATCTCTGCTGACAACCTAGTCACAAATCTCTGCTGACAACCTAGTCACAAATCTCTGCTGACAACCTAGTCACAAATCTCTATTACAAACTAGTCACAAATCTCTGCTGACAAACTAGTCACAATTATCAGCTGACAACCTAGTCACAATTATCAGCTGACAACCTAGTCACAATTATCTGCTGACAACCTAGTCACAAATCTCTGCTGACAACCTAGTCACAAATCTCTATTACAAACTAGTCACAAATCTCTGCTGACAACCTAGTCACAAATCTGCTGACAACCTAGTCACAAATCTCTGCTGACAACCTAGTCACAAATCTCTGCTGACAACCTAGTCACAAATCTCTGCTGACAACCTAGTCACAAATCTCTGCTGACAACCTAGTCACAAATCTCTATTACAAACTAGTCACAAATCTCTGCTGACAAACTAGTCACAAATCTGCTGACAACCTAGTCACAAATCTCTGCTGACAACCTAGTCACAAATCTCTGCTGACAACCTAGTCACAAATCTGCTGACAACCTAGTCACAAATCTGCTGACAACCTAGTCACAAATCTGCTGACAACCTAGTCACAAATCTGCTGACAACCTAGTCACAAATCTCTGCTGACAACCTAGTCACAAATCTCTGCTGACAACCTAGTCACAAATCTGCTGACAACCTAGTCACAAATCTCTGCTGACAACCTAGTCACAAATCTGCTGACAACCTAGTCACAAATCTCTGCTGACAACCTAGTCACAAATCTGCTGACAACCTAGTCACACATCTCTGCTGACAACCTAGTCACAAATCTCTGCTGACAACCTAGTCACACATCTCTGCTGACAACCTAGTCACACATCTCTGCTGACAACCTAGTCACAAATCTCTGCTGACAACCTAGTCACACATCTCTGCTGACAACCTAGTCACACATCTCTGCTGACAACCTAGTCACACATCTCTGCTGACAACCTAGTCACAAATCTCTGCTGACAACCTAGTCACACATCTCTGCTGACAACCTAGTCACAAATCTCTGCTGACAACCTAGTCACACATCTCTGCTGACAACCTAGTCACACATCTCTGCTGACAACCTAGTCACACATCTCTGCTGACAACCTAGTCACAAATCTCTGCTGACAACCTAGTCACACATCTCTGCTGACAACCTAGTCACACATCTCTGCTGACAACCTAGTCACACATCTCTGCTGACAACCTAGTCACAAATCTCTGCTGACAACCTAGTCACAAATCTCTGCTGACAACCTAGTCACACATCTCTGCTGACAACCTAGTCACACATCTCTGCTGACAACCTAGTCACACATCTCTGCTGACAACCTAGTCACAAATCTCTGCTGACAACCTAGTCACACATCTCTGCTGACAACCTAGTCACAAATCTCTGCTGCCAACCTAGTCACACATCTCTGCTGCCAACCTAGTCACACCTCATCTCATAACTCTGCTCTTGACAACATTGCAGCACCACTGTCGACTGTGTGGTAGGATTTACTGCCGGACATGCTCTGATTACTGGCTGGATAGCCCTCATAGCAGGTTTGAGTTTGTTACATTGAAATATCCAGAACTCTTATTAAGCCAAATTGTTTCTGAAATCTTGGATTGATAGCATGAACAAAATGCACATTGTTTGTGTAGCTTAATCTTTCAAACATATTTAAAATATGTTTTTTTTTTAAAGTTTATCTTATGAATGCAGAATTTGAATTATTTTAAAATTATTAATGCTATAAAATATAGGTAAATTAATCCTCTAAAATCTTCACTTATTTTTTTTGTTCAATTATATTTGACCAAATAAAAGCATTTTCAAGACAAAAAAATAATCTATCATTCAGTGTAAAAAAAAAAAAATTAACAAATAAAAAAAAATAATTCAAAACGCCATTTAAATTTTTACATGTCTTATTTTAGGAAAAGATAAGTTAGTTGTGACTGTATTTTTATTTCAGTAAAAAGGTGAGAGTGTGCAAGGTTTGCTTAGATTATCACAACAACTTAGACAACAGTCTAGGGTCAACGTCCCTCCTTGACAATGAGAGTGACGATGATGCTGGTAATGAGGATGCTGTGGATGCTGCCAGCGACAGTAGTAGAAATTCATCCAGGAATGGTATGTGTCTGTCATATCACATATTCTATATGTTAGTTCTGACCAGGAAGTTATTACAGCTGCTATTTTAACTAATTCCTCTGCATGCATATCAGAGGTCTCTAGCCCTTGACCAGTGGTCAGCAGTAAAAATGCATGCATATCAGAGGTCTCCAACCCTTGACCAGTGGTCAGCAGTAAAATGCATTCATATCAGAGGTCTCCAACCATTGACCAGTGGTCAGCAGTAAAATGCATTCATATCAGAGGTCTCCAACCCTTGACCAGTGGGCAGCAGTAAAAATGCATGCATATCAGAGGTCTCCAACCCTTGACCAGTGGGCAGCAGTAAAAATGCATGCATATCAGAGGTCTCCAACCCTTAACCAGTGGTCAGCAGTAAAAATGCATACATATTAGAGGTCTCCAACCCTTGACCAGTGGTCAGCAGTAAAATGTATTCATATCAGAGGTCTCCAACCCTTGACCAGTGGTCAGCAGTATAATGCATTCATATCAGAGGTCTCCAACCTTTGACCAGTGGTCAGCAGTAAAATGTATTCATATCAGAGGTCTCCAACCCTTGACCAGTGGTCAGCAGTAAAATGCATTCATATCAGAGGTCTCCAACCCTTGACCAGTGGTCAGCAGTAAAATGCATTCATATCAGAGGTCTCCAACCCTTGACCAGTGGTCAGCAGTAAAAATGCATGCATATTAGAGGTCTCCAACCTTTGACCAGTGGTCAGCAGTAAAATGCATTCATATCAGAGGTCTCCAACCCTTGACCAGTGGTCAGCAGTAAAATTTATTCATATCAGAGGTCTCCAACCCTTGACCAGTGGGCACTGTGGTAAAAGAGATCATCTATTGGCACATAAGAATAACTCTTCACTCTTTTCATGTGTAATATTAATAAGTTCTAAATGCCTCTGCCTTTCCTTAGATGATGTCATGAGAGTCGGGATATATTGCATAGAGTATTTATCAAAACAGCCATTACTACCTGGTGCTACTTCTAACCTATATACTTTTTCACTTTTAGATTTGTCAAAATTTGAAATAGGCCTTTTATAAATATTATTAATAGTGTGTACCTTTATTAGTCATTAAAAATGATAATTACCTTTATTGGTCATTAAAAATGATAATTACCTTTATTGGTCATTAAAAATTATATTACCTTTATTAGTCATTAATAATGATAATTACCTTTATTGGTCATTAAAAATGATAATTACCTTTATTAGCCATTAAAAATGATAATTACCTTTAATAGTCATTAAAAATGATAATTACCTTTATTAGTCATTAAAAATGATAATTACCTTTATTAGTCATTAAAAATGATAATTATCGTAAAATGATATCACTTAGTTTTCTATCAAAGGTGCAACAATTTAAAAGAGTTGATTTTTAAAATTGCTTGACTCTCAATGATTAGAGTTTAAAAGAAAAATCATGGTCTCACTTTGGCAGATAAACTTTTTTAATAATGAAATGGTGGTTGTGGACCATTTGGAGCAGGCCTGCACAACATACGACCCATGGGCTGCATGCACCCTCTTTATGGCCCGCGAAGAAATATTTTTTTTTGTTATTATTTTCTAAATAGCTTTCCCCTCCCCACCCCGTCCTATTTTTCTTTCAGCCTGCACAAGTTTTTCATAATATATTATGGCCTGGCTTACATTTTGAGTTGTGCAGGCCTGATTTAGGGGACTGCATTATTTAAAAATGAAATGGTGGCTGTGGACCATTCAGAGGACTGCATTACATTTATTTGTTTGTTTCCAGGAGCTGTAGGCACCAGATTTTACCAAACAGATGACAGCAAATTGAAACAAAAGTAAGCTGGTTATTTCATTACCATATTTTTACTCTTTAGAAGTGCTTTCATTAAACATATATTGTATAGAATAGCTTGTGTAGCTCATTGCCATATATTGTATAAAATAGCTTGTGTAGCTCATTGCCTTATATTTCAATTGCAAAACATAAAAAAAAAAATTGCTAACATTTAGCGAATCATGAATAGCATTTTAGACACTTCTGTAGAAGCTGGTCAAATAGTCAGTTTTATATGTGGCCTTAAAAGAAATACACTGGAACCTCAGATAACAAACGCCCTATTTAAAGAATAAATGGTTTAATGAACAAGTTTTGTGAACAATTTTTGTCTGGGTTAACCAACTTTACTTCATGTTACACCATAGACATACGCCTGTACACTCAAACCAGCTCAGCAGTGGTTTGGTGGGTTCACAGTTACATTGTTTTTCCCGGGTGCCAAGGGGAACCGGAAAAGTGCCAGTAATTGTTTTAGTGTGGAAGTCAAGAAAGAATTTATATAAAAATTAAAACAAGATAATGTCATTACTGTTTTATTTATTTTTGTGTTAGGACCTATATGTCTACAGTTCAGGGTATATGTCTACAGTTCAGGGTATATGTCTACAGTTCAGGGTATATGTCTACAGTTCAGGGTATATGTCTACAGTTCAGGGTATATGTCTACAGTTCAGGGTATATGTCTACAGTTCAGGGTATATGTCTACAGTTCAGGGTATATGTCTACAGTTCAGGGTATATGTCTACAGTTCAGGGTATATGTCTACAGTTCAGGGTATATGTCTACAATTCAGGGTATATGTCTACAATTCAGGGTATATGTCTACAATTCAGGGTATATGTCTACAATTCAGGGTATATGTCTACAATTCAGGGTATATGTCTACAATTCAGGGTATTTTAAGCTCATTCTTTCTTTTATTTTTTTATTTTTTTACAGAAAACTTATCATTTTAAAACTACATATTTTTAAGGCTTGAACAGATTGGTTGAATTGATTTCAATGGGAACAATTAGTTTGTTTAGCTAATGTTTCTTTTTAAGAATGGAGTCACTGAGTCAGGTTATCTGAGGTACCAAATATTATACATTTTGAAATAACCAAATACTGGGATATACTTTTAATTAAGCCTATTTCACGGTAACCATGAGAGGAAAATAAAATACAAACCATCCATTTCTTAGAAAAGCCATTTATGTGCTAGCAGGATTGGGTAAAAATTATCGGATCAAAATTTTAAGAAATTAAGTTTGGTGTTTACTAAAAGCTGTTCTATGCTATATATTTTTTGTGTGAGTTATTATCCAATGTATGAATGGATGACACTGTCCAGTGTGTGAATGGATGACACCGTCCAGTGTGTGAATGGATGGCACCGTCCAGTGTGTGAATGGATGACACTGTCCAGTGTGTGAATGGATGACACCATCCAGTGTGTGGACGGATGACACATCCAGTGTGTGAATGGATGACACCATCCAGTGTGTGAATGGATGGCACCGTCCAATGTATGAATGGATGACATCGTCCAGTGTGTGATCTGGTAAACCTTTAATGAATAATCTTAGTGCGTGTTTAAGACCTTTGCTTAAGACCTTTGCTTAAGACCTATCTAAAAATGGAAAATTTTGCTGAGTTTACATATCCCAATTCTGAAATCCCTATTTATACCTGCAATCCCTATTTATACCTGCAATCCCTGTTTATACCTGCAATCCCTGTTTATACCTGCAATCCCTATTTATACCTTCAATCCCTGTTTATACCTAAAATCCCTATTTATACTTCCCTTCACAGAAGCACCCCTGACTTAGTCCACCCAGCCCCTAATCCTTTTGATATTAATGACATGGACGACATTTATGATGGGCTCAGGTCCAGCAAAGAGGATGCGGAGACCAGAAGTGATGCTGGTTTGAGTGCCAGGGGAAGTGATGCCGGTTTGAGTGCCAGGGGAAGTGAGGATGATATCGATGATGCCATGTTCCAGATTGTGACTCAAGAGGAAGTGATCAGATCGATGATTGACTATGAGCAGCCCAAGCCTGCTGCAGTGATACCCCCTAAGTAAGCAGTGAGATCTTATCATGTCACCTCAGAATGTAGAGTCTTTATTTTTTCTTGAATGCCAACGTTACAAAGGTTTTTGAACAGTTCTAACAATTCACGGGTGCCAATGTTACAAAGGATTTTGATCAGTTCTAACATTTCCCTTTTACCATTTTATTGAACTTTGTGTCTCATTTCATTATATTTTTTTTACTAACTTCCCTTTATGTGTCTAGAATAGTGACATTATAATTTACAGATTGATATATAGAAAAAATATATGTAGTCTATATAAAAAAATATATGAAGTATTTACAGGAACATAACAAAAATAAATAGCAAAGATATCAAATTTAATTTTGGGACATACTGTTGACAATAGCAGTCGTAAAAAAAAAATTCATCCATATATTAATTAAGCCTTTGTAGGACTGAGAACAAGTGTGGGAATAACTATGTTTGGTTGAATGCAAGTTTATCAGACCTGTTTGCTTTTACAATTTTGGCATACAATGTACGATTTTAAGAGGTCTTTTACGATTGTACGCCGAGACCCATCAGAAGAGAAATTTTAAGAGACCGGGTTGAAAATATATACATTCCGGTACTTTTTTCCAATTAAAAAAAAATTAATTAAATAGTACATATTCAGGTTTGTTAGATTTAACTGGCATTTGCATTCTACATCCAGCAGTGAATGGATCGAGATGTATGATTGGTTGTCGACCAGTTATAATTATATTACATTTGCCCTGAGAGACGAATGGAGTGTTGCTGAATTGGGAGATTTTGTGTTTTGGGGGGTGGGGAGTCTAAATATTTAAGTTTATAAAATTAACACTGACACTTTTTTGTATAATTGGGGGGGGGGGGGGGAAGCTCGGCATAAAGTACGTAAGTTATTCTAAAGTCTACAATATTCCTCCTGAAAGTCCAAAACTAGCATAATTGTGGCAATCTAGTAACTGCAAACAGTAGTTATTCAAGTGGGTTACTGTTTGCACCACCACAACCAAAGATGTCACACTGAATTAAAAGTGGAAATAAAATACTGCAAATTGTGTAACATTTTGTAACAACTGTGAAAAGACATAACAACCCATATAGAAAAATGTGCCTCACCCCCACCCCCCGTCGGACCAGTAAAAGGAACATTTTTAGCTCCCCTTGTCTTTGGGAAGTAAATGGGATTTTATAGTTTATTTAACTGTTAAGGTCCTTTCTAAAGACAATTGAGCCCCTCCAAATTTTGGCACCTGCTGCTCTTTGTCCCTTTCTCATGGCCCTGCCCATGCTGTATGATGTAATTTTGTGACAATTATTTCTTACGGCTGAACCATGGCTAGCGAGTGCAGAAATGGAGAAAACTATAGAATGCATTCTGAACTACTCTGCGCAGCAATATTAAATTTCCACATATGTTATAGAATCTTAGACGACTGAGAGGGCCTTTGAAATCTACTTTAGATCACACTAAATAGCTGTACAATTTTTAATATCAGCCTCTTTCTTTGACCCATTTAAAGCTTGTGGTAGTTACCAGACTGTAATATGTTAACGGGAAATAGCCATAGTGGATATTGATTCTTATTTATTAAAAAAAAAACAAGTTTTCCTAAAAAATAAATCTCAAGTTACCAGGTAGCTTGCTTTTTTAAATGACTCCATAATTTGTTAATTAATTCTTATATTAATACATTTTAATTTATGCTGATCTGACTTCGAGTTGGCACCATGCTAAATTTCACCATTAACTTTTTACCAGTGACAGACAGTGATAATATGATCTGCAGTTTCACCTAAATATTAATTGATGTCTATAGCAGATACACGTCTGCAAAACAAAGTGACAGCAGATAGCAATATAAACGTCGGTCATCTACTTTTAGAAGTTACCTTATTTTTTTTGGTGCCAGCTTAACTCCATCCCACTAGACACGGGATGCGAGTAGTCATTGTATACATTATATATACTGTATTTTTATTTATTTACTATACTAAACGATTTTGAGGTGATATTGTTCGATTTTTTGGAGTTCGAGGGTAAACAGGTCTGGTTTATAGAGAGCTGTATGTTGAAGGGTATGTTTAAAGAGTATGTTTAACTTCCTATTCATAGCAAGTAGACACTAATATAAAGAAAGCCCAATTAATTCATTGCAAATTTACCTTTTTTCAGAGATGTTAAAAGCTGGTAATGATTACAAAAAACTCCTTAATTTAAAATTAATATCATATTTTAAGTCAAAACCAATAAAGGTGACAAAGCCGTGACTTAACACAATTGTGATGTAACACGGCTTAACACAATTGTGATGTAAAGACAACTGTAGGAAACCAATGTATCTTTGATGCTTCATTTCTTGGCCTACTAATGCTTTCATCGTTTGTTTCTTAATTGTTTCACTAATTATTAAATGAAAATTTCATTTCATACAAGCAGATCATTTCTGAAGATACTTTTTAAAAAACATTAGTTTTCCGTTGAAATGCTACAAATAAAAAATTGCTTGACCTTTCAACTGAAACCAACATAGATTGATTTATTACATTTGGTGAAACCACATGCATTACTGTATTGAATCTGACCTCCCACCTCCACACATACATTACTGAACTGAATGAAACCACCAACATACATTACTGAACTGAATCAGACCACCAACATACATTGATGAACTGAATCAGACCACCAACATACATTAATGAACTGAATCAGACCACCAACATACATTACTGAACCTGACTTATCCTTTTATAGTTTTAGAAATGTTTCTTTATTAGGTAACCTTGCTTTGCCTTAAACATATCCCAGAAACCAATCTAATAGCTATTTAGTTTTTGCTAATTTATTTTACCTTATATTAATTATGTTTAGTTAATTATAAAACTATGTTTTAAAAAAAAGATATTTTGATTTTATTTTAAAAATACACCATTAAATAAAAATACCATTACCATAGATGCTTAGTCCCAAACTAACCTAATGAATTACTGAAGTATCTATTATATCCATACAGCAGTCAATATCTTTAAATAAAGAATGGTCAACTATTAATTTATAGCTTATTTATTGTTATCTTTATCGTGAAAATGATTTACTCTTTCTTGTTTATCTATTAAAAAGTCTGATTTCTGAAGGACTTACAGATTCATTTAAAATATTACATTGTTAAATATGTGTTTGAGATGAAAAACAAAAATGTTCACTTTTAAGAAAATAATTTTGACATTTTTGTAGCCAACCTTATTTTGACAATTTCTCCTATAACTATGAATAAATTAAAATATGATATTAAGAATCTAAGTTATTTAGATTTTTTGTTGTACAGAAAAGCAACAACAGTTCTAGTTCATGTAATATGGAAGCTTTTAGTTTACACCAAAAACGTAACTCCCAGTAAATATTGTTACAATTTCAGTAATCACATTTATCTATCAATGTTTCACTTCTCCTTTCAAAGCATGACCAGTAGCATCATCCTGTTGGCGGATGAGCTGGAATCAGGGGAGGTCAACAAGCAGAATGAGGTGTGGATCAAGCCAGGAAAAACCTTTGCTGTCCCAGTGGACATTGAGACAGAGAAGACAGTGCTGCATTGGGAGTTTACCTCACAACCTAAGGTTTGTCATCCAATCACATGACTGACTGTCATCCAGTCACATGACTGAATGTCATCCAGTCACATGACTGACTGTCATCCAATCACATGACTGACTGTCATCCAATCACACGACTGACTGTCATCCAATCACATGACTGAATGTCATCCAATCACATGACTGACTGTCATCCAGTCACATGACTGACTGTCATCCAGTCACATGACTGACTGTCATCCAGTCACATGACTGACTGTCATCCAGTCACATGACTGACTGTCATCCAGTCACAAGACTGACTGTCATCCAGTCACAAGACTGACTGTCATCCAATAACATGACTGACTGTCATCCAGTCACATGACTGACTGTCATCCAGTCACATGACTGACTGTCATCCAATCACATGACTGACTGTCATCTAGTCACATGACTGACTGCCATCAAATCACATGACTGACTGTCATCCAATCACATGACTTACTGTCATCCAATCACATGACTGACATTTGGAGATTTTACAGTCTGCGCAATGATAGCGCACATGCCTCACAACAAAGAGTTCAGAGTTGGAATTTGTCCATGCTTGTCCTCAGCTATGGGCGAAGAAAACGGGAAGAATGGATATTTTTTGGGAGTAGCTAAACCAGTTTTAAAAAAAACCCATTGAAGTAAGAATACAGCGGCTTAAGTTATCCAGACACATAGAGAAATAAGTGCAGTGGTCGGTGACCTGGGGTAAATTACCTCAATTAGGGTAAAATTGTTGTTTCTAAGTATACGTTTCTGTAATTGCTAATTTTTATGTGAAGCGCATTGAGCTTAGCCCTAGGCTGGGGTACTGCGCTATATAAAACCATCTAATAATAATAATAAATAGTGTGTACAATGTTACATCAGAATTTATTTTTCTGGTCACCCTGCATCTGGCCAGTGTAATAGAGAAGGCATTCAAAATGTACACCTTGTCGTGTACACCTTATGTTTGCCTAGTTGCCTATTGTTGTATCTCACATTGTGAGACTTCGAGGATCAAGGTAAGATAGGTTTTTTGTTATTAAGAAAGCGAAACGAATCTTTTCGTGAAACCAATTAACAGTTTGATTGTTTCCCATCGGCGTGTGCTTTAGGGCAAACACTGCATTTCAATCACTGTCTTTGTTATCTTCCATAAGACATTAAATGGGAAATGAATATACCAGGGAGAGTTCTTCAATTATGGGTTTAGACAAATAGAAGACTAGGGAATAGTGTTGATAGAAGACTAGGGAATATTGTTGATAGAAGACTAGGGAATATTGTTGATGGAAGACTAGGGAATAGTGTTGATATAAGACTAAGGGATAGTGTTGCTAGAAGACTAGGGAATATTTTTGATAGAAGACTAGGGAATATTGTTGATAGAAGACTAGGGAATATTGTTGATAGAAGCCTAGGGAATATTGTTGATAGAAGACTAGGGAATATTGTTGCTAGAAGACTAGGGAATAGTATTGATAGAAGACTAGGGAATATTGTTGATAGAAGACTAGGGAATATTGTTGTCTCTTTGAAAGTGCTGACAATAGAATCTTTCAGAAAAAGTCCATTGAAGAAATACTTGGATAATTTTCACCCACATTTTTCCTTCAAACTTTCAAACCATGGGAATATTTTGAACATTTGGAAATGTCTGTCCAAAGACTTGACTGTGTCAAGAGGAACATTAGATCAACATTCAGCATCAAAGGTTAGCTTTACAGTAGCCTGGTTGATTGCCCGAAAAAAGAAAGCATTGACAAATGGCGAGGAATTCGTTCAACTGCCGCTTTTAACATGGCAGAAATCATCTGTGATCAGAAAGAAGCCATGAAACAAGAGTCAGTGCCCTTGTCTACCAGTTGTGAAACACGAAATTCCTTTTTGATCAAAAAAATGTAAGGGAACTAGTTATTTCTTTGAGGAGAGAGAGAAATGTTTTGCTATTCATCTTGATGAGACTACAGATATCACCAGTAATTGGCAGCTGATGGTGTAAGTTAGCAGTTGATGCTGTTGGTTCACACCTGATGCTTTAGGTTGGCAACTGAAGGTGTTTGTTCTTAGCTGATGGTGTATGTTCAGAGCTGATGGTGTATGTTCAGAGCTGATGGTGTATGTTTAGAGCTGATGGTGTTTCTTCACAGCTATGGTGTTTGTTCAAAGCTGATGGTGTTTGTTCATAGCTGATGGTGTTTGTTCATAGCTGATGGTGTTTATTAAGAGCTGATGGTGTATAATTGTATTATCTGTATAAATAGAAGTTGATACACTGCTATGTGTAGGCAACAGGCTGTGGATGGCTGCTACCTCATAACCTATTTTGAAAGATGTCATTTTAATTGCTATATATTTGACATTATCACACCAGTTTTAAACTATACAAACTAATCAAACAATTTTCTTTTTCTCCCTACCACAGGGCTTTGTCAATATATTTCTATCAATTTCTTTCTATCATAGGGCATTGTCAATATATTTCTATATCAGTTTCTCCCTACCACAGGGCATTGTCAATAAATATGTCAGTTTCTTTTTACCACAGGACATTGTATTCAGTGTAAACTACAGAGCCAATGACCAAATCAGTGTGGCGGAAGCAGAGGAAATTGTGGCCCCTTGTAAATGTGATTCTCACAAACAGACAGTGATGGGCGAGCTAACAGCTAAAAAATCTGGAATTTACACACTCATTTTTGACAACACCTACTCTAGGTATGTACACACAGAACTCCTTAGTTATGAGTTATACTCTCTATTCATGTACAAATAAACCTCATTTGCATCATCACATACTCTAGGTATCTACTCACAAACATTATTTTTGAGTAATTTGCTTTTGTAAGTGATAGCATTTTCATTCAAGACAATAACCACTTACTTGAGATCTCATGTCAATGTCAACAAAGTACTTATACAAATATGATACAGTAGAAGTCTGATAATCCGGCACCTGAAGGACCGGCTCGGTGCCGGACTACCGAAAATTCCGGTCTATCGGCGGTGCCCCTTCTTTTTAGTTTAGGCTTTGCCGTAAAACAAATGTACTTTGTTTTTTTAAGTACATACATACATAAATCGTAATTATAAGAACAATTAGGTTAATAATTAAACTACAAATACAGTATGCAAATACAACAAAGTTTATTTTACATTTCATATAATGTATGTACACGTACTGTAAAACATATTTCACTTAGATTTAAAAAAGTCACGAATGTCTTTTTGTTTTCTTGACTTTTGGCGTTTAGTATAAAATTTATTTCTAATGATATGGAAATCAATAATTTCTGAAGCACTGTAGCTAGTACTAGCCTCAGCAAAAGAGATAAACTTATTTAGTGATTCTGCAGCTTCTGCCCAGCTGATTTTTTCCTTTTATTCCGTTTCGGCATCTGAGTCACTGTACAGTTAGAACGAAACTCACTTTGTTTATAAACAGTTTTAAAAGTTACGTACGTTCGTGATTGATTAACTGTGCTGCACTGCACCTGTATGTGTTGTGACAGCTGAGACTAGCCGGCCGCTAATTGTTTCCAAACAATACCGAGCGCTTCCGGATGATCCCGAACTACACCGAAAACTTCCGAATAGCTCTCTAGCGTTTTTATTTGCTTTAAAGACACACTTTTGGAGAAAACCAACATTTTTACAATTTTCCGGAGCGATGCCGGACTATCGGGCATTCCGTACTGTTGGATGCCGGACAAATGGACTTCTACTGTATATACTTAGTTGAGAAAATAATATCATGGGACAGAGGAATTTGTATTTATAAATAATGAAATAGTAGAAGATATATTTACTTTTTTGTCATCCTGGCATCGATTGCTATAAATAGGCTGAGTCAGAAGTAATCCATCATTACTTTACTTTTTATTTCTGGTTAACTTGACCAGCAAAGAGAGTTTCAAAAATGTTTCTGTATAAATCACTTGACCAGCAAAGAGGGTTTTAAAAATGTTTCTGTATAAATCACCTGATTAGCCAAGAGGGTTTCAAAAATGTTTCTGTTTAACCATAATCTAATTACTGTACAAAAATCAATTATAGCTCTCCTCACATGATGGATTTTATTTTCAGGATGACTTCCAAGAAGATTCATTACCTCCTTGAGTACAAAAAACAGTCATGACATTAAAACTTCTCCCAATGCATGTAGGATGGAGTGCAATATTTGAATCATAAATTATAGTACAGCTGTGGAACAGTTTTGAACAGAGCTTGCATATACATTGAATAAGAGCAGCTATTGTATATATTTTGATCGTTATTTGTGCCACACTTAAAAAACAAATTTTGATTTTTCTATAGTTAACAGTAGCCATTATTAATATTGAATCCAATTTTTTGTTGTCCATTTAAAAACTCTAAGAAAAATGTGGTTGATTCTTGTATCTTTAAATTTTATTTTAATGTTAAATGACTGGAATAATGTCAACATGTCTCACTCTTGTGCAACGATGTAGAGATGCTGACCACAATGGTCACAGTATAATGGACAACACAGCTTGTCAAATTCTGCTTATGAAAAGTAAATATCTATTTATGCAGTACTTTAACCAAATAGTGATAAAACATAATTGTGATAAACAGCAGAGATTTTCACTTAGATCTAAGTGTAACAGACTCGGACCTGTTTTTGTTTGAACTATTTTCTTGTCATTAATTAATAGGGCTGATTTTTAAAAAAAAACTTATTTACATGAGAAGCTGTAGTTACCTTCATATGAGAAGCTGTAGTCACATAGAAGCTGTAGTTCCATGAGAAGCTGTAGTTACCTGAGAAGCTGTAGTTCCATGAGAAGCTGTAGTTACCCTCATATGAGAAGCTGTAGTTACCTTCATATGAAAAGCTGTAGTTACATGAGAAGCTGTAGTTCCATGAGAAGCTGTAGTTACCCTCATATGAGAAGCTGTAGTTACCTTCATATGAAAAGATGTAGTTACATGAGAAGCTGTAGTTCCATGAGAAGCTGTAGTTACCTTCATATGAGAAGCTGTAGTTATATGAGAAGCTGTAGTTACCTTCATATGAGAAGCTGTAGTTACCTTCATATGAGAAGCTGTAGTTACCTTCATATTTAGTGTGCAAACAAGATTCTTTACCTTCTTTTAATATCAGCTTTGTTTAAAATCTCACTTTAAAAGGATTGTATTTTTAAATTTGCATTATCACATTGATCAATGATATTTATTTCTACTGGGTTTTCTTGTTTCAATATTTAGTCTTAGCACTGGTCTTGTCAAAGAATCTTAGACCTTGCACCAGCCTTGTCATAAGAATCTTAGACCTAGCACCGGTCTTGTCAAAGAATCTTAGACCTAGCACCTGTCTTGTTTAAGAATCTTAGACTCACATTCTTGCCATAGGGGAGCTTCATAAGTTATAAAGCTTGATGACTGTTACTCATAAACTCTTTGCCACTGTGATTTAGGCAGCAAACTTATGAAATTTACATTTCTAAATTGATGTCTTTATTTTAGAATGATAATTTTCTAACTAAAAGAAAAAGAAGTCATTCATGATACTTTTGAATGCCATACTATTGCCATAAAAGCTATGCAAAAACACATTTTGTATTGTTTATGTAATTTTTAAAATAGATTTTATATATATATATGTATTGTTAAAGATATTTCATCACCTATAAAAAGTTGTAATATTTTTTTTTTTCTGTAACATTGTTTTTATTTCATGTAAATAAATTAAATACAACTTTGAGATCCTTAGAAAAAGTATAGTGACAACAACCAGAGTAAAAATGAACTAACTTACTTACAGATTCACAGCATTTATTCTTTCCCCTTCATTAGTGTTTCCGTCGCTGCCCTTTATTTATTTTATCATTGTACCAAGATTTAAAAAGCTCTACTCTAACACTTTACCCAAATCAAATTATAGATTAAAAATTCTGAAATTTCATAAATTTTTTGAAGATGAATAAAATCAAATGGATAGCAGTGAAAGATGTGTATTTTGGGCTCAAAGATTATTTATCTTAACTTGTTTTGATTGTACAAACAAAATTTAATGGAACTTCTTTAGTCATCATTTTTAAGTCATCACCAGATTTAACTGATGGGTGGCCGAGTGGTCTAAACTGACTCACTCCAAAAAGTGGTGGTCTGGAGTTCAATCCCTGCCAAAGCCAACATCCCAAGCACCTCGGATTGATGGGACTCGTTAGCCTTGGACGCAACTTATCTAAACTAAGAGAAGGCAAACTCTGAATTCAAACCAGGAGCCAAAATGATCAATAAATTGATCGTGGGCCCTCAAGTATGAAGAAGAAAAAAAACTATAATGTACTCTCCAACAACCCTCCCATCAAATTCATGGCTCCAAATTTTATGTGACTTTTAAAAACATAGCTACTCCAAGTTGGACTCCAACAATAAGTTTCTTAAAAACTTTTGATTGTTTTATGGAAATCTGCACATTGGTTGATCCTATTTAATTTAAACCACTAATTTAATTTTAGTACTGTAACACAATTAAAGTCATTGGGACATACCAGTATTTCTTCATTTCCCTTAACTTATATGAAAGCAGATAATGAAAATGGTTAACTTTTCATTGTGTTACATCTCCTGTTTATATAAAAAATCCTCGTTACACTTGTTTTGGGTTTGTGCTAAAAATATGCTATCAATGGATCTTTCCGAATAATTTAACAATTTGAAATATTAGGTTTAAACTATTTTCTCCTCTGTCTGCTACACATCCAGGCCAAGTCAGAATTATGGCAAACTCCCAGTTTTCTATAGAAACTCAGCAGCACTTTAAACTTTAAAATCAAGTCACTAGTTTCTTTGAATTTTTATAACACTAATACTATAATACTCTACTCTTAATGAAAGGTTTCTCATGAAAACATGCAGATTTTTCAAAGTCATTGAAAACAAACAAGGGCATGTTTCTTTCACCTTTACTTTAATGAACATTTTCTTTTGTAATTGTGTTTTTTCATCACTTGTAGTTCATTTCTAAATGAAAAAATAGGTCACAGCCTGATTTAGTGTATAAATATTATCTTAATAATATGTTGTCCCTAAATAAATTAAAAAAATTGCTGTGATTCACAGTGTGAAACGAACCAAAAAAAAGAGGGTATTGTGAATTCAAAATTAAAGGCAAAAAACACCTTTCCCTAGTTTTACCAGTTCCAAACTATATTACTTTTCTGTAAGTTTTTTATTAATTTTTTCCCTTCACTTTGTAAAGCAGAACTAATGTTCTATCCATAGGATAATTGATGGAATCATTGTAAAACAGAACTAATATTCTTTCCCTAGGACAATTGATGGAATCATTTAAGTTACTGTATTTTTTGTTTGTAAAAATGACAGTCCCCTCCCTTTCCCAAGACATGTTAAAATTCCATTCTTCTTGAGAGTATGGCAGCACTATTCAAATAATCAAAGTCATCCAAGCATGCAATCTAATTTAGCAAGTCAGAACCAGACCGAAAAATGGTGGTTCATTCAAATGTACAATAATTAAATGAAAAGTGAATACATGATTGATTATGACACAGATCACTAAGAAAGTGAATTTGTCTGAGATAGTAAACACTTTCCGACATCGATGAATAAGACCTGAAAAAATATTTTTAGTAAGGTGGATGCCATATGGTCTAAATGACAAAATGATAACACATCAAAATCTGAATGCGAGTGTTTGTAAGTACTGGTACATAAAACAGACAATACTAAAATATTTGTTACAAAATGATTTTTTTACAATATTATACAGCTTATAATAACACATGGAGCAAACAAACAAGTCTTGCTTTCAAAATCAATATTATAATACAACATAAACTGCCATATCTCACCATAAGAATGTAATCAACATAATTGATGCTTTTAAGGGGAATATAAATTCTTTATCACAAATGCACACTTTGATTTTAATTTGGACTTCATAGATATTTCCAACTGTAAATATGCCAAAGCTCATCAACATTTAGTACTGTAAACTGTGGTAGAGAATTAATCAATGTTCATTGCAAAACAAAATTCATTAAATTTGATAATGCCTTTGTTTACTTTCCTGACATTTTGGCAACCAACAGAGATTTCATTTCTTGTGCCATTTTTTCAAGTTCTACAATTTTCTTTCTCAAAACTTGTTTACTTTCCTGACATTTTGGCAACCAACTGAGCTTTCATTTCTTGTGACATTTTTTCAAGTTCTACAATTTTCTTTCTCAAAACTTCATTAGCAGCTATCAACTGTTCAGCTTCCTGATCCATATCAGCAAATTTCTGCTTTCTTTGTTCTCTTGCCCTTTTAGATGCTACATTATTCTTCATCCTACGGACAGCTTGTTTATCATCCACCATGTTAGCATCCACTGTGTACTCAATTGTGTCGGTAAACTTTAGTGTGCTGCTATCATTACATGGTTGGCTTGTGGGCTTACTTTCCAGTGAGATCTTTTTACATTTGGTTGTATAATCATGGTCTGAGGTGGTGGTCATGACAACAGAGGGTGAAACCTGAATTTCAAACAAGCTGGTCACTGTATTACTAGTAGATGGTTTTGTTAATTTACGCTTCCTGCTTTTAGGAAGTGTGACAGAAGGTGCCTCTGAAGCCTTCAATGTAACTTTTGAAGAGTTGGGCGCCATTTCAAGGTCCTCTAAGAGTTTCATCCCAGTTATAGGGATATCAATCATAGGCTGAACAGTTTCATCTAAGAATTGCTCCTTTAAAAACAAAAAGAATGCATTACATTAAAATTAATATAAAACATTTAAGTTAAACATGTACCGGTAGTAAAATGGAATCATAAAAAAAAAAAAAAAAAGAATGTTAATATTATATTTTCTTCCTCTTGTAAGTATAATATAATTTTGTTGTTTAAATATCACCAAATATTTATGACCCAATTCGAATAAATAAAATTTTAATCTATACCACATACACTATAAAAGTTGATGAATATTCACTTCAATTGTATTTTGATGAGCCTGTGTGGTGGACCTACCCCGTCAAGATATTTATCCAAGTTGACAAATGCATCCAGACTGTCATCTGCCAGTTGATCGGTCTCAAGGTCTGCAAGAGGGTCCAAAAAGTCCCAGGTTTCCATCAGGTCAGAGGAAGAAAAGTCCATTTTAGATGATGACAAGGCATCACTGTCATCAATGCTATAAAAAATATTAGCAGGTTGAAACCGATCTTTAGGAGAAAATGGGTTGTCGATGTCAGAAGGAGCATTTAAATCCAGGCTGGTGACATCAAGTGCATCACCAGCAAAGCCTGTGTATAAAAGATAAAACATTTAAATTAATACCATTGCCATTACTATTAATAATTGTAATAGGTTGACCAGTAGGCTTAAGGATTTATAATTTTAATTATGACCAAATAAAAACTTAAGTCTCAAACCTCTATATAACAAATTTTGCACTGAAAGTTGTACACTCAAGCATGAAGTTGAAGGCTTAAGTCTAAGTATGACCGTAAAACATTGCTGCTGTTATTAAATTACTGACTGTTACTATTAATTAGGTTAATTGTGAAGGTATTGATTATTGATTGCTAAGCCTAAGTTAACAGTAATAACTGCTCTGTATAAATATTAGTTATAAAAAGTATGACTGAATATGGTGAATTTTTAATGAATATCTCAAAATCCTAATTAAAATTAGCATTCATATAATAATATCCTACAATACTAATACTACTAATGGACTAATAGTAATTAATAGTATAGGAGGACAGGACAGTCTTTTTAAAGGCCAATTTTTTAGTTATAATAATATAAGTAGGCCTATGCCTCATATTTTAAGGCCTAATAATTAACACTTGGACCAAACACTTGTAAATGAGTTTTAAAAGTTTTTTGGAATTTAAAGTAAATCAAACAAGTAACTATAAACTACAACAATCTACAATACCACACTGTAGACTGTAGACGTTTTTTTAGCGTAGTCCACAGACAATCATTATAAATTATTGTTTGTAGACCCGTACTAAGGCTTTTATACATATATTTATAATCATACACATATGCTCCACATATGATATTTGACTATCATAACCAGCAATCCCACTGGGCCTGGGTTATTATAACATTAAAGATAAATGGAGTTGGTTAACCATTTCAAATGATGGTGAAATACCAACACTAGAAAAACTTCAGCGCTTCTAAATATAACACCCAGTCGTAATTTCTAAAAATAAAGTATTTCGGATTGATCCAAATATGTCACGTGACAAGACAACAGTGTCAGGGAACACGCCCATTGGATATCAACAAACAAAAAATGACTGTAAAAGCACGGTAGGAATAATCAACTGAATGAAGTTCATTTATGCACACAAAAAAGTGCTAACCTGTGTCAAATAGGCCACTCGTCTTCTGAGGCGAACGTACGGAAGTGCTGGATATCATGGGAGCCTGCCGTTCCAGCAGAGCCCACCTTGATATCCAGCAAATCAACTAGCTCATCTAAGGATTGTGGGATCATTGATGATCCACTACCGTAAAAGCTCAGCTCGTCCTCCATGTTTATAGCTCTTTTATAAATCCCAGTAGATGCCTCTGCTGTAGCCGTGGCCTTAAGATTATATGTGTTTGAAAACACTGATCCTTGCTGTTCTTTAATAGTATAATCCAGGATATCGCTTGACTGCTGCTTTGTGAAACTGAATGTAGCCACGGCACTCGCTGGCGTTCGTACTACCCTTCCTCCTGTAAATTATGAAAAAAAAACATTTTAACAATACTTACAAATTATTTATTCTTAGTCTTGCTAGTTATAAAAGGTTATGACGTGAAGAAGAATATTAAGTTATAAATTTAAAGAAAACAGACCGTAAATTTTAAAATTAATGTTTACCTTTCTCGTGATGTTAGCCCTACTCTTCTATAATGTCTACTGCTGGTCGACGTAGCTGGTTTATGGTGCAATACTTTGACTATTTTTAGAAAATGATGTATTAATGCGTCCAATGGAATTGCAGAATTTAGTCCTTGAATCTATTTTTGGCCATAGCCCATTGCTGTGCAGCAGCAAAAGGCGTGATAGAGTTTTCTTGAATTGTATTTGGGATTGCTTAAATTTTTATAATGTCATGGTATTGAATGTTTATTTGAAGAAAAATTTTCAAGATTGCAATAAAAATAATGAATTTGATAACTGAATTTTAGTGGAAATTGATGCAATACAACATCATATAGTTTGTCAGAATTTCACTCTAACGGCTAAAAGATCCTGTAGGTCAGCGGGTAGAACAGCCATAAATAAAGTCAAACAATCCTGATTGTGATTGGTTAATTTTTAATTGTTTACTTTTTGAATAAAACTCATGCACCTTCGTAAACGTTGATATCTGAAAAAAAAATGATATGAAATCATGTTTTCAAGTCTTGAGATTTTTTTACACTGATTTAGGTGGCCCCTTTTTATTTCTAATGAAGTTACCCGCAATAACTAAATATTCGTTCACCAATCAAATACAGAAAGACATCTTTATCTCAGGAAACAACATCCGGGGCTCATGTAAAATAATACGGCCATATTGTCCGAGATCCAATAACTGTGTTATAGAAAAAAGCAGTTTATTTTGATTCTTTTGTATTCCTATAATATAGCATAAGAAGAAACTACAATTTCGGTATTCACGTTTGCAGTCTGTCAGTATGGATTGCATATGAATAGCATGTAGTTGATAGTTAATCCATTTAGACATTCGTGTTCACTCCTAAACATGAAGAATTTTAATCAAAAACATTTAAATTATTTAGGGGCCTAGACATGATTTCTGAATGAAGTATCATAAAATAGCATCGTTAAAGCAAATGAACGTCACCACGAAAGAGAAACTGATATCAGTGCTATTAAGATTAAACATTTTAGAGTTGTGAAGCAGTTATTAAATATATAATAAATAATAATATAGGCCTACTTAACTTTTTCAATCAGCTCAATGTTTTAGTTTGGTACTTTTAGATAAATTTAAGTTATTGAATTGTTAATTTTTCTAAAAAGGAGGGCCATCAATTATCAGTTGTAAGTAGGGTCTGGGACTATTGATATTGTTTTAAAAAAGAATATGTTACTTATATACCTGTCTACATTTTGTTGACCTAGAAGGGGTAAACTTGGATTATATGGCATAATTCATAATATAATAATAATGGTTCACTCAATTCGCTGAAGCAATTACTGACTACTGCTATGTGCCTTACCATTTTCATTTATCATGTTTGTGGAGAGAGCGTTTCTGTTTACTTAAATACACAAGAGTTCTATGCACAATTTTAAATCAAATGATCTGAAGAGGCTTGTCTAAAAAATCAATAAGCATATCTTGATGGCAGCAATCCTCCGAATCCGGTCCCAAATTATTTTGTATGTAAAAAATTGCAATGCACAATGTGTATTGTTGGAAAACAGCAGAAATGTTAGTCATAGCATTTGGAAATTACTGTCGCTAGACAAACCAGTCAGTACATACTAAATGTTGTAATTGGCGCATACTATTTGCAAATAACAGCCGAAAACATTCTGCTTATGACTGTTGCGCCATTGAAAGGCCCCCAAGTAGCTGGCTAATAGCGGAGTTTACGTTTCGCTTGCATCTTAAGTCCTTCAATAGTCCAGTGTGAATGTCCTGGTCTACTGAATCAACAAAGTCACGCGCCTGCACAATGACAGCGTCAGCATAGATCCTGTTGAGCTGAACTGAGCGACATTTTGATATCCTCGGCAAGCGCGTGTGACGATAGTTGCCCCTGGTAACATATGATTAGTGATAATGCGCTGAGTGTTTGTGCATCTCGGCGGCCAACAACCTCCATCCAACACCGTTCACTACCATGCTCGACCAAGCCGACAACCCACTTACCAATGCGTCGCTGTCCACAGTGATATTTTCTATGGAATAATGACGTAATCCTTGATGCCTAAGACTTTTAAGTAAGGAGTAATCATTGGAAATAATTTGGGACCGGACTTCGGAGGATTGCCCTTGATGGCTAATCCTTGTTCTGGATAATTATTTCTCATAAATATTTTAAGATGATGGCTAGATATAGCCAAGAAGTTTGCAACTTGTGGCTAAGTTTTGAGATATTCTTATCATGAATAAAGTTCCCTAGATATTTTTTTAGCTGAAATAATTTTGAAAAAGAAAAAGTGCCAACCCCTGGTCTAGCCTAGGCTTCTCTTGTCATATTTTGTTTATAGCATACTTCAGCTTGATTTAAGTTAAGGGATTGAGTTTGCATTACTGAACTGACATTACTGTTACTGACAACTCGACTACATAATTACCAGGGGACCACGTTTTAAAATCAGCCAGATTACTATTAATTTGGTTCACATCTGATCTATTACGGACTGTATGAAAATAAAACTGCTGACTTGATTCCAAATCACTAATAGGACAAGTTTCTCCCTAAAGCATTTTTAAAAATTTCCATGAGTCTTTTTTTTTTTAATCCTATAGTTTTACCCTATAGCTATAGTGAAATATTAATAAGCTCATTAACTCATTCCCTACGGCAGTGCTACTTCCGTACTTCATTTATTTTCCTGAGAAAAGGGAAGTAACTCGGTTTTGAAATTGATTTACATTTTTAAAAAAATTTTAAGCTGCTAAATATTAATAAATGTTAATGAATTAAAGACAAATGCATCAAAGAATGGATAAGGTTTAATAAAGATATAACATTAGCAGCTAAAAAATAATGAACAATGGCCAAAAAATACGAACACATGCAAGATATTGACTAAAGCACATGTAGTTTAAAAGTGAAACAAGATAAAAACAACTGGTTTCTAAATTGAAATCACGCCATCGCCGGAAGTCTCGGTGGATGCAAGATGTCATTGCAATGAGAGAGGTGTGTCGCTATGCGCCGGGGTGCATTTGGACGCATCCGTCGAACCCCCAAAAGACGCATTTAGTCGCATCCGTCGGGAATGAGTTAAAGAAAGCCAGTAATTCCCACAGAAATGAAATAGTTAACTATTTTGTCCATATTTGTGCAAAATAAAATAAAAAAAGGCAACCAAGGCTTCTTTGACTTCATAATTTTTAGAAATTTAATCACATTCTCACTAAATATCCAAAGGCTATCCAAACTCTTCCTTTTCTTAGCCATCTTATAGCATTGTGCAAAAGATAATTACCATGTTCTGCGCATGACTCCTCAAAGAAACATTTAAACAGATGATACTGCAATGATGAATAAAATCGCTCTTATGAAAGCTATTTATAAGTTTCATGACTTACCAGCATTTCTGTGAATTCACTGCTTAGTTTTGAACAGTGTTGACTGATGAATAATGCAGTGATATGATATCAATTTAAGTTGAACTGCCTTAAGAAACCTTGCAAGACTAATTCCACTTTCATGAAATAGGTCTGTTCTTAGTTCATTGAAGAGTCTATTTTTATTTTAGCCTTACTCTTTCATAAGTCTCTAGCTGTTTTAAACATTTTTTTGTACAATACGGAAATCATAGGCAACCCAGTTGAAATCACCTTGCAGGGCATATTTGGCCAGTAGGCCAGACTAAATAACCCTTATCTACGGCGTCTGCTGTGATTTAGGCCTAACGTTGACCCCAACTCTAGTCAATAATTGTAATTTTAAAAACTAAAGTCTTAATTTTATTTCAATGGTGTCATACTTTTTTTTCAGAAATGACGGACTCAGTGTCAAAAGCTAAATTTTGACTATTTGAATCAATTGTATTAGCAAGACAGCACATTTTGTCAAAATGATGGTCTCATCAAATTTTAATGGGATCAGACTGTTCTTATTTGTTTCCCTTGTAGCCATACCACTATGCCGTAAGTATATAACTTATTTTACCAATTTTTTTTCCATGTACATATCAGTCCTCTGCCTAGTTATCTGATATTTTATTGTTTCATTTCATATTATTCTTGAAATAAAAATGTTGTATGGGGCGATAACAAAATTTTTAACGATTCCGATACGATTCCGATTCTACCCAATTATCCCGATTCCCGATATGATTCTGATTCCGATTCCTGGCCATTATTACATATATGTATTACTGTGCCCAGGTATTAAAATATTTAATTAATATAAAAGTTGAGAATTGATTAGAAGAGTTTATTAACTTGCTATGGAAGCTTTACAATATGCTAGATAACAATGTATTGGAAAAGTTTTATATAAACACATCTATCAATAATTCAATTTTAATAATACAAAGATGTAGTATTGAGTTCAAAATAATATAAATAATTCCATTTTAATGAGAAAAACTTCATTCAGTTCAATCAGTTGATAGTAAGAATATGCATTTAATCATAGTCAAATTGAAGCACTCGCAAATTATAGTGCAAAAACATAAGCATCTCTCCAGTTGCTGGTTCTAAATGGTTTCTCTTTGGCGAGTATATATTGCCACCTACACTAAAAATTCTCTCGCTCTCTACTGAAGAAGGCGGAGCACATAAATACTTTCTTGAGGCGAGAGCCAAACTTGGAAGTTCTTCTTTGTTCACTTTCCACCAGCTAAGAGGATTCTCATTGTTTGCAATCGGTTTAAATGTTAGATAGCTTGATATTTATGTTCTAATTTTAATACTTGCTGCTGAAAATTGACTCTTTGTTGTTGTGGTTGTAGCATTTGTATTGCTTGTTTCTTGTTGATCGGCTTTCTTTTTATATCAGCAAAGCACTTTTCAAGAATCGTTTTGGTATCGGAATCGGGTCTGAATTATTCAGCTCCGATACCGATTCCCGATGCTTTGGAAAAATCCAGATATTTTGATTATTCCGATACGATTCCGATTAATCGTCCCATCACTAGTACTTATTATTCTCATACATGCTAATGTTTCTAACATTCTTGTATATTAAAGTAAATATTAAAAAGCCAGTTGTCTGTTAATAAGCGTTATAAAAAGTATACTTAAAAAAATTATCTCTTGCTTTATTTTTTGGCTGTAACTATTTTAAGAGCACTGGTCAGAGGAAATCAAATTATTTTTACAAATTTGTCGTCATTTAGAGCTACCTACCCAATGACAAGGTTGAAGTGTTGCCATTTTGTCCCATTCATATTTTACATTCAGCTGCCAGTTCTTCTTCTATATTTTGAGGGCCCATGATCAATGTATTGATCATTTTGGCTCCTATGTTTGTAGTTGTCTTTCTGTCTATAGTGGCAGCTATTTTTTTACTCCTAAATTTCCTAAATTATGTTTGTAATTCTATTCACAACTCACTAAAAACATGTACAAAAATAAAATACTCTGTACACAAATAAAAGAAAAGCGATATCATCTATTCTTTTAATTAGTATTATTAAATATATTAGTAAGGTTAAACCATTATTACAATCAGTTGGGTGAAGAAATAAAAGCTAGAAGTAACAATAATTGTTTACTTTTTCTCCCTATGTAGTAGTTTCTTAGTTGTAACTAACTATACAACAATAATAATAGATTATGTTCAGTTTACTACAATCCTTATTTTCAAGCAAAATACATTTAAAGAACAGAATAAATAATTGGTGGCTGATCAGTCATTGACCAGTTTGCTTATGGGTGCAAGCCTAATAAGAGGGTCAACCAACATCTGTGTGAATTTTATACCACTGTATTTCCTTCTTTTATTTTTTGTGTGCTGTTATTCCATCCTGCTGCTAGCTAATCAATCGCCAAACCAAACTTAATTAGACTAACAGTTGGAGTGGGAAGTTCCTAACTGACTGAATCACAGAATTGCTTTAATTTATTATGGAGGCATCGTAAAAGGTAACATCACATGCAACTGACTGCAGTATATTAATTTGTTATCTCTAGACTTTCATATCTCTTTGCTATAAAAACAAAAAAACTGATAGCAGATACAGATACAATGGTGGGAGATCTGTATTACATTTAACAGAGACACTTGTTAGCAACAGAGACACTTGTTAGCAACAGAGACACTTGTTAGCAACAGAGACACTTGTTAGCAACAGAGACACTTCTTGTTAGCAACAGAGACACTTCTTGTTAGCAACAGAGACAATTGTTAGCAACAGAGACACTTGTTAGCAACAGAGACACTTGATAGCAATAGAGACACTTCTTAGCAAATCCAGACATCATTAACAAGGCAAATATTGCTTGTAAACTTGTATGTAAAAAAAAAAAGTGAAACTCATTGAAATTGGTCATTACAAAATTGTGAGCAACTATTTTGGCTTTTTAATTTTGTGTATACTAGGTTTTTTTATTTTTCTACATGAGTTTGTGAAGTCTATTTACAGGTTTTTGATTCCTGGGGTAAGAATAGTTGTGTTTCCACCTTCCTGTGAAAAGCAGTCTTGTCTAACTGAATAGTCCATTCTGTAGGAGCTTTCCTTTTCATAGATTTTAATGCTTTTCCCATGGCATAAGCGTAACAGTGAATCTATTTGGTTAGATTTGACAACAAACATTCTCAGCTCAAGTCAGATGAACATTATTGTGCCCTAAGGACATCCCCATTATATTTTTAGCAAAATTTCTTAATTAAAATAAACTTTCGATTTTCCTATAGGTGGTAAAGTGCATCAAGGAACAGTAAGATGTGAAAAATATGACCAAAATCAATGTGCTGACGACCCAAAGTTGTGTACAATTACTACAGAGGAATGTGCTAATTTGACCACTTCAAATAAACTTACTCTAGACGAGCCACATAATTACATGCTATGCTTTGCATCATGGCTAACTGTCAATAATTCGCAAGAACCACAACTTGTAAAGAAAGGATGCTGGATGAATGATGATAAGTATGTTAACTGCATAGCTAAACCAAATGAATTTAGATAGGATACAATTCTTTCATTGATCCAAATAAAATGGAAATGTTTTTTGATTACACTGTACGTATTCATTTTCAGAATGTAAATAAAAACATAATTTAACCAAGATAACATTTTACAATTATAACAATGTAAACACAAGACATCTAAAATATTTCTCGAGCATAGAAATCAGGCTTCAATGAACTCCCTTAGTGACAATATTATTGATCATTTAGATTATGTAACCTCTGTTACATTATAATCCATCAAAATTTAAACTCGTGGAAGTATACATTCCCAGACATGTTGGTTTGTCCATCAAAAAGAATCATGACCATTTTAAACATTCTATTGGTGCTGGGACTGATTTTGTGGTGTGCAGGTGGCTGATCAGGCCCACTCTGGTACAAAATGTTCTTGTGCAGTAGGTGCCGGGGATGGATGGGACAATGCCAGGTACAGAGTTAACTCTGGCTTTTCTAGCTTGTCTTTTTTGTTTTTCAGCAGTTTTTCTGTTTGCCTCATGTTGCATTGAGTTTAGCCTTTGTGTAGGGAGGAGCGCCATGAGTCTCAAACCTGTGCAGAATGCTCCCACGGCCCACGTGTTTAGGTTAATGGGAAACACACTTTCAAAGATGTCTTTAGTGTGTCTTAAAAATGTTTCTTCTGTCCCTCAGCAAATCGTTTGCCATGCTTGAGGTCATCTTAAATATTTGTTTAGGTTTGTCTGACATTCACACCTGTCCTACCTAGTGAAGATGGGACTGCATTATTATATATGCAGGGAATATCCGCTTGTGCAAGTACCTCAGTGTCTGGGACCTTCGGAGGCTAGTGGTGTGGAAGTGGTTAAGTTTCCAAGCATGGCATTGATATCTGTCCATGTTTCACATGCATATATCTTTGTAGGGAGCACAGCTGCCTTGTAAAATTTTATTCTGGTTCGTCCATACATTTGACCTTTTTCCAAAAGTTGGGCTTGCTCTTGCAATTCAAGTGTTCACCTCATCATTAATCATTGCACTTTGGGATAGTTTACTGCCAAGGTAAGAGAAGCTCTTTACCACTTTGAAAGCCTTTCGCAGTTGACTTGGATCTTGGACTCAATGTTAGGTTTTCTAGGAGCTGGTTGGTGCAGGACCTCAGTATTTTTATGTTAAAGGTAAGACTGAAGTTTGTGCAAATATCAGAGATACTGCGTTGCATATTGGCCTCTTGTACAGCGTTCAGGTGGTGGCATACAGAAAGTCCCTGATGATGTCTGTCGGGAACATGGCTTTAACATTTAGTCTCCTGAGGTTAAATATTTTACCATCAGTTTGGTCACTGGTGCCAATTCCCATGTCTCCATCTTTGAAAGCATCGGACAGCATGACAGATAACATGCAATCCACCGGATACAGTCTTTACATACTGTGGGTAGCTAGCCTCAAGCTTGCTTTGTCGGCCAGTCGAAGAAGTTTGTCTTCACATACTTTGGGGAGCTAGCTGCTTACTGAAGATTGGAAATCGCTCGGCTACCCTCAAGCTGGCTTTGTCGGCCAGTCAAAGCTGTTTTCTGTGGTGTGGCTGCTGTGCATGCTACAGTTTCTTGAAGCCACAGGTGAGAGCTGAACATCATGAGGGGACCCAAAAAGGGTTCGACTTCTGCACAATCAGAGGTACTATCCCTCTATTAGGACTCCATACATTACATTCCAAGACATAGTACATTTTGACATATGTTAATCTTAAAATAAAATATAATTTTAAATTTTTAGCACAAATTATCCCTAATAAAGATTTGGCTTGTATTATTAAAAAATTAAACAACCCCTAAAAACTAAGTTTTTCATATAAATCCTTTATAAAATGTAATATTGATCAATAGGGGTGGTCACAGAACATGCACCACCACCCCGAAAGAAACACATGAACAAAAGCGAAGATAATATAAATGATTTTAAAAAAAACATTTTTTTTTTTCAGGTGCTATCACCAAAAAGAATGTGTTGAAGACAAATTTAGTGCCCCTGTGTATTTCTGCTGTTGTGATGGTGACCTCTGCAATAAACAATTCTTTCATCGTCCAGCTAAAGTCGATGGAAAGTCACAAGTTGATAAAGCAACTACTGAGCAAGGTCCTGATTATTGGAAAAAATCAGGAGCGGAGCAGCTGGTAAAAACTGTGCTTTACTCCATAGTACCTATAATAGGCGTTGTCATCCTGGTCATAACATTATTCTTCATGTGGCGGAGGCACCAGCGACACATGGGACATACGCAGTTGCCCACTGTAGATCCAAGTCTTGCACCAACCCCATCTCAGTCCTCCCTAAATCTACAGCTACTTGAACTGAAGGCAAGAGGAAGATATGGTTCCGTTTGGAAAGCTCAACTACCAGAACAGTAAGCTCAATAATTTTATGTTTGCCATAAAACTATAAGGATTAAAAAAACCTGGCTGAAGACATGCAAGTTTTTAAAAAAAAGTAAACACTTGAATTTCAATCCCCAGCCCTTTAAAAAAAATCTTTGTTCATTACTGTAAAAATGGAGTTTCATTCACTTTTCTATTTTTAGCAAGCCTCTCACTTTCACCTTGTTGCAAATAAAAATCAACTCTGACCCTGAGTCAAATAAATAATTTGACCCTTAAATAAATAATCATAATCGTGCAAATTGAGACATTTATTATTAAACATTTTTTAAAATTATATTTTCTTTAGATATGTGGCAGTGAAAATTTTCCCACTTCAAGACAAGCAGTCATGGATGGCTGAATTGGACATTTACAATCTTCCGCAAATGAAACACGACAACATACTACGTTTTATTGCTTCTGAAAAGAAAGAAGACAATCTCACCACAGAACTATGGCTGATCACAGAATTTCACGAAAAAGGTAAGACTTTTTTTTTCCTTTGATTTTAAATAAAATTCTTTATGACTTATTACTAAGTTTAAAAGTTAAATTATGATAAATTTCATAAGGAGGACTAAGGATTTTAAACCATCTTATTTTTCTTGATTAGGTTTTTTTAAATGATTAATGGTTGTTGGTTTTAAACTAAATCAAATGTAATACTTTATTTTTTTCTGAACAAAATTATTAAATGTAACAGAGTTGCTGAGTCATTGCCGACTCCTATTTCTGATAAAAAATGTTCAGATTTCACTGAACTGTAATTAAAATAATTCAATTCTTGCTATTAGTATCTAAGGAAAATAGAATTAAAAGTCAAAAGTATTTAAAAATAAATAGTATTTCCCAGAAAACTTATCAAAGCTGATTGTTTTTGTCACAGAAATTGCAGCATGCTGCTTTATATTGTCAGCTAATCGAGTATTGGATTACCAGTGAAACCAAAATTCAAATTTCTAAATCTAAAACTCATCAGTTTGCCATAAATAATAAATAAGTAGGACTGCTCTTTTTCCCCCCTCAGGTTCGCTCTGTGACTTCTTAAAAAGTAACACAATCACATGGGCACAGCTATGTCATATAGGCCAGACCATGACCCGTGGTCTTGCTTACCTTCATGATGAGATTCCATCTCCTAATCATTTGCAAGCAAAGCCTGCAATTGCTCACAGAGACTTCAAGAGTAAAAATGTCCTTCTGAAACAAGATCTCACAGCTTGCATTGCTGACTTCGGACTTGCTCTGAAATTTGAACCGGGAAAAGGTTTTAACGAAACACATCCTCAGGTAACGTATGAGCTTTGCAGGTTTCTTCATTGTTTAAATGTCGTTTCTTGGTGTAATCCAATTCAAAGGGGGCTAATTCCATCCATCCCTGTAGGGCTTTGGCCTGCCTCACACATCTTTGCACTCAGACCTCACAGATGCTTTTCTTTTCCATGCTAGACTTCCCAGCTGCTGTAGATCCCTCTCCACGTCATCCAGCCTAGGTCTGCCTTTGAGCTGATTTACTCTGGGATTTTGGTGGTACACCCTCTTCACTCCTCTGTCATTTGGCTTTCTTTCTAAATATCCAGCCCAGCGTAGCGTGCCCTTTTTTATTTCTGATACTAGTTTGGGGTCCTGATATAGACTAACCTAGGGCTGGGCTCACCTCGTTGTGCATAAAAATATTAGCAAATGAGACATAATCGTGACAGTAAAATAAAATACATTTATATGATAAAGAACAGCTGTATAGAGACAAAAGAAAAACAAATGCATTTTCACCCCACCCACCCCAGAACTTTTACACGACAAGCCATGTTCGGCAGCCAGCCGCATCGTTCATTGGTCAGAGTGGGGGTGGGGAATCAGTCGGGGTTGTAGAGTTTAAAGAGATGTGTTTTGAGTGCAGTTTTGAAGACCTGTGTGGTTGATATATTGTGGATGTGTAGTGGCAGAGAATTTCATTGTTTGGGGGCGCAGAAAGAGAAAGATCGTTCACCATATGTTTTAGTACATGTCTTGGCAACGGACAGAATACGCATGTCTGCGGAGGAGCGAAGCTGTCGAAGGGGTGAATAGACAGAAAGAAGTTCGGTTATATAGGAAGGACAGGAATCTGAGAAAAAGTTATGACAGAGAACAGACAGCTTGTAATCAATGCGTGCCTGTATAGGGAGCCAATGAAGTGATTGAAGTAGTGGAGTGATGTGATCAGGTTTTTTTCCTTTAGAACTAGTCTAGCAGCTGAATTTTGAACCTTTTGTAGTTTTTCTATGAAGTGTTTTGGTGAAACTGATAGCAGAGAGTTGCAATAGTCAAGACGATAGAGAACAAGAGCACAGACTAGTGTTTTTGTTGCGCTAACTACTGTGAGGTAGTGGCGGATGGAGCTGATCTGACGGATAGCGGTGTATGCACAACGACAAATGTGAGAGATATGTTTATCGAGAAAGAATATAACCAAGATGATTTTACTTTTGAGCATTTTCTGACTACTGAAATATGCCCTGTTTCCTGCCGATATTCTTTCTTTTAATTTATGTTAGAAAGTCATTTCTTTAATTTTTTAAAGATCGATTTTCAAAAGTGTGGTTTCTAAATTTAATGGTTTCATCAGTCTGTTGTTAACTTCCATTCCTGCTTGTATTGATGTGTCTTCTAATTCAATAAAAGGTTTCGATATATCTTTACTGCTTTTCCCTAACAGTATATACAAGATACTGAAGAGGTGGGTTGTAGAATGTGCCCACTGGTTTTGGAAATTCCTCTGTAGTCTGTGCATTGAAGTTTGGAACCTTTCTTGTGTATTAGGGTTATTAGTGCTTTACCCATTCTGTTGGAATTTTTTCTTCTTGCCAAATTTTAGTTATAAGTTAATGTGTGTAGTTCTCTTCCTCCATATTTAATATGATCTGCTATGATGAGGTCTTCTCCAAGGGCTATGTGTTTTTTTCATAGAATTCTTCCGGGGCTTTTGTAGTTTCTTCAAATTTTATTAGTTTATTAAAGGGTCTGATCCTCCATGTGGTGGTTGATTATCTCAGACCTGCCAACCCTTCCGATTTTGTCAGAATTATACGGTTTTTTTACCCCTCCTTCCGACCTTCCGACAAACCCGTCAAAATTCCGATTTTCCGAACATTATAATTTTTCACCCGTCATAAAAATCCGAAAGCGAAAAAAAAGAAGTACAAAATCGGATACGTCAGGAAGTGGTGTATTCCTTTATTTTTACGTAGTATTTACATGTCCGGCGACCGGACGAATAAGTTCTCGAGATATTCACCCGGCTATTACTATTATATATTTGATCAAGTCACATGACCACCGTAACAGAGTTGCGCGAGAATATTTGTCCGTCAGCCTTGTCACGTGACTGCTAATAGTCAAACAGTCCGGTCGCCGGACGTGTAGACACTGCCTTGTTTTTATCGAAGCGAGCCGCGATCATTCTTCAATCATCAATTGATCTTATCGCCATTCATCTTTTTACTAGGCTAAAAAATAATTTAGTTTTGTTGTGACGTTTTGGGTTTTTAAAAAGTTTTTCTTAATTAAATTTAAATGGATAAATCTATTGAAAGTGGTAGGCACAATGATATTAATAAACATATTTTACCACACAAAAAAAACAACAACATAAGGACATACACCTGAAACATCAGCTAATAGCAGTGAATATACAACATCCATGTATAATTTCATTGCTAAGGAATCTGAAGTTTTATTGAAGGAAATATTTCTCCAACCAACTCCCATCGTTTTAATGCCAGAGGCAAAGAAATGTTTCCACACTCGCAGATTGCTAGAAGATTGTGAAGAAAAATTACAACGAAACAAGGGCAAGCATGAAAGTTTATCTTTCTAACTTGCTTGTATCTAAAATCAGTTGCAATGCTCATCTTCAGTTGTCCAAAGAGTTGTTGGACAAATGCCAAAAGGCCATTAGGGATAGGCAGGAAAGCTGAACTCTTAGCAGCCTGTGTACATATGTAAATAAAATGGATCTTCTGTCCTGTGCCTGTACTACTGTATATATCAGAATCGGTATATAAACATTTCCAGTAACTTTTTTCTCATGTTGTAGACTCTTCAAAGGCAATGGAGGTAACTTTATATTTCTTTATTTACTAAAAGAGGCTTGTGCATTAGTTTACAGATCTTAAACCAACGCCCCCCCCCCCCCCCGGGGGCAGCGGCCCCACTTTCCCCCCGTATGCACCACCCCTACAGATTTTTTTTCTTGGAAGGTTGGCAGGTCTGTTATCTTCATCTTGTCCATTGTCTGCATTTAGTATGCCCTCTCCAGTACTTGTACTATTTTACGCAATTCTTTCTCCATCAATGCTCTTACTCATTTGAGGTCTAGCTAGGTATCCATTCTTTAAGTCTTCTATTTCTTTTAGTGTAGATTTTCCCCATTCCCTTTTTTTCTTCCTGCACAATTCATGGCTTTCCTTCTGGCTTCACTGTTTTTTTGTCTTGTCTTTCTGGTTTCCCTTTGTATCATGGTCATTTGTGCCTAGTTCCTTGATTTGACAATATGTCTGCATTTATTAGCAAACAAGGCTACTCTACTGTTTGTCTTCTGAAATCCTACTCCTGTTAACTGTCATCCCTTTCCTGAAGCAAATTATTTGAGTCAGATTCCATAGTTGGCAATAGTTGGCATAAACACTTTTCCTTTCCTATTTTGGCATTAACATTTTTCTAGGTAGCTGCCTTAATTTTTGGGTAAGGTTCCTTAGCCTTTGTGGATCCCTCCTCTTCCTACAAGGCAGTAGGTTCTGATTTTGGTCTTCCAGGGTACTTTATTTTCTCAATACCCACAAAATCTAGGGGGCTTTCCCATAGCCGCCACCTGGGGAGGCGCTCGATGAAAGATCAGTATCTCTGCATTAGAATGTGTGCACATTGGTGAAGAAATGTATGAATTAATTTTTTTTAAAATAAATAATTGTACTTCATAGTATTTCTTGAAGCAACTCCACCTTAAAATAGCACATTATATGTGGAGTCATATTTTTAAAAGCTTAAATACATGTTATTTTTTAATCAGTGAGTGTATGTAAATATTCATTCAACAGATTTGCGAGTAACAATACAAAATCATCAAATTTATTATTTTCAATGCTTTCTATTCACTCTTAGTTAAGTTCTTTCGACCCGAACCCATTTTCCTGTTCCCAGGTGGGCACTAGACGTTATATGGCCCCTGAGGTATTAGAAGGAGCCATTTGTTTCAACAGAGATTCTTTCCTCCGCATTGATATGTATGCTTGTGGACTGATCATTTGGGAACTTATGACACGATGCACATCCATTGAAGGTAAAATTAATTTTTTTGGCCTCTTAATTAATCTTTTACACTGATTATTTCTATTTCATACAACTAAGGAAAAGGGATGTACATTTTTCATACCGATCTGAAATTTATACATTTTGTTTTTTAGATGAATAAATATGCAAATGATTTTGAAAATGATACAAAAAAAAAATTTGCCAGAATGATATATGTGTTCTACTTTTATTAATATAGGCCAGCTGAAGCACAAAATATTCAATTTTTAAATCCATATTTTCACTGTTACCCTATACTAAGTCTAATTTTTATTTTCAAAATGTTTTTTTTTCCCCCCAATTTTATTATGGCTTCCCTGTGCCCTATAAAATATTTAAAAATTACATGGGGGGGGGGGGGTTGTTTTTAGTCACAAGTTATTGTCAAAAGTTTTCGTGTCTCATTTAAAATTTTGAAAAACTGACTTACCTGTTTAGAGAGTTATAGTGATGATATCTTACTTAGCTTTTATTTTTATATATAAATAATGTTTGTCAGTGAAGGATGGCATGTGATTCTCAGAGGACGTTAAATGAAAGAGCCCTAGCATCCTGTATTAAGTTTTGAAACTTAGTTCTAAGTAGTTCTGAAAACCTGTAATTTTTGTATAGCTCAATTAGTGAAAGGAAAACAGCCCTGTCCATTGTTAGTGCTTAGTTACAATTAAAACCTAATATTTAGTGATCTTTGCAATCGATAATTTATAGGTGTAAAGAATATCTCTATGAATAAAACGTATTTGATTTTTGCAGGCTCAATGGAAGAATATCGACTTCCCTTTGAGGCAGAAGTTGGCTTACAGCCAACACTGGAGGAAATGCAAACATTGGTAGTAACTCAGAAAGTCAGGCCAGCTCTCAAATTAAGCTGGCAAAAGCATCCTGTGAGCATTTTTGCATTTATGACAAATACGAATTTGTTTTCCATTTTAAAAAAATTATAACAAAACTAGGTAATAGAAAGCTTAAAAGATACCCAGAAGTAGTTGATTTATCTTAAATATTATTTTTAATAGACAGAGATATAAAGAGATACTTTAACAATTTTGTTGAAGATCAGAAATTCGTTTTTTAATACTTTTTTAAGGATAACGCCAAGATGAGAGAAAATAACATTTTAAATCAATGCTGAAATTGCATTAAGTTAAGTTCCATTTTTGCTGATATTATTTTAAAATAATGATCCTTTCAATTTAATTAAAAATTCTAACTACTATAATTATCCTCAGGGTCTTTCTAAGCTTATTGCAACAGTTGAAGAATGCTGGGACCAGGACGCCGAAGCACGCTTATCTGCGGGATGTGTTCTGGAGCGACTAGGACAACTGTCCCGCTCTGTCAATTCAGGTAGCGGAGGACTTATTACCGATCAGTCCTCACCAACTTCACCTCTACTGGCTCACCAGCCGTTCAATACATACACATCATCATATGTGCCTAACACTGCCGTCATAGACATCGGTGGCGTTAGGGACACACTGGCCCCCACACACTCATATTTTAACTCTTGTTAGATGAAAAAAATTAAACCATTATTAGTTTTGAGCAACTCGTAACCAAGCTTGTCATCAAATGTGCCATTATCTGTGTGCTGGCAAAATAGCAAGATGGGATTTCAAAGAATACATTCTAGGACATGAGTCCAAATCGCACCGTAATTCAGACGTGAGTGTTCCATCCCTTGAGAAGCTGGGCGATGCTCACCATTGCTGTATTTGTCAAGGACAAAGGACTCATCCAGGACAAACCCTTTGACCTAAAGAGGGATTTCACGCCAATGTCGGAAGCCGCAAGAAATATTGATGGCGTGAACAAGAACTAGCACTGTACAACTTCATTCTGCTGGGAGCAGTGGCACATATTAGTCAAATTATACCAACATATTTACTACTCCTTAAAGACAGTTGGATACAAATTGTTGACTTTGTACAAAGAAAGCATTGACTTATGCTGACTTAATGTTTTCCTCTTGTTGACACAATCAGATATAACTTTTCTTCCAATCAAACTTTATGATAAAAGTATAACAACTTTTGTCTTTTTAATAAAATACATTCAGAGGACACGTTTTAGTTTTGTAAGAACAAGAGAAAAGACTCGTGACGCTTTTGAAATGTAAAGATATCACAAATATTCAATCGTGCTTCTTTCCAAATGTAAATTGGTTTGCTTGGTTCATGTTTAATTGCCGGTCTGGCATTATATGCAACTTCCAAAGAAAATAAAAAAAAATTTTACATTGGTAAGAAGCGGTAATGGGATTCCGGTGGATCAGCAAAGCATGGGCATATTGCACTGCCTTATTTTGTGAATGTAGAAACTTTCAATGATACAAAACCATGATCATCTGAATTAGGAATACGCATAATGAATTATAAATTCTTTTTTGAACCCTTATTTAAAAATTTTTAAACATGTTATTTGCATTTTAAACAAATTTTTATGACAGTATTTAAGATATTAATTCAATGTATGTTGTCAACATTACTTGGATACAAGATCAAAGATCACTTTCACAAAATATAACTGCTGTATAGAACTAATATGTAGGAGGCCTTTTCATAACCACAGCAGCACTCTGGTTTTGTTCATATTGTTTTAAAAGATTCTTTGAATGATATGCAAGATAGCTTTTTATTTTCCAGTTTTTATTTTTTCTCAAAACATTTGGAAGAATGAAAATCTCAGGAAAAGGTTTAAAATAGAATAAAAAGCTTGTTTTGGTGAGCAAAGAGAAATATAAACACTACATGATTTAACATGGAAGTAAGTCAGTCTGAAAGATAAATTTACTTTGAAATGTAACAAAAATAAAAGGGGTGGCTCTTTTGATTAAAGTTTGCATTGTATATCTAGAAATTGCCAATTGCTTCAGTACACTTGTGTTAGAGAGTGAGTCTAGTTAAGGTTCCATAAAATAAATAATTCGATATATTTTATCCCATCATGCAAAGTCAATGAACATTCATTGGGCTGTGAACATTTATAAAGAAGGCTGTTTTGGACCCAGGTTAATAATTTAATAATCTTAAGTTTGAAGTTTATCAAAATACTTAACTAATTTAGGTACATAATTCCATAATACTGTTTTAACTTTTTTTTTTTTTTAAATATGAAAATGTTGAGCTTATAGCTGGTTGAAAATCAATTTTGATTAGTCTAAGAACCCATTTAACCCTGATGTTAGATTCTTCTGGTCGCATGTAGCATGAAAAAATTAAATTGTTACAAATTTGTTTGAAAAGCAATGGTTGAAATAATGTGTACATTAAAAGTTCAGCACTGAATAGATATACTATATTTAATATATAGATATAGTATATTTGTGAAAAGGGAGTAATAAATGTATAATATGAATTACAGGAGTCCATTTTAAATATTGGCTTTTAATTAACTAAGAGGGCACAAGAATGTGCTTCTTGTCTACAAAATATGTAATTGTTAGAGTTGAGTATGTTGTTCCAATGAGGCGGCTTATCGTCAGTTATGTGAATTGTTGAAGAGGTTTTCACATGGGGCTAAGTATTATTGGAAATATTCACATTTTTGTTTGTCAGATGAGATATCAACAATACAATCATAAATAAATGAACCAATTTGATGTTTTTATAATTAAAGAGAAATGTATGGTATTTTTGCATGAAATAATCAGCCTCAATCTCAAAAATAAAGAAAGTTTAATCATGAGGTATTCAAATTAAACTGTCTGGACAATAGTTTTCATTTACTTAAATGTGAATTTTAGCATTGTGTTTAATAAAAAGAACATTGCTTGATATTCTAAATCTGTCACATAATGAATGAACTGACAAATGACATTGGAAAAGCTCGACCGGTGATGCAACCTGATAAGTTCTTCTAAACGCCATGGCTCATTACAGTGATATAATTTTATATCTTGTGCTAAATTTGTTTGGTACTGGTATTAAAAATACTTATTTTGACATAACACATCAATTCATATCCTTCCCATTCCTAAGATATGTATGTGAGTTGCCACTGGTCCTGGTCGTTAATTTATCAGTCGTATCAAATGGAGTTTAGAAATGTACTTTAGTGTCATTTTCAGTCATTTGCTTTAGAACTGAATCATTAGCTATTGCACTAAAATTTTAACTATTGATTTGAACAATATTTAACATTTATTAAATATTGTTTATTTCTTTTTGCTTCCATGAATGGTTGATTCATTTGGGTATTAAAGAAATTGAAATTAAAGAAATGAAGCTTAGTCCAAACAAGTAGTGGTGTTTTGCAAACATCAACGTATGAATGAAGCTTAGTGCGAACAAGTGTTGGTGATTTGCAAACATCAATGTATGAATGAAGCTTAGTGCGAACAAGGGTTGGTGTTTTGCAAATATCAACGTATGAATGAAGCTGAGTGTGAACAAGTCTTGGTGTTTTGTGAACATCAATGAATGGAAATGAAAGAAGAAAAAATTCTTGAACTACCTCATTATACATGCATGCATTCATTCATGATTTATTTTTGTATCATTTATGTAACTTGAAAGTTTTTATTTTTTTAAACAATCCTTAATTGAGCTCTTATTGATTTGCTTGTAATATGTTTGGATAATTAAGAGTTTTGTAATTTACTTGTAGAATATTGTATATTTTGTTGAAATGCTCTTGAAAATGTGTGAATCAATTTATCCATAAATTTATTCTTAATAATAATATGGTTTCATGCTTTTTAGGCTAAGGTTCAACTGATGTGCAAGTATTTAAAAATAAAGATGAATTTTATGGTTCATAGTTTGTCAAGATTATTTTGAAATGTCTAGAATTTTTAATTGCTTTTTAATGTGAAATAAAACTGTGTCCAGTGTAAGTCATCTTTTGCTTCTGGACTTCAAACTGGTGTTAGCCTCTTTTTTTTACCCATATTTTTGGTCAAGTTGATAAAACAATGCTGCCAAATTAACTATTATGGTGTGTTGAACATGAGCTGAAATCATTTTAAATTAATTTAGTCTTACAATAGTTCTCTTTCTTTTAAATGTATCATTTAAACATATAATAATAATGTTTGACTTTAATGTCATTTACTGTTTAAATAAACTAAGTTAATTATCGTTTAATGGTCTTGTGCAAACAATAATCTTCCATCAATAATCTTGTGTAAAATGTTAATCGGATCACTAATAACTTTGTACAACGTTCATAAGTACCACAGTATCTATTTTTTTTTTCCTTCAAACTTTCAGCTGGCCCGCTTCTCACTAATACTTCAATAAAGTTATAAATGTCATTTACATCTATCCAACTCCTTGGGATACCAAAAGATCTCTGGAAAGATTCTTTATGAGTAATTGTTCCAATTAATCTAATGTTAATAAAATAGTAAATGTCATTTACATCTATCCAACTCCTTGGGATACCAAAAGATCTCTGGAAAGATTCTTTATGAGTAATTGTTCCAATTAATCTAATGTTAATAAAATAGTCAATGTCATTTACATCTATCCAACTCCTTGGGATACCAAAAGATCTCTGGAAAGATTCTTTATGAGTAATTGTTCCAATTAATCTAATGTTAATAAAATAGTCAATGTCATTTACATCTATCCAACTCCTTGGGATACCAAAAGATCTCTGGAAAGATTCTTTATGAGTAATTGTTCCAATTAATCTAATGTTAATAAAATAGTCAATGTCATTTACATCTATCCAACTCCTTGGGATACCAAAAGATCTCTGGAAAGATTCTTTATGAGTAATTGTTCCAATTAATCTAATGTTAATAAAATAGTCAAGCCCAATGAACTTGGCAAACCTTTTCAAATGAAATCAAACAACTACGAGTATTTGGAAATATTTGTTTTTCCCTTCTGCTGCTATGGTCCTACAGATTTTTTTTAGCAAAATAAAACTGAATAATCTTATGCGAAAAAAAAATCAGTTGCAGTTATACTGATGTATTTATTATATGATTTTATACCTCTATTGAAATTTGTATTATTACCTCAATTTTATGAGTGGTTATTTTTGTGTAGTTTTCAGGTAGTATTGTAGGTACTATATGAAATATATATATATACCTTATGTTAATTGCAGTGAATGTGCTCACAATGTTATCATGAGATGCTAGTAACTTTAATATAAATATACTGAACTGTACTGCTCTTCAATAACACTTGATAATGCCTGGGCTCATTGGAAATAGGACACCCAATATCAGTAATTCCTTGTTACATGTTGAATTAAAAAAAAAAAAAAATGTGATTTCAGTTCTACATGGTTACGAAGTGATTTAAGTTAAGTGATAAGAGCATGCAATAAATACAATATTTAGGCCAGTTTTATAAATATGGGATAATTTTAGACAAACGACCTATTTCATAACAATGTACTTGCACTCCCTAGCTTAGTTGCAGTTGCTGCAAACAACTTATATTGTAGTGCAGTTTCCTTTTTATGTAAATCCTATCTCCTTCAGTCTTTAAGAATGCATTCAATCAAAGAAATAAATTGAACCTGACTGCTTTCATCCTAATACTAAATAGGTTGTGGAAAATGTAAGCACTTATATTAATTATTATACGAGCATGGAACTGTTCACATAAAAAATGTATATTAGTAGAGTTGTTAAAGATTCCAAGCAGACAAATATCAGTTTGTCAGTCAATACTATTCTTCTACTTCTATATTAATTTATGAATTCTTAATTAAATTGTAAAAAAATTTAATGGCTTACTTATTTTTTTTATGGCAAGAAGCTTTCATGGCCACTGTAAATTAGTGGTAACTAAATTTACATCGTTAATGAAATCGTTTTACCTAATACAAAATGTTAGTTCTACCTTGCTACGTTTATTATATGTGGCATTAGTTCTACCTTGCTACGTTTATTATATGTGGCATTAGTTTTACCTTGCTACGTTTATTATATGTGGCATCTTGAAATTCAGGGCTGTGTCAAGGTTTAGGTCTTTTAATCATATTACCTTGTGAGTGCTTTGAATAGTAATTTGATATCAATTGCTAAAAAATGAAGGTGTTGTAGCTAACCATCTGTAGGGTATGGTAAAACAGAAAACAAAACAACAGCATGTTTACTAGATATGTCATCGACTTTCTCTCTCTTTAAAATTTGCTTCACCTAAAGCCTTAGGAATAGGGCGATTGTAAGCTTTATATGTGTGAATGCAATATAAATTTATGATTGTGCTTATATTTTAACACTTTTTCAGTCTACACAAAATTGATTCATTAAGGCTTCTGTTGAGCATTTTAGGTTGTGTCTTTTGTTTTTAAAGACAACCCCCCTGGGTTTTTTTAGACATGAAGACCATCTGGGTTTTTGTAGACATGAAGACCATCTGGGCTTTTGTAGACATGAAGACCATCTGGGCTTTTGTAGATATGAAGACCATCTGGGCTTTTGTAGACATGAAGACCATCTGGGCTTTTTTAGACATGAACACCATCTGGGCTTTTGTAGACATGAACACAAACTGGGCTTTTGTAGACATGAACACCATCTGGGCTTTTTTAGACATGAACACCATCTGGGCTTTTGTAGACATGAACACCATCTGGGCTTTTGTAGACATGAACACCATCTGGGCTTTTGTAGACATGAACACCATCTGGGCTTTTGTAGACATGAACACCATCTGGGCTTTTTTAGACATGAACACCATCTGGGCTTTCGTAGAAATCAACAGAGGGTAACATGTTTGATGAGCTTTAACAAATTTTTTTTTTTTTTCTCCATTAGTAAAGTTTGTGCAATGACTTAACATCATTTTGTATGCACATGAGAAGGAAAAATGGCAATTCTAAAGATGTGACTCAGTTTATCATAACTTGCATTATTTTCTAAATCGATGCACTTTCTAAACAATACATTTCAGAGTTCACTATAGTTTTTATACTTGTAAATAAGTTAGGTACCCGGTAGTACAAGTGGTTCATGCTTTTTAAAATGTTCTTTAGCTCATGCCTTATGAACTTTGAATTGGTTAGCTTTGGTTTAATGTAGGAGCATATTAATATTTCAAGAAGTAAAAATCTAAATAGTTAGGTGATGCTAGTCACTAGTTACATAACAAATTTTCTTATTAAAACTAAAAGATCAGTTTTATTTAATTTTTTTTTGAATACATTTTCATTTCCTATCAAAATTTCATGGGTTAAAAGCATAATTATAAACTTGTTAAAATCTTGTTATTTTTTTTTTTTTTTTTTTTTAAAGGTCTGAACTTCTCTTTCATTTATGAACATTAAACCTAATTTTACTGGTTCTCTTTCTATCCACTAGTTCAAAAAGTGAACTTGCTTTGTTTTTCAATAAGAGATTCATTCTTTAAATAAACATGCTATTTTTTTCTGAGCTTTAAGACCAAGAAATGCAGTCTTTAAGTTATGGCATTTCAATAGGAATTTATCCATAGGTCACCAATTATTTTCTTATCATCCTTGCTGAATCCAGGTGTGCTTCTCTTGTCATGTTATCTTGGGATTCATTTGAGTGCACCAGGTGTGCGAAGCTTCCCTTGTCATGTTATCTTGGGATTCATTCGAATGCGCCAGGTGTGTGAAGCTTCTCTTGTCATTTTATCTTGGGATTCATTTGAGTGCAGATGAAGAATTCAGTTTTTTAAAAGTCTTACTTTCAATTAGCTACACTGGCCTTGGATTTATATGCAATTCAAAACGTCCCATAAGCTTGCAGTTGCCCCTCCCCCTTTTTTTGCATTGATCTACAAGTTGGATATCCCTTCCAATGTAATAAAATTATTTATTGAGGAAAATGTCAAGATATGTACATGAATGTTAAATATGTGGGAATTTTCATCAAGTTTTGTTTCGTGTCATGTTAAGCTCACATTGAATTGCCTCCATAGCCATTAGTAATTTTTAAATTATACATCGGCTTGACAACTATGGCTAGAAATATATTTTGTGCACCAAAAAACCTTTTTTGAAATAAGTATTTGGCTGTTATGCGTTGTTAAAGATAAGCATCAATTTAAAAGGAGCACATAGCCAGGTACACATTTGACACCCTAAGAGATTTGTAACTATTAAAAACTATACATGCACTGATTGTGCATCATTCAGGTGCAACATTACATGAGCTTCTTGGCAAACTTAAGGAATTCACTATTTAGGCTTATGATAAATGACCCAAGTGATTCTTTTTATGGCCATAGTTGAATCACCTTAAATGTTATGTAGCATATGCCATGTATATATATTAGTGTACAGTACCGGTATCTAGAAACAGATGATAATCAATGCTGTAAACAGTTTGTTGACTCGCAAATCATAACTAATAGTTTCATTTGTTTTCTCAAACATGTCTTAAATCTGTACAGTTAAATTAATCGTCTTAAATCTGTACAGTTAAATTAGTTGTCTTAAATCTGTACAGTTAAATTAATCGTCTTAAATCTGTACAGTTAAATTAGTTGTCTTAAATCTGTACAGTTAAATTAGTTGTCTTAAATCTGTACAGAAAGATTATTGGACATTCACCTAAAGATATGTTTCAAGTGTCCCCTTTGCTTGTAGCTTTTCATCATTGGAGCATTTATTTCACCTTTCTGAAATTTTGGCTAAGGAATCATATTTCAACAGGATTTATACATAAAGTTTGAATATTTCACAACTATAAAAAAAAACCATGCATCTCTGTTTGTTATGATAAGCTTTTCTTAATGATTTAACTTGGCATGAAAATGTTAATTAAATGCTCTGAGATGAGAGGAGTCTTTAAAAAAAATTTGTGACAATTACAAATTAACTTTTTCTCAGGCCCTATGGATTATTATATCTAGAGAGTTGATATATTTAGCTTGCTCGCTTTTTTAATTGTTATTATGGTTTGATATTGAAATGACATGGGTCAAGAGCAACTATAATTTCCCTGTAATTTATAATCCCCCTACAGTTGCTTCTCACACTGACCCATTCCATTTGTTTCTTTACCATTTAAAACAAAAAAAGTAAAAGTGACCACTAAGGATCCCCCCCCCCTTTTTTTTCTCCCTTATTAAAGTATGTGATGCAGGAGGAGAAGCACCATATCAAATGTCACATACTTAATTTATAAAATGTCATCCATCATTGCAAATGTGACATGTCCCATCTGACTTATTCTGTTGATGTGTACATAAACTTCCTGCTCTTTAAAATCATTGACAATGACTGTAAATGTTGTACTGAATAAATATGTAATTTACCCCTGTCAGATGTCTTTTTGTTCAAATTGAAAAAAACAACTTGGTCATTGAAAAATGTTGCAGTTTTTTTTTGTTTTTTTTTGCATTTTCAATCGTGAACACTTTGAACATTGAATTTTAGGGTGGATGAACCATGTGGCACTACTAAAACATGGCTCTCCAGCTTCCTCAACAACCGATGTCAAGCAGTAGTGGTGGACGGTACAAGCTCGTCCTTTGTCAGTGTTAAGTCAGGGGTCCCCAGGGCTCGGTGCTAGGCCCCTGTTTGTTCCTAGCATACATCAATGACCTACCCGAGAAACTGACATCCCAAGCAAGAAATTTCGCAGATTACACAGCGGTGTATAGGACGATCCCCAACAGATTTGACCAGGACATGCTACAACTGGATCTCAATCGGTTAGCTGGGTGGGAGGCGAGCTGGGACATGGAATTTCATCCTTCCAAGTGCCAGACACTGTCAGTCTCTAGAAGTTGTACTCCTCTACACTACCACTATGAATTGCATGGCCATTTACTTGATTCAGTTTCCTCCGTAAGGTACCTGGGTGTTACCATTCAAAGAGAGGTCCGTTGGGATGAGCATATTAATGTGTGCAAACAAGACCCTGGGCTTCTTAAGGCGTAATCTAAAGATCAGCAACACCAGTGTGAAAGAAAGAGCCTATAAAGCCTTTGTCCGGCCGCTTTTAGATTATGCATCTTCGGTCTGGGACCCATTCACCCAGAAGAGCATCGACAGGTTGGAAGCAGTACAGCGACGGGCAGCACGCTTTGTCATGAACCGCTACAGGAATACCTCTAGTGTGCAGAATGCTGGAAACAATAGGCTGATCATTATTAGAGGAACGACGTTGACTATCCAGGCTCTCAATGATTTACAAGATTAATAATGGGCTAGTCCACTGCTCTGGCATTAAACAGAAACTCGTCCCTCTCCCCCATAGACAGCGACGAGGCCATGACAGGCAGTTCCGGCTCATACCAGCTAGAAGCCAGTATAAGAACTGCTCATTCCTTCCAAAGACAATCAGGGACTGGAACAAGCTTTCAAAAGGAACAGTTGAGGCGAAAACACTTGACTCATTTGCGTCTATTGCCTCAGGCCTCCCAACCCCCAGTGCATGATACCCTCACTCAGTTACTCTTGGAACCAGTGAAATACCCTCATCAACACCAGGCACAGAGACATTGCAAATCCCATCTACATTCATAGGAGCCATAATGATCAATAAATTGATCGTGGGACATTAATATATAGAAGAAGAAATGTAATCATTTGGCTTCCCCACATTGCATGATTACCTTGTCTACATCTCCAAAAAAGGTCAAACTGGAAACACTTGGCCCATAAAGAGTTAATGCAAAGCTCAAGTCAAAGCTTTGTCAAAGTGCTGCAGTATTTGTCTGGGAGGTGTCAGACATGTATGAGGTTGAGTGAAGCTCCGAGTAGGTTTGAGGTAGTGGTAATTGAGTTGATGGGTAGGTTTGAGCTAGTGGTAATTGAGTTGATGGGTAGGTTTGAGGTAGTGGTAATTGAGTTGATGGGTAGGTTTGAGATAGTGGTAATTGAGTTGATGGGTAGGTTTGAGGTAGTGGTAATTGAGTTGATGGGTAGGTTTTAGTTAGTGGTAATTGAGTTGAGAGATGTTTGCGTGATAGTAAATAAGCAAATTTGTACCTCAAACTAAGAGTCGCCCAGGAAAAGTTTCCTGTGACTGGTAAGTTAATTAGACACAAACAATTTGTGTAAATAAATGATTATTTTACAAATACAAATGTAAACGTTTCAGCAAATGCCTACATCAGTACAAAAAACAAAACATTTAAAAAGGTATAAATTCAAATAATATATATATTTACATGTATCCTACCTATAAAATAGAAAAGAATTAGAGTGGGCGCAAACCCAGACAAAAGGAAAGTTAAGAAGAATGGAAAGGAAGTGAATGGAAGTAAAATTTAAAAACCAAACAGGAAAAAGACATGGCAGCTACGTAAAATTGTGGATTTGGTTTATACCACATGGAGTCAATGTACCAACTCTTTTTATTAATTTATTTTCCAGATAAATCATATTTGGTGTACTTGTTTGAGTTCAAATATTTTATAATACCTGTAATTATTATTTATACAAGTTTCCATTGTTCAAACTTCACTTTTTGTGGTTGAAAAGGAACTTGATAAAGAGTATGAAGTGCCACCTGCTTGCATTACAAATAAGAAAACTGAGCTAACACAACCATAAAAAGTACACAGCTACCCATGGTGACTGGATTCTTAAATGGTGACAAAAACTCCAGTTGCATACAAAGATAGAGAATATTAATTTTCACTAAATTTTATTCAGTTTATAATATATTTTACACTAAATTATTTATTATATCCCAGGGTTTCAATGAGGAAAATGTTTGTTTTCACAGGATAAGCTAAACCACGGGAAATGAGAAACCTTAGTAAACACTTAAATACTGGTCACAACCAAGGTCCCCATACTCCACCATGTAATTGAGGATTTCCGTTAGGGTCTATAGGTTTGTTTGCTGGGGGAATCATAGTATCTCTGTATAAATTAAGTCTGGCCATCAACTGTTGAACAGTTATTGGAAGACTGGTAGCCAGATTGCTGTACTCACAAGGATCATCTCTTAAGTGATACAGACAAGGAGCTTTCTCTGGTTGGCAATTTACAGATGCATTATCTGGTTTAACACCACAGTGCACAGAGAATGTTGATACGGCGGGGGTTTCTGACTTTTCTTTTCCATCATGAAAAATTTGTTGCTCAAAATAGACAACTTTTGTTTTTATTTTGTTAAATCTTTGTTTATTTAACTGGCTGTTTGGTAAAGATGAAAGAGAATAAGTTTGTTTATGTCCTTCTTTTAAGTGAGTGTACTCGGCATTCATGACATGAATTAGGTCTGCCACGTCTGATTTTTGTATTTCATCAATCATCTTAGAATAGCCATTTAAATCACTTTGATTTCCAGACAAATACTCCATCAAAATGTTGTAATGATATAAGAAATTGTTGTCGCTAAAAGTGACTAATTCAGGCATGGAAGCCTCAGTTGGAGGAGGATACCATCCATCATAATGCCCACTTGAAATATTGCCAAAAATAATTTTGAAATCTCCAACAATCAACGCCTCATGTTTCATCACAGGATCTATATTTAGCAAGACCTCCTTACGTGACGTTTCCTCATTTTCTGAAATGCTTTTCCATTGGTCTATTCCATCAATGTTTCCAAGCACAGACACATCACCTCCTGCAATATCAATGAGTGTTGGCAGCCAATCTACAACATGCATGAGGTTGTTATTGACATAAGATTTCTTCTTGAGAAGCTGACTATGGACAAACCCAACACCTCTTACGCCACCCTGCCATAATGTATTTTTAGTGCCTCTGAAAGAGAATAAAAAAAGCACCACATTAAAAACTAAGGTATGTTTTCAAATAAAATATTTTGCTATATCTATTTCAGAAGAATTTAATGCACAAAACGACATACAGTAAAAAATATAAACATATATCTCTTCCCCCCCCCCCCCCCCCCCGCCAAATAAATTCCTAGAAAAAAGCATTTCAATTTTTTTTAACAAAAGCTTAAATTTACTTAAGTTAAATAGTGAGAAAGAAAAATATGTTCTAATCAGCGATAACTTCTTTCACAAGAGCAGTAAGAAATATAGTCTGGTCCATTTAAATTATGTAAATATATGATGTAGTAATTTGAAAGCATTATACTGTTATGTAAGTTAAAAATATTTTTAAAAACAATCAACCAATAATGTTCAAAACTTGTAATTTATTTAAAATACTTATTTGACATGGGCCAAATAAAATGGATGCATAGTGCTAATGTCAGTGAAGAGATTTGTTGCATTTTTAAAGTAAATTTATGAGTGCAGTCACCTGAGAGGCCAGTTGCAGGCAGCATTACCATCATATCCATTTGCAGGACCACCATTATCTGTGCTAAAGACTACTATAGTGTTGTTTTCCATCCCAGCATCTACCAGAGCTCTGTACACACTGCCCACTGAGTCATCTAAAGCTGATACTACACCTGTGGGGAGATTGTTGAGGATGAAAACAAACCATCAATTGTTCATTACAAAATGGTAAATTAATTTTTGCCAATTATTTTTCTTTTTGTTTAGAGAAAAAAATTTTAAACAATTTATTTTAATGACGCAAGGTTTTTAAATTACCTGCAAACATTCTCCTTTTGATGTTCTTAATTTTAGGAAACCTGTCAATATATTTTTGTGGAGCTTGAATAAGGTCACCATTATTGCCAGCATGGACTGCTTGAAAGGCGAGGTACAAGAAAAGTGGCTGGAAACATAGTGAATAAGTTACATAAAAAAATAATGTCAAAAAGGTATTGGGTCCATGGCTAATACACAAATACGCAAGTGAGAGTGAAGAATGAAAAATTAATTAATTTAGTACTATTAATCTTCAATTTCCCTTTTAATTTAATTTTATTTTAATTTCTTATCAAATTTAGAAACTTTGATTAATGAGACACAATGCATGTTAATAAAACGATATATGTTAATCATAATTAAAGCTTAACATAATTTTTCTTAGTCGTGTCTCATTAATCTACCGGTACTTAAAAGCTTTTATCGCAGCCTTACTCTCTTATCATTTGAAACTTTGGCATTTCTTATTCTTAGACTGTGTTACATACTTTCTTGGTAACGTTTTCATGTTGGATTTAAACAACTTCCTTCAACAGTTGCAAGCTGTGTCCTATATTCATGTTCTCATTTGTTTTTTAATTGTGTTTGCTGACTTTAGCTGAAACATTCTTTTAATTGTCTTGTATTGTTATTCAAGCTTTCACATATCCTGTTCTTACTATTAAATTATTACAAGTAAAATTAATGTCCATTAATATCCATATAAGCATAGAAAGATTGTGAGCCTTTCTGTTGCTTTATAATTGAATCTTCAGTGTAGTGCATTATGTTAACTGTCTGAATAATATTACATATTATGATTCATCATGCTTAAAAATCAAAAGTCGTGAGCCATTCAAACACTGTTGATAAAGCACCAGAAGGATCATGATTTTATTTACAGTACAGACACCAAGTATTTTTGTATCAAAATTGTTAAACATGATATTTTCATTAAGAAATCAAAACCTTTAGATGTAAAAACTCTAGTTTCAGTTGTAAATACAGCATTTGATAATAATTTAATATTTTTTAAAATATGATAATATGTTGTCACAAGCAAAAAAAAAATTTTTTTTTTAAATATATATATATATATATATATATATAATTTACCTTTGATTTATCATGTGTTCTTATTACAGACTTAGCCTGCTCTGTGAACAAGTCAGAAGAGTATATTTCTGTCTCATTCCAAACTGGCCGACCATTCTCATGGATGTCCAAACCCATGAATCCCTTGATTGATTTGTTAAACAAAAAATAAAGGAACATCACACCATGTCTTGAATGTAGTGATACTTTTAACATATTTTAATAGACAAGAAGCTCTAAATAGGCAAATAATATTAAAGAATTACATTTCAGATATATAAAAGACACAATTTTGAAAAATCAATCTATTGTATATTTGTACAATACATTAAAAAAAATATGATTAAATCCTTACGCCATCATTGCTGTAGTGGTCAAAGTAATCTCCTTTTCCTAGATAATAACCATAATGAGAATCAAATCCACGATTTTCTGGGAGATATTCATTTTTGAAGAAACCTAAATGCCACTAAAAGGAAAAATTTAATAAATAGGATTATTTTTAGAATAAATTTCTACAAACAAATTCTAATAGCAATATTAGAATTTGTAATATCATCAAAATCACCATCAATAGGGCTACAGCCCCTGTAGGGCTTTGGCCTGTTCTACCACATCCTTCCATTCAGACTGATCCATGGCTTTTCATCTCCATGTACAGACCTTCATCTGATGTAAATCCATATGGTAACAAGCAATCAAAAATATAATAATAATAATAAAATGTATTTTAATTGCGTTTTGCATATCTCCTCAGATTTGGTTTTGTAAAAATAGCGTAGTTTCTCAATACATCATTGTACTACATAAAATGTTCAAACGTCTTTTCTAGAAAAATAAATTAAAATTTTTAAAATAATAAAATCCTAAATTAGTTAACACAGTTTTCTCACTTTTCCAATGGCATGTGTGCTGTATCCCAGAGACCTGAGACGCTGTGCCAGAGTGACTTCTGTCAAAGGTAGCCCATATGGCTGGGACCCTGCTATCACATAGTGCTGAAGTCCTTTTAAAATTAACAATAAAGTTGAACTTGAAATTAAATTATCAATATACTCTTTTAATGAAAATAAATAAACTTGACAATTCATTCAATATAATACAACTACATTTGGCTTAATCAGCAATTACTGAGCATTTAAATTTGTCACAATAATTCTGTAAAACTTTTATTCCTGGTTCCATTTTATGTTTAATCCTCCTAAACTCAGGTATAACTCAAAAAAAAAAAAAAAAAAAAAAAAGTTTAATTGTAAGTATTTATTAACTTATCTAAAAAAAAATTTAATTTATAAGGTAATGAAAATTTAAAAAATAAACTATTCAGTGATAAGACATTGATGACCTTACATCACCACTTCTTTCAAAATATATTTGATTTATTTTATAATAATAGTATTATTATTCCTCAAAATTAAAAATCATCCATCCATCCCTGTGGCGCAACAGCCCATGTAGGGCTTTGGCCTGCCTCACTACTTCCTTCCACTCAGACCTAACTAATGCTTGGATTCCCAGTTGTTTTAGATATTTTTGCCACATCATCCATCCATCTAAGCCTAGGTCTGCCTTTGAGCTGTTTTCTTCTGGGGATTTGGTGATGCACCCTCTTCACTCCTGTCATTTGGCATTCTCACTAAATGTCCTGCCCAGCGTAGCCTGTCCTTTTTTTATTTCTGCTACTATCGTGGGATCCTGATATCGAATGTACAATTCATGGTTGGTTAGTATTCTCCATCCATATTCATCCTTTGTTGGCCCATATATTTTCCTGAGAACTTTCCTCTCCCATGAGTTAATAGGTTTTCTGTCGTTTTTGTTAGGGTCCAAGTTTCACTTGCATATGTTACAACTGGTCTGATTACAGTTTTATAAATAGTTTTCTTTGTTTCTCTTGTAATGTTTTTACTTTTGAGTATTTTCTGAAAACTGAAGTATGCCCTGTTTCCGGCTGATATTCTTTCTTTTATTTCTGTTAGAAATTTGTTTCTTTCATTTAATAAAGATCCTAGGTATCTGAATTGATTTACTTTTTCAAAAGTCTGGTTTCTAATTTTAATTGCTTCAACTGTTCGTTCTTCTCTTATCATAGTCATGTATTTTGTTTTTTGGTTGTTAACTTCCAGCCCTGTTATTGTTCCGCGGGTGTCAATATGTATGTTTCTCATAACTCTCTCTAATGTTAGGTTAAAAAGCATACAAGACAGTGAGTCTCCCTGTCTTAGGCCTCGTCTAATCTGAAATTCCCTTGAATATGCTCCTTGAACCTTGATTTTGCCTTTTGAGTTTTCTCTCTTTGCCAAATTTTAGTTATAAGTTTATGTATCTGAGTGTATAGTTCTTTTCCTCCATATTTCATAAGTTCTGCTGTGATGAGGTCTTCTCCATGGGCTTTGTGGTTTTTCATATAATTAATTACTTCTTTAGTTTCTTCTAGAGTTGGGGATTTTATAAAAGGTCTGGTCCTCTTTGTGGTGGTTGGTAATCTTCATCTTGTCTATTGTCTGCTTTCAGTATGTCCTCAAAATATTCAGCCCACCTCTCCAGTACTTTACTATTTTCATGATTAATTCTCCATCCTCGTTTTCACACATTTGTGGTCTGGCACGGTATGCATTCTTTTCATCTTTTATCTTCAGGTACATTCCTTTGTTTCCCACTCTTGATAAGTCTTCTATTTCTTTTAGTTTAGCTTTTTCCCATTCCCTGTTTTTCTCCCTACATATTTTTGTGGCTTTCCTTCTGGCTTCCTTGTATGTTTGTGTTGTCCTTCTGGTTTCCCTTTGTAACATGATCATTCATGCTTTGTTCCTTTCTTTGACAGTCTCTCTGCATTCATTATGAAACCAGCCTACTCTATTGTTAGTTTGCTGGAATCCTACTACTTTTTCTGCTGATCTTTTCATAGCATTTTTCATTCTATCCTCCTGTTCATTTATGTTGTTTCCCTGTTTAATTCCTCCTGTGATGCTTCTAGCTGTAAAATTAAAAAGGTGAAATTAATTTAATGGCACACAGAAGGCATTTATTTAAAACTGAAACCATGGAAATGGTCTACCTGTATGAATAGGATATTTTCCACTAAGTAGTGCACCTCTTGATGGTGTACAAATGGGTTGCACATAGTAGTTGTTCAAAATGACGCCCTCTTGAGCTAATTTGTCAATGTAGGGTGTGAGGATTTCTGATCCATGAAAACCAACATCGTCCCAACCCTGTACAAATATATTATACATAACTTTATTAATAATTATGCCATTATGCTTGTTTTAAACTTTAAAAATAGTAAATTTGTATAGTTCATTTCAAATTTTATATCTTGTACTGCAGAGGGGCTAATGTGTGCTCCAGGGTTCACATTAATTGACTTCCCATACTCATACACATTCAATCAAGCCAGTGTGGTATTTGGCAAGATTGGGCTCTTGTGACTGTGAGTCCTGAACATATTTGAACACATGACACAAGCAAACCTTTTGAGGCTTCTGCTCTTGAGTTGATTCATCATGCACAATATGTCACTGTGATAAGTGTTGTCTTAAGGCATGGGCACACTGGACAGTTGACCAGGCCATCAAGTTTCTATGGGGCCTCATGCTTCTAAGGGAATCAAGTTGCCCATATTGTTTATGAATATTGAAAGAAAGATCTTTAGGCGATTTATTTAGGTATGCGCCAAAATGCACCTATGCATTTGTAATTTAGCAAAATATTTCTGGGGAGGGGCTCTCTATTCTGAGGCTCCTCGCCAAACCTCATCTCATGTTTAAATTTAAATCCATGATTAAAGTGACAGTACCACACCTTTTTATCTACTAAGTAAAAAAAAAAGCACTGGATGTTAGCTATTAATTAAAATGATTTTCTTGAACTTACAAAAAAATGATTTTCCTATATAGCTATAGTATAGTTTGGTATTATATATATTAATATTAATATACTACCTGTATATTTATAATTATTATATACTTTATTATAATAATAATATATAGTAGATTCAAATATTATCATAACATAAGTCATGATAAGTATTAGTTTAGTAGTCCATCCACATACCTTGCCTAAAAATGTAAATGTAAGTATTATCATTATTATGTGTTTTACTTTAATTTTAAATGATTATTATAGTAAATTAGTAAATTTTAAACATAAAATAGGCTACTCCATCCTTTCCTGAATCCCCACCAGTGCCACCAGCTCACCACAGTCATCAATTTGACTAATCAGTACTAATCGCCTGATTTGGTCTTCTTAAATCTTATTAGTATTTAGTCGTTTCTTCAAATTTTTTATTCTGTATTACTAGAATCTTGGCTAATTAATTTTATTAATTTACTAACTACAATATACTGCTCTTACTCTTAAATTAGACTTAGACTCTTACTCTTACTCAGTCTTAGTCCTTATTAAATTATATATAAAAATATAATATAATCGTGTCATTAGTTCATATTCATTAGTTCTTATTCTTAATCTTCTTAGTAATTTTAGAATTTGACGTGACTTAAAAACTTATACTTTAAGTTATAGTCATAGTGAGTGAATGGTTGATAGCGATAGTGAACTTCTTTTAAATTTTCATAAATTAATTCCTAAAAATAATACTAAATTTTAATAATAGGCCAACTATTTAATAAAATTAATACATACGAGGTCATCAGCTAAAATTAAAAGAATATTTGGTTGTGATCCAAGCCCAAGCACACATCCTTTTTGTTGTATTAGTATAACAAAAAGTAAGCTAATTGAACTAAATACGGTAATCCAACATTGATTGAAAATTTCACTTATTTTTGAAAACATTTTATTTTATACAAGTCACATGATCTACATGCATTCACGTGACGTGAAGTTGATCTATTTTTAAAAATGTAAGGTCGGACTGCATGAAGTAGACCAAATTGATTCAATTTGTAATTTGTAGCTGAAAAGAATTATAACTATTTTAAAAAAAAGTGTGTTGGTGGGTGGGGGAATGCGTAGTTTGAATTGTTATAAAACAATTTGTTACCACAAGAAACTATATAAATTATTATTTATAATATTAATTTAGAAACTTATTAAGTAAGTACGGTTAAGTACATATTTCACTATCACTAGTATTAATTTTAAAAAATCTTTCGATCCAGAATATTTAAATTTAAAAAATCCAGTACTTAAATGTCACGTAATTTTAGACAATCTGGCTCACAATAACTTTTTAAAAAGCTTAAATTAAAATTATTACTTATTTATCTTTTAAACATTAAATTAGAGTCTGCAGAGTCAGACTAAGTATTTAGAGTTAATTAGCTCTTAAGTGGCGGACTAAACCAACAAATTTAAATATAAAAATAAAGCATAATCTTGTTAAAGGAGGGAACTGAAAATATAAAAGTCAATAAAATTTCATTCTCTGGTAGAGGAAAATGCATTGGTCATTGGTTCGGGAATGCTTATATTTGCTTTATTTTGAATCGTAGACTTAATTAAATAAGAATGTGTGAATGATGCGCTATTTCTGGCTTAGATTTAGATTATTTAGAAGATGAAGTTCTTATGACTTAAACTTTTAGTAAAGAATGGGGCTTATATATTTTCATTGACGTGTTAAAATTTTATGTCCACAAGTTAACTCAGGGGTGGCCAACCCCCCCCCCCCCCCCCCCCAGTGCACGAAACCCGCCACGTAAAATATTGCGACCAGTTGATTCCCGATTCATCACAAATAATTTAGTATTCTTTCTTCGTAACAAGAAATCGATTTTAAAAAGATAAGAATTGAGCGAAAAAAACTAAACGATATCTCAGGTATCAAATTGTTATTTTTTTATTTGTTTTTTTTTTTTTAGCTTTTTATTATGCGCATTTATTTAGAATAGATAAACATTTCTATTCCGCATTTAGTGGGTGTTAATTTTAATATAAGGCAAGGTGTTTTGACATGCGGACCGCAAACGGTTACTCACTATCAAAGTTGCCTGTGAAGTTTTTTTGGGTAAGCCACCCCTGAGTTGAGATAAATGGAGGAACACAAATAAAATAGGCAATGCAATAATTCTAAAAATAAATTTAAAAAAAAAGGGGGGCTAATGCGAAGAGATATCACCATGGGCCATGACCATGTCGTCATTTGCATGTTTTGTCCCTGGTTCTGTACGTTGCTGCATCCATAAACTGGCATATGTGCAACGGTTGGGGAAGCGATGTTGCCAATCTAACGGCTCCTAGCAGATGCCAGAGCGGCCTTGAAGCTTTCGATCGTTGTCGAGTTCACGGCGGTATTGTCCAGGTTGTTCCAAGCAATTATGGTGCGTGGAAAGAATGATTGCTTATGTTGCACTGTGTTACTCCAAGGCACAGTGAAGCATTTGTTATTGTTTCGGGTGTAATTTCTCATGGGGTTGTCAGATGTTAAGTCAGTGTTAAGTGACTGTTTGGCTCTAATTAATTGGCCTGGCTTCTGTGGGGTAAGATAATTGTTTGCTGGGATGGCCGGAATTAGCCCCATGACCACTTTATATAAGAATGTTAGGCGGATCTTTTCTCGTCTGTCCTTGAGAGTGGGGATGTCAAATCTGTTTAAAAGGCCAGTGACGTAGCCAGGAGTGGTGGTTTTATAATCACGTGCTATGAAGCGCATTGCGTTACGTTGGATTCGTTCAAATTTGTCCACGTCTTGCTTGAGGTATGGGTCCCAGATGATTGCACCATATTCTAGTATCGGACGAACGAGTGCAAGATAGGCATTTCGTTTGCAGGATGTTGGGCAGTGGCGCAGATTTCTTCTAATAAAACCTAGTGTGGAGTTGGCTTTTTTTGAAATGTTGTTTATATGGGGTGACCATTTTAGGTTATTTGAGAAGAGAATTCCAAGGTATGGATTATTTGTTACCTGTTGAAGGATTGTCCTATTTAGAGTGTACATATAGCTTGATGTTTTTTTTTTTGAGATGCTCATTATGTAGCATTTGGTTTCATTAAATTTCATGCCCCATTTGCCTGCCCAATTCATAAGGCACTCCAAATCTGCTTGAAGTTGGTTCTGGTCATCGTAGTCGACTATCTCTCTGTAGACAAGACAGTCATCTGCAAACAGCCTCACTTGAGATTTTACAGTATCAGGGAGGTCGTTTATGCGACAGAGAAAGAGAAGGGGGCCCAGTAGGGTCAAAACACTGGTTCGGATAGGGTCAAAACCCTGGTTCCGATAGGGTCAAAACCAAGGTTAGGGATAATTTTAGGGTTCAGGTTAGGGATAGATTTAGGGTTCAGGTGAAGTTTAGGGATAAATTGAGGACATAAGTTCACATTTACCAAAAAAGGATTTGTAAAAAATGTTTAACTGTTCTCTTGGCTTTATATAGTGTTAAAATAGCATTATCATATTTAAAAAAAGAACACAAATAACTAGGTTTTTGGATAATTTAATTTAATAGACTTTTTAATGCAGCCAATTGGTTTATATGGGGCATGGGGGAAAGAAACGTTGTTTGATGGTTTGTAGACTTTTCAATGGATCACGGAAGTAAACAAAGAACAAGTACGCCATCTAGTGCTAACATCAAAACAGGAATTTCCAGGTAAAAATTTATTTTATGAACAAAAACTAAACAAATCCTTTCCTTATGTTGGTTATCGACGATGACCTAAAAATAAGAATAGACATGTAAATTTTGGTTGACGGGAAAAAGATTACGGAAAACACAAGTCTTATCAAAGATCTTCCATATCCAATGATTAGTCGCCTAATCTTACTCACTAAACTCTTAAACTTAAACCAAAACAAAAAAAAAAATAATTATTTATAGGGCCTGGCATACAACACTTCAGTCAGACTCATTTCACAGTCTCCCCCTAACTATTATAACTTAACACACTTCCGATTAGTACTACTAATGGGCCTAAGCACTGCTTCAGAAACAGACTCTTCAGAGAATTCAACTTCAGTCTCACCATTGACATTGTTATGATTGAATTGATTTGAATTCACCTGAGACTGAGACCTGAAGTCTGATGTTTTCAGTAATTCACTACTTTAAATTAAATTTAAAATTAAACTGAGTAACTTAAACTTAAAGATTAACTCTACATGACACCTGATGTAGATTGTAGAACTATACTTTTGTAGTTTATAGTCATATTTAGGTCTATTAATTACCCCACCCCAACCTTGACTGCCTAACTAAAGTGTAATCTACTAGTTACAACTAGTAGTATAAACTTAAATTTATCTTTAAATGTAAATGTGTATTGTATGTAAGCTATTCTGTAAGATGTATTAATAAATAAGTTAGCTGAATAATTGCTGAAATAATTATAATTATCCTTGCTAGCCATTGCTTGTTAAGTAGGCTGTACAAATCTAGATTTTATTTGGATTCTGCGAAGGGACAGGGGTCAGATTTTTTTTTTGTTGGTGTTACCAATTACCATGTCAAACTTCCATGGCAAACACATTGCTTTTTTTATATAAAATAATTTTTTTAAGGTTTATGCCTAAATTTGGTTACAGTAGAAAGTAAATTTTCCAAACAACAATTATCTGAAACTTCAATTATCCAAACAGCCCAGTCTACCAACAATGTTTATGATAGGAAATAAGCTATATTTACCTTTCCACACCAAAAAAAACAGAGGGTGGTTTGGGGGTGGATGTATTAGACAGTACAATTTATTTTAAGTTTATCCTACAACACAATACTGATTCTCAATGCCCAAACACTGTTTAGTTAACAGGCTACAAAATTGACATTTTCTTGACAACAGCATGAGACCTCTTTTTGTAGTCTTCACTAAAAGTGAAGAGGAAATTTCATTAAATGTGCTCTATCTAGGTGTGGAGCAAAATAGGTGGGGGAAACACTTATGTAGGCCAACTAAACTGTAGATAACAGATTCTAAAATTAATAGCCCATGCTCATGTCTTTAACTTAAGTCTCATTGGACTCCCCACATATAGTGTAATAATACTAATACTTAAAGTGACCTCAGATTTATATTCTATGTGTCAGTCATTTATTTTTGGAAAACTCCTTTTCTCTGAGAATAAAATTTGTGTGTGATTAATTATGAACAATTATAATAAATATCCCACAGTTGTTTACAATAGCCATTTTAAAAACACTACAATAGCACAATGAATAATTGACCTTGCTACTTCAGTCGATGCCATTTTATTGGTCATTTGGTAAAAAAAGCTTATTGATGCTACCCTCTTTGTGATACTCTCCCAAGCACCCCATGCAATTGGTTTACTTGAGGCTATAGGCATAGGTGTCTGCAACTAAAAAACTATAATTTTTGACCATACATTGTAAAAGAGTTAGGGATGAATATTTCTTTTTGTCTGAATTGAATTTTTAAGAATTGAATATTTGCTACCTTTAGATTCAAATATATTTCATGTTCAACTATTTGAAAATATTTGAATTATACAGATATTTCTCACCCTTTTCAAAACAAGCTCTGTTATTGACATTGGTGGTTGTCTAGCCTGTCAAAGGCAGACCTGCAACGATGAACGATGACAAACCGTTTGTCTGTCCCGTTGCAGACTGCGCCATGGTGAGTTACAATTTTAAAAGCATAAATACAAATAAAGGCGGCATTACTTTGCTAGAAGTTTAACATTTAAAAAAAAAAAATACTTTATAATTACTTTATGGTTTGTTGAGAAAATAGACAGACAGTCCTACATTTTACCTGCCGGCCTTTAAACAATAGGCCTACAGATAGTCCTACATCCTACCTGCTGGCTTTTAAACAATAGGCCTACAAACAGTCCTACATGCTACCTGCCGGCCTTTAAACAATAGGCCTACAGACAGTCCTACACCATAACCACTGCTCTTTATTGATTCATATAATAGTCGCATCCCGCTAAAGAAATTTATTTTACCTGAGTTCACGCGTCATGGATGACAGCCTTTTTTTTCACTCAGTACTATTAATATAAAACGTGTAAAGTTGGGGGGGGGGGGGGAGGGAAGATTAGAAAACAAAGCAGAACACAACTGAAGCAAATTATATATAAGAGATTACGTTTTAGTACCCATGTTAACAAATTCTATTTCAGCGTTTTATTAATGAAGATCATCTCAACGTGCACTCCAAAAAGCATGAAATGTCACTGGCTCTTAACTCGAGTGGACAATCCAGTAACTCACCAGCGCATCATTTTTTAGGTAACTAATTTATCCTGTGGGTGGTAGTATATTATCGGTATGTTAATTGACATGTTATACACGTGAAACATAACAGTTTCTTTTTATGATTGATTGTTTTGTTTCACTAAAGATCAACAGAGATAACTTAATTTTTAAAAATACTGACTGCAATATGTAGAAAAATCAGAGATTGTCTTATTTTGTTCTCATTATGAAGTAAAAAGGAAATAACACAAAATCACAATGTCTATTGTAAATAAGATGAATCATGACGTAGATAGCAGCTTTTTATTTTAAACAATAAATTTTCAATATGGTGGGTTGTCATTATAATAAAGACTTTTGCTATATTTAAAGAATATTAGTTCTGATATTACCAAGTTTGGGCGTAGTTATTTTATTCAGACACATTGATTAATGTTAAAAAAATATAATTTTATTATATGGTGTACAGTTTTGATAAGTGGCCGGCCATATGAATGCACTGAGAGAGAGGAGGGGGGTTGCTGATTTTGGAGATTTTCTGACCAGGGGGGGAGGTCTAGGCAGAGTGTGTACTTGCAATTATGCACACAATGTGGAATAATTATGCTGGAATTCAGAATTAAGAAGCCAACTATCGTCCTAAATTCTGTGAAATCTCCACAATTTCTTCTTATTTTTGAAGGCCAAACAGCAACATTATGTTTTTAACATGATACTGTTTTTTTGTTTTTGTTTTCACAACTAAGCTTGTTAGATGGGGCAACAGTCAAACCATATGTTCAGAATATCGACCTGATTATAAAATGAACATAAAAATTTGGTGTTCATATCCACCATTTAAAATTATTCTGATTATTTTTTGCAACATCCCAATTGTATGCCACATTCCTCATTAAAGAATTAAATGAACAAATACATACTTTTGACTAGTGACAACTTTAAGATGGCTGCTTGTAATGTAATTTTTTGTATTCATCTGAAGTAAAGATTGTATTCTCTGAAGTGAAGATTGTATTCTCTGAAGTGAAGATTGTAATCTCTGAAGTAAAGATTGTATTCTCTGAAGTAAAGATCATATTCTCTGAAGTAAAGATTGTATTCTCTGAAGTAAAGATTGTATTCTCTGAAGTAAAGATTGTATTCTCTGAAGTAAAGATTGTATTCTCTGAAGTAAAGATTGTATTCTCTGAAGTAAAGATTGTATTCTCTGAAGTAAAGGTTGTATTCTCTGAAGTAAAGATTGTATTCTCTGAAGTAAAGATTGTATTCTCTGAAGTAAAGATTGTATTCTCTGAAGTAAAGATCATATTCTCTGAAGTAAAGATTGTATTCTCTGAAGTAAAGATTGTATTCTCTGAAGTAAAGATTGTATTCTCTGAAGTAAAGATTGTATTCTCTGAAGTAAAGATTGTATTCTCTGAAGTAAAGATTGTATTCTCTGAAGTAAAGATCATATTCTCTGAAGTAAAGATTGTATTCTCTGAAGTAAATATCATATTCTCTGAAGTAAAGATTGTATTCTCTGAAGTAAAGATTGTATTCTCTGAAGTAAAGACTGTATTCTCTGAAGTAAAGATTGTATTCTCTGAAGTAAAGATTGTATTCTCTGAAGTAAAGATTGTATTCTCTAAAGTAAAGATTGTATTCTCTGAAGTAAAGATTGTATTCTCTGAAGTAAAGATTGTATTCTCTGAAGTAAAGATTGTATTCTCTGAAGTAAAGATTGTATTCTGTGAAGTAAAGATCATATTCTCTGAAGTAAAGATCATATTCTCTGAAGTAAAGATTGTATTCTCTGAAGTAAAGATCATATTCTCTGAAGTAAAGATTGTATTCTCTGAAGTAAAGATCGTATTCTCTGAAGTAAAGATTGTATTCTCTGAAGTAAAGATTGTATTATCTGAAGTAAAGATTGTATTCTCTGAAGTAAAGATCATATTCTCTGAAGTAAAGATCGTATTTGCTATGCCAAACAGTCAATAGCGAAAACCTATGACATAATTTGTTCAAGCTAATTATTTTATTCTGCTGAACCAAGTAGTTGCTAAAAACTGGCTCACTGTGACTTTGTTTAATCTTATTGTACATCATAAGTGTCTATAAAGTTATTGATTTCTTTAAAAAAATCTTTGGGTGGGGGGAGGAGTTCAGTTGTATATTCATATGGGGGGGGGGGGGGAATGTCCAAAAATGTATTTCTGTATTTCATGTCTGATTGTTTCTCTGTGCAGACAGACTCAAGAAAATGGTCAATTATAATTTTGCTATCCATTATAAATCTAATATTTTCATGACCAGGGGTATGAAGATTTAAATGTTATTAACATTGCATTATTTTATATGTTTAAATTAAGGAGTTTAAAAAATGTCTCTATATTAATCACTAACTAGAATTCGCACCTAAAAGAATATTTTAAACAGGTTCCTTCCAGTTAAAAGCAATGAACACGTAATAGTTTTTCCACATTACATCATAGATTTCCTTTAAAGAAATTACTGTAAACTTTAATATTATTCTATTTCAGACCAGACTCCCACTCCAACTAAATTCCTAAAAAATTGTGAAGAGATTGGCCTGTTTCAAGAGCTGTCTTCCAATCCATTTGATCATGCATACAAAAAAGCCCTTGACAGTGATGTACGTTTTGTGCGCAGACAGCTTGTAAAAAATAAATTTAAAAAACCCCCATTGTTGTAGCAATGTTATTACGTATATGATAAAGTTTTAAACAAAGACCACCGTATTTATAGGCGTACATGAATGGCCTGTTTCAGACATTTATTTCTTGTTTTCACCCACAGCCACCTCTTCCTGGTCCTCCCACTGGCGAATTAAACACACCAACACTTATCTTGACGGACACACCAAAAAACTCAGGTATTTCAGGTGCTCATCATGGGGTAGACAAGGTCAAGAGCACAGAACCCCTGAGGCCAAGTCCTTTAGCCAAAACAGCAACCCCCAGCAAGCTGGTTTTGGACCTGTCCGGAAAAAGTGTCATGTCCGCCCAACCTGCCTCCACAAAGCTGACTGCTAAAAGAAACTATACCTCTCAGGTAAACAATGTCGCTGGTTTCTGACAGGTCAAAGAAAGTTAACCTCTTAGGTAAACAATCTTCAGTTGCAGTAAGCAATAAACAAAGTAATTCATGGCATCAATGTAGAAAGAAAAACTTTCTGATGTCATTTACTTAAGTCGTTAAATTTATTCTTGAAATTAAATAGTCGTTTGGTTCTTTAACAGTTGTAGGTGATTCCATGAAATTTGCTAACTTACGTGACACGGTGTCAGCAACACTGCTGCTAAGTTTCTTATTTGATGGTCAATAGCAAGACTTTAACATCCACAAATCGTAGCTCTGTTGACAATGCAACAGGCTAAAGATGAGCCACCATGGCAATGAAAGTATCTTTCAGACAGCTGAGATGGTTCATGAAAGTATCTTTCAGACAGCTGAGATGGTTCATGAAAGTATTCTTCAGACAGCTGAGATGGTTCATCATGATCTGGAGATTTTAAAACAATTATAAAAGATTTTACAAATTCGGAGTCACCTATTTAGGAAAGTTGTTAAATTAAAATTGTTGAAATTGTGTCTTTGATGATGCTGAAGTAAAGTGTCATGACATGTTATTATGTCTGAAGTAAAGTGTCATTACATGTTACTATGTCTGAAGTAAAGTGTTTTTCATGTTATAATGTCTGAAGTAAAGTGTTATTATGTGTCAACAGGATGCTGATAGTACCAGTGATGTTTCTCCTGTTATGGAGCATCCTGGGATACCTTCACAAGGAATACCTAGAGCACCCAGGTGAGATTTGTTGGAATGAAAGCTTTCATGAGTGAAATCTTGGCAAGCTTTGTGGTAACAAATATACTGTCCATGCCTTATAGACACCTAAACCCATGTCTTACAGACACCAAAAAACCCATGTGGGTTGCAGGCTGTGTTATCATCATTTCATTAAATAAACATATGTTTAAACCTTGTCCACGAAATTTAGAAAGAAAATCAACTAAATATATTTGGGTTTCTCTCAAAATTTCTTCATGTTTGTTTGGTAACCAAGACCCTGGGTTATAAAAGCGATTTGGGGGGAATAGGTCTTGTCTGCCAATGTCTATATTGGGTTTGTCTGCCTACATCTATATTCGGTTTGTCTGCCTACATCTATATTGGGTTTGTCTGCCAATGTCTATATTGGCTTTGTCTGCCTACCTCTATATTAGGTTTATCTGCCTACATCTATATTGGGTTTGTCTGCCTACCTCTGTATTGGGTTGGTCTGCCTACCCCTGTATTGGGTTGGTCTGCCTACCTCTATATTGGGTTTGTCTGCCACCTCTATATTGGGTTCGTCTGCCTACCTCTATATTGGGTTTATCTGCCTACATCTATATTGGGTTTTTCTGCCCACCTCTATATGGGTTCGTCTGCCTACCTCTATATTGGGTTTGTCGGCCCACCTCTATATTGGGTTGGTCTGCCCACCTCTATATTGGGTTTGTCTGCCCACCTCTATATCGGGTTGGTCTGCCTACCTCTATATTGGGTTGGTCTGCCTACCTCTATATTGGGTTGGTCTTCCTACCTCTATATTTGTAACTTGCAGTTGGCTCTTCCAATCACTGTTGAGCATTTGATGTCTGGATTAAATTATGTTTACATTGAGTCTTTAAATGATGTACCTGTGTAAAAAATCTCAACACATTGCGCACCATTTGCAATGTTTGAATGTTAATGCCCCTATGTCTCAGGACATTGCGCACCATTTGCAATGTTTGAATGTTAATGCCCCTATGTCTCAGCACATTGCGCACCATTTGCAATGTTTGAATGTTAATGCCCCTATTTCCCAACACATTGCGCACCATTTGCAATGTTTGAATGTTAATGCCCCTATTTCCCAACACATTGCGCACCATTTTCAATTTTTGAATGTTAATGCCCCTATGTCTCAACACATTGCGCACCATTTTAGATTTTTGAATGTTAATGCCCCTATGTCTCAACACATTGCGCACCATTTGCAATGTTTGAATGTTAATGCCCCTGATCTCCCTTCACATTTCGCACCATTTGCAATGTTTGAAATTTAATGCCCCTATTCCTCACAGCATAATGTTCAAATCATGTCACACCTGTACCCCCCTGTAGCTTGCAGTCCCAGGTCTTCACCTCCACAGACGGGTCCATCATGACCAAGCAGGATATGATGGTCAAAAGTGAAGTTGTGAAAAGGGAAGTGGATGAGGGAGACTCCAACTCTGCCGACCAACAACAGTGCACCATGCAGGTTTTGTTACAACTTCCCACAGGAGAAACAGGTAGTGAGCACAGCCACATTGACAGGTAGTGAGCACAGCTACACTGACAGGTAGTGAGCACAGCTACACTGACAGGTAGTGAGCACAGCTACACTGACAAGTAGTGAGCACAGCTACACTGACAGGTAGTGAACACAGCAGGTAGTGAGCACAGCTACACTGACAGGCAGTGAGCACATCTACACTGACTAGTAGTGAACACAGCAGGTAGTGAGCACAGCTACACTGACTGGTAGTGAACACACCTACACTGACAGGTAGTGAACACACCTACACTGACAGGTAGTGAACACACCAACACTGACAGGTAGTGAACACACCTACACTGATAGGTAGTAAACACACCTACACTGACAGGTAGTGAACACATCTACACTGACAGGTAGTGAACACACCTACACTGACAGGTAGTGAACACAGCTACGTTGACAGACATTGAAATCACTAATATAGTTTATCTGGGCAGAGCACAACTGATATTTCAATTAATTGTAGAAGTTTAAACTATAATAATTGCTAATGACCACTGAGTATTTATTAAAGGAATCATTTATTTACAGTATTTGTTTGTTTTCTTTACATAACTGGGTAACTGATTAAGATACCATATATTATTTTATTGGGGCGCAGCTTATAAGCCGGTTATACCGGTTTTCAGGCTTTCCCCATCCAAAACTAAGGGGTGGGGAGGGGGGTGGGGGAGTTGGGCTTATAAATGAGTAGGTTCTATTGTGAGGACCTGCATCATATGAGATTGTTCACTAATGTAGGAGATTGTACAGAACAGTGTGAGATTATAACGTCTTTACAGCCTTATTAAACTTTATATTTCAGTACCTATTAGCATACCAGCTACCATCAACAAGATCCAGTATTATGGTAACTCACAGACAGCCCCAATGCACAGTTTGTCACAACTACCAGCACTTCAGCCAGCACCATCAAAACCAGCACCATCATTACAATCCAGTCAGACCACAAGTATGGCACTCAAACAGGTACAGTTATTACACCATCATTAGAATCCAGTCAGACCACAAACGTGGGACTGACACAGGTACAGTTATTACACCATCATTAGAATCCAGTCAGATCACAAACGTGGGACTGACACAGGTACAGTTATTACACCATCATTAAAATACAGTCAGATCAGAACGTGGGACTGACACAGGTACAGTTATTACACCATCATTAAAATACAGTCAGATCACAAACGTGGGACTGACACAGGTACAGTTATTACACCATCATTAGAATCCAGTCAGACCACAAACGTGGGACTCACACAGGTACAGTTACTTAATAAGGAGAATGAAACAAAGGTTTCAATAAACTTAACAAAATATGAAAAAACAAAAAGAATAGGTGTGCCATCATCTTTGGGTAAACAGATAAATGTGGGGGGAAAAAGCAATGAACAGGTGTACCGTCACCTTTAGGATAAAAAAGAATTTTTTTGGGAGTAAATTCATTGTTATGGTAATAAGTTACCTTTTCACATAGATCGCTTCCTGTTCTAAACATTGCACTTCACTGATGTTAATGAAATATTTGACGACATAAGTTTGATTTTTTAATTAAATTTGATCTGTTGTTGATATTAAATTTGATCAGTTGTTGATTGTATTGCCTGCTGAAGAAGGCATCTGGCCAAAACGTCCGCTTAAACGTCTTGTCTTTTTTTTTCAAGCCTAAACATATATTTTCCCACTGTATTTAGTTAGTTTATTTGGCTTGAAAGCAGTCCCCCATATATAATACCTTTTAACACAACCATTTAAAGTTATAGGATTGTATTATTTATTTGTAGAATAACTTGAAATGAACCTTTTGCAGAGGTTAAAAGCTCAGTTGCAAAGCCAGCTGAGTCCTACGGCCAAAAGTTCAGAGGTCAGTCTAGCAACTTCCAACACTTCTGCTTATATATCCACCAATGCTGCCACCCCTGGGAGTGGAAGTGGGCAGGTCCTCATGGGTGACACCTCTCCGATCGTCATGGTGGAATCACCTGGGTCAGAGATGAACTTTTCAGATTCCTCAGATTATTCAATAGACAGGTGAGCAGGGGACATCTCGGTGAATCTTATATTTATAATAAAAACTTTGTTAACTCTAAAGCAATAAATTTAAGTGTTTAAAAATAATTAAGAGATACTGTCATTATGAAAGTAGACAGAAGCAAGCAGATGTATTTGAGCTGAATTTTAAACTAAAATAATCAAGTTGCAGGTTGCCAGATTTTGAACCATTGTTTGATATTTTTTTTTTTAAATGTCATGTAATATTAAATTTTGTTTTTGCCTGAATTCATAACTACGATACCCAGAAAAAACTAGAGTAACTTCTCTGGTAGAATAAAATCAGATGGCTTGAGATTGGTTAACTAAACTCTTGCTAATTCTATTTTAGCAGATGGCTTGAGATTGGTTAACTAAACTCTTGCTAATTCTATTTTAGAAGTGTCAAAAATCTTCTCAATGTTTATTTTTCAAAGCAAACGCCAAAAAATGAGTCCAGAGTCAGGTGACCCAGAGGAGAGGAGGAGAAAATTCTTAGAAAGAAACAGGTCATTTGAGTTTGTAATTGTTTGGAGATAGTTGTTTGTCTCATCATTATGCTATTCAAGTTTCACATAACCCTCTCTTATGGTTAAATAATTCTAAGTTTTGAACCTGACCCGCAGGCACAGTGCTAAAAAAAATTACAAATAAAGATTTAAGAAATGGAATGAAAAGGACAAAAGTTTGCAGCATTGGTTAATGTTTAGTTGTACATTCAAATCCATAAATTATATTATGATGATTGAAAACATGCTCCCGCTGGCTAAGATGGTCGTATTGAGTGCTGTATTATGTGTGAACAGGGCTGCGGCCGCCAGGTGTCGCCAGAAGAGGAAACACTGGATTAGTAACTTGGAGAAGAAGGCTGATGAACTACAAGGCACAAACTTCAGATTGCAGGTAAATGAGTTTCTTAAACTTGGGATAACTGCAGATATTGGGATAACTGCAGATATTGGGATAACTGCAGATATTGGGGTAAGTGAGATAAAAAAAAATTATATGCAGGCATCTGGGATTTGAGATATCTGTTTATGATCCCTCCGTCACTCACAACACAATCAGGGATTCTAACACCTTGACCAAAGTCTCGAGAAATAGCCCAAAACTAATTTATTCCAGTAAACCTTGTTTATTGCAGCTGATTGATGGTAAAATTTAAAAAAAAATTATTACTTGAAATAGATAAAATTATCTATTATTTGTGGGTCTGATGTTCTGTTATTACTTGAAATAGATAAAATTATCTATTATTTGTGGGTCTGATGTTCTGTTATTACTTGAAATAGATAAAATTATCTATTATTTGTGGGTCTGATGTTCTGTTATTACTTGAAATAGAAAAAATTATCTATTATTTGTGGGTCTGATGTTCTGTTATTACTTGAAATAGATAAAATTATCTATTATTTGTGGGTCTGATGTTCTGTTATTACTTGAAATAGATAAAATTATCTATTATTTGTGGGTCTGATGTTCTGTTATTACTTGAAATAGATAAAATTATCTATTATTTGTGGGTCTGATGTTCTGTTATTACTTGAAATAGAAAAAATTATCTATTATTTGTGGGTCTGATGTTCTGTTATTACTTGAAATAGATAAAATTATCTATTATTTGTGGGTCTGATGTTCTGTTGCAGAATGAGGTGAAGCTGCTGAGGGGTGAGGTAGCCCAGCTTAAGACACTGCTGCTGGCCCACAAAGACTGCCCTGTAACACAGCAGCAAAAGTCACAGGGACAGTTACAACACAGTAAGTGAACATTTCTTTTGTTTAAATCAAGGAGTCAGATTTGTACAACTGAAGGATTAAAACTTTGCCAAGTTTATTGTTTCAACGCCGACAAGGGTGGCCAAATAAAATAAGAAAGTCTGGATTATTATGCAAATTAATCATTAAACGATTATGCAATGGCGTGCGAAATAATTGCAGTAATGTGAAGTGTTTGCTATCTCCCTGGCTGTTTAAAAAATTTAAAAAAATGATGCTATCGTTTACTGATACCTCTATTACAGTTGCACAATAGTAATGCAAGGATGCTATCATTTACTGATACCTCTATTACAGTTGCACAATAGTAACGCAAGGATGCTATAATTTACTGATACCTCTGTTACAGTTGCACAATAGTAACGCAAGGATGCTATCATTTACTGATACCTCTATTACAGTTGCACAATAGTAACGCAAGGATGCTATCATTTACTGATACCTCTATTAAAGTTGCACAATAGTAACGCAAAGATGCTATCATTTACTGATACCTCTATTAAAGTTGCACAATAGTAACGCAAGGATGCTATCATTTACTGATACCTCTATTAAAGTTGCACAATAGTAACTCAAGGGTTTATCTAATTGACACATCTCTTAAAATTTAAAGATTGAAACCAGAAGTTGCTGAAATAATGAACTCGTGCTTGCGTTGTTGGTAAGTCTTTTCATGAAACTATTTTCCATTTTAACAAAGTAATCCAACCAAAATTGTTCTATCAATTGTTCTAGCAATTGTTCTAGCAATTAAAGATAATTCAGGACAGACTTAGCTTTTATTGGGCCACCTTTTAAAATTTTGTTGACAACAGGGGTTCTTACCTTTTTTGCACCATTGCACCCCTTCTTGATTTGAAATAAATTTCCAGTGCCCCCCATCTCAATTTCAAAACATATTTACCTCACCCCCCTACGATAAAAACCGCTAATAAAAATACAATAAACACTATTTTCCCGATCTTTCGGCGCCCCATGGCACCACCAGAAGGTGCTGGCACCAGTGGTTTACAAAGTTGTTTATTGGCGTTTGAAAATTCTTCTTTTTTTTTTGGTTTGAAAAATTTCTAATAAACTGTTAAAAAAATTAAAAATGGTTATAAGTAGCTCTGTATGATATTATAATATAAATAGTTCTGTATCTTATAATATAAATAGTTCTGTGAGATCTTATAATATAAATAGTTCTGTATGATCTTATAGTATAAATAGTTCTGTACGATCTTATAATATAAATAATTCTGTATGATCTTATAATATAAATAGTTCTGTATGATCTTATAATATAAATAGTTCTGTATGATCTTATAATATAAATAGTTCTGTATGATCTTATAATATAAATAATTCTGTATAATCTTATAATATAAATAGTTCTGTATGATCTTATAATATTAATAGTTCTGTATGATCTTATAATATAAATAGTTCTATGTGATCTTATAATATTAATAGTTCTGTATGATCTTATTATATAAATAGTTCTGTACGATCTTATAATATTAATAGTTCTGTATGATCTTTAAGTATTTTATGCATAACTCCCGCCTCCCGTCTATCCTCTCTCCCAGTAGTTTTGAGCGATTCAAGTCTGGCATCTCAGGAACTTGCCCAGGTTGTGCCGACCTCCGACATGACGTCACAATCCATGCAGCTAGGTCAGACCATAGTGACATTTTTACAGGACTCGGTGCTAAGTCAAGAATGCAATCCTATCAATGAATGAATGCCGCCAGGATGAAGCTAATGTTTTTATTTGTTGACGAGACAGTGATGTTGAACAAGTTTTGTGATTTGGTTGCTTGATGTCTTCATTTACTGGACATTTTTATTGAATGCAGGGACCGGTTGGGGCATACGATTTGCTGTCTTACACATGCTGTCTTACTCATGCTGTCATTTGTGGATTTTTGGGAAGTTTAGTTCTACCAGATTGCTGTTTTTTTTTCCCAGTCTTTGTTTCTCAACTACATTCTGTTTAAGATACCAACAGTGGCTCTCTATGCAAGGCTACCCAACATTCTATTTCACCTGAGGCCATGCCGAGCTCCAATAAACAAGGAAATAGTTTTATGTTTTGATAGTTTTTTATCGTTGGTGGTGCATCAGTTGAGTAGGACTTTGAGTGGGGCATCAGTTGAGTAAGAGTTTTGAGTGGCGCATCAGTTGAGTAGCACTTTTGAGTGGCGCATCAGTTGAGTAGGACTTTTGAGTGGCGCATCAGTTGAGTAGGACTTTTGAGTGGTGCATCAGTTGAGTAGGACTTTTGAGTGGTGCATCAGTTGAGTAGGACTTTTGAGTGGCGCATCAGTTTAGTAGGACTATTGAGTGGCGCATCAGTTGAGTAGGACTTTTGAGTGGCGCATCAGTTGAGTAGGACTTTTGAGTGGCGCATCAGTTGAGTAGGACTTTGAGTGGCGAATCAGTTGAGTAAGACTTTGCCATCTTAGAAACCATTGTCATAAGAATTTTTTTTTAAGGTTAATATTATTTTAGATGCTTCACACACAAGTTAGCAAGCTTGATGTAGATTTTTTAATTAATGTCATCATTGCACTATTCAATTTTGTACTTTGTTATTTCTCCCTTCCTCTCCTGAGTTATCTCTATCTTTCTCTCCTCTCCACTGAGTTATCTCTTCCTTCCTCTCCTCGCCACTGAGTTATCTCTACCTTTCTCTCCTCGCCACTGAGTTATCTCTACCTTTCTCTCCTCTCCACTGAGTTATCTCTACCATTCTCTCCTCTCCACTGAGTTATCTCTACCATTCTCTCCTCTCCACTGAGTTATCTCTACCATTCGCTCCTCTCCACTGAGTTATCTCTACCATTCTCTCCTCTCCACTGATTTATCTCTACCCCAGAGTCTCTCATTTTCTCACCTTCTTTCCCCTGATTATCTCTCCCTTCTGCACTTTCCCTGAAATATCTCTGGCTTCCTCTCATTCTCCCCTGAGTTATCTTTCCCTTTCTCTCCTTCACCCCTGTGTCGTCTCTCCCTGCCTCTCCCCTGATTTATCTCTACCTTCTCTCCCCTGAGTTATCTCTCTCTTTTCTTCTCCCCTGTTATCTCTCCTTCCTCACATTCTCTCCCCTGAGTTATATGATATCTCAGTTCCTCTCCTTCCCTCATTTGAACTGTTTCTTTCATTACAAAATCTAAACAAACTCCATTTCAGAAATGTCAAATACAGTCAATAGGTTCACTGTATACCTTACCATTTAAAACATAAAGATAGGTTCACTGTATACCTTACCATTTAAAACATAAAGATAGGTTCACTGTATACCTTACCATTTAAAACATAAAGATAGGTTCAATGTATACCTTACCATTTAAAACATAAAGATAGATTCACTGTATACCTTACCATTTAAAACATAAAGATAGGTTCACTGTATACCTTACCATTTAAAACATGAAGATAGGTTCACTATACACGTTGACATTCATAACATGAAGATGGACATTCATAACATGAAGATGGACATTCATAACATGAAGATGGACATTCATAACATGAAGATGGACATTCATAACATGAAGATGGACATTCATAACATGAAGATGGACATTCATAACATGAAGATGGACATTCATAACATGAAGATGGATGTTCATAACATGAAGATGGATGTTGGATTCTTCGGTCTGTCAAGAATTTTTAGAGAGCGACTGTTCTTTTTATCCTTAGCTTTAAAAAATGAATACAAGCAAGAGTTATCCCTGTTTGTTCTCATAGACAGTGAGTTTCTCTTAAGACTTCCCTTTTTGTGCCCATTAAAACATGAAGGTGAAGGTCAAGCTTGACTGAAGTTATGATTGCTTCTATTTGGGCTAATTATGTTATCCAATGGAGGATAGAGATTAATCCATTGATCATATTTGATCCATATGTCATAGTTGATCTATATGGTATAGTTGATCCTAATTTCATAGTTGATTATACATTTCCTTTGCTTTTTAAAATTGACTGTAGGCTTGTTATTTAACCCTTTACATTCCAAGCCTATTCAGCCTTTTCTAATCCTAGCGACCAAGCAAAGGGTCATAACTCCATTCTAAATGAAGGTTCTTTATCTAATTAATTTACAGAAAATAAACTATAAGCAAGAAAATAAAATAAAAAATACCTAAATACAAAGAAATGATTAAAGCAAAAGTTGCACCAAAAAACAGTTTCAGGGACACTAGATTTATGAAATAGTGAAGCTTCATTAGTCCTAAGTTCTTTCAAAATTGTATCCAAGGCTTCGATAGCCATTTTTTACAGCGAAAAAATCGCAACTTTTAAAAAAATCTTAGAAAATCAGTCCCTAAAGACACCGCGGTCAAACTAGTATCAAAATAAATGCAGACGAGGCTTTCTTCCGGTAGAACTATAAATAGTAATGCGCAATGGATTTCCACTGTGCTAAGAAGGAAAGTAAACAACCTTGCAGCAGGGCGAAGCGGGCGGGTTTGGCCGCAACGGACTGTAAGCTTAAGGAAAAAATCGGCACATTTCGGGCGCATCGGACTGTAAAGGGTTAAGTTAACAAAAAAATGTGTTGTCTTAAGCCATTTTAGTTGTGTGTGATTTGATGCATGTAATTTGTACTGTGTACAACAAGATTGCATCAGTCAAACTTTTTAATGAACCATGTTGCAAATTATAGTTTATATATGTAGTTTATATATGACCAAAATCTTTATGTTCATGTAATGCATACTGTATATGATGTGACATACATTTGTATCTGTGTGTCATATGTGTATCTGTGTGGCATAGGATGTGTATCTGTGTGTCGTATGTTATATGATGTATCATATAATGTGTAGATGCGTGCCATATGATGTGTATTTGTGTGTCATATGATGTGTATCTGTGTGTTTTCAATTACGGCTTAATTATTGTAAAGATAGTCCAAGAGTTTGTTAAGCAGGGCTTCTGAAGTTGCATTGTGACTACCCTGTCTGATTGTGTGACACTAGAGGTGGTGTGTTGAAAAGTTGTCTAAAATATCTTATTTTGCTAGGGCAGTGGGTCATTGACCTCAACAAATTCATAAAGACCCCCAGGCAACAAGCTGTAATTCATCACATCCATTTTGTTTTATGTGGACATGAACATTTTGTTTTATGTATACATGAACATTGAACATTTTAAATCAATGATTCCATTGCAAAGTACCATTGTTTAGGCATAATAGGCATTGGTGTATGATACACATTTATCAGGTATGATATTTGCCTAAAAATTTCATCAATAATTTTAGACATTTTATTTTAAATGTAACAAAATATTAACAAAATTGTAACATAGACTGCTCCCCAGAGAACTGTCATTACTTGAATTGAGTAAAAATTGTGTCTTTTATCTCAAGGATTTACAGTAATCTTCAAATAACTAATTCTAGTTTTTATATTTAATGTCAGAGAACAATGTCATCAATGCCATTCTACAAATGTGTCATCAATGCCACTGTATAATGCTCAACTTGTTTGAAATCCACACAGTGCTTGTGGCAAAATGATGAGATAAAGGAGTTTATGCCAGAATTAAATGAAACTATACATTTTTTCTTTTTGTTTCTCCAAACTTATGTTACAGTCTAACATTGTATGAGATTTGATCTCGTAAATGTACGGTGAAATGGTCTGCAGATGAGATTTGGTCAAGCAACATGTCATAGTTGCATCTTCATGAACTGATTGATAAGCATTTGAACAAGAGCCTCGGAGATTGAATGCTGTTGTTGGAATTCTTCGATTCACTTCATTTGAAACATGTGTCAGTAAAAGTGTACTTATGTTTACTTCATTAAGTTAAATGTTGCAGTGATACAAATAATAATTCATAAGATTAAGTATGTTAAAGATAAGTATGTTAAAGATAAGTATGTTAAAGATAAGTATGTTAAAGATAAGTATGTTAAAGATAAGTATGTTAAAGATAAGTATGTTAAAGATAAGTATGTTAAAGATAAGTATGTTAAAGATAAGTATGTTAAAGATAAGTATGTTAAAGATAAGTATGTTAAAGATAAGTATGTTAAAGATAAGTATGTTAAAGATAAGTATGTTAAAGATAAGTATGTTAAAGATAAGTATGTTAAAGATAAGTATGTTAAAGATAAGTATGTTAAAGATAAGTATGTTAAAGATAAGTATGTTAAAGATAAGTATGTTAAAGATAAGTATGTTAAAGATAAGTATGTTAAAGATAAGTATGTTAAAGATAAGTATGTTAAAGATAAGTATGTTAAAGATAAGTATGTTAAAGATAAGTATGTTAAAGATAAGTATGTTAAAGATAAGTATGTTAAAGATAAGTATGTTAAAGATAAGTATGTTAAAGATAAGTATGTTAAAGATAAGCACCATTGAAACATAACCTTAATTCTGATTGCCTCCACCCACATTTTGTGTGTCGCTGTTCTCTGTGAATGACACCAATAATGATTTGGTTTAAACAGCGGTTCCCAACCTGTGGGTCGCAATCCCTTTGGGTTCGAACTAACCTTACACAGTGGTCGCCTAAGACCACCGGAAAAGAAATATCTACAAAGCAGCAATGAAAACAATTTTATGGTTGGGGTCACCCAACATGAGGAACTGTATAAAAGGGCCGCGGCATTAGGAAGGTTGAGAACCACTGGGTTAAAATGATTGGTTCAGGACTGAGTGCAAGGTGTGTGTTTTTTTGCCTTTAAAGACCTTTTTTTTTTTGCATGTCTATTTTTGCAATTTGAAGTGGTATCTGCTTATCCCTGGGCTGAGAATCTTGCCTCTTAAATGATGGCAATATTTTTAACTGGTCAAAATGGCTAAGCACGGGATTTTATTTGTGCCTGGTGAACAGTAATAAGTATTTGCAAGATGAGCAATATGTTGGATGGACATTGACCATGTCTTTAATGCTGTTCTGTGTATAATGTCTGGTTCATTTCAGTAGTATTTTAGATGGTGAGTGGTCTGTTTAGATGGTGAGTGGTCTGTTTAAATGGTGAGTGGTCTGTTTAGATGGTGAATGGTCTGTTTAGATGGTGCGTGGTCTGTTTAGATGGTGCGTGGTCTGTTTAGATGGTGAGTGGTCTGTTTAGATGATGAGTGGTCTGTTTAGATGGTGCGTGGTCTGTTTAGATGGTGCGTGGTCTGTTTAGATGGTGAGTGGTCTGTTTAGATGGTGAGTGGTCTGTTTAGATGGTGCGTGGTCTGTTTAGATGATGAGTGGTCTGTTTAGATGGTGCGTGGTCTGTTTAGATGGTGAGTGGTCTGTTTAGATGGTGAGTGGTCTGTTTAGATGGTGCGTGGTCTGTTTAGATGGTGAGTGGTCTGTTTAGATGGTGAGTGGTCTGTTTAGATGGTGCGTGGTCTGTTTAGACGGTGAGTGGTCTGTTTAGATGGTGAGTGGTCTGTTTAGATGGTGAGTGGTCTGTTTAGATGGTGAGTGGTCTGTTTAGATGGTGCGTGGTCTGTTTAGATGGTGAGTGGTCTGTTTAGATGGAGCGTGGTCTGTTTAGATGGTGCGTGGTCTGTTTAGATGGTGAGTGGTCTGTTTAGATGGTGCGTGGTCTGTTTAGATGGTGAGTGGTCTGTTTAGATGGTGCGTGGTCTGTTTAGATGGTGAGTGGTCTGTTTAGATGGTGCGTGGTCACTATTCTTCTTAGAACAATGTTATATAGTTATGTGATGAATGATTGAGTCATGAGGAACTGTTTAGTTATCTGATGAATGATTGAGCCATGAATTTCCTTTCCCTTCTTCCTATATATGTGATTTTGTGGGACCACGTGATTTTAAGTATGCTATGCAGTCAACTACTCGTGAATGTTTGAAGTTTTTTCTAATCTTTCTTTACTGGCGCCATCTCTCTTTACTGGCGCCATCTCTCTTTACTGGCCGCCATCTTTCTTTACTGGCCGCCATCTCTCTTTACTGGCCGCCATCTTTCTTTACTGGCCGCCATCTCTCTTTACTGGCCGCCATCTCTCTTTACTGGCGCCATCTCTCTTTACTGGCCGCCATCTCTCTTTACTGGCCGCCATCTCTCTTTACTGGCCGCAATCTCTCTTTACTGGCCGCCATCTCTCTTTACTGGCCGCCATCTCTCTTTACTGGCCGCCATCTTTCTTTACTGGCCGCAATCTCTCTTTACTGGCCGCCATCTCTCTTTACTGGCCGCCATCTCTCTTTACTGGCCGCCATCTTTCTTTACTGGCCGCCATCTTTCTTTACTGGCCGCCATCTTTCTTTACTGGCCGCCATCTTTCTTTACTGGCCGCCATCTTTCTTTACTGGCCGCCATCTTTCTTTACTGGCGCCATCTTTCTTTACTGGCGCCATCTTTCTTTACTGGCGCCATCTTTATGTACCATACAAACATAAAAATGTAACATTCTATTTATTCTTTCTCTCATTCTTTGATGTTTGCCTAGATATCTGTAGGTCAAGCAAGAACACACATGACATATGATGACTCATCTAGATATCTGTAGGTCAAGCAAGAACACACATGACATCTGATGACTCATCTAGATATCTGTAGGTCAATCAAGAACACACATGACATCTGATGACTCATCTAGATATCTGTAGGTCAAGCAAGAACACACATGACATCTGATGACATCTAGATATCTGTAGGTCAAGCAAGAACACACATGACATATGATGACTCATCTAGATATCTGTAGGTCAAGCAAGAACACACATGACATCTGATGACTCATCTAGATATCTGTAGGTCAAGCAAGAACACACATGACATATGATGACTCATCTAGATATCTGTAGGTCAATCAAGAACACACATGACATCTGATGACTCATCTAGATATCTGTAGGTCAAGCAAGAACACACATGACATCTGATGACTCATCTAGATATCTGTAGGTCAAGCAAGAACACACATGACATCTGATGACTCATCTAGATATCTGTAGGTCAATCAAGAACACACATGACATCTGATGACTCATCTAGATATCTGTAGGTCAAGCAAGAACACATGACATCTGATGTTTGCCTAGATATCTGTAGGTCAAGCAAGAACACACATGACATCTGATGACTCGTTTAGATATCTGTAGGTCAAGCAAGAACACACATGCCATCTGATGACTCATCTAGATATCTGTAGGTCAAGCAAGAACACACATGCCATCTGATGACTCATCTAGATATCTGTAGGTCAAGCAAGAACACACATGACATCTGATGACTCATCTAGATATCTGTAGGTCAAGCAAGAACACACATGACATATGATGACTCATCTAGATATCTGTAGGTCAAGCAAGAACACACATGCCATCTGATGACGCATCTAGATATCTGTAGGTCAAGCAAGAACACACATGACATCTGATGACTCATATCCAACATCCTTCCTAACCTTACCTACGAAGTCCTCACTGTTTTATAGTAATGGTCAATTTCCCTCTTATCTTATTCAATTTTATTTATTTCTTTATTTCTAATCTTTTACGTTTTGTGTTAATCTCATACCCAAATTCTTTGATTTCACGAGCCACTTCAGTAATTGAAAAATCTGTCTACCATTTCCTGCCAACTACACAACTTTGCAAGAAGCTAAGGTGTTTGTCTCTGTGTTTGTCTCTGTTTCTTTGCTGTTGAAGGCTTTTTGGCCGAAATGTCCACTTCTTTTTTGTGTTATACTTATTCAGGTTTTCCTCTATCCTGTGTTTATTTCTTATTAGTAAGTTATCTGACGAATGAATGGGTCATGATGAACTTATTTATATTATACGTGTCCTTGGGAAACTTATCTGATGAATGATTGAGCCATGAGGGGAACCTAACATTTCCTTATCTGATGAATGATTGAGCCATGAGGGGAACGTACCATTTCCTTATCTGACGAATGATTGGGTCATGATGAACTTATTTATATGTGTCCTTGGGAAACTTATCTGATGAATGATTGAGCAATGATATTTGATGAATGATTGAGCCATGAGGGGAACGTACCATTTCCTTATCTGACGAATGATTGGGTCATGATGAACTTATTTATATGTATCCTTGGGGAAACTTATCTGATGAATGATTGAGCCATAATATCTGATGATGGAGCCATGAGGGGGACGTAACATATCCTGCTAATGAATCCTGGTTAAGCCTTACAATGGAAATCTTGAGTTTTTATCATGTTAACTTGTGCAAACATATGTCCCGTAGTTAAGTAACATAATGGACTTCATATTTACACATGCACTTCTTATTTATAGCACACTGGTACACACGTGCTTTCCTCAACACAGCTTACATCATTGCATCATTCATCCATTGCTGGCTCAGCTACTGTATGTCAAATTGATGACATGTTTGCAACACTGTTTTCTCAGAGGATACATTTGATGCTTTTAAACTAAGATTTTGTTGTATACATTTTATGATGTGATTATCTTTCCATATATGTGTACATAATTATAAATTTCCTGAAGTATTTCTCTTTCTATGGTGTACATAAGTATAAGTATACAAATATTCTGATTACTTTTGAAATCTAGATCTATTCAAACTTTATAAACTGAACTTGAACAATAATCAGAGATGTGTTTGATTTTTCTTGTATCCATTTAGTTACATGTTGACAGTTCAGGAGGGTGGCTTTTTACATTACTACATTTAGTTATTTGTTATGTCAACAGTTCATGATGTTGGCTTACTCTATGCTACCATTAGGTACATTTAATGTGGACTGTATAGTATGGCGGCTTTTTCTTTACAATTACTTCTAGTTCTAGTACTGACACTACATGAACTAGTACTGACACTGCATGAACTAGTACTGACACTACATGAACTAGTACTGACACTACATGAACTAGTACCGACACTACATGAACTAGTACTGACACTACATGAACTAGTACTGACACTACATGAACTAGTACTGACACTGCATGAACTGGTACTGACACTACATGAACTAGTACTGACACTACATGAACTGGTACTGACACTACATGAACTGGTACTGACACTGCATGAACTAGTACTGACACTACATGAACTGGTACTGACACTACATGAACTTGTACTGACACTACATGAACTGGTACTGACACTACATGAACTGGTACTGACACTGCATGAACTAGTACTGACACTGCATGAACTAGTACTGACACTGCATGAACTAGTACTGACACTGCATGAACTAGTACTGACACTGCATGAACTAGTACTGACACTGCATGAACTAGTACTGACACTACATGAACTGGTACTGACACTGCATGAACTGGTACTGACACTGCATGAACTGGTACTGACACTGCATGAACTGGTACTGACACTGCATGAACTGGTACTGACACTGCATGAACTGGTACTGACACTACATGAACTGGTACTGACACTACATTAACTGGTACTGACACTACATGAACTGGTACTGACACTACATGAACTGGTACTGACACTACATGAACTGGTACTGACACTACATGAACTGGTACTGACACTACATGAACTGGTACTGACACTACATGAACTGGTACTGACACTACATGAACTGGTACTGACACTACATGAACTGGTACTGACACTACATGAACTGGTACTGACACTACATGAACTGGTACTGACACTACATGAATATATTGATGCAGCACTACTAGTTATTATATTAACTATGAAATATTTGTGCTTAGGTTTGAAATAAGTCAATTGGCATTTTGATTGACTCCATCATTTATGAACAGTTTAGTTCTCATTGGTTTGTTCCCATCTTCTGAAATAATGTGTGACATGTTCCTTTCTGCTGAAATAATATCTGAAATGTTTCTTTCTGCTGAAATAATGTGTGACATGTTCCTTTCTGCTGAAATAATGTGTGACATGTTCCTTCCTGCTTTTATACGCCCCTGTACTGACTGAAGGTTTACAATTTCTCTATCAGTCTTTGCCTACCCACATTGATTGATATCATTCAGGCTTCAGAAGTGATCTAACTGAATTGGGAATTTCAGAAGTGTTCTATCAAAATGTCCTACATGGGAAGTTCAGAAGTGTTCTATCAAAATGTCCTACATGGGAAGTTCAGAAGTGTTCTATCTAAATGTCCTAATTGGGAATTTCATAAGTGTTCTATCTAAATGTCGTACTTGGAAAGTTCTTATAGTGGAAGTACTAGCCTAATGTCACACTTGACAAGCCCTTTGGGCACCTGTACCCTGTGCCAGCTTATGCTTTTGGCTCAGAGTTCGGGCCACTGTTTGTACACAACTGAAATGTACGGCATCTGTTTCTTTGAATAGGCAAACACTTTATGGTAGCGTTTATTAGATCAAAGTCAAGAGGAAATTTAACAACATTGACAAAACGATGAAAATAATTTGTTATATTTATTGGCGCTTCAGAACACGCTGACGTGTCAGCATAAGAATAACAAGAATTTTTTATGTGTCAAGATTGGGCAATGTTATCTGAGTCAAGATTGGGCAATGTTATCTGAGTCAAGATTGGGCAATGTTATCTGAGTCAAGATTGGGCAATGTTATCTGAGTCAAGATTGGGAAATGTTATCTGATTCAAGATTGGGCAATGTTATCTGAGTCAAGATTGGGCAATGTTATCTGAGTCAAGATTGGGCAATGTTATCTGAGTTGTGATTGGGCAATGTTATCTGAGTCAATATAAAAAATAGAAATAGTTATTTGAAGATTACTGTAAAACCTTGAGATAAAAGACACAGCTATAGATAAATATGCTAGAATCTATATCTCTTATGCTCACTCAAAGCTCATGGACCGGAGAGGTGTCCAAACATGTCAGACTGGACAATCAAGATTTATCAGTACCGGGTTTGTTAGACTAAAATAGAAAGATAAAACACAGTATTCATATTGAACCCCCTAAACCTTATAGTGTCAGATTTTTTTGACAATGAATAAATGCAAACTTGATCATTTCCATTGGTCCATTGATGTACCGAGGACTGTAATGATTGGTTATAAAAATAAGTAAATATGTTTGGTTTAAACGGCCTATTAATTAAATTGCAGTCCACTGTCCAGAACATTTTACATGATCAGATCACGGGATAGTTGACATGTCAGAGCAATAATAAACTTTACATTAATATAGCAGAAATGAAAGATACATATTTGGAACGCTTATCATGATTCATTCTATGTTTCATAGTTAAGGTATCACTCCATTAGGTGCCCTCGTCAAGGTCTCACTCTATTAGGTGCCCTAGTCAAAGTTATCACCCCATTAGGTGCCCAATTACACAGGTGGTAACTTCCTCCTTTCAGAACACGCCCACACACAAGAGAAGACCACTCCCAAAAAAAAATTTTTAAACGATAGGTAAATAAATAAGGAAAAACAGATGCACGTCCATTTGAAAGATCAGATCATGAAGGCAACAAGATGGCGACGGGATGTCACGGCAATCGTATGTTGTTTGCAGTTGGAGTAGTGCTGGGAAATCTGGAAACATAAGTTAAACACATAGAATCAGGAATGTATGGCATTAGTGATGTCACGTACCGGCTAAATGATGGGTACTTCATGAACAGACGACTTGTGTAAATGGCGTCATGACGCGAGTCCCAGTGGTACCGTATGTGGGCAAGGGAAATAATTCATGTTAATCTCTGGTATAACTAGTTTTACAATAAATTGAGTATTTGTTTACCTTTCTTTACAATCTGAAATAGTTCTAAAAATGGCATCGCGATTCATTAGAAGGCTTAGATCAGCAGTTCTCAACACGTGGGTCACTACCAATTTGGTGGTCGAACGAATCTTACACAGGGGTCGACTAAGACCATCGGAAAACACATATTTATGACGTAGCAATGGTGGGAGTGAAAGTTGGTGGGGGTGAAGGTTGGTGGAGTTGAAGGTTGGTGGTCTGGCTGAGTTCGGTGGGGGTGAAGGTTGGTGGTGGGGGTGAAGGTTGGTGGAGGTGAAGGTTGGTGGGGGTGAAGGTTTGTGGTGGGGGTGAAAGTTGGTGGGGTGAAGGTTGGTGGGGTTGAAGGTTGGTGGTCTGGCTGAGTTCGGGGGGGGGGGAAGGTTGTTGGTGGGGGTGAAGGTTGGTGGGGTGAAGGTTGGTGGGGGTGAAGGTTGGTGGGCCGTCGGAGAAAATAAGCTACGCCCGGGGTGAAGCCTGAAAGTAAAGCCCCCCCCCCCAAACCCATCCAACAAATGATATAGGTCTGTCGACACAGGTCGTGATATAGTGCTGTGTACACAGGTCGTGGTATAGTGCTGTGTACACAGGTCGTGATATAGTGCTGTGTACACAGGTCGTGGTACAGTGCTGTTTACACAGGTCGTTGTATAGTGCTGTGTACACAGGTCGTGGTACAGTGCAGTGGGAAGCTATCTTCCCATGTTTTGTTGAATAAGTTTTTAGATTTTCAAATCACATTTTTGGGTAGAACTAGATTTAGAAAAAATTGTTTGCTTTACCAATCATCAATTAAAAGAACAAAATATAAGGATTGGGGGAAAATGTGTCGCAATCGAAGAGTTTTTACAAAAGGCGCCAAATTTTTATTCAATTTCAATAAATCATTATTTTTAAAAAAAGCATTACTATTAAAATTTAGAAACAACAAATTATTTAAAGTAGCATGGATACCAGCGCTATAGAAGTATCCAAATAATCAACCAATCAATGTAGAAACAACAAATTATATAAAGTTGCATGGATACCAGCGCTATAGAAGTATCCAAATAATCAACCAATCAATGTAGAAACAACAAATTATATAAAGTTGCATGGATACCAGCGCTATAGAAGTATCCAAATAATCAACCAATCAATGTAGAAACAACAAATTATATAAAGTTGCATGGATACCAGCGCTATAGAAGTATCCAAATAATCAATCAATCAATATAAAGATTTAATAAGCACACGCGAGTCAAGGGAGATAACCATCGCCACATTTTCCTCCCCAAAGAAGTGCAGAACGATATAAAACTTAGATAGAGTATGCGAGAGAATTCATCTTTGCATTTGTTAAATTGTTCTTGGGAGGGGCTCAAAGACCCCCCCCTATATCCCCGCCCCCCACACACAAACACTTTCTCAATGAAGTGTTCGCGGTCTTCGAAGTTTAAGATCCGTTGCCAATGTAGCGAATTCGCTACATTCCGAAGTTTAAGATCCGTTGACAATGTAGCGAATTCGCTATTCCGAAGTTTAAGATCCGTTGACAATGTAGCGAATTCGCTATTCCGAAGTTTAAAAGATCCGTTGACAATGTAGCGAATTCGCTATTCCGAAGTTTAAGATCCGTTGACAATGTAGCGAATTCGCTATTCCGAAGTTTAAGATCCGTTGACAATGTAGCGAATTCGCTATTCCGAAGTTTAAGATCCGTTGACAATGTAGCGAATTCGCTATTCCGAAGTTTAAGATCCGTTGACAATGTAGCGAATTCGCTATTCCGAAGTTTAAGATCCGTTGACAATATAGCGAATTCGCTATTCCGAAGTTTAAGAACCGTTGACAATGTAGCGAATTCGCTATTCCGAAGTTTAAGATCTGCTGACAACGTAACGAATTCAGCGTGAGCGTTTAATGAGAGTATAATGTATGAGTTTGAGATGGTGCAATATTCTAATGTACCTTTTGTATTTTGGTCGGCAGGCGTTTCGCACACAGAGCACGATGATGAATATAAACATTATCAGTATGAAGAATCCGCCAAAGGACAGCACGATGATGAGGTCTGCAATGAAAGAAAAACAAGGGAGGCGATATTATCAGTTGATTTGTTATTGGGTCTAAGCCATGACCCACTGAACTACATTATTTCCGAATATATTAAGATAAATAAGCCTATCATGCAGATAAAGTTTTTAAAAAAAAATGGTCTTAGGCGACCCCTGTGAAAGGTAATAATTGATGGACTGCATCGCGACCCATAGGTTGAGAACCGCTATACTAAAGTTACTTGACAAAAACAAGTAATGTATTTTAAAGAAAACCAATTAGTGCTAACTAGAGGCCGACCGAATTTCGGGATCGGGCCAAATGTTTCACAATTTGATCATTTTCGGTGTGGTTTCGACCAAAACAGAAAAGTTAACTTTAGGCATGTTTTCGGTTTTAGCCGAAAATGATTGTCGCTCTTTCTGTCTATCGGCCGGAAATACGACATTCGTCTTGCTGTCATCGTATTAAATATGACTAATCCTCTGCTAACACTGCTCAAAACTACAATTACAATGAGGCTTAGGCAAAGGTAAAGAGTTTTGTGTAAAAAAACAAAAAAAAGTAAGTTAAATGTGATAGTTATATTATTATTATTTCTGTTTTAATTTTTTTCAATAATAAAATTTGGGAAGCCTAGATTTATTCAATTCAATCATTTGTGACACTCATTTTGATGTATCATATCATGCTCATAAATGTTGTCATAGGCAAAGTCGAATTGAAATGTGTAAAATAGCCATTACTATTTAAAATAATAAAATAAATAATAATAATTAATTAGGGCACCTTAGGCTTATTCAATTCATTTATTTATTGAACTTCATCACTATCCCGCTGATAAACGTTGTCATTGATGAAATAAAATGTCATTTTTCATAGCAAGAGAATTATAGCTTTTGATTGATGGAAATGGTCACATATCCCATGCTATAACATACATAGCTATTTGTATCATACATGGCTATTTCTATCATACATGGCTATTTCTATCATACATGGCTATTTGTATCATGCATGTCTATTTGTATCATGCATGACTATTTGTATCATGCATGACTATTTGTATCATACATGGCTATTTGTATCATACATGGCTAATAGTATCACTGATGTTTCTTTCTCTGCATTCACCAACATTAACAAGTGTTACACTTTTATTATGTCAACCTAACTGTCTAGCGGGACCAGTAAACATATTCTAGTATTGTGAACCAAACTGTCTAGCGGGACCAGTAAACATATCCTAGTTTTGTGAACTAAACTGTCTAGCGGGACCAGTAAACATATCCTAGTATTGTGAACTAAACTGTCTAGCGTGACCAGTAAACATATCCTAGTTTTGTGAACTAAACTGTCTAGCGGGACCAGTAAACATATCCTAGTTTTGTGAACTAAACTGTCTAGCGGGACCAGTAAACATATCCTAGTTTTGTGAACTAAACTGTCTAGCGGGACCAGTAAACATATCCTAGTTTTGTGAACTAAACTGTCTAGCGGGACCAGTAAACATATCCTAGTATTGTGAACTAAACTGTCTAGCGGGACCAGTAAACATATCCTAGTTTTGTGAACTAAACTGTCTAGCTTGACCAGTAAACATATCCTAGTATTGTGAACTAAACTGTCTAACGGGACCAGTAAACATATCCTAGTGTTGTGAACTAAACTGTCTAGCGGGACAAGTAGACATATACAAGTATCTTTAGTATAAGTTTATAAATTTAGTGTTTATTTAATAATGACTTTTGTATAATTATTGTTAGGCCTTATTATTTTAGCTTCAGTTGGATTTCAGGTTGCGATTTTTGCGTGGTCCGGCATCCGGGTATATGATGGGTATATAACCGGTTATGTAAGCCGGGTTTCACCAGTTATGTATCGTGGTCAGTACATTGCTCAGACATAATTTCGATCATCGTAAATGTGACGCTCTTTACAGACCGGCAACGCTGCAGTCGGACTCGAACCCCAGACATATGGTGAAACACCGCCCCTCCGGTTAGTGGCACTGGTCAATTTATTAGAAATGTGTACATTTGGTGCACATGATTAGGGCACACAAACACGCATGCCTGTTATACAACATTAATAAACTAAATTCTTAAGTGCACACACACGCACAAACAATCAGACACACACATACAAAGAGTTTACCTTCATCTAAAGGGGCAGTGGTTCTGTGAAAGGTGAGAAGACAAAAACAACATGATTATAATGATAAGGTTACAACAAGATAATGATTATATGTTACAACAAGATTATAATTCTAAGGTTACAAGAAGATTATGACATGGTTAGGAGTTATTGACAAGTCTGTCTTAAACCATGGTAAAATAATAGCTTTATGAAAGAAATGGGAAGAAATTTTCCCTTTTAATGTTAACATATACTGGGCATATCCGGGGCATCAGGTTTCATAGTATCAACTGCCCTTGTATCCATTGTCCTTGTATCAACTGTCCTTGTATCAATTGTCCTTGTATCAACTGTCCTAGTATCAATTGTCCTTACATCAACTGTCCTTATATCAATTGTCCTTGTATCAATTTTCCTGTATCAAATGTCCTTGTATCAACTGTTTTTGTATCAACTGTCCTTGTATCAACTGTCCTTGTATCAACTGTCCGTGTATCAACTGTCCTTGTATCAACTGTCCAAGTATGCTTTGATGCTATTTAATAAATAAAAAATATGGGTTTCAGACTTGAGCAGAGGACGAACAAATTAAAATTCCCCCTGGCGCTTAACATTCTAGCTACGCCTCTGTCAGTATCATAGAAATGGGGCAGATGGGGTGGTCCCCCAAAATGTCACGTGATCTTTATCTAGACGGGCGGCACTTTTGGAGAACTGCAGAAATTTCAATGTGAAATCTTTGGCAGCCCAGGCGGCACTAACTCTAGTTACACCACTAGGGAGGGTATCTGTCGGCACACAAATTGGCGATAAGGGCCAGCTATACTGTCATTTTCATCAGCAAATAGGGCAGAAATCGAGGGTGCGATGGCTATTGAGCGAAATGGAGGAGCAGCTGGGGAACCCCATAACAGAATATTTTTGATTATTTCAAAATCAAGAGATGCATTTTGGGAATAACCTGATTCGGTGTTTTGATTAGACTATTTGATCGGAGAAAGGAATTTTTTAAAGCGTGTGGGAAGGAATTACTGCGTCCGCTGCCATACATAAACTGAATTCACTCCGGTTGTAACGCGCCCAGGGTAATCATTGGCACAAGCTTAGATTCAACCCCGCACTGTCACATTGATCGGCGTGAGATAATTAAAAAAAGCATGGATACAAGCGCTTTCAAAGTATATGTGAGAAGAAATTGAGGGTATCGAAAACATGCCCTAAAATGGGGCCCCTTAAAAATGTTTTCATAAATTCAAAATGCTGGGATGCATTTCGGCACATACTTGAATTCGGGTTTTCTTTCAGACAATTTGACAGTGGGCATTTCAGACTTTTGGATGGGAAGCGTCAAAATTAACAATACAACGATCAGGGATAACTCCGTCCCAGCCCCAACATGAACTAAATTTAGTCTAGTCGTGTCGCTATTGAAGGTATGCATTTATCCCTTGCTTAGTCTCGCGCCCTTAAATCTTTATGATCCCCAGATAATTTTCGATAATTTAGAATGCAAGAATGCATTTTATAACATACCTGACTTTAGTTTTGCACCATTATACACTTAATCAAAGAGTTAAAAATGTCGGATCACTTGACCTCGGAGCCATTGTGTGGGCCCTGAAACCCATACGGCTGCAGGGGGGCCTCGGATATTTTAGGGTCTTAAAGCTGAGATGTGGACACTTTTTTCATTACTAACTTTGAATGTTTTGTGGGGGAGGGGGACAAACCCGAAAAGCGGCATATGGGTCTCAAAACGTCAAGCGACGGCCCTGCTTGTGTTACACACATATTTTTTGTATACTACTAAATAGCAATGTGCTTTTAATTTGTATTTTACCTTTTTATGGGTAAAATAACAAAGTAATAAATGAATTTTCACCCCACAAAAAATAAAAAAATTCCTTTCTAAACAGGTTCTCATCATAAAATTATAAAAGTGTTAGACTACAATAAAGCTTTCAAGTAGACTAAAGAGACACCACGAAATTACACTGCTAAGATCATTTTACACATTTAACGTAAAGGAAAAAAACAACTTTAAAAAACTTACGTGTGAAAAATACCTTTTTAAATATTTCAAGTTTTAAAAGATTCAAAATGAAAAAAAAATGTAGAAAGGTCTATACATTTTTATGGGCTTTTAAAATATTAATTTTTCGAACTCGAATATGAACGGCATAATTATTTTAAGAAGACATGCGATGTTTACAAAAGACATCACATATTAAATAATGTGTGATTTTATGTGAGGGAACTCGTATAACAATAAAGTATACATTTCCTATAAATTCAGTTGATTGAAATACTTATTTGGAATTTAAAACTACCAAAACTTGCTTCAGATCAATTACAAATTGCCTCTTCGATATAAATTAACACATTTTTAATCAAACAAATCTATAGAATTTATTTTTTAAATTGACGATTTAGAAAGAATATTTTTTTTCTTTAAACATCATCAAAATGGAAATTGGATCTATAATTAAAATACTAGTTCAAAAAAATGTTTGTTTTTGAAACACTTTTTTTTAGCTTTCTACTAGATTCTCATCTTACAAAATACTTGCAAATAGTTGGAACGCATTATTTATTATTCTGATATTAAAAAGAGGAATTAGAAACTGAGAATTTTCTTGTTTTCAGCTTTTCAACATGTTGTGTTTCAATATCTTCACTCATGTCGTCTATTCTTCTGCGAACATTATTGTTGCTAAGTGGCGCAGCTTCTAACATCATTGTTGCTAAGTGGCACAGCTTCTAATAGCATTGTTGCTAAGTGGCATAGATTTCACGTCTTTGTCAGCTTTTTCCAGGAAAGTTGTAAGATATGCTGATATTGATTAAATTCTTTTCTATAGTATGATTTTTTGTAGATTTAGCGATGAGTAAGGAAATTTCATAACTAGCCTCAAGAGTACGATAGACAGTTGCAGTATGAGCACAATAGGAAATTAGTAAAACAAAGTAAGGTTAAACCTGAAAAATGGAACGCAACAAATCAACGAACTTGTCGGCAGGAAGCCATCGTCAGCGAACAAACAGAAAAAACGAATAAAATTACAAAATTTTACAAATAGCGCTTAGCTGAGAAGCAAATGACTGGTTTAAATTAAAATAGTTGTATAATTTTAGGCTTTTAACCATAAAAGATTTATTTAATATAAGTATGTCTCAGTACTGCAGATGGCTGGTCAGAATGTTAGCACACTTTGTTAGTGCAAGAGAAGTCAAAAGTTGACCGCTCTTCGCATGTAGATTCTGTTTGTTGCAAATGACTAGGGTGGTATGGTTGCAGGCATAGAACAAGGACATGGTTCAAGTGTCATGTGCAGTCAAGATAAATGATATTGTTAGAGTAGGAATACGATAATTTGAGAATTAGGGGAAAGTAAAGTGAGTAACAATACCATCGCTACTTGAACTGATTTGGAAAATATGTAACATCTATTTTGCATCACAAGTCATATTGAAAAAGTATGTTCAACAGCACCGACAATGCATAAGAAATTATCATATGGTCCTCAACAAAAAAGGATTCGCCTAATGCAAGTAGCTGCCAGGAGACAGAGAGAGAGTGCTTATGGCAATGATTACTCACACCGACAATGCTTCTATTTTAAGTGGTTATTGGCTAGTTGAAGATGATGTTGACTTGTCTGGAATATCAGTTCCGCAAGATGATAAAGATAAATCAGCTACTATGCCCATTGTTACGATAGACCAACACCTGGCTACTCCTGGGAAGATGATAGCAACTAGAAACTATGCTATAATTGTCAGCTTTACTGACAATAATCATATTTATACTTCCACAAACAATAATATTTAGTCTTTAACAACCTTTTCATTGAATCTGCATTATAAAATGTAAGTGTAAAAACTTTTAAACTTTTTGATTAACAAGCTAAGGATGTAATAAATTTTTCCCCTACAATTGTGTGTCATTAAAATAGATCAGCACAAAGTCAAATGTATTTAAATATTTTTTATATTATAATTCTTTTTTTTTGGTGGGGGGGGGGGGGTTATAAAAACGTTGACATAATTATTTAGGGGGGGTCATTTAAAGTTTGACAGTTGCTGACAAGGGGGGAGGAGGGAAAATTGCTTGACATAATTAGTGGTCGCCCCCTAGAGTGACAAAGAGTATGAGTAATTATTTAACATGACAGACAATTGAAGGATTGCGAGTAAAAAGATTATGATATTATCATGTTTGAATTTAACTTACACCGATGTTCTTGAGTTTGCGACTGTGAAATTTATTACAATTATGGTAGTGTTTGAGGACGACCCGCTGTCTGGCACTGGGCTTGTTGTATTTGATGTGACTTTGTAAGTACTGTTGTTTGAATCTGTTTTATTTTCATAATTGCCCGAGGACGACCCTGTGTTTGGCACTGGACTTGTATTTGATGTGACTTCGTAAGTACTGTTGTTTGAATCTGTTTTATTTTCATAATTGCCTGAGGACGACCCTGTGTTTGGCACTGGACTTGTTGTATTTGTTGTGACAGAAGGCACTGAACCGTTTCCATGAACGTCTGCTAGCACTGCTGTGGTCTCTGTGACATTGCTTGGGGCGCTGTCAACGACCGGCCAGTGAGAGCAAACTAATAGGATAAATGAGATTACGGCACAATATCCACACCTAGTGTTTGTAACACCCGCACAGTTTGTGAAGATGTGATTCAAAGATGTCATGATGCGCGGAGTGGTGTGTGCGGCACAGAATGACGGCGATGTGCTTTGTCCGCGAGACACTCCAAGGAGAGTTGACTCTGATCATGCAGAGGAAAATCGGGTCATGCAGAGATAACTCTGGTAATTTTTTCGTTAATTTATTCACCAGCTCACATTATTAGTCTGAAACTGGAACTGACCACGCCTTAGTCTGATGCTGGAAATTGAATTGACCACTCCCTAGTCTGATGCTGGAACTTGAACTGACCACGGGGAAGTCCTAACCAAGGGTTGTTATATGATCTGATAATTCAGTGGACAGAGCAGCAATTGGTCATCATCTGTTAAGGAGAGTTCAAAGGTCAGTCATTGATATAGACATTTTACTCATCATTATCTGCCCTAGACTTGTAAGTCAACATACGTCATTTTATTGTAAATTGGACATAAAATCAATCTACCCTTTATTTATGTGTTGAAATACATTGCTCTAGTTCTAGTTTTAGTTAGAAATACGACATTGTTCTTGTTACTAAAGATACTGACTCACGTTGATAAAGATACTGACTCACGTTAATAAAGATACTGTTTCATCTTTATATAAATACTGACTCACGTTTATAAAGATAATGACTCACCTTTGTAAAGATAATGACTCGCCTTTATAAAGATAATGACTCACCTTTGTAAAGATAATGACTCACCTTTATAAAGATAATGACTCACCTTTATAGAAATAATGACTCACGTTTATAAAGATACTGACTCGCCTTTATAAAAAATGCTGACTCACCTTTATGAAAAATACTGACTCACGTTTATAAAGATACTGACCTCATAACGCCATAACTTCATAACACCATAACCTCATAACACCATAACCTCATAACACCATAACTTCATAACACCATAACTTCATAACACCATAACACCATAACTTCATAACACCATAACTTCATAACACCATAACCTCATAACACCATAACTTCATAACACCATAACTTCATAACACCATAACCTTAAAAGCGCCATAACTTCTTTTCAAAACAACTTTACTTCCGCATTGGCCGGCCTTATCTGGCCTTATCTGGCCTTATCTGGCACACTCATTGCAAGACGTTTGCCAGATAAAAGAAAAACGAATTCATTCCTGGCAAGTGAAATTATATACCAACCTTATGGTACTCACGATATTAACACATATCTGAACAATCTGACCCGATTATTTCAGCAACAACTCATTGAACAGATGAAATCTTCTCGTTATGTTAGGTACACCACAATGAAAGGACGAAACTCTGTAGTCCGTTTCTTTCAGCTATCGACACAGCTATAATACAGTCCACGTTTGGCAGATCCTGTATACATAAAGTTAAGTCACTTTATGAACAATATCGCAATGCTAAATTTAGCCACAGGTCTTATTTGTAACACAGCGATTGGAATGTTATCTGCTTGGTCGAGACCAACGTCACGTGATACAGGACCAGGATATGTGATGGGAGCTCAGCGGGGGAGACACAACAAAGTGAAGGGTGGGGCAACAGTCCACGCCTTATTTCACCAGGCCAAGTTTATTACTTGAAAGACTCATTAAGATTGTTTATAACAATCAATATTACATAAAGTATTACAATCAAAATAAAAAATTAATAATATAATCACTATTACAATCAATGCTACATCTAATATTACACCATTTAAACAATAAATATTACAATCCGAAGTTCAATCAGTATCAATATCATTATTACAATCAATATTCGTTCGCACCTTTGAAGTATTCTAATCGACTACATTCACGCTGACTACACCAACACACCTCACTACACCAGCTCACCTGACTACACCACCACACCTGACTACACCACCCCACCTGCCTACACCCCCACCTGACTACACAACCACACCTGACTACACCACCACACCTGCCTACACCACCCCACCTGACTACACCCCCCACCTGACTACACCACCCACCTGACTACACCACCTCACCTGATTACACCACCTCACCTGACTACACCATCTCAACAACCAAGGCGGATATCAAGTGTAATATATAAGACGTAATTATATATCGATAAAGTGTTTTCCTCTGCTAGAAATGGCGTCTGTCAGGAATTCTAAAGACAGTAACTTCCTGATTGACCTGAATTACAAGCTCCAACGCTGAGATTGTGAGAAGCAAAAAGAGGGCGAGGGGGTGTGGCCAAACCCATGGATCCCTACTGATCCGTCAGTACGATATACCTGTTTAATATTTGTATCTGTAATGTTACTAGCAAGTAGGGTTTGTTATAACAGCCAGATAGTCAGCCAGACTGTTCGCTTCTATGGTAGCCTTTGGTCAAACCAAATTAAAGGTACGAACCATTTATATTAATAATACAATCCAACTCTGGCAACAATACAATGAATCTAAATCTTGCAACGATACTGGGCAAACCTCTGGACAATACAGGACAACATTCTCGACAATACAGGACAACCCTCTCGACAATACAGGACAACCCTCTCGACAATACAATGCGCCTCTGTCACTACAACTTGCATGTCAAGTGACTGATATCTCAAAATGAAGTGGGGATTAAATCCCGAAATTATTTATTTTCCACGCAGTAGAGTTTTAATCCCCCACATCTGTATATTCAGCATCACTGCAGCGGAACCAATGGCTTAGGGTGACGGAGTTCAGAGAGAGTTTCATAAATTTGACACCACTCTGTTACGCCTTGTGATCATCGAACCGTGAAGTAATGTCAAGCGATTAGAAGGACAACTCCAGAAAATGTCGTCATAGACTAGAATAATGGGGCTGATGGTTTCTGCGTTCAGTTTAAATGTCTGAAGTTGTAGACTCGTTTAAACGTCTGAAGTTGTAGACTTGTTTAAATGTCTGAAGTTGTAGACTCGTTTAAACGTCTGTGTAGACTTGTTTAAATGTCTGAAGTTGTAGACTCGTTTAAACGTCTGTGTAGACTTGTTTAAATGTCTGAAGTTGTAGACTCGTTTAAATGTCTGAAGTTGTAGACTCGTTTAAATGTCTGAAGTTGTAGACTCGTTTAAACGTCTGTGTAGACTTGTTTAAATGTCTGAAGTTGTAGACTCGTTTAAACGTCTGTGTAGACTTGTTTAAATGTCTGAAGTTGTAGACTCGTTTAAATGTCTGTGTAGACTCGTTTAAATGTCTGAAGTTGTAGACTCGTTTAAACGTTTGTGTAGACTCGTTTAAATGTCTGAATTTGTAGACTCGTTTAAACGTCTGTGTAGACTTGTTTAAATGTCTGAAGTTGTAGACTCGTTTAAACGTCTGTGTAGACTTGTTTGCATGTCTGAAGTTGTAGACTCGTTTAAATGTCTGAAGTTGTAGACTCGTTTAAATGTCTGAAGTTGTAGACTCGTTTAAACGTCTGTGTAGACTTGTTTAAATGTCTGAAGTTGTAGACTCGTTTAAACGTCTGTGTAGACTTGTTTAAATGTCTGAAGTTGTAGACTCGTTTAAATGTCTGTGTAGACTCGTTTAAATGTCTGAAGTTGTAGACTCGTTTAAACGTTTGTGTAGACTCGTTTAAATGTCTGAAGTTGTAGACTCGTTTAAACGTCTGTGTAGACTTGTTTAAATGTCTGAAGTTGTAGACTCGTTTAAACGTCTGTGTAGACTTGTTTAAATGTCTGAAGTTGTAGACTCGTTTAAATGTCTGTGTAGACTTGTTTAAATGTCTGAAGTTGTAGACTCGTTTAAACGTCTGTGTAGACTTGTTTAAATGTCTGAAGTTGTAGACTCGTTTAAACGTCTGTGTAGACTTGTTTAAATGTCTGAAGTTGTAGACTCGTTTAAACGTCTGAAGTTTATTCAAACTGAAAGTATCACCAATACTTAACTTGAATCAGCTATAAAAGGCTACTATAAAAGTCTACTATAAATGTCTACTATAAAGGAATACTATAAAAGTCTACTATAAATGTCTACTATAAATGTCTTTTATAAATGTCTACTATAAATGTCTACTATAATATGTCTACTATTATATGTCTACTATAAATGTCTACTATAAATGTCTACTATACTATAAATGTCTACTATAAATGTCGACTATAAATGTCTACTATAAATGTCTACTAAAAATGTCTACTATAAATGTCTACTATAAATGTCTACTATAAATGTCTACTATAAATGTCTACTATAGTATGTCTACTATTATATGTCTACTATAAATGTCTACTATAAATGTCTACTATACTATAAATGTCTACTATAAATGTCGACTATAAATGTCTACTATAAATGTCTACTATAAATGTCTACTATAAATGTCTACTATAAATGTCTGCTCTAAAACGTCAACTATCAAATATCTACCTGGAATATTTTTTTAAAAACCTATTATAACATATCACCTTAAACCTCACGAACTATGTTTGAGCTTTTCACGGCCCAAAGCTCACAAACCATGTTTGTAATAGTTTAGTTCGCACCTTTGGATTATAATGAAAAAACTGACCGAAACTAAGAAAGCAAGATAAATGGTATGTTAAACAGTTTTTAAAAAAATCAAAAATCATAAATGGCGTGTATTATTAGGAAATGATAATGGATCTATTTACAGAGTTTTCTATGTATACATTTCAGAAGAAGCTATTTGCAGATTTATATGTATACATTTAAGATGGTGCTATTTAGAGAGTTCTTTTGCTGCTAAAACATACTTGTGATTAAAAGTAGATTGTGTGGATTCGTTTCAGTGCTAATTTGATTTCACTCTCAGATGGTTACAGCGGAGTGCCGCATAGGTTCATCCAAATGATGTATGAGAACCCCTGCATTAAGTGTATGTAGTAAGGAGAGCTATTCACGTGCTATTCACGTGTATAATTAACTGTCATCTCTTATACATATATTACGCTTCTGGTGGGACTCGTGGACTGCTTCCTAATCGGCGTATTTGGTATTGAGAGTATGTTACAAATAATTCTAAATGTTTGTAAGAAAGTATGGTGCAATACTGAGTTCAATAGTGCGCAAAATAAAATTCCCGAAAACTACGCTAAATGAATTTTGAAAAAAATATAACGCAACTGCGTTTGGTGCGTAATATTTTCTGTTCGGAAAATGAAGTCGTCTCAATGTAAGTATGGTGTAAAAAATATTCGTTTTAAAAGTGGTTGGGACATCAGAATATTTAATATAGTTCATGGGCGTGAAATAAAGTGTGCAGTGACATGTCATGGGGGGGGGGGAATGGGTACAGCCAGTGCCGGATTAACCTCTAGGCAAACAAGGCACGTGCCTTGGGCACCAAGCGTTTGGGGGCACCACGAGTCCTCAAGAATTTTTTTTTGGAACAAATTTAAGCCCAGAAACAACTGAAAATTGAACAAGTGCTATGAAAATGAAGAAATACATTATAATAAAAATTCACATTCAAGTTTGGTACAATCTTGAATGCTTAAAAATTAAGCGCATAAAAAAAAAAAAAAACTCCTGGTAAATGGTAATGAGCAAAATGCGGACCATGCGGACTCACTCGGCTTGTAAATAAATAATGCGGTCGTATTCGAATTTTAAAAATGTTTGGGAAGTTTTATAAAAAATTTAAAACCATTTTTATAATTTCAATAAATAATATTAAAATAATAACATTAATTAATTAATTCGACCGGGAACCCCTTAGTAATAGACACAAAATGAGCATGTGAACATGAAAACGTGTGCTGATTTGTATTCTTCATTAGCAGATCATTTGCATAAATCTAGGAATGAATTTGAAAGATTTGAAGAAGCTGCAAAAATAATAACACCAGGTGTAGATTATAAGTCAAATTTGACCCGTAATCGTAGAAGAACGACAATGGTGATGCCCCTGAGGTATCTCTAAATGCCATAGACAAATTTCGTATATCTGCATTCTACGCCATTGTTGACAAACTTGAGACAGAAATGAGTAGACGAGGACAAGTGTATAATGATGTAGCAGTTCGATTTTCTTGTTTGGTCGATGTATCACTTTCACAAACATCTCAGTGCTGTGAAGAACTAATATGCTTATCCTAAAGATCTGAACAATAATTTAAGTACTGAACTACAACAGTTTCATTCATATATTCGCCACAAGTTTCTTGCATCAAAATCGGAAAACAACACGTTCAATCATGGAGAATTATACAAAGTAATAGTTAGAGACAACATCGAGTGTGCCTTTCCAAATGTTGAAATCGCATTGCGCATATTTTTGTAATTAATGGTTACTAACTGTTCAACTGAGCGCTCATTTTCTCAGTTGAAACGTACAAAAAATCCAAATAGATCAACAATGAAACAATAAAGGCTCGATTCCTTATCTCTGCTTATGATCGAGGCAGATGTGTTGCGCAAAATTACTTTGACGATATACTCAAAAACTTCGCTAGATGTAAATCTAGAAAAAAAAACTTTAAAATGTAAATGACAATATCTTTTTGATTTTTTCATCTAATAAAAAATAAAGTATTTTTGTCTATTATTATTTCAAAATTTATTAACTATTAATTTTAATACAGAAATACTTTATTGTAGGTTTTATATAAGTGATAGTAATACAAACTACAAACATATTTGTTAACAACTGTTTTCTTTGAATAATATTGAACATACCAGCGGTCACGGTCAGTGAAAGATCAGGGGCCCCGGGTAGAAAGGGGCACCCATGTGGGTTTGTGCCTTGGGCACTAAAATGGCTTAATCCGGCCCTGGGTACAGCAAAAATTTGGATTCTTAAATAGGCGTTAAGTGAGTTCATGTTTTGTCAAGTAACTTTAGTAGAGGGGACGTTCACGCATTGCTGTCGCCTATGTTTGGCGGGCTGTATCTAGTAATAAAATAAGGCTGCACCTATTGGTACACGTGTACCAGAATTGAGAGGTTGGGATTAAAAAACGATTTAAAATATTTTTGTTGGGATTGTAAGACCTAATTTGGTATCAAATGAAAGATAATTGAATGTACTATAGGTTTGTAAACTTAATTCTTCATCTTACCTAAAATAAACTACCACAAATGACATCCGAATAGCCCTAGTAAAAATGGACCCGGACACGAATAAGTTATAGTTGGAAATACAACACTATTCTAGTTTTAGTTAACTATTTAAAATAGTACGATAGCCTGGTGGTAGTCTGATGGTAGTCTGGTGGTAGTCTGATCGTAGCCTGGTGGTAGTCTGATGGTAGTCTGGTGGTAGTCTGATCGTAGCCTGGTGGTAGTCTGATGGTAGTCTGGTGGTAGTCTGGTGGTAGTCTGATGGTAGCTTGGTGATAGTCTGATGGTAGTCTGGTGGTAGTCTGATCGTAGTCTGGTGGTAGTCTGATCGTAGTCTGGTGGTAGTCTGATCGTAGTCTGGTGGTAGTCTGATGGTAGTCTGGTGGTAGTCTGATGGTAGCTTGGTGATAGTCTGATGGTAGTCTGGTGGTAGTCTGATCGTAGCCTGGTGGTAGTCTGATGGTAGTCTGGTGGTAGTCTGGTGGTAGTCTGATGGTAGCTTGGTGATAGTCTGATGGTAGTCTGGTGGTAGTCTGATCGTAGTCTGGTGGTAGTCTGATCGTAGTCTGGTGGTAGTCTGATCGTAGTCTGGTGGTAGTCTGATGGTAGTCTGGTGGTAGTCTGATGGTAGCTTGGTGATAGTCTGATGGTAGCTTGGTGATAGTCTGATGATAGTCTGGTGGTAGTCTGATCGTAGCCTGGTGGTAGTCTGATGGTAGTCTGATCGTAGTCTGGTGGTAGTCTGATGGTAGCTTGGTGATAGTCTGATGGTAGTCTGATGATAGTCTGATGGTAGTCTGGTGATAGTCTGATGGTAGTCTGGTGATAGTCTGATGGTAGTCTGATGATAGTCTGATGGTAGTCTGGTGATAGTCTGATGGTAGTCTGGCGATAGTCTGATGATAGTCTGGTGGTAGTCTGGTGGTAGTCTGATCGTAGTCTGGTGATAGTCTGATGGTTGGTGATAGTCTGATGGTAGTCTGGTGATAGTCTTATGGTAGTCTGGTGGTAGTCTGATGGCCACACTGTTTTCTTAATTGATATACCTTACTCTATCAGGACATTTCTCTACCATACTCTGTCAGGACATTTATCTACCATACTCTGTCAGGACATTTCTCTACCATACTCTGTCAGGACATTTCTCTACCATACTCTGTCGGGACATTTCTCTACCATACTCTGTCAGGACATTTCTCTACCATACTCTGTCAGGACATTTCTCTACTGTACTCTGTCAGGACATTTTAGCCCCACTTTGGATCACACACAAAAAGCCACCCAATTTTTCAGCTATAATTAATACACATAGGGTTGTCTACACAAGAGGGTAAGTGGCGTCAACACATGGTGGGCAAGGGCGTCTACACATGGGGGGCAAGGGCGTCTACACATGTGGCAAGGGTGTCTACATATGGGAAGCAAGGGTGTCTATACATGGGGGGCAAGGATATCTACATATGGGGAGCAAGGGTGTCTACATATGGGGGCAAGTGTGTCTACACATGGGGGCAAGGGTGTCTACACGTGGGAGGGGGGGGCAAGGGTGTCTACACATGGGGGGCAAGCGCGTCTACACGTGGGTGGAAATGAAGCTTCCAATCTGAGTTGTTTTTTTGGGGGGTTTTTTGGGGGGGGGGGGATAAAGTCCATTCCCCCCCATGGCGCCTAACAACTTTTTCTTTAATATGAAAAAAACATCAATAGAAATTCCAACAATTTTTTTAATTGTTCGCGGTTTGGGGGGGGGGGGGGGGGGGAGGGGGGGGACCAGAGAGAGAAATTTGTTTGAGGGAAAAAAGTTATTCATAATTGTCAGACTCAGGATGAGCAATGAAATCAAACTTCACAGCCAACAAAAGAGAACATTAATACATTAATTCATTAACTTTTTTGTTGCCTAAATATAAATGTAAGGCCCCAAAAATTATTTTTATGAAAAATTTCAAAATTTGTTCAATTCATTTGTTTCTAAAACGTGAAGAATTATTGAGCTATTCGCGACATCGCAATTGTTTGTTATCCATATTAGTTTTCAGTTGTCAACAATGTTCCAACTATGTCTAAACTGTTCATTTTGATGTTACTTAGATTCACAGTGAACTCCCGAACTGAACAGCAATACCAAGACTGGCACGACCCACACACACAGAATTGACACAAGACTGGCATGACCCACACACCCATACACAGAATTGACCCAAGACTTGCACGACCCACACACACAGAATTGACCCAAGACTGGCATGACCCACACACCCATACACAGAATTGACCCAAGACTGGCAAGACCCACACACAAACACACACAGAATTGAGCCAAGACTGGTATGACACACACACACACACACAGAATTGACCCAAGACTGGCATGACCCACACACCCACACCCACAGAATTGACCCAAGACTGACATGACCCACACACACATAATTGACCCAAGCCTGACATGACCCACACACACAGAATTGAGCCAAGACTGCCATGACCCACACACACAGAATTGACCCAAGACTGACATGACCCACACACACAGAATTGACCCAAGACTGGCATGACCCACACACCCACACAGAATTGACCCAAGACTGACATGACCCACACACACAGAATTGAGACAAGACAAGACTGGCATGACCCACACACCCACACACACAGAATTGACCCAAGACTGACATGACCCACACATACAGAATTGACCCAAGACTGACATGACCCACAAACACATAATTGAACCAAGACTGGCATGACCCACACACACACACAGAATTGACCCAAGACTGACATGACCAACAGACACAGAATTGACCCAAGACTGACATGACCCACACACACAGAATTGACCCAAGACTGACATGACCCACACACACAGAATTGACCCAAGACTGACATGACCCACACACATGGATTTGACCCAAGACTGGCATGACCCACACACCCACACACACAGAATTGATCCAAGACTGGCATGACCCACACACCCACACAGAATTGACCCAAGACTGACATGACCCAAACACACAGAGTTGACCCAAGACTGGCATGACCCACACACACACACACAGAATTGACCCAAGACTGAAATCACCCACACACACAGAACTGAGCCAAGACTGACATGACCCACACACACAGAATTGACCCAAGACTGACATGACCCACACACATGGATTTGACCCAAGACTGGCATGACCCACACACCCACACACACAGAATTGATCCAAGACTGGCATGACCCACACACCCACACAGAATTGACCCAAGACTGACATGACCCACAAACACAGAATTGACCCAAGACTGACATGACCCACACACACAGAATTGACCCAAGACTGGCATGACCCACACACACAGAATTGACCCAAGACTGACATGACCCACACACACAGAATTGACCCAAGACTGACATGACCCACACACATGGATTTGACCCAAGACTGGCATGATCCCCCACACACACACACAGAATTAACCCAAGACTGGCATGACCCACACACACACACAGAATTTACCCAAGACTGACATAACCCAAACACACATCATTGACCCAAGACTGGCATGACCCCCCCACACACACAGAATTAACAAAAGACTGGCATGACCCACACACACACACAGAATTGACCCAAGACTGACATGACCCAAACACACATCATTGACCCAAGACTGGCATGACCCCCACACACACACAGAATTGACCCAAGACTGGCATGACCCACACCCACACAGAATTGACACAAGACTGGCATGACCCACACACAAACACAAAATTAACCCAAGACTGGCATGACCCACACACCCACACATAATTGACCCAAGACTGGCATGACCCACACACAAAATTGACCCAAGACTGGCATGACCCACACACCCACACACAGAATTGACCCAAGACTGGCATGACCCACACACCCACACACAGAATTGACCCAAGACTGGCATGACCCACACACACACAAAATTGACCCAAGACTGGCATCACCCACACACACACAGAATTAACCCAAGACTGGCATGACCCACACACCCACACACAGAATTGACTCAAGACTGGCATGACCCACACACCCACACACAGAATTGACCCAAGACTGGCATGACCCACACACCCACACACAGAATTGACCCAAGACTGGCATGACACCCACACCCACACACAGAATTAACCCAAGACTGGCATGACCCACACACCCACACACAGAATTGACCCAAGACTGGCATGATCCACACACCCACACACAGAATTGACCCAAGACTGGCATGACCCACACACCCACACACAGAATTGACCCAAGACTGGCATGACCCACACATCCACACACAGAATTGACCCAAGACTGGCATGACCCACACACCCACACACAGAATTGACCCAAGACTGGCATGACCCACACACTCACACACAGAATTGCCATAAGACTGGCATGACCCACACACCCACACACAGAATTGACCCAAGACTGGCATGACCAACACACCCACACACAGAATTGACCCAAGACTGGCATGAACCACACACCCACACACAGAATTGACCCAAGACTGGCATGACCCACACACCCACACACATAATTGCCCTAAGACTGGCATGACCCACACACCCACACACAGAATTGACCCAATACTGGCATGACCAACACACCCACACACAGAATTGACCCAAGACTGGCATGACCCACACACCCACACACAGAATTGACCCAACACTGGCATGACCCACACACACACAGCATTGACACAAGACTGGCATCACCCACACACACACACAGAATTAACCCAAGACTGGCATGACCCACACACCCACACACAGAATTGACCCAAGACTGGCATGACCCACACACCCACACACAGAATTGACCCAAGACTGGCATGACCCACACACCCACACACAGAATTGACCCAAGACTGGCATGACCCACACACCCACACACAGAATTGACCCAAGACTGGCATGACCCACACACCCACACACAGAATTGACCCAAGACTGGCATGACCCACACATCCACTCACATAATTGACCCAAGACTGGCATGACCCACACACCCACACACAGAATTGACCCAAGACTGGCATGACCCACACACCCACACACATAATTGACCAAGTTGGGGGTTGGCTTCCGCATCTTCCTCAAAAAAAAAAAAGAGGGGAGGGCGAGGAATGGACGAGGGGTGGACGAGGGGTGGACGAGGGGTGGACGAGGGGTGGACGAGGGGTGGGCGAGGGGTGGGCGAGGGGTGGACGAGGGGTGGACGAGGGGTGGACGAGGGGTGGACGAGGGGTGGGCGAGGGGTGGGCGAGGGGTGGGCGAGGGGTGGGCGAGGGTTGGGTGAGGGGTGGACGAGGGGTTGACGATGGGTGGACGAGGTGTGGACGCTCCTGGTATTCACACACCATGTTACATAAAACCATCAAATCAACAAAATGCTCTTCTAAACCTTTTAATAATCGGCGATTGTAAAAACAGATTCCACAGAAGACCTCTTTCTCAAGATCTTTGGAAAACTGGAAAGTGTCATATCCATATATATACTGTGTCAATGCCTGCCTTGTACTGTAAAGATCTCACATAAATTAGACAAAACAATTAACCGGAAATGTGATGCATCATGTCGTGAACAGCTCTCATCTGTGGGCCAGAGTGGAATGCTAGGGAGGAAGAACAAATCAAATTTAATTGTGGAAGGACACATCTAAAAGAGAGAAAATATTTTCGTTCAAGATTTCAAAAAAAAAAATCAAAAAAATCTCCAAAAATAAAATCAAAACAATTTGTGTGGGTAACCACGAAGAGATTTAAGGCCACCTGTCAGAAGGGCGTGTCTGCCAACTTTAAAGGAGTTTAGCGTAAAATGAAAACACTGTAAACGTTATTCGCAGTTGTCTTTGTTCATTAATTTGACAGTTAACAATTCTATGGCATTCATCTTGCAGTTTCCGCTCATTCAATATGACAGATAATAATTCTATGGCATTCCTCTTGCAGTTTCCGTTAATTCGATATTATTATTATTATTATTAGTTGTCTTATATAGCGCGGTACCCCAGCCTAGGGCTAGGCTCACCGCGCTGTACATAAAAATATTAGATAAAGAAACATAATCGTGACAATAAAATAAAATACACGTATGTAATAAAGAACAGCTGTATAGAGACAAAACAAATTCATATTCACCCCACCCACCCCAGAACTTTTACATGACAAGCCATGGACGGCGCCCAGCAGCATCGTTTATCGGTCAGTTGTGGGGAATCAGTCGGGGTTGTAGAGTTTAAAGAGATGTGTTTTGAGTGCAGTTTTGAATGCTGTGATGGTTGTTATATTGCGGATGTAGCAGCATCCAATCATTTATATGACAGATAACAGGTGTGTGGCATGACCATACCAGCTTCCAATCATTTATATGACAGATAACAGGTCTGTGGCATGACCATAGCAGCTTCCAATAATTTATATGACAGATAACAGGTCTGTGGCATGACCATAGCAGCTTCCAATCATTTGTATGATAGATAACAGGCCTGTGGCATGACCATAGCAGCTTCCAATCATTTATATGACAGATGACAGGTCTGTGGCATGACCATAGCAGCTTCCAATCATTTATATGACAGATAACAGGTCTGTGGCATGACCATAGCAGCTTCCAATCATTTATATGACAGATAACAGGTCTGTGGCATGACCATAGCAGCTTCCAATCATTTATATGACAGATAACAGGTCTGTGGCATGACCATAACAGCTTCCAATCATTTATATGACAGATAACAGGCCTGTGGCATGACCATAGCAGCTTCCATTTATTAATGAGATTGACAACATTACTACAACATTCAACTTTTTCCCCCTCATCTTGGATGACGTAATATTAACATCTCGTAGGTCGCAAGGTCTTTTTTTTAAAAATAATGATTTAACAACAAAAAAGTAGACCACTATATATGGACCCAAAGGAATACGCTTCTTTGTGAAGACTTTTTCAAATTTATAACTTTAGGTCTATATTGAGACCATGTCATATAACTTTAGGTCTATATTGAGACATTGCCATATAACTTTAGGTCTATATTGAGACCATGCCATATAACTTTAGGTCTATATTGAGACCATGCCATATAACTTTAAGTCTATTTTGAGACTATGTCATATAACTTTAGGTCTATATTGAGACTATATCACATAACTTTAGGTCTATATTGAGACTACGTCACATAACTTTAGGTCTATACTGAGACTATGTCACATAACGTTAGGTCTATATTGAGACTATGTTACATAACTTTAGGTCTATATTGAGACTGTCAGATAACTTTAGGTCTATATTGAGACTATGTCACATAACTTTAGGTCTATATTGAGACTATGTCACATAACTTTAGGTCTACATAGAGGCTGATAATACTGATACACGTGACTGAACAAAACTATTTTTGACATTAATGTAAGCCATAAGAAGACAAACTTACCGTAGTAAATACCGGTATAACCGAACCAATCCCAGCATCCCATGGGATTCAGTGACGACACTAAGACTTGTGGGTACAAAATGATGATGTCATTGAGCTCTCCAACCTCGTTGTAGCCCGAGTGTTTGACGTACACGTCACCAATGCGTTCTCTACAACATTAAGATGACCAGTGAGATGACCAGTCAACATTTGATCAAAGAAATGATTAGAAAAACTAAATGTTGACTGATACAAGTATCATTGATACTTTTTCATTATGAGCGCTATTGAGGTGCTCTGATTTTGTTTTGATGAGAGCAATTGTGGTGCTCTGATTTGGTTTTGATGAGAGCTATTGTGGTTCTCTGATTTGGTTTTGATGAGAGCTATTGTGGTGCTCTGATTTGGTTTTGGTGAGAGCTATTGTGGTGCTCTGATTTGGTTTTGATGAGAGCTATTGTGGTGCTCTGATTTGGTTTTGGTGAGAGCTATTGTGGTGCTCTGATTTGGTTTTGATGAGAGCTATTGTGGTGCTCTGATTTTGTTTTCATGAGAGCTGTTGGGGTGCTCTGATTTTGTTTTCATGAGAGCTGTTGGGGTGCTCTGATTTTGTTTTCATGAGAGCTTTTGGGGTGCTCTGATTTTGTTTTCATGAGAGCTGTTGGGGTGCTCTGATTTTGTTTTCATGAGAGCTGTTGGGGTGCTCTGATTTTGTTTTCATGACAGCTGTTGCTGTGCTCACCTAGTACTATGCTTTAAAATACTTTTGCACACATGTTTTTTCGATTTGACCTACCAACAAGTATTATGCCATCTTTGAGTCTCAAAGCTAGTTTTAAATAGATAAAAGACATGTTTACCTTCCCATCTGACATCCATGGAAGGCGATGTGAAGTCTGCAAGCTGTTGATAAGATAAATTGGCTTGAAGATAAAGAATAGTGCGTAGGTCAAATCTTAGTTTGTGACATCTTATTTTGTAAGTCAGATCTTATTATTTTGTAACTCAGATCTTATTAGTTTGTAAGTCAGATCTTAGTTTGAGAGATCTTAGTTTGTAAGTCACAACTTAGTTTGAAAGTCAGATCTTAGTTTATAAGTCAGATCTTAGTTTGTGGTTCAGATCTTAGTTTGTGGGTCAGATCTTAGTTTGTGGGTCAGATCCTAGTTTATAAATCAGATCTTAGTTTGTGGGTCAGATCTTAGTTTATTAGTCAGATCTTAGTTTGTGGGTCAGATCTTAGTTTATAAGTCAGATCTTAGTTTGTGGGTCATATCTTAGTTTGTGGGTCATATCTTAGTTTGTAAGTTAGATCTTATTAGTATGTAAGTCAGATCTTAGTTTATAAGTCAGATCTTAGTTTGTGGGTCAGATCTTAGTTTGTAAGTCAGATCTTAGTTTGTGGGTCAGATCTTAGTTTGTAAGTCATATATTAGTTTGTGGGTCAGATCTTAGTTTGTATAGGTCAAATCTTAGTTTGGGGGTCAGATCTTAGTTTGTAGGTCAGATCTTAGTATCCTATTTTAATAAAAAAAAAAATTCTAACATTTGTGACACATTAGATCATTAGTCTTGTCCTTACAGCCAGCTGGTATCCATATTCCTTTATTATTGGTAGCGATGTTATCATTTATTATCTTACCATTTATTGGTAACCATCTTACCATTTATTGGTAGCCATCTTACCATTTATTGGTAGCCATCTTACCATTTATTGGTAGCCATCTTACCATTAGTTTGTTTCCCCCTACAGCCAATCGGTATCAACATTTCTTTAGTTTAGGTTATCTAGCTTATCTCACCTTTAGTTTAGGTTATCTAGCTTAAGTCACCTTTAGTCTTGTCCTTACAGCCAGTGGGGATATAGATGTAAGCTATGCTGTCCATGTGTCCCAGGTAAGACGTGTAAGCGCTTTGGTCGAATTGTAGTAACTGAAGAAAGAATCGATATTTAATTTATCACTGCATCAGCTGACCCCGTCTCTTGTAGCTGACCCCGCCCCTCGTAGCTGACCCCGTCCCTCGTAGCTGACCCCATCCCTCGTAGCTGACCCCGTCCCTCGTAGCTGACCCCGTCCCTCGTAGCTGACCCCGTCTCTTGTAGCTGACCCCGTCTCTTGTAGCTGACCCCGTGTCTTGTAGCTGACCCCGTCTCTTGTAGCTGACCCCGTCTCTTGTAGCTGACCCCATCCCTCGTAGCTGACCCCGTCCCTCGTAGCTGACCCCGTCTCTTGTAGCTGACCCCGTCTCTTGTAGCTGACCCCGTGTCTTGTAGCTGACCCCGTCTCTTGTAGCTGACCCCATCCCTCGTAGCTGACCCCGTCCCTCGTAGCTGACTCTTGTAGCTGACCCCGTCCCTCGTAGCTGACCCCGTCTCTTGTAGCTGACCCCATCCCTCGTAGCTGACCCCGTCCCTCGTAGCTGACCCCGTCTCTTGTAGCTGACCCCGTCTCTTGTAGCTGACCCCGTCTCTTGTAGCTGACCCCGTCTCTCGTAGCTGACCCCGTCTCTTGTAGCTGACCCCGTCTCTTGTAGCTGACTCCGTCTCTTATAGCTCACCCCTTCTCTTGTAGCTGACCCCGTCTCTCGTAGCTGACCCCGTCTCTTGTCGCTGACCCAGTCTCTTGTATGTCTATAAGATGATAGCAGAGTTACTCCGAAATAAAAGTCATCATGTTATCGTATTGATAGGGCAGGTTTACCCAACCTCATAGGTTCACCCAACCTCTTTTATTCCCCACCCCGAGAAATATTTTGACGAAGTCTTACGCCTCTATAAAAGTTAGAACACAAAGGGAAATAACCACGGACTTCTCGTTTTCTTTTTATATAATTTCAAAACAAACTGTAGAGCTTCGTGACTCCAGATTTAAGTCAATGACTCCATTGTTTATGTCATCACTTTTCCTTGCACTCCGTCAACTCGCACACCTTGGATATCCGAATTACAACTTTCTGATATCCAAACTACCACTGTCTTAAAAAACGATATAATTTTGCAAGGAATGCGCACCAATAAAAAGGAACATTGGGGTATAGTATCAATGAAAGGGAACATTGGGGTATAGCATCAATGAAAGGGAACATTGGGGTATAGCATCAATGAAAGGGAACATTGGGGTATAGCATCAATGAAAGGGAACATTGGGGTATAGCATCAATGACAGGGAACATTGGGATATAGCACCAATGAAAGGGAACATTGGGTATAACATCAATGAAAGGGAACATTGGGGTATAACATCAATGACAGCAAACATCGGGGTATAACATTAATGACAGGGAACATTGGGGTATAAATTCAATGAAAGGAAACATTGGGGTATAACATCAATGAAAGGATCGGGGTATAACAAACCCCCCAAAACCCCTTCTGACCCCTGACGCACAATTCAGATAAAATCTAGATACGTTTGTATATTTCAGACTTGAATCAGCTGACCCATCTACACGGTTGATGTTACCTACATATAATTGTACTGTACAATAAACCACCTACTATGTATAAAACTATATATTCTAGGTGTGGATGGACACATAAAGAGGTCCTTCGGAATGCGCTCTCTTGAAGCTATAGCGCCTAAATTATCGAACAGTTTGCCTTAGTCTTTGAGGGAGTTTAAAAATTATAAAAAAATCATTTAAGTCTTTAAAAGATATTAAAGACATTTTTTCTTGTAATAGAGTTTATGACATCAGATCGCTCTGGGCATGCTAGAATAGTATGGACACAAGCTCCATACAAGGAATCAATCACTCATCATCATCAACTATTTTAAAGCAACATTTCCGTTACCATGGGAGTGTAAGCTTATCCAAAAGTAGGTTTTCCGAAACACCACTGCTCCCAATTAGTTCGGATAATCAAGGCTCTACTTTAATGAAGCCCGTCTAGTCTTGAAATCCTACAGTATATTTAACAAGTAAACATATATTTGGATTGAAATTGAGGCAAAGATGCTAGCGATAAAATTAAACAGAGTTTTAAGTCGATGAAGTCTCCGATTAATCTATTTAATGAAGAGTTGATACTTTCTGTAATACTTACTTCCCCTGTTGCTACGTAGGTGGCGCTGGGTTCCTGAAATCAAAACACAACACAAATATTTGTAAAAATCCTAATAACAGTCATAGAAATAAAACGACGTGTTGAAAGGATAAGACTTAAAGATATATTAATTAAATTGTACGTTTAAGTCGTGAACTACGCCAGATAATCTAATAAAATATTGAATTTTAAATGAAAATTATATGTTTCAAGTTTCTGTTGATGAATGGTTATTGTACATATCGGTGCTTCGAAACCTTATTCACCTAAGGCCCACGTGGGCCCTTCCCAATGTTACCAAGAACACAAGTAAAAATCCTCTATTTTGTTTCCTATTTGGGTCAATATTTAACTGCACTATAACCGTAGAACAATAAATAATTTTGAAGATTAAAAGCTTTGTCATGGTTCTTTGGAAATGCTAGGCAATAATTCTTTGACTTTGACTGAAATACTGAAAACATTAATTCGAGGTGCGTGGTGAACTTGAATTAAACAAAAACTGAAGAGATATTTCCTATGTGAAGATTTGGCGATGTTACCGTATAACAAAACTGTTTGAAATCCATTTTCACTGATAGTTTTGAAATGTTTAGAAATGATGGTTAAATTTCCTTTGGAGCACTATTGGATGTCCAACAAATCCCAACATATTCCATTTTGGCATATTTCTAATGATCGCTAGTGTAGGTTTGTTTTAGTATCTGATCGCATCTGTTTGATGTAACAAAACATGATATGACATTCTCACCCCTGACTTTCTTCGGTGTTTTTAATGTTTTGATGAAAACGTGATATTTAAAATGTAATGACTGACCTCCAATAACATTGTGACAGATTAACATGTGACAACGCACATATGTCATATGTCAAATAACACTGTGACAGATTTCCCATGTGACAACGCACATATGTCATATGTCAAATAACACTGTGACAGATTTACATGTGGCAGCTCAGATATGTGAGTGTCAAATAACAATGTGACATGTTTACCTGTGACAACGCACATATGTCATATGTCTAATAACACTGTGACAGATTTACCCGTGACAACGCACATATGTCATATGTCAAATAACACTGTGACAGATTTACCTGTCGCAGCTCACATATGTCAATGTCAAATAACATTGTGACAGATTTACCTGTGGCAGCTCACATATGTCAGTGTCAAATAACACTGTGACAGATTTACCTGTGGCAGCTCACATATATCAGTGTCAAATAACATTGACAGATTTACCTGTGGCAGCTCACATATATCAGTGTCAAATAACACTGTGACAGATTTACCTGTGACAACGAATATATGTCATATGTCAAAAAACATTGTGACATATTTACCTGTGACAACGCACATATGTCATATGTCAAATAACATTGTGACAGATTTACCTGTGACAACGCACATATGTCATATGTCAAATAAAACTGTGACAGATTTACCTGTGAAAACGCACATATGTTATATGTCAAATAACACTGTGACAGATTTACCTGTGGCAGCTCACATATATCAGTGTCAAATAACACTGTGACAGATTTACCTGTGACAACGCATATATGTCATATGTCAAAAAACATTGTGAAAAATTTACCTGTGACAACGCACATATGTCATATGTCAAATAACATTGTGACAGATTTACCTGTGACAACGCACATATGTCATATGTCAAATAACACTGTGACAGATTTACCTGTGAAAACGCACATATGTTATATGTCAAATAACATTGTGACAGATTTACCTGTGGCAGCTCACATATGTCAGTGTCAAATAACACTGTGGCATGTTTACCTGTGACAACGCACATATATCATATGTCTAATAACACTGTGACAGATTTACATGTGACAAATCACAAATGTCATATGTCAAATTGCACTGTGGCAGATTTACCTGTGAAAACGCACATATGTCGTATGTCAAATAACACTGTGACAGATTTACCTGTCGCAGCTCACATATGTCAATGTCAAATAACATTGTGACAGATTTACCTGTGGCAGCTGACATATGTCAGTGTCAAATAATTTATTCGAACCGCATGTTAACGCTGGTTATTTAAAAATTCAAGAATTTATTGATTTTGTTTGCTTTATTTAAAAAATATGATTTAGACACAATTGTTAATTATTTGTAATCCTTCATCGGCAATGTTAATAGGCACTCTTTTAATAGGAAATGTTTTAATAGGCAATGTTTTCATATGCAATGTTTTAATAGGCAATGTTTTAATAGGCAATGTTTTCCTATGCAATGTTTTAATAGGAAATGTTTTAATATGCAATGTTTTAATAGGAAATGTTTTAATAGGAAATGTTTTCATTTGCAATGTTTTAATAGGCAATGTTTTAATAGGCGATGTTTTAATAGGCAATGTTTTAATAGGCAATGTTTTAATAGGCAATGTTTTAATATGCACTGTTTTAAAAGGCAATGTTTTAATAGGCAATGTTTTAATAGGAAATGTTTTAATAGGCAATGTTTTAATATGCACTGTTTTAATAGGCAATGTTTTAATAGGCAATGTTTTAATATGCACTGTTTTAATAGGCAATGTTTTAATAGGCAATGTTTTAATAGGCAATGTTTTAGTAGGCAGTGTTTTTGATCAACCGTTATTCCTGTTGAAAGCAGTCATTTTTTCATTTTATTGTTGCAGTCAAGTGCTTCACATATGAAACACATCATCTTTTATCTCCCATCTTGTGTCACCCATCGTTCCCCATCTCCGTGTAAATGCAAACACTTAATAACAATGACTCATTTGAATTGTCATAAGTTTTGTAAACAATGTCATGATTCCATACATACTCATTTAACAAATGTTAACCACATGAGTTTTTTTCCCCCTGACCTACACTTTGTCATGCAACAACGTAACTAGCGTCTGAAAGTGTGTCGCACTATCTCATTCCTGCACCTGCTCAAGATTACGACTTAACTTGGGTAAACTTGGGTGATAAACTTAACAGAACATGTCGGTGCAATAATTTTGATTTCATATAACCTTATGTTTGATTTGGAATATTATGTAACGCCTATTTGACAGCATACATATTCTGTCATAGATTGACAGGTAACATATGCCAGTTTGGCACTAAGTGTGTCACTGTTTTTTCTTATTACCACTCTTTTATCATATTGACGCGGAACACCGCCACCATCGTCTCGTGGCACACCACTGCAATCGTCTCGTGGCACACCACTACCATCGTCTCGTGGCACACCAGTACATTCGTCCCGTGGCACACCGCTACCATCGTCTCGTGGCACACCACTTCCATCGTCTCGCGGCACACCACTACCATCGTCTCGCGGCACACCACTACCATCGACTCGCGGCACACCACTACCATCGTCTCGTGGCACACCACTACCATCGTCTCGTGGCACACCACTACCATCGTCTCGCGGCACACCCATTGCGGAGCTCTGATATATGTGATCCTAGGTTGACTTTGTTATTGTATGTTGCAATAGGGCCATCTCTTTTAGTACCTTGTGGCCAAAGTTGTCAATTTTAAAATCCCCCACGTCCTCACGGCCCCACCACCTCTCGGCCCCACCTCCTCCCGGCCCCACTCACCTTCAGGTTACCGTAGATAAAGTTGAGTAAGTTAAAGGCCGCACTATAACCGCAGTTGTTCATGTAGTTGTTGGAATGTAGGTCACCGCAAGATCCGCCATAGTTGTTGGTGATCTGAGAAATAATAAATTTTAAAACAAATTATTTCAGCTACCTTAGATTATAGGGAATGGGGACGTTTTTAGAATAGACTGCAATAAGAGAGTGAAGAGATAAGAGGGGAATGACAGAGTGAATAGAATAGACGGGAATGAGAAAGTGAAGAGATAAGATGGGAATGACAGAGTGAATAGAATAGACGGGAATGAGAAAGTGAAGAGATAAGAGGGGAATGGCAGAGTGAATAGATGACAAACCTGTCCATGAGCTGAAGGAATGTTGTCCACGAGCTTAATCTGACTTGGACTATCGACATAAAGGCTGTAGTAGTTCTTCAATAGCGGCCCGGCAGCTGGGGACATATCGAAATAATAATTCATCATTAGCTACTCTACAATCTTCCTCTGCTAACAATACCTGGCGCCCACCTACCTCTGCTAACAATACCTGGCGCCCACCTACCTCTGCTAACAATACCTGGCGCCCACCTACCTCTGCTAACAATACCTGGCCCCACCTACCTCTGCTAACAATACCTGGCCCCACCTACCTCTGCTAACAATACCTGGCCCCACCTACCTATGCCAACAATACCTGGCCCCACCTACCTATGCTAACAATACCTGGTCCCACCTACCTCTGCTAACAATACCTGGCCCCACCTACCTCTGCTAACAATACCTGGCCCCACCTACCTATGCCAACAATACCTGGCCCCACCTACCTATGCCAACTATACCTGGCCCCACCTACCTCTGCTAACAATACCTGGCCCCACCTACCTATGCCAACAATACCTGGCCCCACCTACCTATGCCAACAATACCTGGCCCCACCTACCTATGCCAACAATACCTGGCCCCACCTACCTCTGCTAACAATACCTGGCCCCACCTACCTCTGCTAACAATACCTGGCCCCACCTACCTCTGCTAACAATACCTGGCCCCACCTACCTCTGCTAACAATACCTGGCCCCACCTACCTCTGCTAACAATACCTGGCCCCACCTACCTCTGCTAACAATACCTGGCCCCACCTACCTCTGCTAACAATACCTGGCCCCACCTACCTCTGCTAACAATACCTGGCCCCACCTACCTCTGCTAACAATACCTGGCCCCACCTACCTCTGCTAACAATACCTGGCCCCACCTACCTCTGCTAACAATACCTGGCCCCACCTACCTCTGCTAACAATACCTGGCCCCACCTACCTCTGCTAACAATACCTGGCCCCACCTACCTCTGCTAACAATACCTGGTCCCACCTACCTATGCCAACAATACTTGGCCCCCACCTACCTCTGCTAACAATACCTGGCCCCACCTACCTCTTCTAACAATACCTGGTCCCACCTACCTATGCCAACAATACCTGGCCCCACCTACCTCTGCTAACAATACCTGGTCCCACCTACCTATGCTAACAATGCCTGTTCCTACATACCTATGTAAACAATACCTGGCCCCACCTACCTATGTAAACAACACCTGGCCCCACCTACCTATGTAAACAATACCTGGCCCCACCTACCTAAGTAAACAATACCTGGTCCCACCTACCTATGCCAACAATACCTGGCGTCCACCTACCTATGCCAACTATACCTGGCCCCACCTACCTATGTAAACAATACCTGGTCCCACCTACCTATGACAACAATACCTAGTCCCACCTACCTATGCCAACAGTACCTGGTCCAACCTACCTATGTAAACAATACCTGGCCCCACCTACCTATGCCAACAATACCTGGTCCCACCTACCTATGCCAACAATACCTGGCGCCCACCTACCTATGCCAACAATACCTGGCCCCACCTACCTATGTAAACAATACCTGGTCCAACCTACCTTTGCCAACAGTACCTGTTCCCACCCACCTATATTACCAATACCTGAGGCCACGTACCTATATTACCACCTGGTCCCACCTACCTATGCCAACAATACCTGGTCCCACCTACCTATACTACCAATACCTGACCCCACCTACCTGGGTTGACAACTGTGTCATGTGTGCCAGCAAAGATCCAGATTTTGTCATGTTTCATGTTAGTGGTAGAGTCGATATTGAGGAAGAGACGAGCGGAGGCTGTCAGGGTTTGAAACTCAACGGCCGCCAGCAGGCCAGGTGTCGTCATACAGGCCGCAGACGGAGCGCACAGGAACGGGACTGTGGGATTGAAGGGGGGGGGGGGCGTTGGGGTGGAGGATAAGAAGAGGAAAGAACAAGTTTAAACATAAATGTAGCAACAATTTATAATATGGGTGTAGCAACAATTAATAATATGGGTGTAGCAACAATTAAAAATACAGGTGCAGCAAAAAATGTAAAATACATGTGTAGCAAAAATTTATGATATAGATGTAGCAACAATTTTTGAATTAAATATAGCAACAGTATTTTAACATAAATGTAGCAACAATTTTAAACAGATGTAGCCAAAATATTAAATATGTGTTGATGTTTTGAACACTAAATACAGTAACTAAATCAAACTTTTTCATCAGCCAGTAAAACTAATAGCTTCTGCTATGATTTGGGGACATCTTTAAACATTAGTGACCCTCTGTGACTACCGGGTAGGAGGTTAAGAAACAATCTGACCACAGATGAGACCCTGTTATACGCTAATTATAGACAGCACAATGAGTGTGCAGGTCAAGGTGCGCTGTGTGTGGGAAGGATCACTCCAAAAAGAGACCAAAATAAAATTATGGAGGCAGAGTTTTGAAAAGATAAGACAGTTTTGTAAAGATAAGATATTTTTGTAGAGATTGGATATTTTTGTAAAGATAGGACATTTTTGTAAAGATAAGATATTTTTGTAAAGATTGGATATTTTTGTAAAGATAGGACATTTTTGTAAAGATAAGATATTTTTGTAAGATAGGACATTTTTGTAAAGATAGGACATTTTTGTAAAGATAGGACATTTTTGTAAAGATAGGAAATTTTTGAGACATTTCAGTTAAATCACATCAGTGGTTGAATGTTTCTCAAACGTTTTTAGCCACTACCCCAAAATCATTTTGTCTAAGCAGACGTTACACTCCCAACCGCCACTCACCACTCCCCCACTCCCGCATTTTAATGGAAGAAAAACAGATTAAAATTCAAAATATTTAAATGAATATTTTTCTAATGATAATACAACAACAATATTATAAAGTGTCAAATAAATGCGATCAACTAAATTAATACAATCTTTATTATGGAACATGGTAAGGGGTGATATGGGGTAATGGGCGGGAGAGACAGCAATAAGGTTAACAAAAAAGCAAATGAGTGAACCAAAGTATGGGAAAAACTGAACGGAAAATTCCCCGTGCTGTCCTCTAGGATACTATATTTCAACTAAGAGCTTTTTTTCTTATTTATTTCTATTTTTAGCGTTATTCGATCGCTGATGAAGGCTTCCTACCGACACGTTCGTTGTTTTGATGCGTTTTTCCCGCAGGTTTTCCACTTTCGTTGTTTTGATGCGTTTTTCCCGCAGGTTTTCCACGTTCGTTGTTTTGATGCGTTTTTTCCGCAGGTTTTCCACGTTCGTTGTTTTGATGCGTTTTTTCCGCAGGTTTTCCACGTTCGTTGTTTTGATGCGTTTTTCCCGCAGGTTTTCCACGTTCGTTGTTTTGATGCGTTTTTTCCGCAGGTTTTCCACGTTCGTTGTTTTGATGCGTTTTTCCCGCAGGTTTTCCACGTTCGTTGTTTTGATGCGTTTTTCCCGCAGGTTTTCCACGTTCGTTGTTTTGATGCGTTTTTTCCGCAGGTTTTCCACGTTCATTGTTTTGATGCGTTTTTCCCCCAGGTTTTCCACGTTCGTTGTTTTGATGCTTTTTGTCCCCAGGTTTTCCACGTTCGTTGTTTTGATGCGTTTTGTCCCCAGGTTTTCCACGTTCGTTGTTTTCATGCGTTTTTTCCCCCAGGTTTTCCCATACTTGGTTTCACTTATTTCCTTTTTGTTAAAATTATGGAACAACTGAATGTTTGCTGCAAAGAGCAGTCTACTCACGGGACATTTTCAAAGCATATGCGGACAGCTCTTGGTGTTTTCAAAATAAGCAGAAATGCCAATAGAGGTAAGCGAGGTGTGTGGACCGCATCGGTCGACACCCTCACCGGGGGGGGGGGGGGGGTGTCACACCACATGGAAAATTTGACAGAGCTCGGCAAAGTCGGTTTCATAACGGATCTAAGTTTTGATTCTAAGTTAAATACAAGAGTAGCGTGCCATCAGTGTAGGGTACCACCGGAGTTCTGTGTCACTGGAGTTAGCTCATATCTTCTACAACGTGACACAACACACAACTAGAAAGTACCAAATGATCTAGTGACCCAAAGGGGGGGGGGGCGGATAGGCCGACAGCCTTAGGTGGGATTCTTGGATCCCTTTCACTTATTTTATGTTGGTTTATTATGGAGCGATTGTTGTGTAAGCTGTGTGGTTGTATGCTGTGTGGTTGTATGCTGTGTGGTTGTATGCTGTGTGGTTGTATGCTGTGTGGTTGTATGCTGTGTGGTTGTATGATGTGTGGTTGTATGCTGTGTGGTTGTATGCTGTGTGGTTGTATGCTGTGTGGTTGTATGCTGTGTGGTTGCATGCTGTGTGGTTGTATGCTGTGTGGTTGTATGCTGTGTGGTTGTATGCTGTGTGAGTGCATGCTGTGTGGTTGCATGCTTTGTGGTTGTATGATGTGTGGTTGCATGCTGTGTGGTTGTATGCTGTGTGGTTGTATGCTGTGTGGTTGTATGCTGTGTGGTTGTATGCTGTGTGGTTGTATGCTGTGTGGTTGTATGCTGTGTGGTTGTATGCTGTGTGGTTGCATACTGTGTGGTTGTGTACGCTGTGTCAGATGTGTAATTGTATGCTGTGTAGTTTTATGCTGTGTGGTTGTGGTGAATTAGGGGCGATTCAAACACTTGCTAACCCACTTCCCTCCAAACAGAATTTGCGCCCAGGCTTAAACTAATAAAGTCAAGGTCAGCAGGAATAAATCAGCCTTCATAAGATAACCCAACGTTATCTATTGTACCTACTATTGTACCTACTATTGTACCTACTGTACCTATTGTACCTACTGTACCTATTGTACCTATACTGTACCTATTGTACCTATACTGTACCTATTGTAATTATTGTACCTATTGTACATACTGTACCTACCTCCAGCGATGGCGCCGACGCCCATGATCTCGGAAGAGAATGCCACATGGTATTGCACGGCCATAACTGCACCAGACGAAATACCGGAAGTGGATATTTTAGTCTTGTCAACCTTTAACACAGCTGCAACACAGAATATGGATAGCTTTTTAACTGGCCATTTCTAGAATAACTATAGTATTTTGAATGACCATAGCGATTTTATTTTGACTTGCCATAACTATATTATTTTGACTTCCCAATTTTAGTATCACTGTAGTATTTTGGCTGGCCATTTCTTGTATAACTATAGTATTTTGGCTGGCCATTTCTAGTATAACTATAGTATTTTGGCTGGCCATTTCTAGTATAACTATAGTATTTTGGCTGGCCATTTCTTGTATAACTATAGTATTTTGGCTGGCCATTTCTTGTATAACTATAGTATTTTTGGTGGCCATTTCTTGTATAACTATAGTATTTTGGCTGGTCATTTCTTGTATAACTATAGTATTTTGGCTGGCCATTTCTAATATAACTATATTATTTTGACTGTCCATTTCTAGTGTAACAATTTACTGTCCAACTTACGTAGACTCTGAGCCAGAACCACCGTGTAGAAATGTCCAACAAGCAACAGCAACAACAGTTGTGAGCACATTCTTTCAGCAGCTACAGTCAACACAACAAGGGAAGCACGACCAGGGCTACAGTCAACACAACAAGGGAAGCACGACCAGGGCTACAGTCAACACAACAAGGGAAGCACGACCAGGGCTACTGGCGCCGTCCTTATATCTGGTCTCTTATCTTTGGCCCAGTAGATTAGCCTCACAATGACAGATCTTGTCCAGCAGCTCTTACAGCTTTTGTTTTCAACAGACCAAGCTTTGAAAATCACTCTCATGAAATTATGTAGAAGTTAAGGCATACGGCCTTTCTAAGCCGCGAACCCCACAGAACTTTCTTTTAGGGAACCATTTCTCTAATCAACTGGAAAAAATAAGATTACACTTGGAGACTTAAAGTGCGGTGTTTTGTTTCTATTTTAAGACAAGTAAAGGTCATCCTTGTATGTGTAGTCAATGAACTCTGACCCCATAAACTCAGACACATCCGTGTTTATTGAATCACCTTCCTTGTAGTCGAGTCATTATAAATAGTAATTAACAAAGTAAAAATCTGTTGGTCATTGTTGGAACATAGCTGCTGGTGACGATTATGGGTTTTTCTTTCAGAGAAGACACGGAGTTCCATTGTAACTATCCTGTAACTATCCTGAAAATATCCTGTAACTATCCTATCGTTGGCTCCCCCTTGGAAGTCCAGCCATGATTCCAATGCTAATTAGTGCAGCTTTGATAGCAAAACTAACACCAGCCTCATAACGTTATTCGTTTCCCTGGTCACTCCAGAAGAAGGTGAATCTAGAGCCCTTGTCTCGCTGAGAGCTCCGATATCTACCTTGTACCTGGCTAGTTCACCTGGTCTCACTGAGGGCTGCGATATCTACCTTGTACCTGGATAGTTCCCCTGGTCTCGCTGAGGGCTGCGATATATACATTGTTCCTGGCTGGTTCATTCCCTCTACGGTCTGTCCGCATTATTCTTACCCCGAAGAGTTTTTAGAGGGATGGTTTTGATCTTTTGTTTTGACTTTTTAATGCTTTATTGAGATTCCATTTGAATTTCGACCACACGTTCAGAGTTCCCTCCAACTGCGGTAAGCTCGATATGGAAGGATGGAGCAGACAATGTTTAGGACCAGTGTTTCTTTCAGACATATTCCCCCGGAGGCATTTCAGATTACCGGGGGGGGGGGGGTGCAGTGCCAGTTCCCGGGGCGCCAGACTAGCGGGGCACCTAAATGATCTTCGATGGTATATAAAATTGTTGAAAATAATTAGTTTCAGAGTTGATGGGGGCGTAAAAATAAATCATGTATCCTGACGCCAAACACTCTAGGTACATCCTTTCCAGTGGCGTAGAAAGGGGGCATGAGGTTGTTCACACAGGTGTCACTTTTTCTTTGTATGGAGGTGCGCCCTTTTCGGACAAATGTAGAGTTTGTATTGTGAAAGGGAGAACGGCAAAAATATTTGGCCCCCTCTCGTCACCAAAATTATTGATCATTTTCTTCGGGGTCGAGGGTAGAAATCGAGGGCCTGGAGGAATCTTGCAATCAAATAAAAGCAAGGCAAAGATCATAACGGCAAACTCAGCCAATCAAGATCATATTTCGCTGGTAAGAAATGCACTGGAAAAGAGCAGGCCTTCACATACTTTTTGAGAAACATTGTCCCAAATGGTGGTTTCGAAGCAGGATGTCAGTGCTTGAACTATAAAAGCTATGTCAGCGTTTGTGCAATTAAAGAAAGTGTTGAAGTTAAAGGAGCTGACTCTTTAAAACCAAAGTCAGAATTTTCAACACAAATGTCAAAACAGTCCCTTTATATGGAGCCGAAACTTGGAGAACAGCAGCAAGAATTGCGCAGAAAGTGCACAGCTTCATAAACACTTGCCCTAGAAATGCTTCATAAACACTTGCCATAGAAGTGCTTCATAAACACTTGCCCTAGAAGTGCTTCATAAACACTTGCCCTAAAAGTATGGGATACACAAGGAAGCAACTGGAAAGGAATGCACAGGACCAATATGAATGTTTGAAAATGACAATTTAGTCGTTTTTAATAAAAAAATAAAGATATAATCGTTATTTAGTTTTACACATTTTTCTCCGGGGAGGGGGGCACTTGACTTTCCCCGGGGGGCGGCAGTGCCCCTCCTGCTGCCCCCTCCCCTCCGGAGAGATGGCTGAAAGAAACCCTGTTTAGGACAAGTTCTCTGGCTCATTCTTTATGCCATGGAGGTGAGCAGTGTACTCGATAATAATTTTTTTTTTTTTTAAAAAGGTGAAAGGGACCTTTTGTTAGAGAAAAAAAGTATGATCAGGCTTAGGAAGGGATTTGAACTCAATCCCTCTAGTATGAGTCAAACGCATAGCCAGCAAGGCTAATGATAAAAAATTGAATTTTATAAATTATAACCTAAATGCAAGTCATAGGTTGACAAAATTTTAATTGTCAGTTATCAACAGAGGCGTAGCTAAAGGGGCAGGGGGACAGATGTCCCCTGGGTAAAGGCTAGTTAGGGTTGCCAAAAAAGAAAGGGAGGCTCTTTAAAATGAAAATCTTGTCCCCGGGTGCCAAACACTCTAGCCACGCCTCAGTAGTTCTCAATATTAGTATGGAAAAGTCAACAATGCTCTAACAATTGTCCTTGTATTCATGATCTGCTCCCGAATCAAACGACAACACCACGAATGGCATGACAAAGACACAGATGTGACAGAGTCCAAGTCTAAAGGGGGATGAATGGCATGACAAAGACACAGATGTGACAGAGTCCAATTCTAAAAAAGGGGGTGACGGAAAGTTGGCTTCGACGAGTCTGGGGCTAGGGATAGACGGCAATGGTAGAGGTGTGTGTGTATGTGTGTGATTGTGTGTGTGATTTATGGTAATATTGTTTGAAATCCATTGTCCCTATCACGTAGGAACTCTTCCGAAGTCAGAGTGAAAGGAATTCTTTTAGAAAATAAATCGTTGTGTAACAAGTTCTATTTACTATCATTAAGGCAATGGTTACAACGACATATATACGTCCAGGCATAAGAGGTTAACACAGGCTTTATCTCAAGGCTGTGGCAGGGACGACCTTGACATTTTATACTCGAGGTGGTAGGTCGAAGTACGGATGATGCTAATTTTAGACATTTTGTCCAAGAAACTAAACACTAAATAAATAAATTGAGACCGATGTAATCCATTTCACAGAGTTGACCTTTGGTACAGGCAAAGTTCTCACAGAGTCGACCTTTGGTACAGGCAAAGTTCTCACAGCGTTGACCTTTGGTACAGGCAAAGCTCTCACAGAGTCGACATTTGGTGCAGGCAAAGTTCTCACAGAGTTTATCTTTGGTACAGGCAAAGCTCTCACAGAGTCGACATTTGCTACAGGTAAAGCTCTCACAGAGTTGACCTTTGTTACAGGCAAAGTTCTCACAGAGTCGACATTTGGTACAGGCAAAGTTCTCACAGAGTCGACCTTTGGTACAGTCAAAATTCTCACAGAGTCGACCCCTGGTACAGGCAAAGTTGTACCAGGGCTGGCTCTTGGTACAGGCAAAGTTCTACCAGGGCCGGTGCTTTGTACAGGCAAAGTTCTTCCAGGGCCGGCGCTTGGTACAGGCTAAGCACATTCTAGTGGCCTCATTTTTTACTGAAAAAAATGTAACTTCTTACTTCACGGAAGTTACATTTTATATAATTAAAGAATATCATTTATTTGATCGACTCTTCTGTGAGATTCCTTTTGCCACTAATGGCTATGAGGCAAGAGGCTAAGGTGGAAGCCTCTAGCCGAAGATTCTAAAAAAGTAGTTTGAGAAAGCTGCTCCAAGGCAACCGTTTCGTCCCAGCTACTTCACAAACTAGTTGCGTGGTGGAAACCAACTGTAGAGCCCCTATTAAAGGGCCTCCGACGCTTCCTAGGGATTGGTGGGGGGGGGGGGATATTAGGACGTTAATGTATCATCCCGACTCTCTGGGAGAGTCAGCAGCGTACGCTTTAAACGCAGCGTTTTCGGTCGACCGGACGTCCCCTGGCGGGGAGGGCCTCCATCTGCAAATCCGATCGAGCGGGTGCGGTAAGGCGATCCAGGCCGGGGGAAGTCACTAGCGTGCCGCCGCATGGTCCGGCATCCGGGGAGTCTCGGCGTTTGGGCTGTGTGGCGGTGCGTTGGGGGGGGGGGGGCATTAAGAGCTCACGTTCGACGGACCGCCGACGCCATTTCCGAATATAACAGTTTTAGTGATACTAATTTCTACAACCAGCGGCTGGATGTTATAACAGCCGCTATGTAAATGAAACGGATATCCCAAACAAAACATTTTTAAAACTTGTGGAGCTGTTTAAGGTCATTAGATGCGTTTATTGAGAAAAAATGAAGTGGACTGGTGAAGGTTTTAACTGAAAACAATACTTGAAATGAGAAAACCAGGGAGAATTTTTTTTATTAAAGGTAAACTTACGGGACTTTCATAATCAGCAGATTGTGAATATAATGTCTCGATAAGCTACGCTGTGTGTGTAAGTGAGAGGGTCCTTGTGTGTATAAGTTAGAGGATCCTTGTGTTTGTAAGTGAGAGGTTCCCTGTGTTTGTGAGAGTGTCCTTGTGTTTGTAAGTGAGAGGTTCCCTGTATTAGTAAGTGAGAGGTTCCCTGTATTTGTAATTGAGAGGTTCCCTGTGTTTGTAAGTGAGAGGTTCTCTGTGTTTGTAAGTGAGAGGTTCCCTGTGTTTGTAAGTGAGAGGTTCCCTGTGTTTGTAAGTGAGTGGTTCCCTGTGTTTGTAAGTGAGAAGTTCCCTGTGTTTTTAAGTGAGAGGTTCCCTGTGTTTGTAAGGGAGAGGTTCCCTGTGTTTGTAAGTGATATGTTCTTTGTGCTTGTAAGTGAGAGGTTCCCTGGTTTGTGAGAGGTTCCCTGTATTGTGTGAGGTTCCCTGTATTGTGTGAGGTTCCCTGTATTGTGTGAGGTTCCCTGTATTTGTGTGAGGTTCCATGGTTTGCGAACAACACGACTGAAGTGTTTTAATTTTTTAAGAAAATGTAAACAAAATTTATAAAAAAGAAATAAAAAGTACGCCTTTTTAAATTAAATTTTTGCAAACATGTCTTTTTATTATTATTTTATTTTATTTTGGAAAGGGCCATCCATAATGACGTAATACTTGGAGGTTGGGGTTTGGGTCAATAATTTATAATGATCTGTGATTAAAAAGTAAAACTTTCTCTCCGAATGGGTGACGATTGTGGGGTGGACATGGGGGATGGTTGGGTGGGGGGTGATGATATCATTTATGGATGGCCCAAATATTATGGTAAATGATTACATTAATTGCATTTAGGTACTTATTGTTAATGTGGTGTAACATGAATGATCTCTTACTACGTCATTGGACTGTCAATGATGTATTGGTTATTTTTGAACACTCGGATGGTGATGGTACCTGTACCTTGGTAAGAGTTCACCTGAAACAGTTCCATCGGGGGCTCATGTTTGGCCGCTGTGGCCAGCATGTTTTAAATTTGCGGTGGTACAGGGAGTAGCCCGTTGTGTCGAGTTGCTGACAACTAAGTAGCATTTCCTAGGAGTGCCACGCCCAGCTTCCACTCGTGGAGCAGCGGGGTGATCCCCCCTCCCGTTTGTCTGATATAACATAGTTTCATTTGTATTATAGATGGGTTTATGAGGGGGAGGGGGCGTGACCAGTAGCTTCACGTACCCCACCCCCCTTTCAGTAGCTTTCAGTAAGAGGGGATCCAACCCAGGAACAGTACTCTCTTCACTCGCTAGTCCGTCCCCAGACACCAACGAAGAAAGCAGTGACTGAGTTACCAGCTCCACTAATGATAGTCTAGACCAGTGGTTCTCAACTTTCCTATTGCCGTGAACCTTTAATACAGTTCCTGATATTGTGGTGACCCCCAGCCTTGTAATTATTTTCGTTGCTACTTCATAAATATGTGTTTTTCGTTGGTCTTAGGCGCCCCATGTGTAAGGTTCGCTTGCCCCCCCCCCCCCAAGGAATCGAGACCCACAGGTTGAGAAACTCTGATCTGGAAGTTGGAAATGAGTAAAACAAAGTAAGAACTAACCTGAAAAAAAGGAACGCAACAAAACAACGAACGTGTCTGCAGGAAGCCTTCTTCAGCGAAATAGAAACAACAGAATAAAATTTAAGAATAGCTGAGAAGTAGATCCGAGATGGGTGAAGACGTACTTGCCATTTGTGCTCTGTGTCTGGGAAGTTACCTCCCATCCCACAGGGACTGGTTTTTGCGTGGCCTAATCCCCTCCCCCAGGGCGTTTTTCGGTCAGACTTTTGGCAAAACATCCTGCGTACGCTGGCTAGTCTTAGACTGAAGATGGTTGTAACAGTATGTACGACTGACGATCACTATTACAATAATGCTGCATACATCACTTTTTCTTGATTACCTATTGATTGTCTTATTAAGAGGGAGATGTGACAGTATATGGCAGTGGGCACGACTGACGATTATTGTTGTGTGTATTGATTGACCTTTGTGACCTGGTAGCAGGGCCGGATTTACAATTTTAGGGGGCCTAGGCCAAAAAAAATTTGAGGCCCCATTTTGAAAAGTAAAAAATATTGCTCAGTTTTTTTATTAAAATTTTTTAAATTTTTATCTACTACTCCCAATTTTGGGGCTCCTTATTTCGCGGGGCCCCTAGGCCACGGCCTAGTCGGCCTGTCTGTAAATCCGGCCCTGCCTGGTAGTCCTGTTTTCGCCATGTTGTATGACTGGACGTGGTGAGTTGTTTTCATGAATGTTTAAACTTAAATGTGTGAATATTGGTTGGAGAACTGGAGTGAGTGGTCATGTGATGTGAGTGGTCATGTGATGTGAGTTATAAAAATAATGTAGAATGGTGAATAAAGGTTACTTGTTACACAGACCACAGACTTGAGCTGGTATGATATTATTAAACTATTACAAAGGATTTTGACCGTTTTCCTCTTGGTGTGGATCTGTTATTTAATTCTCATAGTATCTGGCTATCTTTAGCCTATCCTTTAGCCTATCCTTAGCCTATCCTTTAGCCTAGCCTTTAGCCTAGCCTTTAGCCTAGTCCTCCTATTGAGGTAGCTTAGTTGCATTTTAGCCTAGCCCTCCTATTGAGGTAGCTTAGTTGCCTTTTATCTTAGCCCTCCTATTGAGGTAGCCTAGTTACCTTTTAGCTTAGCCCTCCTTTTGAGGTAGCTTAGTTGCATTTTAGCCTAGACCTCCTATTGAGGTAGCTTAGTTGCATTTTAGCCTAGACCTCCTATTGAGGTAGCTTAGTTGCATTTTAGCCTAGCCCTCCTTTTGAGCTAGCTAAGTTGCATTTTAGCCTAGCCCTGCTATTGAGCTAGCTTAGTTGCACAGTGGACACCATGGAATATTATTGTATGTCATTAACCTAATTTGATATTTGATATTGAACAATTATACCAGAAAATGTCTGAAGAATTAAAAAAAAAAAAAACTAGTCTTTTGAAATATTTGTAACACAAGTAAAAAAACAAAATTATTGGACAACGAATCAAATAAACGTACTTTCCTAATGAAACAATAGACTTTTATTCCAAAACTTCGTAAGTCAATATATTACAAATATGTGTACATAATTGTTTCATTTATTCTTGACAAATAGGAGCACAATTTTAAATTTCTCTGCTTTCAAACTCACTCTTCCAGATTGTATACACCTCGTACATAAACATACACTCCTTGAGAACTCACTCTTCCAGTTTGTACGTAAGTGGTACATAGACACATACCCCTTCGAAGTCACAGTTTGTACACACGTTGTACATAGACATACACCCGTTAAATCATTGACCAACTTACTTTTTATGTACAAGATGACTCAAGGGGAAAATTAACATTGTTTAAAATCAAAGGTTCTCAAAGTGTTACTGTATTGGCCATGAAGGGAAACATGTTTTTGGGTTTGAAATTCATAAAATATACAATGATTAAATCGACCATCAGATCACAATAAGGGAACTTCTGATCATCAGATCACAATTAGGAAACCTCTGAAATGCAACTATACATGAATAGATACATTAGGAATGAAGACATAGGAGATATGGGCAGTTGATGGGAGATATGGGCAGTTGAAGGGAGATATGGGCAGTTGAAGGGAGATATTGGCAGTTGATGGGAGATATGGGCAGTTGATATGAGATATGGGCAGTTGATAGGAGATATGGGCAGTTGTTAGGAGATATGGGCAGTTGATAGGAGATATGGGCAGTTGATATGAGATATTGGCAGTTAATGGCTATAGGTTAAATAAATATGTCCCCAATCAACAGCACAGAAGAACAGCCAATGTCCTCTCACAGACAATGTACTCTTACAGCCATGTCCTCCCACAGATAGCTGTCAACGATTGAAAAAAAGCAGTGTCATAAATTTAATTTATACTTATACTTATTGTGTTGTTGTTGTACTGATGAAGACATTTGCCGAAACTTTTACATTTGTACTCTGTGTGATCATTATTAAAGCAGAACTTATATTGTTTTATTTACACAAACTGTGTCTCATTAATCTACTTGAAAGCTTTATCGCAGTCCTACACTCTTACAATAATATTATAGTTCGTTTAACCCTGGCAGCGATTCGTAGGGTTCATTATTACTGTAAATTACCCAGCAAACACCAATGACGGTACTGACGGAAAGTGGACTAAAAGTTTATTCAAAACAAGAATTAAATTCATCAATGAGAAATTAACGGAACTTTTTTTAGATCTCATTAAAAAGTCTTTCAAATATTCACGAGACAAAAGAGATTTGTGAGACAAAAGAGAATTGTGAGACAAAAGAGAATTGTGAGACAAAAGAGAATTGTGAGACAAAAGAGATTTGTGAGACAAAAGAGATTTGTGAGACAAAAGAGATTTGTGAGACAAAAGAGATTTGTGAGACAAAAGAGATTTGTGAGACAAAAGAGAATTGTGAGACAAAAGAGATTTGTGAGACAAAAGAGATTTGTGAGACAAAAGAGATTTGTGAGACAAAAGAGATTTGTGAGACAAAAGAGATTTGTGAGACAAAAGAGATTTGTGAGACAAAAGAGATTTGTGAGACAAAAGAGATTTGTGAGACAAAAGAGATTTGTGAGACAAAAGAGATTTGTGAGACAAAAGAGATTTGTGAGACAAAAGAGATTTGTGAGCCAAAAGAGATTTGTGAGACAAAAGAGATTTGTGAGACAAAAGAGATTTGTGAGACAAAAGAGATTTGTGAGACAAAAGAGATTTGTGAGACAAAAGAGATTTGTGAGACAAAAGAGATTTGTGAGACAAAAGAGATTTGTGAGACAAAAGAGATTTGTGAGACAAAAGAGATTTGTGAGACAAAAGAGATTTGTGAGACAAAAGAGATTTGTGAGACAAAAGAGATTTGTGAGACAAAAGAGATCTACTTTCGATGAAAGTTTCATTATTTTGTTGAAATTTGAGAAGTTAATTTAAATTTCCGTTAAGAGTTCATCGGTCAAAAGAAATTTCTTTGTCGACCGCATCCAGGAAAAATCGACGTGACGTCATTCACTGAACTCAAAATTGGTTAATCCGCTGAGAGTTTTCTATGAGATCAGCAATTTCAACTTTATGGACGCCGACGGAGGAAAAATTTAGAGATTGAGAAAAGCATCGATAGACGGCGCTGCAGATGACGTCACGGGATTAATTCTATATATAGCGAGTTTAACTTTTCCTGAAATGATCAGGATTACGCCGCCCTCCCCCCCTCCCCAATGCTTTAATGTCAACTGAATGCATGGTCTTGTCCAGCCCTTTAAGTAACACCACAATGCATTTGTACACAAACAAGGTTCATGCTTTAAACTCTGTATTTCCGAATTTAATTTGGCGAAAACTAACATCTCCTATTTCTTCTTTTAAATAGAATCTTAACATGCGTGTCGCTCTATTTCATGAGAATCGATTGGCAACTACCTTAATTTAAAAGCCAATTAATGTTTTAGGGATCTAATATGCGCCTAGTGTTTATCACAGTTCTGTAGTTTTAGATACATCACCAGGGGCGAATATGAGGATTGTGATCGATGAGGCTATGATTGGGGGTTTCAACGCATGAATATTTCAGTTTTGGTTTCATGTTACATGTATGATTGTTTTATGTGGAAGTAAATTTTGGCATTATGGATGATTGGGATTGGAAGTCTGGGAGGGATTTTTGGGGTCAGCGAAAAGGGTATGATTGGGTTTAGGGCACAATAATTTTTGAATGGGAGACAAGAATAAGAGAGGGCATGAGGGCATTAAATATGGACGACACATTGATTGAGTTCGAAGAATTAGGTTGGGGCAGATGACTGTTTGGTAAATGGGGCTTATGGATGATTATATTTTAGGGGCATTTGTGCATTTGGATTAAGGGCACAGGAATGATTTGTTCCGTGACATATGGATACATGAAATCAAGTAAACATGGATGAGCGTTAAATAGTGACAGGGATGACGCTGATATGGATACACGTATCATGAGATTTTTTGGGAAATTAGATCACCAGAGGAAGAGATTGCAGTAACTATAACATTGTATATTTAACACACGCATATAAAATAAACACCACTTCGTTAAAGCAATTTATCATAGCAAATGAAACGTTTCTATATAGGTTTAAGACTGAGAATAAAATCATAAGATCTCTCTGAGCTTTGGCAAGATGGCTGCTCTTCAAGTATGTGGGTACACTAGACAGACATACCCCTCTTCTAACACGTGGCATTTTTTGCACGTTGCATTGTGGTACGCGACATTTTATCACGTGACATTGTAGTGCGTGAATTTGCAGAACGAGACATTTTAGTACGCGACATTTTATCACGTGACATTGTAACTCGTGACATTGTAGTACTTCACATTGTAACTCGTGACATTGTGTCACGTGAAAATGTTGTATGTGACATTGTAACACGTGACATTGTAACTCGTGACATTGTGTCACGTGAAAATGTTGTATGTGACATTGTAACGTAAGCTCGTTGAAAGAATCAAAACGTGGGTTAGTAATCTATAGATTAATGTCATCAACATATGGGTAAAAGATAGATTAATGTCATCAAGGCCAATTTAATCTCCTACAGAAGACGTAAATATGAAGTTTAACATAGTAAAATGATGAAGATGAATCAGGAATCCTCCACAAAGTGGATAATCATCATAAAGATATCCTATTAAACTAGAGACTAGAGTTTAGGATGTCATGGATCTGCCACATACAAACTGCAAAACAAAACAAACCGAGTCACGGAACATTTCCACTATGAGTAATCCCATACAAGAAAGGAGGAACTTCTAACATTACATATGAACATATTGATTTGTATGGGCATTAGTAATTAACTAAGATATTTAATGTGCTAAAAATTTTGTTTAAAAGGTATCGAGACATAAACATACATTATGTGAATCAAAACAATTTATTCAACAATAACTATTTCTTCTACACGACATACAAAGAGCAAGTCATCTCTAACTGTCTGGTAATTTTATGATGGTACGCGACTGAATGCAAAGCCTACACTTTGTAAATCATAATTCTAATTAAATTTGTTTCGATTCCTAATCACACTTAGTTTCTAATTATAAAAAAAATAATTTAAAATGTAATTTTGAAAATGAAAAAAAAAAAGAATATTTCCTGACACTGATTTTATTTCAAACATGCTATTGTGTGTTAAACTTGCGGTAGACCTCATCGTTGCTTTTTTGTTACCTTACAACTTGGACACGGGGCTCGGATGTGGTCACTTTACCGTGTTCTTACATCTGGCTAATGACGTCATGGTAACTGACGTAACCAAATACACAGGTCCAAAACTTCCTAAGTTTCTGTCAAAACACGAGGCCTAAAAATTTGGTCGATACAAAACGACAGCTGATTACTAGCAGCTTCCTGTCAATCAAGTAAAGCAATCTTGTTTTGTTTTTTCAAATCTTTTTTTTAGTTTGTTTAGTGGCAGAGGACAACATTTAGTCGAAACGTCCAAATTATTGCCCTGTCTTAATATTCCAGCATCATACTATCTCGAACTTTCATTGGCTTCAACACAGTATCTAATATTTATTCTTAAACACAAACTCTACTATTTCTTCTAAAACACGGCCTCTACCATTTCTTCTAAAACACAGTCTCTACCATTTCTTCTAAAACACAGTTTCTAATATTTCTTCTAAAACAGTCTCTACTATTTCTTCTAAAACACAGTCTCTACTATTTCTTCTAAAACACAGTCTCTACTATTTCTTCTAATGCACAGTATCTAAAATTTCTTCTAAAAACAGTATCTACCATTTCTTCTAAAGCACAGCATCTAGCATTTCTTCTAAAACACAATATCTACCATTTCTTCGAAATGACAGTATCTAATATTTCTTCTTACCGGAAAATTTTCGATTTGGAGTTTGAGATGGTAAACATTTTTTGTCTGACTCCAATTTGTCTGGGATGCCAAATGTTATTACATCTCAGAAGAAGAGAAACACCATTGAAATAGTTTATTGTCTGACTCCAGTTTGTCTGGGATGCCAAATGTTATTACATCTCAGAAGAAGAGAAACACCATTGAAATAGTTTAGAGCTGATGAACACCATTGACCTAGTTTAGAGCTGATAAAAAAAACACCATTGACCTAGTTTAGAGCTGATGAAAAGAAACACCATTGACCTAGTTTAGAGCTGATGAAAAGAAACACCATTGACTTAGTTTAGACCTGATGAAAAGAAACTCCATTGACTTAGTTTAAAGCTGATGAAAAGAAACACCATTGACCTAGTTTAGACCTGATGAAAAGAAACACCATTGACCTAGTTTAGACCTGATGAAAAGAAACACCATTGACCTAGTTTAGACCTGATGAAAAGAAACACCATTGACTTAGTTTAAAGCTGATGAAAAGAAACACCATTGACCTTGTTTAGAGCTGATGAAAAGAAATACCATTGACCTAGTTTAGAGCTGAAGAAAAGAAACACCATTGACCTAGTTTAAAGCTGATGAAAAGATTTGCCTATGATATTTTTTTAAAATCAACTATACTCTAATGGTCGTTAGCGGAAAGTTCAATTAAAATAATGAAACTATTTTTAACACAATCTTCCTTAAGCTACTTTCACAGTGGTCTCAAATTGAGATTTTTGATTCCGGTTTTTGAGTTCGAACACGTCATTGCAACATGAGGAAATATGAAGAAATTCAACATTAGAGTATGGGCAGACGCCTAATTTAATGAGCATTTTTTCCCTTTTATATTCTTATATTGTTAACCTTTGGCGGACCACCACTGGGCGTCACAAACTTTAGATAGACAATTCAAAGAACTTTCTGTATAAGGTGTACAATCAATTTCCACCCGCTGGTACAGAGATTATCCTTTAAAAGCACTTCCACATTTTTTTTTACAAATAATCAGAATTACATTTACGACATTGACACTTTGTCACGTGCAATGGATTTATTGCTTTCAATAGTTCATGAACAAACACGTGGATTTTCAAAACGACAAATGACACAAGCAGATGACGTAGACCCCAAATCTCGTGGCTCAACGCATTAACTTATTTTGTCATTTTTAATTATTAGAACACCTGCTCTGGGATTCGAACCAATATCTTGATCGAATGCACCACCAAGAATCACTACAAAGTTGACGGAACTAGACACAATTCAAATTTAAAAAAAGAGCCAAATTTTGAGAGTTGAAGCTTGTCTTGTTTTCATTCTGTCACAAAGGCGGCATTCAGTACTCCCGATTCCGTGAAGGGCGCCCCTGTGGCCATCAGGCGTCGCCATGTACTAGGCTAGATCGGGTGTGGGGCAGGTCCACTCCGTTGAGAGCGTAAATAGAATCAGAGGCGGCGCTGCTTTGACGTGTCACATAGTTCTGACTTCTATACCACATGATTCGCCGCCGCTGGGGCTTGCTGTGGACACAGAGGAAACAGTTGTGTGATGTACTTCAACAGAAGCGTGTACCTTAGCTGTAGTGTGTACCATAATTGTAGTGTGTTGCATACCTTACCTGTAGTGTGTTGTATACTATAACTGTAGTGTGTTGTATACTATAACTGTAGTGTGTTGTATACTATAACTGTAGTGTGTTGTTTACCGTAATTGTAGTGTGTAATATACCATAGATGAATTGTGTTGTATACTATAACTGTAGAGTTTTGTATACATTAACTGTAGAGTGTTATATACCATAATTGTAGAGTGTTATATACCATAATTGTAGTGTGGTGTATAGCATATCTGTAGTGTGGTACATACATGAGAATTTTACGTAAAATATTACATTTAATGATCACTTGTTTTTCTTTTGTTTAATAATTGATTGTTACATTCAAAAACAAAATCAATTTTCCTATTAAAGAAAGCTCAATTTTCTGTAGTGTCGTATTACACAGAGAAATAATAGACACAGAATAGACACAGCCCCTGGCTTGTCATGTCAAGGGAAGGCCTTCTATCCCATCATTTTGTTAGCACAGATAAACGCGTCTCAAACTAACGAAAGTTCAACTTAGATTAGCTACATTGACAGTTCAGCTTAAATTTTCTACTTCGACAGCTGAACTTAGATTTGCTTCATTGACAGTTCGGCTTAGATTTGCTCCATTGACAGTTCTGCTTAGATTTGCTACATTGACAGTTCCACTTAGACTTGTCCCATTGAGGAGGCTATCCGTCGAATTTCCTATTTATTTTGTTGTTGTCATTTAATATTTGAGACTAGATAATATAGATAGTATAGATAATATATTCTGTCGTTTTGTATCATTTGTTTCCATGTTAAGAACAGAGAAACGGTGAACGTTATTCTATGGCATATATCGTGCTTGTCTGTCTGTATCAATCTTCTAATGTTATTCTATGGTATATATCGTGCTTGTATGTCTGTATCAATCTTCTAATGTTATTCTATGGCATAGATCCTGCTTGTTTGTCTGTATCAATCTTCTAATGTTATTCTATGGCATAGATCCTGCTTGTTTGTCTGTATCAATCTTCTAATGTTATTCTATGGCATAGATCGTGCTTGTCTGTCTGTATCAATCTTCTAATGTTAATCTATGGCATAGATCGTGCTTGTCTGACTGTATCAATCCTCTAATGTTATTCCGAAAAATGTCTGCTTGGAAATTTCGAACTTTTCTGAACGGTCACGTGCTCGTTATGTATTCCTTGTAAGACATTCCTTGTAAGACATTCCTGTTATTACACTACTTTGAGAACCATTGGCTTTAGCAATTAGAGTTTTCCCCAGGGCTAACGAGATACCTGAAGGGCATGGAAGGGATCTCAGTTGTAATTGGATTCCATAAATCTATTCTGCTTTCTTTCCAGAGATGTATCTTGTGTCCCCTGACCGCCCCCCCCCCCCAAACCATCCCGTCTCTGATCCCTAATCTCATTCAATTCAACAAATGAAACTAATAACAAAAATACAACAACCAAGATTAGATAAGCACTTTGACCTTTCTAAGGTTGTCTTTCCAACCCGTGCGCTAGTGTGCTAGTATGTGTGATTTTAGTGTAGATTTTTCTATGTACATACAAAACTATTTACGATTTGATTTTACTCTAGAGTACAAGGTAAACGATATTAATCAGTAGAGATAGGGGAGAGGGAGGGATTTCAGTTTATACAGCTGAGATCTGTGGCTTGTGATATAGAGAAACATTGAACATGATCTTTGTGTCTTTGGCTTGCAATATAGAGAAAAATTGGACAGGATCTTTGTGTCCTTGGCTTGCAATATAGAGAAACATTGGACATGATCTTTGTGTCCTTGGCTTGCAATATAGAGAAACATTGGACAGCATCTTTGTGTCCTTGGCTTGCAATATAGAGAAACATTTGACAGGATCTTTGTGTCCTTGGCTTGCAATATAGAGAAACATTGGACAGCATCTTTGTGTCCTTGGCTTGCAATATAGAGAAACATTGGACAGGATCTATTTCCTTAAGTAGTCATTGTCATGGTCAAGCTGGTGGATGTTGCTACCGACTATCAGCCAAGCTGGTTGATGTTGCTACCGACTATAAGCCAAGATGGTTGATGTTGCTACCGAGTCTTGACATTGACTTTGAAGCTAGTGCTGATGATAAGCTGCCACCGTGTTAATATTTCCAGTCAATGGCTCAAGTCAGCCAGCATCCCTTCCAGTGAAAATGAGATATGTCATCAAGAATATCTCATGTCGTCTTTCTTCAACCCATGGAGCAATGCAAGGTCGAGGTTGGAGCATTGCAAAGTCAGGGTTTAAGCACTGTATAGTCAAGGTTGGAGCAATGAAAGGTCAAGGTTGGAGTAATGCAAGGTCAAGGTTGGAGCAATGCAAGGTCAAGGTTGGAGCAATGTAAGTTCAACGTTGGAGCAATGCAAGGTCAAGGTTGGAGCAATGTAAGTTCAAGGTTGTCAAATGTAAGTTCAAGGTTGTCAAATGTAAGCAGCTTATGTGATGTAACAGAACACCATGTTTAATAAAAAAAGATAATTTCATCCTTATTTATGCCTGGAATATTTGAAATGTTCACGATTGCTAGCATAGAGTACACCAATCAGTATTTAAATTAGTACACCGATTAGTTCATCCACCTTTTGTAGGCATACTTTGTGGAACTGTCCAACCAACAATCTGATTTAGCTTTCATTCAGTCGCCACTGTCAGCTCTTCATACAACCGAAAGCCAGACAGCCACTGTCAGCTCTTCCTACAACCGACAGCCCGACAGCCACTGTCAGCTCTTCCTACAACCGACAGCCCGACAGCCACTGTCAGCTCTTCCTACAACCGACAGCCCGACAGCCACTGTCAGCTCTTCCTACAACCGACAGCCCGACAGCCACTGTCAGCTCTTCATACAACCGACAGCCCAACAGCCACTGTCAGCTCTTCATACAACCGACAGCCACTGTCAGCTCTTCATACAACCGACAGCCCGACAGCCACTGTCAGCTCTTCTTACAACCGACAGCCCGACAGCCACTGTCAGCTCTTCATACAACCGACAGCCCAACAGCCACTGTCAGCTCTTCATACAACCGACAGCCACTGTTAGCTCTTCATACAACCGACAGCCCGACAGCCACTGTCAGCTCTTCTTACAACCGACAGCCCGACAGCCACTGTCAGCTCTTCCTACAACCGACAGCCCGACAGCCACTGTCAGCTCTTCCTACAACCGACAGCCCGACATCCACTGTCAGCTCTTCCTACAACCGACAGCCCGACAGCCACTGTCAGCTCTTCTTACAACCGACAGCCCGACAGCCACTGTCAGCTCTTCCTACAACCGACAGCCCGACAGCCACTGTCAGCTCTTCCTACAACCGACAGCCCGACATCCACTGTCAGCTCTTCCTACAACCGACAGCCCGACAGCCACTGTCAGCTCTTCCTACAACCGACAGCCACTGTCAGCTCTTCATACAACCGACAGCCCGACAGCCCGAGTCAGCTCTTCATACAACCGACAGCCCGACAGCCACTGTCAGCTCTTCTTACAACCGACAGCCACTGTCAGCTCTTCCTACAACCGACAGCCCGAGTCAGCTCTTCATACAACCGACAGCCTGACAGCCAATGTCAGCTCTTCATACAACCGACAGCCCGACAGCCACTGTCAGCTCTTCTTACAACCGACAGCCCGACAGCCACTGTCAGCTCTTCTTACAACCGACAGCCCGACAGCCACTGTCAGCTCTTCATACAACCGACAGCCCGACAGCCACTGTCAGCTCTTCCTACAACCGACTACCCGACAGCCACTGTCAGCTCTTCCTACAACCGACAGCCACTGTCAGCTCTTCCTACAACCGACAGCCACTGTCAGCTCTTCCTACAACCGACAGCCCCAGTCAGCTCTTCCTACAACCGACAGCCCGACAGCCACTGTCAGCTCTTCTTACAACCGACAGCCCGACAGCCACTGTCAGCTCTTCCTACAACCGACAGCCCGACAGCCACTGTCAGCTCTTCCTACAACCGACAGCCCGACATCCACTGTCAGCTCTTCCTACAACCGACAGCCCGACAGCCACTGTCAGCTCTTCATACAACCGACAGCCCGACAGCCACTGTCAGCTCTTCCTACAACCGACAGCCCGACATCCACTGTCAGCTCTTCCTACAACCGACAGCCCGACAGCCACTGTCAGCTCTTCCTACAACCGACAGCCACTGTCAGCTCTTCATACAACCGACAGCCCGACAGCCCGAGTCAGCTCTTCATACAACCGACAGCCCGACAGCCACTGTCAGCTCTTCTTACAACCGACAGCCACTGTCAGCTCTTCCTACAACCGACAGCCCGAGTCAGCTCTTCATACAACCGACAGCCTGACAGCCAATGTCAGCTCTTCATACAACCGACAGCCCGACAGCCACTGTCAGCTCTTCTTACAACCGACAGCCCGACAGCCACTGTCAGCTCTTCTTACAACCGACAGCCCGACAGCCACTGTCAGCTCTTCATACAACCGACAGCCCGACAGCCACTGTCAGCTCTTCCTACAACCGAATACCCGACAGCCACTGTCAGCTCTTCCTACAACCGACAGCCACTGTCAGCTCTTCCTACAACCGACAGCCACTGTCAGCTCTTCCTACAACCGACAGCCCCAGTCAGCTCTTCCTACAACCGACAGCCCGACAGCCACTGTCAGCTCTTCCTACAACCGACAGCCACTGTCAGCTCTTTCTACAACCGACAGCCACTGTCAGCTCTTCCTACAACCGACAGCCCCAGTCAGCTCTTCCTACAACCGACAGCCCGACAGCCACTGTCAGCTCTTCATACAACCGACAGCGTGCATGTTCTTTTGTGGAGTTGAACATTTCATTTATCCCAAAATATCTTAATTCTGTTTGTCCAGATGTTTAAATATGATAGAGAAACAAGATGGTTCATATTAAGATGTTTGCTAGAGAGGATAGTTTATCGCTAGATAATATGGGGGTCAAAGACCGCTTATAAAAAGTATAGATATTTTGTCTTGGTGTTGCATACTGTCTATATTGTAAGGCTCAGTGAGAGCTATAGAACTGTTAGTCGAACTCGACAAGTAGGGCAACTACGACAAGTAGGACAACCACTACAAGTAGGACAGATACGACAAACACGACAAGTAGGACAACCACGACAAGTAGGACAGATACGACAAGTAGGACAACCACTCCAATTAGGACAGATACGACAAACACGACAAGTAGGACAAACACGACAAGTAGGACAGATACGACAAATAGGGCAAACACGACAAGTAGGACAACCACTACAAGTAGGACATATACGACAAACACGACAAGTAGGACAAACACGACAAGTAGGACATATACGACAAATAGGGCAAACACGACAAGTAGGACAGCCCCAACAACCAGGACAAACACAGGAAGTAGGACAACCACGAATACCAGGACAAACACGACAAGTAGGACAACCACGACAACCAGGACAGACACGACAAGTAGGACAATCTCAACAATTAGGACATATATCACAAGTAGGACAACCACGACAAATAGGACAAACACGACAACCAGGACGAACACGACCACCAGGAAGAAGACTCACACCATTTCAGGGTTGTGATTAGTTAGTAAAATAGCTTTATTTGATCACCACTAGGGGAGAGCGTTGTAAATATTTTGACATCTCCACAACACAGATGTCAGATGCCATGCGGTGTGTTCAGTAATGTCATAGATATGATGTCAGCCTGGCAGCCCTTGCTTCAGAGTACGTAGTTACAAGATTATGTTTTGGTTTTACCATAAAGCATGCATCAAACAATGGTCAAGCGTAAGACACAGAAAACACATACACATAATATTTTAACACTATAATCCAACAATTTATAACAATATAACATATTTAAATAAAAAGCTTATAATAACGTAGTATTTTAACATATTTAAATAAACAGCTTATAACAATATGATATTTTACCATATTGAAATAAACAACTAATAGCAACATAATGATTGGACAGATTATTTAAATGGGACTTAATTTAATTTTCAATTTCACATGGCATCGAAGAGCGTTGGGTGTGTGTGTGTGTGTGTGGGTGTGTGTGTGTGGGGGGGGGAAGAGGGGTGGCGGTGATCGGGTGAAAAACAGTAGGTTCATACAATGAACAGAATGCCAGGGATGTACACGCTGCGTGTAGCGTGTCGTTAGCTAAGTTGTAGGAGAAATAAGAACATATGTGACTAGGAAATATCAGTTACTGCTGTTGTCATGTTGTAATTTTTTTTTTGGGGGGGGGGGGGAATACAGAACGGACAAAATCTTCTGTTACCGGTTCTATTATCTCCAAGTCTGAACACCAGCTGGACACCTTTTAGTTTAAACACAAGTGGGACATCTACCTTTTAACACATTTGAACATCTAAGTTTAAACACAAGTTGGATTTCTGACTTTAAACACAAGCTGGACATTTGAGTTTAAACACAAGCTGGACATTTAAGTTTCAACACAAGCTGGACATTTGAGTTTAAACACAAGCTGGACATCTAACTTTTAACACAAGCTGGACACTAAGAAGCTCGTATTTAACCCAGTTATCTGTTCTACATTAGAAGAAGCATTCATTGTGTTGCCTGTGATGAGCGGCCAGAGATCCTGTGATGAACGGCCAGAGACCCTGTGATGAGCGGCCAGAGACCCTGTGATGAGCGGCCAGAGACCCTGTGATGAGCGGCCAGAGACCCTGTGATGAGCGGCCAGAGACCCTGTGATGAGCGGCCAGCGTTGTACAGCTCACCTGCTTAATTCTACACAGATTTGAAAACTCTTCTCGCGTGGATTAACAGGAAGCGACCACACAGCTCAACATCAACAACAACAATGGAACCAATAACAACAGGACCTCTGAACATCAACAACAACAATGGAACCAATAACAACAGGACCTCTGAACATCAACAACAACAATGGAACCAATAACAACAGGACCTCTGAACATCAACAACAACAATGGAACCAATAACAACAGGACCTCTGAACATCAACACACAACAGCACCGAACAACAGCATCCACGAAACATGGCAATCCATTCTAGTTGGCTACATATACAACATACAACAATTGTCTACATATACAACATACAAGGTACATATTAAATATTGAGATGCACCAACATGGCCAGACACATGCAAAACAACAAGAAATACTTGGGCATTATAATAGTTGACTCGCGACGTTATGTGCACACCTCTATGTCATTTATATAACAGTGTCATCAGCTCATCGTGGAATAATGACATATTGTTTTAAAATATGTCATAGATATCATACATTAATATTCATTAGTATATATAATGTGAATATCAATGACATTGCTGACCTCTGACCTCCTATTCAAAACTACATATACTTGTTTGATCTCACTGACCTCTGATTCAAAACTACATATACGTGTATGATCTCACTGACCTCTGACCTCCTATTCAAAACTACATATACTTGTTTGATCCCACTGACCTCTGATTCAAAACTACATATACTTGTATGATCTTACTGACCTCCTATTCAAAACTACATATACTTGTATGATCTCACTGACCTCTGATTCTAAACTACATATACTTGTTTGATCTCACTGACCTCTGATTCAAAACTACATATACTTGTTTGATCTCACTGACCTCTGATTCAAAACTACATATACTTGTTTGATCTTACTGACCTCCTATTCAAAACTACATATACTTGTTTGATCTCACTGACCTCTGACCTCCTATTCAAAACTACATATACTTGTTTGATCTCACTGACCTCTGACCTCCTATTCAAAACTACATATGCTTGTTTGATCTCACTGGCACATTTCAACGAAACCCTGGCGAGGTCAAAAGATACAATCATTCGAATTGAAGCTTGCTGCTGGTAAAGACATTAACACTCAGGATTTTTTCAACTTTGCTTAATAAGTGAAATCCAATCTTATTTTTATGACGCCATTAAAACGTATCTTGAATTGAGGCTGTAATGTTTTAAATAACGACTCCGCCCCATTTACTCTGATAATACACCCTATTTCCTCAGAAGTTCCGCCCTATTCGCGCAGAAGTTCCGCCCTATTTCCTCAGAAATTCCGCCCTATTCGCTCAGAAGTTCCGCCCTATTTCCTCAGAAGTTCCGCCCTATTTGCTCAGAAATTCCCCATCTTATTGTCTCATTCGAGTTCATTGAAAATCAACTTAACATCCATATATCTAGACATCAGTGTTTGTTTATCTAAATGTGGCAATGTGCCACTTTTTCTATTTATATAATTTTGTTTGCATATGTGGCTGGGTGCCACCTATGTTGCAGGGTGCCACCTATGGGTCACACGAAGTTATCTGCAAGGCATCCACGTCATGAGCTGGGTATGCCTGCCCCACGGGGAACTGGTAAAACAACTCATGACGTGGACACAAAGGGTGACTACATAAGCCAGGGGAAATGTGAACTCGGGGCATTGTACGTGTTGTGTGGATTTGTTATTGTGTGTGACCAACGATGCTACTGATTGTACCTCTAGATTAAAGTTATAATTCTCAGACCTGCTTTTTGGTTGTTCATTTTAACCTGTAACCACCCTGCTACATAGACATCAATGTTTATTTATCTAGACATTAATGTTTTTGTTATCTAGACATTTAATTTGTATATTATTATGCAGTTTTTGATGTCCAAGCTACTAAACATATTTCATTTCCTTGAATATGAAAATAAGCAAAAAGTATTTCCAAGAATTTATTCATTTGAGATTTTACATTAATCTGGAACTCACTGATAGGCGCTGTGTGTAGTTTTATTATAAATCTGGTAGGCGTTGTTCAGTTTTGTTATAAATCTGGAAGCGTTGTGTTTAGTTTTGTTATTAATCTGGAAGCGTTGTGTTTAGTTTTGTTATAAATCTAGCAGGCGTTTCTTACTTTTGTAATAAATCTGGTAGGCGTTGTTTAGTTTTGTTATAAATCTGGAAGCGTTGTGTTTAGTTTTGCAATAAATCTGGTAGGCGTTGCATAGTTTCCACTAACACCCAAGTATTCGCATTGTCTATGTCATCTAACAGAAGAGTTCCTCCGAACAAATGCAACACAGATGTGTCAGTCCATTTATTGAGCTAGGAAATATACGATGGAACGTTTCCCGATGTACCTTCTAAAAATAGATTTAAGTTTAAGGAAAAGTTTCATTTGTGTAAACATATTCTCTTTAAGCTAGGATAATCTTCAAATTAAGTGTGTAAGTTGTTTCTCGAAGAGAAAAAGATATTTTTGATATCATATCTCATTTTCACTAGAAGGGATGCTGGCTGACTTGTACCATTGACTTGAAATATTAAAATGGTGGCAGCTTATCATCACCACCAGCTTCAAAGTCAATGTCAAGACTCGGTAGCAACATCAAACAGCTTGCCTTACAGTTGGTAGCAACAACATCAAACAGCTTGACTTACAGTTGGTAGCAACAACATCAAACAGCTTGCCTTACAGTTGGTAGCAGCAACATCAAACAGCTTGGCTTACAGTTGGTAGCAACAACATCAAACAGCTTGGCTTACAGTTGGTAGCAACAACATCAAACAGCTTGCCTTACAGTTGGTAGCAACAACATCAAACAGCTTGGCTTACAGTTGGTAGCAACAACATCAAACAGCTTGCCTTACAGTTGGTAGCAGCAACATCAAACAGCTTGGCTTACAGTTGGTAGCAACAACATCAAACAGCTTGGCTTACAGTTGGTAGCAACAACATCAAACAGCTTGGCTTATCGGTCGACACAAAAAACAACAACAACGCTCACTTGATCAATAGCAGAAGATGTTTTGGATTTTCATGGAGTTGACGATTAATAACTAATTTGTGATTGCCTTTCTGGCAACTCATTTTGTTAGTAACAAAGGCTTGTGACCAAGTCTGTCCGTAGTATTTGACATGGGAGGACATGTTAGCTTTTTGGGGAGAACGAGTTGTAAGCCATTATGCTTTATGGTCAGGCTGTGACGTTAAGACGTATTTATACATTTCCCAGATGTGAAATCTGACCTAACATCTCTTGTTGTCAACTAAAGCAAGTCTGACCTAACATCTCTTGTTGTCAACTAAAGCAAGTCTGACCTAACATCTCCTATGTCAACTAAAGCAAATCTGACCTAACATCTCTTGTTGTCAACTAAAGCAAGTCTGACCTAACATCTCTTGTTGTCAACTAAAGCAAGTCTGACCTAACATCTCTTGTTGTCAACTAAAGCAAGTCTGACCTAACATCTCTTGTTGTCAACTAAAGCAAGTCTGACCTAACATCTCTTGTTGTCAACTAAAGCAAGTCTGACCTAACATCTCTTGTTGTCAACTAAAGCAAATCTGACCTAACATCTATTGTTGTCAACTAAAGCAAGTCTGACCTAACATCTCTTGTTGTCAACTAAAGCAAGTCTGACCTAACATCTCTTGTTGTCAACTAAAGCAAGTCTGACCGAACATCTCTTGTTGTCAACTAAAGCAAGTCTGACCTAACATCTCTTGTTGTCAACTAAAACAAGTCTGACCTAACATCTCTTGTTGTCAACTAAAGCAAGTCTGACCGAACATCTATTGTTGTCAACTAAAGCAAGTCTGACCTAACATCTCTTGTTGTCAACTAAAGCAAGTCTGACCTAACATCTATTGTTGTCAACTAAAGCAAGTCTGACCGAACATCTCTTGTTGTCACCTAATGTAAGTCTGACCTAACATCTATTGCTGTCGCATTTGCAAGTCTGACCTAACGCCTATTGTTGTCACCCAAAGCAAGTCTGACCTAACATCTATTGTCAACTAAAGCAAGTCTGACCTAACATCTATTGTATCACCTTTTTAACCTTAAGTCCAGTGGTTGTGTAATGTGTAATGTAAACCCAGTGGCATAGTGAGGGGGGCATCATGCCCCGGGCGCTACTCACAAAGGGGCGCCAAATGGTATATTTTACTATAATATTGTATGGTTTTCGAATAGGGGGGGGCGCTAAAAAGGTATTTGCGGGCGCTAAAAAGGTATTGTGCCCCGGGCGCGAGTTAAGCTCGGTACGCCACTGTGTAAACCACAAGGTTGTAGACTAAAATTTAATAGGTTGTGGGTTCAATCCTCTAGGTTGTGCTATGTATTCCAAGAACATATGTATTGTAATATACTTGGTAGTGAATTATAATCGTCCACATTATCATAAAGTATTCCAAAAACAATTAATTTGGAGAAGATTGTGTTGTGTGGTACTGGGATCTCTACAGATGACTGACTGGGATTAATTACACAATTTCTTTATTTAAGAGCTGGTCAGTGGGGCATATCTTTATCAAATTGGCTGGTCAGAAGGGCATATATTAATCACATTAGCTGGTCAGTGGGGCATATCTTCATCAAATTGGCTGGTCAGAAGGGCATATCTTTATTATATTAGCTGGTCAGTGGGGCATAGCTTTATAAAATTGGCTGGTCAGAAGGGCATATCTTTATTAAATTGTCTGGGCAGAAGGGATATTCTCGTCCAATTTGCTTACCAGCCACTCCAAAGCCTACGCTCTGAAAAGCTCCAAGAATATATCATTTAACAGATTCCCCTGCATTTATTTGAACCATAACGCTGACAGAGCTGTCAATATCAATCATTTCATAGTTTCCCCTGCATTTTTGTGAACCATAACGCTGACAGAGCTTTGAATATCAATGATAAGGCTTCCCAGGCATACATTTTTGCCTGTTTGGCTTTTTGCCCAAGGGGCCAGGTTTATAGACACTCACATATGATGGTATGCCCCCCCCCCACCCCACACGAACACCTATTAAGACACGAATATGTCGTGTCCCAACCACGTACCATCATTATCAAACATCTTAATTTTGCTGATGTACTTAGACAAAAATTAGACATAAAATATTTGATATTTATGTGTCTTGACATTTATGAATAGCAATATCAAATTCAATTATTCAGCTATGTCCTATTTTATGTCCCGATCAGAATAAATATTTAAACAAAACTCAATATCCTATTACTACGTTTGCTACAGTGGCATATCTAGGGTAAGTACCACCAAGGGTGGACCAAGATTTTTTGCCAACCCCTGTCCTTTCAAATAACACCCCCCCTTTATTTGCAGTTTGTTGACAATGGTGGCCCTTCATATAAAGAAAACAAATGCCGCCCCCGGCCCGTCCTATGCCACCCTCCGGCCCGTCCTATGCCACCCTCCGGCCCGTCCTATGCCACCCTCCGGCCCGTCCTATGCCACCCTCCGGCCCGTCCTATGCCTACCCCCGGCCTGTCCTATGCCTACCCCCAGCCTGTCCTATGCCACCGCTCCGGCCTGTCCTATGCCACCGCTCCGGCCCGTCCTATGCCTACCTCCGGCCTGTCCTATGCCACCGCTCCGACCCGTCCTATGCCTACCTCCGGACTGTCCTATGCCACCGCTCCGGCCCGTCCTATGCCTACCTCCGGCCTGTCCTATGCCACCGCTCCGACCCGTCCTATGCCTACCTCCGGACTGTCCTATGCCACCGCTCCGGCCCGTCCTATGTAATTATCTACTCATATGCCTCTGTTTTTTTTTATTCAATTGTTTCAACAATAGGTTTTATCTTACAAACAAAACTTAAAATTCAAGTAATTACATCAGCAAAAATCTTAAATTCATTTGCATCTATGCATATTAAAATGGCAACAACAATATGGTGCATATTTCAAGATGATATGTAGTTATGGTTAAAAAAATTATACCAACTATAAACTCTCACGTTCCTGAATGTAGCAATGTAAGTTGCTAGAGAAAATAGAGCACATTTGACAAATTTCATCACAACCAGGTGTTTAGAGATTAAGTTACTCGCGAAAGCATACAATAGTGTCTCCCTAATGACGTCATACGGAAGTCTCCAACCCACTGATGTTGGAAGCCTGTGACGTAGAGTCTGGTGACGCCAACACATACAGTCCCGGGCTGTGCATCTCCCTCTTGCAGCTGTGACACAGGCTGGAGGTGGGTGAGTCGTGACCAGACTCCATGGATGTTTGGATATGTAAGGAAGGATAACCCGTCCCCTGAAGGTACGTCGAGCTGGCTGTTCTGATCATGACGTCAGCATTGTCTAAGCTGAACTCACCAGGGCTGACAGTTCGAGAGCGCGGGATACTCACGTGACCAGAGTCTTGGGACGCCTTCTCAAGCAGAGGCGGGTTCTTGCGCGATTTTTGCGGGTTTTGGGTGAGGCTTTCAGGAAGCGAGGCGAAAGATCTAGAAGTGGGCATTGTGGTGGATGGAGAAGCCTTGGGGTCAGCGCCTCTGTAAGGGGGTGAGACCAGTGGCTTCGTTGTTGTTCTGGACAACCTGGGGTTGGGTTGTTTGGAATGCGGGCCTGCGAGGCTGGAAGGCTGGTTGACGTAGTCAGATGAGAATGAAAGCGGCGAGGCTGATGTGGATAAAGGCCTCCGGGCCCTATGAGAGTAAAGCCGGGATTGAGGCGTCGCCTCACTGTAAAGCGAGCCTTCAGCGACAGGGGATGTCACTGACGTCTCGCGCGTGGCAGGATAACATAGGTTATCTGTGCTTGCACCGCTCATTTTTGAAGGGGGACATCGTAAACTTGGACCCACGCTTGGATTATGTCCACTATACATATCAAGTCTGTCAGAAGATGTGGGTTCGCCCGTAACTTCATCAAACGGGGATGCAGAGCTCAGCTTGTCGTGGGTGGACGCCGATCTGGGTGAGGCTGAGAGTTGCATCGCAGCATTGGCCTGCTTAGCGCCGGTAAAATGGGTAGGCCTCTGTTGGTGAATCTGGTGTCGCGAGGGGAACTCTTTACGTGGCTTGCTATCATTCTTCAGCAAGGTCTCCGCCGTGTCCCCGAGCTGGAGGCTGCACTGGGAGCTGCCCTCGTGTTTCCCAGAGATAAGGTCAGAGGACATGGCAAGCGAGTCGGAGCTGGAACCACAAGACGTGTGAGTCACCAGCCGCAGATCCTCTCGTGTTCCGGCATGGGGGATGAACACCCTCGAAGCCCTGGGCGACGCTCTCCCCAGCTCCAACTCGATTTCATTCGCAAGGGGAATGCTAAGCTTTCTGGGTTGGATCGTTAGGTCAAAGTCGGAGTAGGTGTTAGAATGTCTAGTTAAGTCTAATTCAGACGGGCGTGAGTCTGGACAGCGGGGAAGCATGCAGTTATGTAACTGAAAACCGGAAGTGGTGTTAGTGTAAAACTCTCCCCCACACAGCTCTATGTTCTCGGTGGCGTGGGCTCTGGTCAACGACATGGACTGGCTGTGGGCTTCGGAGATGAGCTCGAGCCCCGAGCCAGAGGACGTCACCCCTACCAAGGGCGGAGCGGTCTTATCGTCACACGAGAAACATTGAGCAAACCTAGAGGGCAGCAGGCGGTGCAGACGTCTATAGCGTCGGTTAGTTTTTAGGGACACTCGACTAGAATTGTCATGCTTGGTTTGACCTACTTGAGATCGGCTGGTGCCCAGCGGGCCAGTGTTGAGAGTCGGGGGCGACTTCGGACTCAGTGGTGTCGTCATGGCGACGTTTGTGGTCACGGTACTCACCGAGGAAGGGAGTGGGGTCGTGGTGGGGGTTATGGCATCAATATCAGGAATGTCCTGGTGGTCGTGGGAGGGGGAAGGGGTCAGGGTGTAATGGGAGTTGTTTCTGGGCGGGAATGAGGAGAGTTCGTTGTCTGCCAGGACCGTGACGTCATCAACGTCCACGCGATTGATCTGTTTGTAGAAGTTCTCACACCTCTGACTCCCGTTCCCGGGTGCCATGTTTACTTTGCAGTTCCCTTGAACTGACCGGACGCTATGAATGGTGCCAGTCGTGGAACCTTCTCTGGAGTTTTCGCCCTTCGGTCTGGGACGTGGCCCCTTGCGGAAAAGCTCGCTGTGGAAGGGTGAGAGAAAGATCGGTGGGAGGGGTATGGAGAAATAAAGTTAAAACAACAAAACTATTGTCGTGGTCTAGACAAATAGGGGCTTAGACAAATAATGACTTAGACAAATGAGGACTAAGACAAATAAGGTCTAAGACAAATAAGGACTAAGACAAATAAGGACTAAAATAAGGTGAACTGAGTGATGAAATAACTCGATGTAGACATATGCGTTGGCAACATACACACAAATAACATGCAATGTCACAAACCGCTCCTTCCCTTTATACAAATTACTATCTGTTATTATATAGTCCTGAATGAGACAGACGGCAGTGACAGATATACATCGGATTAAATATCTAATAACCATTAGGCGTGGAGCTAATTTATTGTTCCCGATTAGGATCAAAGACAAGATGCGGGTTGTGCCCATTAAATGTAATATTTTACTGATTGCACAATGGTACACAACAGTGCACAATGGTACACAACAGTGCACAACGGTACACAACGGTACACAATATAGTTTAAAATATATTAATTGTTCGAAAGTGAGCCTTCACCCTCCTCAAAATCGTTGGCTCTAAAAGTTCAGAGACATCTTCAGTAATGAGTCTCATCTACCAGTTCAGAAAGATCTTCAGTAATGATGAGTCTGATCTAAGAGTTCAGAGTCATCTTCAGTAATGATGAATCTGATCTAAACGTCCTGACAGATCTTCATTAATGATGAATCTGATCTAAACGTCCTGACAGATCTTCAGTAATGATGAATCTGATCTAAACGTCCAGACAGATCTTCATTAATGATGAATCTGATCTAAACGTCCAGACAGATCTTCATTAATGATGAATCTGATCTAAACGTCCAGACAGATCTTCATTAATGATGAGTCTGATCTAAACGTCCAGACAGATCTTCATTAATGATGAGTCTGATCTAAACGTCCAGACAGATCTTCAGTAATGATGAATCTGACTCTCGGGAGATTAAACAAGAGAATGTTCACTCATTGTTTGGTCAGAACATGTCCTATCTACTGGCATATTCCATTCATTCATCCTAACGGACACAAAAGAGTCATCATAAGGAGAATTGTGTAATCTCTAACAGAATATTTTAAGTCAAGCATCCTTAAAGACATATGACTGTCATCATGGCGGCATTTGACGTCATCAATGATGACTGCTGTGATGGGTGGGGTATCATTAAGACCCATTATGCATCTAAGCTGTTCAGAGAGTTAATCCTATCATTAAGACCCATTATGAATCTTAGCTGTTCAGAGAGTTAATCCTATCATTAAGACCCATTATGAATTTTAGCTGTTCAGAGAGTTAATCCTATCATCAAGACCCATTATGAATCTTAGCTGTTCAGAGAGTTAATCCTATCATTAAGACCCATCAGAGAGTTAATCCTATCATTAAGACCCATTATGAATCTTAGCCGTTCAGAGAGTTCATCCTATCATTAAGACCATTATGAATCTTTGCCGTTCAGAGAGTTCATTCTATCATTAAGACCCATTATGAATCTTAGCTGTTCAGAGAGTTAATCCTATCATTAAGACCCATCAGAGAGTTAATCCTATCATCAAGACCCATTATGAATCTTAGCTGTTCAGAGAGTTCATCCTATCATTAAGCAAACTCAATCTGCACGCCTGAGAGAGTAAAGGAAGATGTATTTTTTAAATATTTTAGCTTTTGAGCGGTAGCAATGGGGATCAGCTCAGTCTTTTCATCGTTCAATTTGAGCTTGTTTATGGTCATCCAGTGCTTAACTGACTCCACTGTCTTCTGTGTCATATTAAGAAGCTGGGGGAACTGAGAGGGGATCACGGATTTCTGAAGTTGGGTATCATCCTCGAACATGTGATATAGCATGTCAAACTGCTTGATCACTGCACCCAGGGCCTGAACGTACACAGTGAAAAGCACCGGGCCTAAGACCGAGCCCTGGGGTACTCCGAATTCAATAATGGATTTCTTGGAGGTCAAGCCGTTTGCGATAACTGATTGGACCCGATTTGTCAGATATGAGCGGAACCATCTCAGGACGGTATCGGTGAAACCGAACGTATTTTGCAGACGTTGGAGAAGTATGCCGTGGTCAAGCGGATCGAACGCTGCCGATAGATCCAGCAACGACAAAAGGGATACCTGGCCCTCACCACAAGACGAAAGAAGGTCATTTACGACGCGCTGTCTCAGTAGAGTGGTGATTTCTGTAAGCTGACTGAAAAAGCTCATAAAAGTCATACTGAGTGAGGTGATCCAGGAGCTGTCGAAGAACGACACTCTCTAAAATCTTTGATAAAAATGGTAGATTAGAGACGGGGCGATAATTTTCCAACAAATTAAGGTCGAGATTTGCTTTCTTTAGCAGTGGAGTTACAACCGCCTCTTATTATGAATCTTAGCTGTTCAGAGAGTTAATCCTATCGTTAAGACCCATTATGAATCTTAGTTGTTCAGAGAGTTAATCCTATCATTAAGACCCATTATGAATCTCAGCTGTTCAGAGAGTTAATCCTATCATAAGACCCATTATGAATCTTAGTTGTTCAGAGAGTTAATCCCATCATTAAGACCCATTATGAATCTAAGCTGGCCAGAGAGTTAATCTTATATTTTTTCAGATAGTTAACATTTCAATAGGACTACGTGCATATAGCCACACAATCCGTCTACGTACATATAGGCATACATCCGGTATACGTGCGTATAGACACACAACCCGTCTACGTGCCTATAGCCACACACCTCATCTACGTGCGTGTACATCCCATCTACGTGCGTGTAGCAACACATCCCGTCTACGTGCCTATAGCCACACATCCCGTCTACGTTCGTATAGCCTTCATTAACACATTAGTCATAAGAAGTGGTAATGATAATTTACGTTGGCTGAGAACATCTTAACATGTGAACAGCAGATATCGCAACACTCCATGTTAAATTAACGTTTTGGCAATGACAGAGGGTATGACGGAGAAATCCACATCGAAGAGGGTATGAATGAGAAATCAACACAGAAGAGGGTATGACTGAGAAATCAACACCGAAGAGTATGACTGAAATCCACACCGAAGAGTATGACTGAGAAATCCACACCGAAGAGTATGATTGAGAAATCCACATCGAAGAGTATGACTGAGAAATCAACAACGAAGAGGATCTGACTGAGAAATCAACACCGATGAGTGTATGACTGAGAAATCCACACCGAAGAGTATGACTGAGAAATCCTCACCGAAGAGGGTATGACTGAGAAATCAACATCAAAGAGGGCCTGACTGAGAAAACCACATCGTTTCCTATGTATAGAAATGACATCACTAAGGTAACTAGAGTTAAATAAGTCCCTATTCTTACCATGGTAACACTATAAAAAATACGAATGGAAGGTAGACAAATGTGAGCCATCGCCCCGATCTATGCTAATCACGCCTCGCAAACATCGGCAATAGGTGACAATAAGATCTTTCATCATGCAAATATCTTGTCACTTGGTCATCTTTATCTGATCGCCACAGCGATACGGAATGAAGGATAGACTATGCCTTGTGGACAGTTCGCAGTTTTGGCCGGGTCTAGAGCCAGATCGGAACTCTGGGAAAAGCACCCGCATATTTTGAAGTGAAACCAAGAAGTTGAAACCTAGGCTTATGTGATGTCTAGCTATTGGCTTCAAAGGTACAGGGTAAATGCTCTGGAGAAACCCAACACTGAAATGACAGCTATGACATGCACCCAAGCTTCAAAGACAAGGGACAATAAATCTGAAATATACATAACATTGTCGTATAGATATGTATAATAGTTTACTTCGTAAGTGTAAATTAATTGTAAAAAATCTGCTCGTAAATATATTGGGTTGTCCTTAAAAAATATACATATTTAGAATATTTGAGTTGGTGCCCCTGCAAATCTCTCAGTTATCACGGGAAGGCTCTTGCAGCCCCCTCAGTTATCACGGCAAGGCTCTTGGTTAAAAGTGACTTAAACGATCAAAAGTAATGAGAAACAAATAAAAATAAATTAAAAAATTTTATCGCGTAGTTTCCATAAATTGAACATTGCCCAACCTTTCCTATGTTAAATATATCCTAAAACTGTTCGGTGGTATCTCGAGCCTCTTACGTCACTACAACCAGTGAGACTGTATGACATATTAATGCTCTTAACATATATTCCTACTTGAAGGCCTCATCCTTAGCACTGGCCACTGCATTGCAATTGAAGGCCTCATCCTTAGCACTGGCCACTGCATTGCAATTGAAGGCCTCATTCTTAGCACTGGCCACTGCACTGCAATTGAAGGCCTCATCCTTAGCATTGGCCACTGCACTGCAATTGAAGGCCTCATCCTTAGCACTGGCCACTGCACTGCAATTGAAGGCCTCATCCTTAGCACTGGCCACTGCACAGCAAACTTGACAGTTCAAAAAAAATGCACGCACATTCATGCACGGCGCTTGGCCAACAAGGGAGGGGGTGTGGGGGACAATAACATATGCAATATAAAAGGGACACAACATTTAGATGAAGAAAAAGAAAGACTAGCGCGGAGCTGCCAGCTTACCACATGTTGTAGAGAGCAGCCGTTACCGCAATGACAAAGACCGTCCCCACCACGATCACCGCGTACATCCAAACGTTGGGAGTTTTGGCTGTGTGGAGAAAACATCAAAATGCTCTTCATTCTTTTAGTGAAGAAAAAACAGCCAAATATCAATGTGTGTGTTTATTTCTATATTCCGGTATACCGGTAATTATTTGCCTGTCTCCGTCAGGAGATGATACATTTTGAATGATATTATTAAACATCTGATTGTCACGAGGCCCCTTAATCGATTTGTATTAAAAATCGAACTACATAATTATATATTTACACAAAAGGTCAATAGATGAATCACCTGATAGTGAACAATCACAAGGACACACCGAGACTTATCAGTGTAGAAGGCAACTATCAGGCATTTAGCTATTCACCCATTAGCTGTTTAGGTACTCACCCATCTCGGCTTTATTCTCCAAGGCACTGTCTGGTGGTCCTGTTGTATTCATCACGCAGGTAGTGGCGGTACTGTTGACCTCGTACAGGGTGTAAGGGCCCCCGATCGTGGGGCAGTCACACACGTCAATTCCGGCACAAAAGGCGGGGCTTATACACCTGAGCTTGCTGCAGGTCAGAATATGAACTGGACGCTGGGTCTCGTCACAACCACCTAGAAAATGGATAATGTCAACCATGGTATGAAGGGATCGATCACAGCTAACGTAGAAATATAGCGTTATTTTACAAGTACTTTGGCAAACAAGGTATTTTCCATTTGATTAAGGGCTCCTGTCCTTAACCCTTCGGAATTGATATTTCCCAACCCACTGGCTCTGGCCAACCCTGTGTTTAAATATGTGCATTAAACAACAGTTAAAACAAGCTGATAATCCAAACGAACACATGACACAATGTAACAGAAACATGACACAATGTATAGAAATATATATATAAATAAACACACACACACATATATATATATATACACACACACACACACACACAAACACGTATTTACATTTGTTTATATTTGACTACTGCCTTGAATAATAAATAATATAACGAAACGTTTTGTGCTACATTTGAAACCAGTTTGAGAATCAAAATTCTACATTGTTGTATTTTGGGAAACACTTGATGTTATTAGAACACGATTTCCTTATTTCACATCGTCTTTCATGTCACATGTGAATAGCTAAGTTAAATACCAAGTGGAAAACGAATCAGACAGAATGTTTTTTTAAAAAATTATTTCTCAGCTTGTCTGTCAATGGCGATTGCTGGAAGCAGAAAGTCGGCATGACATAAATCGCATGAAAAAATAGACTTTGAATATTGGAACTGTCAAGATAACACCATCATGCATTGGCCACATCAGAATTTATGAAGTACACGACAATGATATGAGCACACTAGAATGTCCCGAGAACACCAGAATGTCACGAGCACACCAGAATGTCCCGAGCACACCAGAACGTCCCGAGCACACCAGAACGCTCCGAGCTCACCAGAACATATTGAGCACATAAAAAATCTCACGAGCACACCAGAATGTCCCGAGCACAACAGAATGTCCCGAGCTCAACAGAATGTCACGAGCACACCAGAATGTCCCGAGCACTCCCGAATGTCCCGAGCACACCAGATGGTTAGATGAAGGCTTCTTGCCGCCACGTTCGTTGTTTTCATGTCCAGGTTTTCCCATATTTCGTTTCGCTCATTTTCAGTCTTCTAACCTGATTTCAGTCTCTCTCTCCCTCTCTCATGACCGCTTGGTTGGATCCGCTGTGATATCTTTTAAAAATCTCCTGCCCCAATAAAATGGCCAGTGACAAAATCATTTTAATACTTGGCCTAATCAGGCCATAAAATGACATGAGACCAGTTCAAAATATCAAGCCGTCTGCTGAAAAAGTGTCACAACTGAGCGTGGCAGCTACAACGGAAACGTACACGGAATTTTCCAGACGTAATTTTCAGCTCAAAATTTGCAGTCTCACTGAATGCATTATTCCTCTCATAAGTCAATATTTTCTCAAAAATATTTCAAACCATTGAAAAAGTAGGTCCTTTTAAAGCTGACGTCAATCAGACTCCAATGAAATTTACGGCTGGTAAACACAATCTGTAGTCTTCGATTATTGGTGTATCTGTCATAGAGTCTAGTCATTGGTTACAGAGTATCGTCATCTGTCACAGAGTATCGTCATTGGTCATAGAGTATCGTCATCTGTCATAGAGTATCTTCATTGGTCACAGAGTATCGTCATCTGTCATAGAGTATCGTCATCTGTCATAGAGTATCGTCATTGGTCACAGAGTATCGTAATCTGTTATACAGTCTCGTCATTGGTTACAGAGTACCGTCATCTGTCACAGAGTATCGTCATTGGTCATAGAGTATCGTCATTGGTCACAGTGTATCGTCATCTGTCAAAGAGAATCGTCATTGATAACAGAGTATCGTCATCTGTCATAGAGTATCGTCATCTGTCACAGAGTATCGTCATTGGTTACAGAGTATCGTCATTGGTCACAGAGTATCGTCATCTGTCACAGAGTATCGTCATTGCTCACAGAGTATCGTCATTGGTCACAGAGTATCGTCATTGGTCACAGAGTATCGTCATTGGTCACAGAGTATCGTCATCTGTCACAGAGTATCGTCATTGGTCACAGAGTATCGTCATCTGTCACAGAGTATCGTCATTGGTCACAGAGTATCGTCATCTGTCACAGAGTATCGTCATTGGTCACAGAGTATCGTCATCTGTCACAGAGTATCGTCATTGCTCACAGAGTATCGTCATCTGTCACAGAGTATCGTCATTGGTCACAGAGTATCGTCATCTGTCACAGAGTATCGTCATTGCTCACAGAGTATCGTCATCTGTCACAGAGTATCGTCATTGGTTACAGAGTATCGTCATTGGTCACAGAGTATCGTCATTGCTCACAGAGTATCGTCATTGGTCACAGAGTATCGTCATTGGTCACAGAGTATCGTCATTGGTCACAGAGTATCGTCATTGGTCACAGAGTATCGCCATTGCTAACAGAGTATCGTCATTGGTCACAGAGTATCGTCATCTGTCACAGAGTATCGTCATCTGTCACAGAGTATCGTCATTGCTCACAGAGTATCGTCATTGCTCACAGAGTATCGTCATTGGTCACAGAGTATCGTCATTGGTCACAGAGTATCGTCATTGGTCACAGAGTATCGTCATCTGTCACAGAGTATCGCCATTGGTCACAGAGTATCGTCATCTGTCACAGAGTATCGTCATTGGTCACAGAGTATCGTCATTGGTCACAGAGTATCGTCATCTGTCACAGAGTATCGTCATTGCTCACAGAGTATCGTCATTGGTCACAGAGTATCGTCATTGGTCACAGAGTATCGTCATTGGTCACAGAGTATCGTCATTGGTCACAGAGTATCGCCATTGCTCACAGAGTATCGTCATTGGTCACAGAGTATCGTCATCTGTCACAGAGTATCGTCATCTGTCACAGAGTATCGTCATTGCTCACAGAGTATCGCCATTGGTCACAGAGTATCGTCATCTGTCACAGAGTATCGTCATTGCTCACAGAGTATCGTCATTGCTCACAGAGTATCGTCATCTGTCACAGAGTATCGTCATTGCTCACAGAGTATCGTCATCTGTCACAGAGTATCGTCATCTGTCACAGAGTATCGTAATTGCTCACAGAGTATCGTCATTGGTCACAGAGTATCGTCATCTGTCACAGAGTATCGTCATTGCTCACAGAGTATCGTCATTGCTCACAGAGTATCGTCATTGGTCACAGAGTATCGCCATTGGTCACAGAGTATCGTCATCTGTCATAGAGTCTCGTCATTGGTCACATAGTATCGCCATTGGTCACAGAGTATCGTCATCTGTCACAGAGTATCGTCATTGCTCACAGAGTATCGTCATTGCTCACAGAGTATCGTCATTGGTCACAGAGTATCGTCATTGGTCACAGAGTATCGTCATTGGTCACAGAGTATCGTCATTGGTCACAGAGTATCGTCATTGGTCACAGAGTATCGCCATTGCTCACAGAGTATCGCCATTGGTCACAGAGTATCGTCATTGGTCACAGAGTATCGTCATTGGTCACAGAGTATCGTCATTGGTCACAGAGTATCGTCATTGGTCACAGAGTATCGCCATTGGTCACAGAGTATCGTCATTGGTTACAGAGTATCGTCATTGGTCACAGAGTATCGTCATTGGTCACAGAGTATCGTCATTGGTCACAGAGTATCGTCATTGGTCACAGAGTATCGTCATTGGTCACGGATTGTTAAATATTTAGGCAGACTTCAATGATGCTTACGTGCATTTTTTATGTCTGATATAGTATTTATATTATATTCAAATAACAATTAATAAGGTATTAAATATTCTCTAGCAGAAGTATATTGTATTCATACCCAGAAATCTTAAAGAGTTTCAGACTTAAAACTGGAAATCAAGTTGATGGCTTGGCTGCTCTCGTTTGTACCGGGGGAGGGGGTGGGGTGGGGTGGTGGGGGTTAGGGGTGGGGGTATGGGACCAGGATTAAAAAGTTGTTTATCGATTGGTCAGCTGAGAAAAGTCTAGTACGTCATCAAGTGTGTTGTCTGTGTGATTAGTTCTCTAGAAAATTCACCACAAAGCCCCCAGTTATCCTATTTACTACGGAGCTAGAATTTTAATAGAATTATAGTTGCCTTATTAGTCCACATCCTATTGAATATTAAACAACATTTACGTCTTCTTCTGATGTGGATGGTACTCTGAGGGTGTGTGGATGGTACTTTGAGGGGGTGTGGATGGTACTCTGAGGGTGTGGATGGTACTCTGAGGGTGTGGATGGTACTCTGAGGGTGTGGATGGTACTCTGAGGGTGTGTGGATGGTACTTTGAGGGTGTGTGGATGGTACTTTGAGGGTGTGTGGGTGGTACTCTGAGGGTGTGTGGATGGTACTTTGAGGGTGTGGATGGTACTCTAAGGGTGTGTGGATTGTTCTTTGAGGGTGTGTGGATGGTACTCTGAGGGTGTGTGGATGGTACTTTGAGGATGTGTGGATGGTACTTTGAGGGTGCGTGGATAGTACTTTGAGGGTGTGTGGATGGTACTTTGAGGGTGTGTGGATGGTACTTTGAGGGTGTGTGGATGGTACTTGGATGGTGTTAAATGGTACCTGGTAGGGGTTGGATGTTATTTAAAGGATACGAGGATAACGTTGCTCATTGTTTGACAAGGCTATTAAGAATTGAGAATCCTTATTATGTTGTCTAAAGACTCGAGGTTTACCTAAGGTTGTCCACAACTTGTTTGAATTATTAAGACTTATAAATGTAAAACTTGTCAACATGCTCAACTCAGTATATTTCCATTTCAACTCAACACATTTACATATCTACTCAGTATATTTCCATTTCAACTCAACCCATTTCCATATCAACTTAGTATATTTCCATATCAACTCAGCACATTTCCATATCAACTCAGTATATTTCCATACCAACTCAGTATATTTCCATATCTTTCATAACTTTGTAAATCTGATATATTTTTTTTAAATGCTAACCTTGAATTAGTGAAAAAGACATCTAGATTGATCTGGGGTTTATTTTGTAAACTAGCCAATATAACCGGCGTCTGTCGGGGTTGTATTCGGAAAAATCGTCTAAATCGTCATCAGAGTTCATGTACATTACAGGACTCGTCTAAAACACCTCGGCGAAGTAGAGAATCAAAATTGTAACTAATTTCCGATAACAAAATCCAGTTTATAAAAATTCTGGTTAACATTAAATGTGGGGCCCTGTTCGGTTTCCCCTTTATACATAAATTTTATAGACTACGAAAAGGCCTTTGATAGCCTGGACCGACAAACATTGTGGAAACTTCTTCGGCACTATGGAGTACCAGGGAAATTAGTCAGGATTATTCAGAGCTCTTATGAAGAAATGACATGCAGGGTGGTCCACGAAGGTAGACTCACAGATGCCTTTACAGTCGAAACAGGAGTCAGACAAGGATGCCTCTTGTCCCCATTTCTATTCATCCTTGCCATTGACTGGATAATGAAAAAATCCACAGACAAAAAAAGGAATGGGATACAGTGGACACTCTGGGAACAACTGAATGACCTAGACTTTGCAGATGACATTGCACTTCTGTCCCACAACCAGCAACAAATGCAGGAAAAAACAAAAGATGTAGCCACCTTTTCATCACAGCTCGGACTTAATATAAATAAAAGCAAGACGAAAATCATGAAGGTGAACTCATCCAACCAAGAGCATATCTGTCTGGAAGGAAAGGCACTGGAAGAAGTGGAGTCCTTCAATTACTTAGGCAGCACCATAGACACAAACGGCGGATCCGACGCAGACGTGAGGTCTAGAATTGGAAAAGCTAGATCAGCATTTGTGTTATTAAAGAAAATATGGGAGTCGAAGCAGCTGAAACTTCAAACCAAAGTCAGAATCTTTAATACAAATGTCAAAACAGTCCTACTTTATGGAGCAGAAACGTGGAAAACATCAGCGAGCATTACACAGAAAGTGCAGACATTCATAAACACATGCCTTAGAAAGATCCTTAACATCAAATGGCCAAATACCATCACCAACAAAGATCTATTAGAAAGGACATACCAGGTGCCCGTTGATGAAGACATCATAAAGAAAAGATGGAGGTGGATTGGGCATACTCTGAGAAAACCCCCAGATAGCACCACCAGACAATGTCTAACATGGAATCCACAGGGAAAAAGAAAGAGAGGAAGACCTAAGAATACATGGAGACGTGAACTAGAGACAGACACGCAAAATATGGGATACAACTGGAAGCAATTGGAAAGGAAAGCACAGGACCGGGATGAGTGGAAAATTCTTGTGGACGGCCTATGCCCCAGACGGGGTAAAAAGGCATAAGAAGAAGAAGAAGTGAACAAAACACAGACACGCTTTCAATCGAACTTTGGCAAAATGTCTTGTTGAAAACTTGCATTGACAAAAGCCAAAGATATGTCCGTTTATCCTGTCAAATAAATAGCATCCCCGACAGGACCTCATCACAAAAAGGGGCCAATATAAATATCCCAAACATAAGGGCTCGAATGAAAGCATTCATTTAGATATTTCAGCTAATTTTTCAAATTTTAGCCGATTATAATCGGATAAACTTAGTCAAAGATGTTTCCGTTTAAATATTTACTATTGGGTCGTGTCACCCCCCTCCCCCCCTCTTTTCCGGGGGAGTCCAAGTAGACGTAATCTTAAATAGTTCACAGGAATGAGCTTTGTGGGTTGGATAATGAACAAACTTTATTTGAAAAGCGGTGACAAAAAGACAACGATTTGATTTAAAATGAAATCGCTCCGCTCCCCCCCCCCCCCTTTTTTATTTTGCCCAAAAGGATTGTAAACGATTAGTTTAAAATTCACAGATACTTCTAAGGCGTTAAGGACGTATGTTCACCAAGTTTGGCCTAGACACAACAATGTGCGTAAAAGCTTATTATAACCCAAGCCTTCGTGTATAGCTTGCATCATAAGCTTAGCTTTTGTGTATATCTTGCATTGCATGCTAAGCCGTTGTGTATAGCCTGCATTGTAAGCCAAGCCTTTGCTAATAGCTTGCATCGTAAGCTAAGCTTTTGTGTATAGCTTGCAGTGTAAGCTAAGCTTGTGTGTATATCTTTCGCTGTTATAAAGAACATACAAATTGGAAATTTCTAAAAACGTTTAAAAAAATTGCTTTCGTTACATTTGAGGCACGCCATAGAGACTTATAGAAACATAAGAAACATTAAAATAATTAATAATTTGTATATAACCTTAAACCCCTTATACAACATTGAACGGAGAGGGTAGCCATTGAAGACACTTCAGCACTATGTTAATATGGAAATAAAGGGTATGCCTACGACAATTCTGGCGTACATTCATCAATTAAGTGGAACCCTTTAGTGTTATCTAAGCCCACTGTTATTTAAATAACTTATGTACGGAAAAAATGAAACAAGTGCCCCGGGCGCCTTAAGTAGTAATTATTATCGGTTTAACACCCCCCACCCAAATTTTTCAATATTGATTTTCAAGTGCATGTGTACCTCGTTTGGTCTAGATCTACCCATGCACTTTCATTTATAAAGTAGCAAATTAAAATAGAAACACACATCTTGACACTAAGCTTTGTACAGCGGATGATCACATTCACTAGGCTTTACATCTATGATAACATTCACTACATTTCACGGCCATCAAGTTTAACGAGAACAAAAATCGTGTACCAGTTACGTTTGTGAGGGTGTATCAACATGTCATAAGTGGAACTGTCAATGCATAAGATGTCATACGTGGAACTGTCAATGCATAACTTGTCTTATGTGGAGCTGTCAATGCATAGCATGTCACACGTAGAACTGTCAATACTTAACATGCTATACGTGGAACTGCCAATACATAACATTTTATAAGTAGAACTGTCAAAACATAACATGTCATACGTGGAGCTGTCAATACATATCTTGTCTTATGTGGAACTGTCAATGCATGTCATGTCATACGTGGAGCTGTCAATACATAACTTGTCTTATGTGGAACTGTCAATGCATAACATGTCATACGTGGAACTGTCAATACATAACATGTCATATGTGGAACTGTCAATACATAACATGTCATACGTGAAATTGCAATACTTAACTTTCTTAAGATCTTAAAATGAAAGATTTGTTGACATGTGCACTAGATATAAATAGATATATGTTTTAGACATGTGAACTGTGTAAAAATATATATATTTTGTTGACATTATATATTCTAGCTATAAATAGATAAATGATGTTGACACATTTCCCCCCAAACGTATTCAGCGACGGTTACACAGGGATGTATTTTCTTTGGGAAATTTGAAAAACATCCCTTTAATCTATTAGGTTATGCCCCACCATCTTAACACCTTCTCCTACATCACCCTCTAACAGCTCATCTACAACACCCTTATCTCACCCTCCCAACACATTCTCCTAGCCCACCCCCTAACCTCACCCACTTGTCAAAGTCCAACATTGATAAGTGGACATGGAAGGCAATCGATTCGTCTTACATTTAAGAGTTGCGGGCAGAACCTGCTAATAGGGCTATTTATAAATATACTACGTCACATGGTGGCAGACAGAGCCTAGACACACACAGCCAGACCACAACCACACAAGACGCAGAAGTCAAGACATTGACATACAAGAGCAGAGAGCCATCACAAATACAGCCGATATCCAAAATTCAAAACGAAGAAGAACAAGACACAATGAGACGAGGGAGAGTGTGTGTGTGTGAGAGAGAGAGAGAGAGAGAGAGAGAAAGAAAGAGTATGAGAGAGAGTGGGAGGCACAACAAATACAGACAACAAACATGCAGCCAGGACATAGACAGACAAGGCGCTAACAAGACAAAATAAAGTGGCAGAGAACATATGTTAACCAAGACGAAAACAAGACACATAAGGACAAGATCGTACTACGTAATTAATTGACACACACAGGACACAAACGAACAAGACACATACTAAAAAACATATAAGCTATTAAAAAAAAGCAAACACACAGACATACAAAACACAGACAGAAAAGATCCAGATAGAAACATGCTGAAAAGACACACACAGACCAGACACATACAGACCAGACACATACAGACAAGACACATACAGACATGACTCACGCAAATGACGCTAACAGACGCAGACAAGGGACTCACAAGACACAGACAAATACAGTCAAGACACATTTAGCCTATATAGAGACAGAAATACACAAGCATGCACGACGCAGAAAAGACACCTTCGGAAAAGACCACAATAGACAATATAGAAAGACAACGTAGACATAGACAAGATGCGGATTAAGACAACGGGAGAAAAAATATAGGCAGACAAGATACAGACATACAGGACACAGAATGATAAGAAAACGACTCTGTAGTTTCATCGTGCGGTGGTCAGCCACTAAATCCCATTATTGACAAGTTGTCTATGAGGCCAACATATTTTGAGCACCACTGATCAAAGGTATTAGCTGTATGCCCTTCATGCACAAACAGATGAGTTTTAAACAGGAGAAGATACCAATACATGATTGTGTCTTTGAGAGGACAAAACCAGAAGCCATATTCGAGATGACCAGCCCACGATCTCCGGGGTGGTTAAACAAATAAACATTTGAACAATCGAAAGATATGAAACAATTCCTAGTCATATCAACTGCAACGTAATGTTATGGCAACTTATGGCTCGTGGTTTCACAGACAACAGTTCCACCAGTTAAACTTAACCTCCATCGTTTGATATGGACACACACAATAACTTAACCTCCATCCTTTGATATGGACGCACACAATTGTTATCATTACGTTAGAAAACACAACTCATTTTACTTCGGACAAAATCTGGCATCTGTCCGTCACAATGACACGAAGGTGTAGACGTCACACTGTCTGCAGGAGTTGCCGGAATTTTATTTGTGTCATCGTCATACCGCTAACGGGACCCCATCTCTGGGTTTGAACTCAGAGTTTCCTTGTCTTAGAGGAGTTGCCATCCAACATTAGGGAGTCCCATCCGCATGGGGTTCTGGTGGTGTTTTTGCTTGTCTAGGCCTTTGCTGGGGTTCGAACTCCAGTCCGCTAGCTTAGGATTGACGAAGCTTGAAGTGCTCGGCCACAAAGAGAATAAAATAAAACACAACTGTAAACTTTAGAAAGTTTACAGTTGACAGAACACTTCATGGTTAACATAAGTTGAACTCAAATGAATAGCCTGTGATGGCAAGCAAAGTTTTCGAATATTATTCTAGCCTAGCTTATAATCAGCAAAGTATTCATTGAATTTCCTTGGGGTGGGGGGTTGGGGCGGGGGGCTGGCTATTTGAAGCAAATAATGGTATGAATTTACGTGGGGTATTCCCCCACCCCCCACACACAGGCAACATACAAACTGCGTCGTGTGGGTTCCTACTTGGGAACACCTCGAAGTAGAGCACGCATTAGAAGGGACACACCTGGAAAGGACAAACCTGGATGGGGGTCATACCTCGATCGTGTACACCTCGATGGTGTACCTGTCAAGGTATGAGAATCACTGTGCTTTGGGGCAACTTTGTTTCTGGTCGTGATGTGTGAGTTGTCGTTGTATTTTTATCCCCGAATGTGATTGGTTGAAAACTAACAATGAACACAAGATTCAGTATTCATGATATGTGATCACGAGAAGTTCTGTTAATTGGCTGACATTCATAATATGTCACCACGAGAAGTTCTGCTATTTGGCTGACATTCATGATATGTCACCACGAGAAGTTCTGTTATTTGGCTGACATTCATAATATGTCACCACGAGAAGTTCTGCTATTTGGCTGACATTCATAATATGTCACCACGAGAAGTTCACTTATTTTTCGGACAGTTCTCAGCGTTCTGGTCGTGATCGTCAGTGTGCATTAGTTGTTGGTAGTGATCGTCAGTGTGCATTAGTTGTTGGTAGTGATCGTCAGCGTGCATTATTTGTTGGTCGTGATCGTCAGTGTGCATTAGTTGCCGTAGTTTTCGTAGTCTTCGTCCAGTGTTGGTCAGAGTCACTAGTATTTGGTTTTGTTGAGTGACTGTCACAGTCGATTTGTAGGGTCAGCCATCTTGTTATAAAGTCAGCCACCTTGTAATAAGGTCAGCAATTTTGTTATAAGGTCAGCCATCTTGTCACAGGGTCAGCCATCTTGTTACAGGGTCAGCCATCTTGTCATAAGGTCGGCCACCCTGTAATTAGGTCAGCCATCTTGTTATAGGCTCAGCCACCTTGTTATAAGGTCAGCCATCTTGTATAGGGACAGCCACATTGTTATAGGGTCAGCCATCTTGTTATTTGGTCAGCCATCTTGTTATAGGGTCAGCTATCTTGTATACAATCAGCCATCTTGGTTATAGGGTCAGCCATCTTGTTATAGGGTCAGCCATCTTGTTATATGGTCAGCCATCGTGTTATTAGGTCAGCCATCTTGTTATAGGCTCAGCCATCTTGTTATAGGCTCAGCCATCTTGTTATATGGTCAGCCATCGTGTTATTAGGTCAGCCATCTTGTTATAGGCTCAGCCACCTTGTTATAAGGTTAGCCATCTTGTATAGGGTCAGCCATCTTGTTATTTGGTCAGACATCTTGTTATAGGGTCAGCCATCTTTTTATAGGGTCAGCCATCTTTTTATAGGGTCAGCCATCTTGTTATAGGGTCAGCCATCTTGTTATAGGGTCAGCCATCTTGTTATAGGGTCAGCAATCTTGTTATTTGGTCAGCCATCTTGTTATAGGGTCAGCCATCTTGTTATTTGGTCAGACATCTTGTTATAGGGTCAGCCATCTTTTTATAGGGTCAGCCATCTTTTTATAGGGTCAGCCATCTTGTTATAGGGTCAGCCATCTTGTTATAGGGTCAGCCATCTTGTTATAGGGTCAGCAATCTTGTTATTTGGTCAGCCATCTTGTTATAGGGTCAGCCATCTTGTTATAGGGTCAGCCATCTTGTTATAGGGTCAGCCATCTTGTTATTTGGTCAGCCATCTTGTTATAAGGTTAGTTATCTTGTATAGGGTCAGCCATCTTGTTATTTGGTCAGACATCTTGTTACAGGATCAGCCATCTTTTTATAGGGTGAGCCATCTTATTATAGGGTCAGTAATCTTGTTATAGGGTTAGCCATCTTGTTATAGGGTCAGCCATCTTGTTATTGGGTCAGCCATCTTGTTATTTGGTCAGCCATCTTGTTATAAGGTTAGCCATCTTGTATAGGGTCAGCCATCTTGTTATTTGATCAGACATCTTGTTATAGGGTTAGCCATCTTTTTATAGGGTCAGCCATCTTGTTATAGGGTCAGACATCTTGTTATAGGGTCAGCCATCTTGTTATAGGGTCAGCCACCTTGTTATAGGGTCAGCCATCTTGTTATAGGGTCAGCCATCTTGTTATAAGGTTAGTTATCTTGTATAGGGTCAGCCATCTTGTTATTTGGTCAGACATCTTGTTCCAGGGTCAGCCATCTTTTTATAGGGTCAGCCATCTTATTATAGGGTCAGTAATCTTGTTATAGGGTTAGCCATCTTGTTATAGGGTCAGCCATCTTGTTATTGGGTCAGCCATCTTGTTATAGGGTCAGCCATCTTGTTCTGATCACCGAGTACAACTTTTCTTTAAAGATTTAACTTTGCGTGGGTCAAAGATATCATAAAGTGCATGTGACCTGATATTTCAAAGATATCATAGAGTGCATGTGACCTGATATTTCAAAGATATCATAGAGTGCATGTGACCTGATATTTCAAAGATATCATAGAGTGCATGTGACCTGATATTTCAAAGATATCATAGAGTGCATGTGACCTGATATTTCAAAGATATCATAAAGTGCATGTGACCTGATATTTCAAAGATATCATAAAGTGCATGTGACCTGATGTTTCAAAGATATCATAGAGTGCATGTGACCTGATATTTATCAGAATTCTTTCGACGCACGTTTAGGAAAGTCCACTAGGGCACGTGCAAGCTCCAGGCTACAAGCTCCTGCCTACAACTTCCAGGCTACAAGCTACATCCAAGCTCTAGGCTATAAGCTTCATAAAAGCTCCAGGCTACGAGCTCCAAAAGGGCCACAAAGTAAATTAATGTATTGAAGTGTTAATTAAAAGGGGCCGGTGTAAACCAATTTATTGACGGGTTATTCAAAATGGGCACATAATAAAATCACACTTGGCACTGAAATATCATTTCATAATGTGAAAAGTGTGTTTTTAAGTATAAATGTCACGAATTTCGTATGAGTCTGGTCTTGGCAGAAGTCACATATAAGCTTAGGGGTATCACGTCACATATAATCATAGGGGTATCACGTCACATATAGGCATAGGGGTATCACGTCACATATAGGCATATGGGTATTACGTCACATATAGGCATAGGGGTATATAGGCATAGGGGTATCACGTCACATATAGGCATAGGGGTATCACGTCACATATAGGCATAGGGGTATCACGTCACATATAGGCATAGGGGTATCACGTCACATATAGGCATAGGGGTATATAGGCATAGGGGTATCACGTCACATATAGGCGTAGGGGTATCACGTCAAGTATAAGCATAGGGGTATCACGTCACATTTAGGCATAGGGGTATCACGTCACATATAAGCATATGGGTATCACGTCACATATAAGCATAGGGTATCACGTCACGTATATGCATAGGGGTATCACGTCACGTATAAGCATAGGGGTATCACGTCACGTATAAGCAAAGGGGTATCACATCACATATACGCATAGGGGTATCACGTCACATATACGCATAGGGGTATCACGTCACGCATAAGCATAGGGGTATCACGTCACGTATAAGCATAGGGGTATCACGTCACGTATAAGAATAGGGGTATCACGTCACGTATAAGCATAGGGGTATCATGTCACGTATAGGCATAGGGGTATCACGTCACATCTCGACATCGGAATGTTACCCTAAACGTGAGGTATTATATTCTAAAAGATTGCCGTCTGCAAGATAAGCCACACCAGAGAACAATATCCCAACGGTGACAAAGGGAGAATATAAAAATCTATGTTTAGAGCGTTTGAACTTTGGCCTCCAAAATTTGTCTGAAAGCTTGATTTCCCCCCCAAAAAATAATTGACTAAGGTTAGAGGAGCTAAAGGATTTCAAAATCCGCATAGTCCTGGGACAATGCCCCAGGGACAGAGGCAGAAATATGGAGAAGGCCAGAGGTGGATGCCAAGAGTAGGTGACCTTAGACTTTTGATAATTCAGTGTTGAGCTGCCGTCTGAAATGAATGAGAGTGGTGATGATGAAGGGAAAAGATGAGTGAGGTAATATTTCGAGAATAGTAGGTGGAAGAGGGTGAGGTAATGTTATGAGAAGGGTGGGTGAAGGGGATGAGGTAATTCAACGAGATGGGTGGGGAAAGAGATCAGGTAATCCTATGAGATGTGAAGGTGGATGAGGTAATGTTATAGCTTGTGAATGTTGATGAGGTAATGTTATAGCTTGTGAATGTTGATGAGGTAATGTTATAGCTTGTGAATGTTGATGAGGTAATGTTATAGCTTGTGAATGTTGATGAGGTAATGTTATAGCTTGTGAATGTTGATGAGGTAATGTTATAAGATTTGAAGGTTGATGATGGATGAGGTAATGTTATAAGACGTGAAGGTTGATGAGGTAATGTTATAAAATGTGAAGGTTGATGAGTTAATGTTATAAAATGTGAAGGTTGATCAGGTAATGTTATAAGAAGTGAACGTTGATGAGGTAATGTTATAAGGTGTGAAGTTTGATGAGTAATTGTTATAAGATTTGACGGTGGAAGGTGTCAAAGGATTTGGAATCAGAATCAAATTGAATGAAATATAAATGTTAGAATTATTGACATTTTTGTGGGTGTTACAGTAAGGCCTAGTACAGCATATGTGTAGAGTTATTTATAGTCGCCATTACTTATCTCCAGTAGTATGGCGTCAGACTTGCGCCTATTTTTAAGTTCAACAAGGAGATATTTTTAGCCACCACGCTAGCCACCGGCTAGTATGACCCCGATATTGACGACAATGAGTAGATGTGCCGTGTCATGCCACAACAACCCCTCCCTGGGTTGGGAAAAGGTTGTTTACATTCGAACAAATTCTATTTATTATACAAATCCAGTGCCCCTTCAGTTTCACTGCCGCATGTCAAACAATTAGCTTCCCAGTCATATCGACCTTGACGAACACCTGTGTGTTGCAGTCCCAGTCAATTTGACCTTGACCAACACCTGTGTATTGCAGTCCGAGTCAATTCGACCTTGACCAACACCTGTGTGTTGCAGTCCCAGTCAATTTGACCTTGACCAACACCTGTGTATTGCAGTCCGAGACACATTGACCTTGACCAACACCTGTGTGTTGCAGTCCCAGTCAATTTGACCTTGACCAACACCTGTGTGTTGCGGTTTTCAGTGTGTCGGTAAGTAAACACGGCATTTTAGAAATCAAATCTTTTTTTTTTTCTTTTGAATTATTTGACTTGAAAACTTTGAAAACTTTACTATTGATCAATTATCATCAACTCACGTTACTGTTATGGCTTACGTTTACCAAAATGGCTTCCGGAACCTGGAGTTTCGGTGGTTACCTTAGTAACCCTTACCATGGAACTTAATATTGCTGGCGCACAGTGTTTAGTTAACGGATATGAGAAGGTATCGACCGGGGACGGACAGAGGAAAAACCCGGACAAAGGCCATATTTCTGGAAAGCCGCCCTGACAGGGGCCGAAAAAGAGGACATGTCTGGGGAAACCCGGACGCATTGGATCCCTAAGTAAGAGCCTCTGGGGTCGGGGGGAATCGTAGAGCGAAGAGTTTTAAATGTAAGATCTCCTTACCATTCTTAGCATCACCAGTAGCACAAGCTGTAATCACGCAACAGTGATAAAACGAACGTTTGTCTTATAGAGAATCGCCTTAAAATCAATGGACGCGTCCATAAAGTGCATTAACAAACTGAAATAAAAATAATGACGATGAAGACGCGCACGATCACATGATAAAGACACGAACAACGCCAACTAATTTTTAATTCCGGTATATTTGACCTCTTATAACAGTAAAAGATTATAAAAAAAAAAATTCCTTCCTCGCTTAAGAATGGGAAACAAAAAGTCATTTTCTTTGGCAAGCGATACACCGCGAATCACACGACATGTCTATTTTATACCCTAGTTTATCAGATGCAATGAAACGACATTTCTATGTTATACCCTTCCTTGTCTGATGCAATCACACGACATTTCTATGTTATACCCTTCCTAGTCTGATCCAATCACACGACATTTCTATGTTATACCCTTCCTTGTCTGATGCAATTAAACGACATTTCTATGTTATACCCTTCCTTGTCTGATACAATCACACGACATTTCTATGTTATACCCTTACTTGTCTGATACAATCACACGACATTTCTATGTTATACCCTTCCTTGTCTGATTCAATCACACGACATTTCTATGTTATACCATTCCTTGTCTGATGCAATCAAACGACATTTCTATGTTATACCCTTCCTTGTCTGATGCAATCACACGACATTTATATGTTATACCCTTCCTTGTCTGATACAATCAAACGACATTTCTATGTTATACCCTTCCTTGTCTGATACAATCAAACGACATTTCTATGTTATACCCTTCCTTGTCTGATGCAATCACACGACATTTCTATGTTATACCCAAGTTTTTGTGATGCATTCACACGACATGCCTGTGTTAAAAACCCAAGTTTATCTGATGAAATTACCTAGAACTATTTCTTTTTGTTAAACTGGCCAGATGAGAATACATTAGCCAAGCTGCCAGATCTCTGCGATGCCTCTTGTTAAACTGGCCATATAATAATACATTAGCCAAGCTGCCAGATCTCTGTGATGTTTCTTGTTAAACTGGCCATGTAAGAATACATTAGCCAAGCTGCCAGATCTCTGCGATGTCTCTTGTTAAACTGGCCATGTAAGAATACATTAGCCAAGCTGCCAGATCTCTGCGATGTCTCTTGTTAAACTGGCCATGTAAGAATACATTAGCCAAGCTGCCATATCTCTACATTAGCCAAGCTGCCAGATCTCTGCGATGTCTCTTGTTAAACTGGCCATGTAAGAATACATTAGCCAAACTGCCAGATCTCTACATTAGCCAAGCTGCCAGACCTCTGTGATGTCTCTTGTTAAACTGGCCATGTAAGAATACATTAGCCAAGCTGCCAGATCTCTGCGATGTCTCTTGTTAAACTGGCCATGTAAGAATACATTAGCCAAGCTGCCAGATCTCTGCGTTGTCTCTTGTTACAGAGGAGACAAAAACCACTCGTCACGATATCTCATTAATTTAAACTTTGCGTTAAAAAAAAGAAGATTTTTTTAAAAACTGAATGACACTATGATATTTCACCATGAAGTTTCAATTACAAAACACGCTAATACATCGCAGACTATCAAACATGTTCATTTTAAACACTAAATAAAATTGTTTGAAAATCAAGGTAAAATAGTAAAGAATTGAAACTCTGATCAAGGTGATCATTAATATGCTGATATGCCACTGTGACCTACTTATCATATGTTTACTGTGTTGGAAAATTGCTGGAGAAAAGTATAGAATATAAGCAGGTGAAATCTGAGATCGTTGGCTCGTCGGTGCTTTGGTCACCCTGCCCTGTTTTTAGATGCCTATGATGGGCAGCGGTGGGGTTAGGGTTGGTTGGAAGGTCCAGGGGAATCAATAGTTTGTCTGGTTGTAGACCTGCACTGGTCTATTTCCCTGTCTTCCAGTTAAGACTCTAACCGCTAGTCAAGTGAATGAGGTCCCCTTGAAGGCTAGGGGGGATTATCTGGACAATGCCTGTTTTGTTGAATTTGTTTCTTTGCAATTCTCATTGTTTACCCTCTTAGTCTACGAGAAATTTCAACCTAAAACACTAGTCAATTCCCGCGAATTATTATTATTACATTTTTTAAAAACATCAAACAAAGAATTAAAATAAATTAAATTAATTGATTTAAACAAAAAGAAGTTACATTTTTTAAATAAGGAGTAGCGACTGATATGCTAAATTTATTAGTAGCGATAGAAATGCTAAATTTATTAGTAGCGATACAAATGATAAATTTATTAGTAGCGATCGAAATGCTAAATTTATTAGTAGCGATAGAAATGCTAAATTTATTAGTAGCGATACAAATGCTAAATTTATTAGTAGCGATAGAAATGCTAATTTTATTAGAAGCAATAAATATGCTACATTTATGAGTAGCGACTGATGTGCTACATTTATGAGTAGCGATAGAAATGCTACATTTATGAGTAGCGATAGAAATGCTACATTCATTCGTAGCAATAGAAATGCTACATGCATTCGTAGAAATTAAATGAGCATTAGGCATTTTCAAATAGACCAGTGGTTTCCAAACCAATGCAGATGATTGAACTCTTGAAGTCCATGATGATTGAACTCTTGAAGTCCATGATGATTGAACTCATGCAGCTTATGATATCTAATTTGTCATTGAATGTTTTCATGCAGCTGATGACATCTAATTTATCATTGAATGGTTTTCATGCAGCTGATGACATCTAATTTATCATTGAATGGGTTTCATGCAGCTTATGACATCTAATTTATCATTGAATGGTTTTCATGCAGCTGATGACATCTAATTTATCATTGAATGGTTTTCATGCAGCTGATGACATCTAATTTATCATTGAATGGGTTTCATGCAGCTGATGACATCTAATTTATCATTGAATGGTTTTCATGCAGCCGATGACATCTAATTTATCATTGAATGGGTTTCATGCAGCTGATGACATCTAATTTATCATTGAATGGTTTTCATGCAGCTGATGACATCTAATTTATCATTGAATGGTTTTCTTGCAGCTGATGACATCTAATTTATCATTGTTGGTTTTCTTGCAGCTGATGACATCTAATTTATCATTGAGTGGTTTTCTTGCAGCTGATGACATCTAATTTATCATTGAATGGTTTTCTTGCAGCTGATGACATCTAATTTATCATTGAATGGTTTTCTTGCAGCTGATGACATCTAATTTATCATTGAATGGTTTTCTTGCAGCTGATGACATCTAATTTATCATTGAATGGTTTTCTTGCAGCTGATGACATCTAATTTATCATTGAATGGTTTTCTTGCAGCTGATGACATCTAATTTATCATTGAATGGTTTTCTTGCAGCTGATGACATCTAATTTATCATTGAATGGTTTTCTTGCAGCTGATGACATCTAATTTATCATTGAATGGTTTTCATGCAGCTAATGACATCTAATTTATCATTGAATGGTTTTCATGCAGCTGATGACTTCTAATTTATCATTGAATGGTTTTCATGCAGCTGATGACATCTAATTTATCATTGAATGTGTTTCATGCAGCTTATGACATCTAATTTATCATTGAATGGGTTTCATGCAGCTGATGACATCTAATTTATCATTGAATGGGTTTCATGCAGCTGTTGACATCTAATTTATCATTGAATGGTTTTCATGCAGCTGATGACATCTAATTTATCATTGAATGGTTTTCATGCAGCTGATGACATCTAATTTATCATTGAATGGTTTTCATGCAGCTGATGACATCTAATTTATCATTGAATGGGTTTCATGCAGCTGATGACATCTAATTTATCATTGAATGGGTTTCATGCAGCTGATGACATCTAATTTATCATTGAATGGTTTTCTTGCAGCTTAAGACATCTAATTTATCATTGAATGGTTTTCTTGCAGCTTATGACATCTAATTTATCATTGAATGGTTTTCATGCAGCTGATGACATCTAATTTATCATTGAATGGTTTTCATGCAGCTGATGACATCTAATTTATCATTGAATGGTTTTCATGCAGCTGATGACATCTAATTTATCATTGAATGGGTTTCATGCAGCTGATGACATCTAATTTATCATTGAATGGGTTTCATGCAGCTGATGACATCTAATTTATCATTGAATGGTTTTCATGCAGCTGATGACATCTAATTTATCATTGAATGGTTTTCATGCAGCTGATGACATCTAATTTATCATTGAATGGGTTTCATGCAGCTGATGACATCTAATTTATCATTGAATGGGTTTCATGCAGCTGATGACATCTAATTTATCATTGAATGGGTTTCATGCAGCTGATGACATCTAATTTATCATTGAATGGTTTTCATGCAGCTGATGACATCTAATTTATCATTGAATGGTTTTCATGCAGCTGATGACATCTAATTTATCATTGAATGGTTTTCATGCAGCTGATTACATCTAATTTATCATTGAATGGTTTTGATGCAGCTTATGACATCTAATTTATCATTGAATGGTTTTCATGCAGCTGATGACATCTAATTTATCATTTAATGGTTTTCATGCAGCTGATGACATCTAATTTATCATTGAATGGTTTTCATGCAGCTTATGACATCTAATTTATCATTGAATGGTTTTCATGCAGCTGATGACATCTAATTTATCATTGAATGGTTTTCATGCAGCTTATGACATCTAATTTATCATTGAATGGTTTTCATGCAGCTTATTGCATCTAATTTATCATTTAATGGTTTTCATGCAGCTGATGACATCTAATTTATCATTGAATGGTTTTCTTGCAGCTTAAGACATCTAATTTATCATTGAATGGTTTTCTTGCAGCTTATGACATCTAATTTATCATTGAATGGTTTTCATGCAGCTGATGACATCTAATTTATCATTGAATGGTTTTCTTGCAGCTTAAGACATCATATTTATTATGCTCTATAGTTTGATCATATTTTAAGTAAATAAATGGCTATAACCAGAACATATTGTAGGTGAGATTGAGACATTGTTGGTTTAAAGTTCCAATAGATTATATCGGATTCTGAGATTTCCAAATTGTCCATAGATATTTTCAAGGCACTCTAGTATAGGATGTATTTCTGATGATCACTTTTATTTGACATGAATGACAGCCTCAGCGTGACGTTACTAGGGAATCGCGACAACTCTATTTTGACATGACTGGACATTGACATGGCGGCAGTTCTTTATAGATATGACTGGGCATTGACATAACGGCAGTCCTTAATTGACATGAATGGACATTGACATGGTGGCAGTTCTTTATTGACATGACTGGACATTGACATGGTGGCAGTTCTTTATTGACATGGCTGGACATTGACATGGCGGCAACTCTATGTTTGGTTATGAGCGTAGGTCTAGTCAGTGTTGTTTAGTTATGAGAGTATGTCTAGTCAGTGTTGTTTGGTTATATGAGATGGTTAGCGTTGTTTGGATCATAATTACAAGTTGCCGTTAAGGGATATGAGGCGAGAGGCTGTGGTGGAAACCTCTGGCCGATGATTCTAAATATGCAGCCCTGAGAAAGCTGCTCCTAAGCAACCGTTTCGTCCCAGCTACTTCGCGAATAAGTTGCGAGGTGGAAACCCACTGTAGAATCCCTCTTAGAGGGCGTCCGATGCTTCCCCGGGACGGATGGGGGGAGTTATTAGGACGTTAATTTACCGTCCCGGCCCCTAGGAAAGTGGACTGCGGACGCTTTAAACGCAGCGTCTTCGGTCGACAAGATGTCTCCGGGCGGGGAGGATCCCCGCCGGCAAACCCGATCGAGCGGTTGCTGGTGGGGACGTTTCACGCCCGGGGAGGTCTCTGACGTTCCCCCCTACGGCCCGACGTCGCCACTTCCTAATGAGATATTTCAGTGTTGTTTGGTTATAAGAGTATTTTTGGGCTGTGTTTAAAGAACGGGCCTGAAATGTTAAAGTTTTGTTTTGATCAGGCAGGCATCGTTAGAATGTTGTCTACTTCCGGTCATTATGGTTAAAACATCCGAGCACACGCCCGATCAACAATGCTTCTTCATAGAAGGATGCAAATATAACCTCCAACTTACCCAAACATAACCTCCAAACTCATCCAAACATAACCTCAAAACTCATCCAAACCCATCCAAACATAACCTCTAAACTCATCCAAACATAACCTCCAACTAACCCTAACATAATCCCCAACTCACCCAAACATAACCCGCATATCACGTGTTATTCTAATGTGATCCAACATTCGCTGTGGGTTCAAGAGAGGTGAAAATCGATTCTGCAAAAATATGAAGTGTGTTTATTGCAGATGGAATTTCAGGAGGCCACGAGCGTGATTGATTGCACGTGAAATCATGGCTGAAATTGAAATACCACTGTCCGGTTATAAGCACACATCTACTGGTCTGATGGATAGGGCAGTGGGTGCCTGATAGATTGGGTGGACAATGAGTGCCTGATAGATTTGGTGGACAATGAGTGCCTGATTGATTGGGTTGACAATGAGTGCCTGATAGATTTGATGGACAATGAGTGCCTTAGGGATTGGGTGGACAATGAGTGCCTGATAGATTGGGTGGACAATGAGTGCCTTGAGGGATTGTCTGGGCAGTAGATGCCTGATTGATTGGGTGGACAATGAGTGCCCGAGGGATTGTCTGGGCAGTAGATGCCTGATTGATTGGGTGGACAATGAGTGCCTGATAGAATGGGTCGACAATGAGTGCCTGATAGATTGGGTGAACAATGAGTGCCTAATAGATTGGGTGGACAATGAGTGCCCGATAGATTGGGTGGACAAAGAGTGCCTGATTGATTCGGTGGACAATGAGTGCCTGATAGATTTGGTGGACAATGAGTGCCTGATAGACTGGGTAGACAATGAGTGCCTGATGGATTGGGTGGACAATGAGTGCCTGAGGGATTGGGTGGACAATGAGTGCCCGATAGGTTGGGTGGACAATGAGTGCCCGATAGGTTGGGTGGACAATGAGTGCCTGATAGATTGGGTGGCCAATGAGTGCCTGATAGATCGGGTGGACAATGAGTGCCTGATAGATTGGGTGGACAATGAGTGCCTGAGGGATTGGGTGGACAATGAATGCCTGAGGGATTGTATGGGCAGTGGGTGCCTGATTGATTGGGTGGACAATGAGTGCCTGAGGGATTGTCTGTGCAGTAGATGCCTGATAGAGTGGGTGGGAAATAAGTGCCTGATAGATTGGGTCGGCAATGAGTGCCTGATAGATTGGGTGGACAATAAGTGCCTGATAGATTGGGTGGACAATGAGTGCCTGAGGGATTGGGTGCACAATGAGTGCCTGATAAATTGGATGGACAATGAGTGCCTGATAGATTGGGTGGATAATGAGTGCCTGAAAAATTGGATGGACAATGAGTGCCTGATAGAATAGGTGGACAATGAGCGCCTGATAGATTGGGTGGACAATGAGTGCCTGATAGATTGGGTGGACATTGAGTGCCTTAGGGATTGGGTGGACAATGAGTGCCTGAGGGATTGTCTGGGCAGTAGATGCCTGATAGATTGGGTGGACAATGAGTGCCTGATAGATTGGGTGGACAATGAGTGCCTGAGGGATAGTCTTGGCAGTTGATGCCTTGTGGGAAGTGAATGCCTAGGGGAATGGCCGAAAAATATTTAATTCAAAATACCCTCTTTGAAAATGTATTTTGAAACTTCCTCAAAGTTGAAAGTCCAATTAAGTGAAATATTAAACGCATCTCATTTTTCAAACTCATATCAAAGATATCCATCATAATACCAAACATAATACCTAACTTAATATCTAACATCGTAACTAACATCATACCTATCATAATACCTAACATCACACCTAACATCATACCTAAAGAACGAACACCCTGGTTGAATAGACAAGGATCCAACACACCATTAGGTTTAAAAAAATCAATGTATTATCTAGAAGCCCCAAACGTTTCTCTCTTTACTTTCCAGCAAACCAGACTCGCAAGGGACATAACTGAAGCAAAACTGATCACTAAAAAAAGATACATTTTGACATACCGACATAAAAGGAACTACTTTTGAGCAGTGTCTCAGATTATTGATTTCAGCTAGGTCACAAGCGTAGCGAAGGGGGGGGGGGCAGGGAGGGACATATGTCCCCGGCGTCCAGCTAGTTAGGGGCGCCAAAATATGCTTTGATATTATTTTATTGATGAAAAAAATGGGTTTGAGGGGTGAAAAAAAAGACAAAAGGGGCGCTTTGAAATGAATTCTTGTCCCCGGGCGCCAAACACTCTAGCTACGCCTCTGGATAGGATCTACTGCTCTTGTTATGAAGCTGCCCTCATTTGCTTTTTTTTATTTTTAGTTTATTTATTTTATTCTTTTATGAGAAAATAAATGACATCTGTACAATAAAAAATGATAAATATATAAGACGAGGGCTTAATCGGCTGCAGCTTTTTTTTACACCGGGTCCGGATATTTTCAGTTAACTATTTTCTTTCATAAGCCACGAAATCTACTGCCCTTTGTCGTAGTGAGAGTTCATTGCCCCATGTCGTAGTGAGAGTGCATTGCCTCATATCGTAGTGAGAGTGCAATGCCCCATGTCGTAGTGACAGTAAATTGCCCCAGGTCGTAATGAGAATGCATTGCCCCATGTCGTAGTGAGAATGCATTGCCCCATGTCATAGTGAGAATGCATTGCCCCATGTCATAGTGAGAGTGCATTGCCCAATGTCATAGTGAGAGTGCATTGCCCCATGTCGTAGTGAGAATGCATTGCCCCATGTCGTAGTGAGAGTGCACTGCCCCATGTCGTAGTGAGAGTGCATTGCCCCATGTCGTAGTGAGAATGCACTGCCGTACATAATCGGTCTCATCCTTACAATTCTCCCGCCTTACATAACAGGTTGTAATCGGTCTCATCCTTACAATTATCCACATCTTCCCTTAAATAATCAGGCGGTAGCCGCTCTCATAACGGACAAACGTGTTGACCCGACTGTCAATAATAATTAGAGAAAATCACATCTCGTTCCCATGAGTCACGGCCGCGAGACTTGACACTGATTTCCGACTCTGTCAGACAGTGTCTTCCACCGTAACTCGAGAAAATTCGAGGCCAGCGTCAGGACTCGATCAGATTGTACGCTCAGTGGACCATTAGGTCAGCGTCAGGACTCGATCAGATTCTACACTCAGTGGACCATTATTGCAATCAAAATGGTGGCATTGCTAGAAATGAAAGTAAACAAATGATGTATTTTTTCACTAACTAAATAGTGCGTCTACAGTTGTTATGAAATAGTGCGTTTTCATATAAACTCTGGAAATGTTGTGCGTATACATATAGTTTGGAAATAGTCCGTCTTCATATAGTTTGGAAATAGTCCGTCTTCATATTGTTTGGAAATATTGCGTAAAAATATAGTTTGGGAAAAATAATATCATAGTTTGGAATAATTTTAAGTACAGACAGAGGCGTAGCGTAAGGGGGGGGGGGCAGGGGGTACAGATGTACCCGGGCGCCAGCTAGTTAGGGGCGCCAAAATGTGCTTTGGTATTATTTTATTGATGAAAATAATGGGTTTGAGAGTTGAAAAAAAGGAAAAGAGGGCGCTTTTAAATGAATCGTGTCCCCGGGCGCTAAGCCTCTGAGCACAGATGTCCTGAAAATAATGTGACATTGTTCAAGTTTTTTCGTATGTTTCTCTGTTTGTTTGTTTGTTTGTTAGTTTGCTTGTTTGTGGGGGAAACTTGCATATCAATTTGACCCACTTCATGACCTGCAATTAACCGCCCACGGTGACTAAGCCTTCACCAGGTGGTCACTACAGCATTCCATGTGTCTGGTCATCAGGTGGTCACTACAGCATGCCATATGTCTGGTCATCAGGTGGTCACTACCGCATGCCATATGTCTGGTCATCAGGTGGTCACTACAGCATGCCATGTGTCTGGTCATCAGGTGTTCACTACAGCATGCCATATGTCTGGTCATCAGGTGGTCACTACAGCATGCCATGTGTCTGGTCATCAGGTGGTCACTACAGCATGCCATATGTCTGGTCATCAGGTGGTCACTACAGCATGTCATATGTCTGGTCATCAGGTGGTAACTACAGTATGTCATATGTCTGGTCATCAGGTGGTCACTACAACATGCCATGTGTCTGGTCATCACGTGGTCACTACAGCATGCCATATGTCTGGTCATCAGGCGATCACTACAGCATGCCATGTGTCTGGTCATCAGGTGGTCACTACAGCATGTCATATGTCTGGTCATCAGGTGGTCACTACAGTATGTCATATGTCTGGTCATCAGGTGGTCACTACAGCATGTCATGTCTGGTCATCGGGTGTTCAATACAGCATGCCATATGCCTGTTCACTCGTTCCCGATACCAATCAACGATGACAAAAACTTATACCACAGATAGATGACCTCTGACCTTTTCACGGGTTTGTATATCATGGGCGCCACACGTGTTTAAGTCATATGTAAAACCAATTCCTGATCTCACATTTAATCTCCCACGTCTAAAAAGTACAAAATACAAATATTTAAAAAAAAAACCACGCCTTTCCAAATATGTACTAAAAAGTATAAAATAATGCCCCCCTCCCCGACCCACACTTTTTAGTCTCATCTCTGTAACTCGAATGCTTTGGGGGACATTTAACACAGTTTTATATTTAAAAAAAAGAATCTTAAAACATATTTTCATGTCTTTTCACATTATAATACTACGTCATTTTAAGTGATAACACCATATCCTTTCGAGTTATAACACCACGTCATATTAAGTTATAACACCAAGTCATATTAAGTTATAACACCAAGTCATATTAAGTTATAACACCAAGTCATTTCAATTTAGAACATGACGTCATTTCAAGTTATAACACCATGTTATTTCAAGTTTTAACACCACATCATTTTAAGTTATAACACCTCGTCATTTCAAGTAATAACATCTCGTCATTTCAAGTTATATCACCATGTCATTTCAAGCTATAACACCATTTCATTTCAACTTATAACACCCTGTCATTTCAAGTTTTAACACCATGTCATTTCAAGTTTTAACACCATGTCATTTCAAGTCAATAACACTATGTCATTTCAAGTTATATCACCATGTTATTAAATTTCACCTCTCACATAATCACATTTATTCACCTATCAGAAAAGCACATATATTTAACTGTCAGATAAGAACACATTTTTATCACTCATACAATGACAAAAATATTCATATCTGATACTTGTTCTACTTCTTTTTGTCTTGCTTTCTGATGAAGGCTCTAAGCCGAAACGTCAAAATATTTTGTTCTGTCTATGAACTCAAGATTAACAGACCTTATTCTTATATTTCATTTACACAACTTGAATGCAGTCCATCAATTATTATAGGGCATATATTTAAGTTATAATACTACTTACGTTTAAATCCAATGCAGAACTTGGCTCAGTAAACACAATGTCAATAAACACAATGTCAATAAACACAATGTCAATAAACACAGTGGCAGTATCACCTGCTGTTGGCCCAGTAAACACAATGTCAATAAACACATTGGCAGTATCACCTGCGGTTGGCCCAGTAAACACAATGTCAGTATCACCTGCAGTTTTCACAAAAAAGTTCGATACTCTGTAAGTTTCAAGACAGAGTACGCCTAACACAACATAGTCGACCTATCCAGTGGCATTAGTGGAAGCGGTCAAAATCTGTCTCTCGGGTAGATGACCCGCATTTAACGCCTTAAATAGCGGCACTGTAGACCTAACAGTTCCCTTTCTTTTGCCGGCCACGCAGAGCGAGCGATAAGCGAGAGTTCTCAACACGATGAATACCAAGTGACCAAAAAACCCCCGCCGCTGGGCGGTAATCGGGCCGCACGATGGCTCGGCTCACAAAAACAAGAGTGCGAGCCTGACGGGACGGCTTGATAACCAGAGCCATGTTGATCAGAGTTGTCTCGCCTGCCACCGTCCCACCCTCCGTTGTCCCGCCTCATCCATCCCACTCTCCGTTGTCCCGCCTCATCCATCCCACCCTCCGTTGTCCCGCCTCATCCATCCCACCGTCCATTGTCCCGCCTCATCCATCCCACCCTCCGTTGTCCCGCCTCATCCATCCCACCCTCCGTCGTCCCGCCTCATCCATCATAACCTCCGTTGTCCCGCCTCATCCATCCCACCCCCGTTGTTCCGACTCATCCATCCCACTCTCATCCATCCCACCCTCCGTTTTTTCGAGCCTCATCCATCCCACCCTCCGTCGTCCCGCCTAATCCATCCCACCTCCGTTGTCCCGTCCCATCCATCCCACCCTCCGTTGTCCCGTCTCATCCATCCCACCCTCCGTTGTCCCGCCTCATCCATCCCACCGTCCATTGTCCCGCCTCATCCATCCCACCCTCCGTTGTCACGCCTCATAAATCCCACCCTCCGTTGTCCCGCCTCATCCATCCCACCCTCCGTTGTCCTGCCTCATCCGCCCCACCCTCCGTTGTCCCGCCTCATCCATCCCACCCTCCGTTGTCCCGCCTCATCCATCCCACCCTCCGTTGTCCCACCTCATCCATCCCACCCTCCGTTGTCCCACCTCATCCATCCCACCCTCCGTTACCCGCCTCATCCATCCCACCCTCCGTTGTCCCACCTCATCCATCCCACCCTCCGTTGTCCCGCCTCATCCATCCCACCCTCCGTTGTCCCACCTCATCCATCCCACCCTGGACTGTCTCATCCTTTCTTGCTCTCAATGTTTATTTGTTTTTGTGTTTAATGTTTTATAATGACTGCAAGATTTCCTTAGTGGGTAGATTTGAATGAGACAACACATGATAGGCATTTCAAAAGATGACTACTTTTTTGGGATAATATTTACCTTTATAGGGTTAATCTATTTTTTATTTTGTTCGTCTTCCCATTCAGTTTATTAAAGAATATTGTGTTCACCTAATAGTGTGAAAACATAAAGTTCATAACATAAGAACATAAAAGGTACTGCAGTCAATTGATCCCCTAACCCAACCCCCTCACACACACACACCCCTCACACACCCCCCTCACACACACTAAACCCATCACACACATCCCCCCACACAATCTTCAACACATCTAATGACACCTGGGCCTTTAAAATAAACGAAATGATCTTTCCCAGTTCTCCTCCCTATTAAATACTTTGTACTTCCTTCTGAGATCATTGCTATTCAAACTCATCATTTTAATATTATGTACTTCCTTCTGAGATCATTGCTCTTCAAACTCATCATTTTAATATTATGTACTTCCTTGTGAGATCATTGCTCCTCAAACTCATCATTTTAATATTATGTACTTCCTTCTGAGATCATTGCTATTCAAACTCATCATTTTAATATTATGTACTTCCTTGTGAGATCATTGCTCCTCAAACTCATCATTTTAATATTATGTACTTCCTTCTGAGATCATTGCTCTTCAAACTCATCATTTTAATATTGTGTACTTCCTTCTGAGATCATTGCTCTTCAAACTCATCATTTTAATATTATGTACTTCCTTCTGAGATCATTGCTCTTCAAACTCATCATTTTAATATTATGTACTTCCTTCTGAGATCATTGCTCTTCAAACTCATCATTTTAATATTATGTACTTCCTTCTGAGATCATTGCTCTTCAAACTCATCATTTTAATATTATGTACTTCCTTCTGAGATCATTGCTCCTCAAACTCATCATTTTAATATTATGTACTTCCTTCTGAGATCATTGCTCTTCAAACTCATCATTTTAATATTATGTACTTCCTTCTGAGATCATTGCTCTTCAAACTCATCATTTTAATATTATGTACTTCCTTCTGAGATCATTGCTCTTCAAACTCATCATTTTAATATTATGTACTTCCTTCTGAGATCATTGCTCCTCAAACTCATCATTTTAATATTATGTACTTCCTTCTGAGATCATTGCTCTTCAAACTCATCATTTTAATATTATGTACTTCCTTCTGAGATCATTGCTCCTCAAACTCATCATTTTAATACTATGTACTTCCTTCTGAGATCATTGCTCCTCAAACTCATCATTTTAATATTATGTACTTCCTTCTGAGATCATTGCTCTTCAAACTCATCATTTTAATATTATGTACTTCCTTCTGAGATCATTGCTCCTCAAACTCATCATTTTCAAACTATTCCAAAATGTCTTTATATGTCCCCAAGACGTACAGTTGTTCAACTATTCCAAAATGTCTTTATGTGCCCCAAAGACTTAAAGTTGTTCAACTATTCCAAATTGTCTTTATATGTCCCCAAGACGTACAGTTATCCAACTATTCCAAATGTCTTTATATGTCCCCAAAACGTACAGTTGTCCAACTATTCCAAAATGTCTTTATATGTCCCCAAGACGTACAGTTGTCCAAATATTCCAAAATGTCTTTATATGTCCCCAAGACGTACAGTTGTCCAACTATTCCAAAATGTCTTTATATGTCCCAAGTTCCTGTGCATCAAATGGCCAAACATCATCATAAAAAAAGACTTACTGAGAAGGACATACCAGGCGCCTATTGTTGAAGACATCATAAAGAAAAGATGGAGGTGGATGGAGCACACTCTTCGTAAACCCCCATATAACACCACCAGACCATGCCTAACATGGAATCCACAGGGAAAGGAGAAGAGAGGAAGGCCCAAGACTACATGGAGACGTGAGCTAGAGGCAGATACACAATGTATGGGATACGCGGGGTTCTTAAAGACGACTATGTCCAGGGCGGGGTTCTTAAAGACTAACTATGCCCAGGGCGGGGTTCTTAAAGACGACTATGCGGCGGGGTTCTTAAAGACGACCTATGCCCAGGGCTGGGAAAACAGCATAAGAACAGCTAGGGAGACTAACAGTTGTCCAATTATTCCGAAATATCTCTCTAGGTCACCCTATGACGTAGTGCGTCACTCAAAAGTCTTAGACCCCTCTCACGTAATGCTTCACCCAAAAGTTTTAGATCCCTCTCACGTAATGCTCCACTCAAAAGTCTTAGACCCCTCTCACGTAATGCTTCACCCTAAAGTCTTAGACCCCTCTTACGTAATGCTCCACTCAAAAGTCTTAGACCCTTCTAACGTAATGTTCCACTCAAAAGTCTTAGACCCCTCTCACGTAATGCTTCACCCAAAAGTCTTAGACCCCTCTCAAGTAATGCTTCACCCAAAAGTCTTAGACCCCTCTCACGTAATGCTTCACCCAAAAGTCTTAGACCCCTCTCACGTAATGCTTCACCCAAAAGTCCTTGACCTCTATGACGTAGTGCTTCACCCAAAAGTCCTTGACCTCTATGACGTAGTGCTCCAGCCAAAAGTCCTAGACCACTCTCAAGTAATGCTTCACCCTAAAATCCTAGACCCCTTCACTTAATGCTTCACCCAAAAGTCCTAGACCCACATCACGTTATGCTCCACTCAAAAGTCCTAGAGCCCTATCACGTAATGCTCCACCCAAAAGTCTTAGACCCCTCCCACGTAATGCTCCACCCAAAAGTCCTAGAGCCCTATCGCGTAACGCTCTATCCTTAGTCTTACTTGTCACTCATATTCGCCATTACCACGCTACTAGGGAAACACAACCGGATATAACGTTACATTAACTACGGACGGTTTTCAAATCTGTGTGACGTCAACTCTGTGGGTGATGTCAAATCTAGTTTGAAACTTTGAACTGTGATGAATTGCTCAAGTCTTAGACAACTCTCGGGAAGTATCATGTCATGTTGACATTCTCTCACAGCGCTCGTGTCGGTTTTATGAGTTCTTTATGTTTTTGTATCGAGGATGTCCCGAGGGGGGGGGGGGCGGGGGTGCGTGTGTGATGTCTATACGTGATTATACCGAGGATGTCGGGGGGAGGGGGAGTGTAATGTCTTTTGTAAAAAAAAAAGGGGGGGGGGTTGGCTGGTGAGTGGGGGATGGTGAGGTCCTCATGTCTATTACACTTTCTACGCTGCTTGACATTTCGGCTACAAGATTGCTCTCCCTTGAATTTTTCCGATAAGAATCAAGATGAGCTGACATGGTTGTCAAGTGCAGAAAAGTCATGGAACGTTGATTGCGTCAAGGGAAGATTGTATCGTGGGCAAATGAAAAAAACAACAAAAACAGAAAAGGTTCAAGAACCCAGAGTTCACACAGAAACAATAGTTTGGAATTAATAGCACGGATCTGAGTCCATGTATTGCATTTCACTATAGCAATCTTATTTAACTGGAACCGGAGCCAAAATAATTATCGACCCAATAAGAATGAACAATAAATAACTACGGAATGCTCAATAATTATGGAGCATATCGTTAGAAGTCAACACATGCTGACGTCATTTTGTGCCCGTCTTCTCACTCATATTTAGTACACCGATGACTAACCAATCTAAATCATATTGAATGAGGACACACTTGAGACTGTGAAATATTTAGACCAAAGACACACTTGAGACTGTGTAATATTTAGAGAAAGACACACTTGAGACTGTGAAATATTTAGACCAAAGACACACTTGAGACTTTGGAATATTTAGACCAAAGACACACTTGAGACTGTGGAATATTTAGACCAAGGACACACTTGAGACTGTGGAATATTTAGACCAAAGACACACTTGAGACTGTGAAATATTTAGACCAAAGACACACTGGAGACTGTGAAATATTTAGACCAAAGACAAACTTGAGACTGTGAAATATTTAGAGAAAGACACACTTGAGACTGTGAAATATATCTCTGAGAAAGACACACTTGAGACTGTGAAATATTTAGACCAAAGACACACTTGAGACTGTGGAATATTTAGACCAAGGACACACTTGAGACTGTGGAATATTTAGACCAAAGACACACTTGAGACTGAAATATTTAGACAAACGACACACTTGAGACTGTGGAATATTTAGACCAAGGACACACTTGAGTCTGTGGATATTTAGACCAAAGACACACTTGAGACTGTGAAATATTTAGACCAAAGACACACTTGAGACTGTGGAATATTTAGACCAAAGACACACTTGAGACTGTGAAATATTTAGAGAAAGACACACTTGAGACTGTGGAATATTTAGACCAAAGACACACTTGAGACTGTGAAATACTTATACCAAAGACACACTTGAGACTGTGGAATATTTAGACCAAGGACACAATGAGACTGTGGAATATTTAGACCAAAGACACACCTGAGACTGTGAAATATTTATGTAACGATGGCATGTCTCACACCCCCTAAGAAATATTTGCCACCTTTCAAGAATGTCAAAATATTTATTGGGTTGAAAAGAGAACTGTAGACCGTAGAAAATAATTTAGTAACTTGTTCAATGAAGACTAATGTTAATGAAAAAAAAATAACACGCTTTTATTTTATAATTTAAAAGCTTAAATCTAGTATGTGCATAAATCACTTTTCCTCCCACCCCTTTAAATGCTACCTTGCATCCACTGAAATGCTACCTCACACCCCCTGAAATGCTACCTCGCACCCCCTGAAATGCCACCTCGCACCCCCTGAAATGCTACCTCGCATCCTCTGACACGCTAATCCTGTTAGTTTATGGTTTAGCAACCCTATTAAAGGGGACACAAATGAAGATATTAAAAATGGAATTATGTCCCAAAGGTTGTCTCTCTTGCTACATTTGTATTATAGAATACCATCAAATCTTATTTGAATTTACATTAGTGAGCTGTCCTAATCAACATCTCATGCCACATGTAAATCTTATAAATGATGTGGTGATTGTAAATCTTATAAATGATGTGGTGATTGATTCCACATGTAAATCTTATAAATGATGTGGTGATTGATTCCACATGTAAATCTTATAAATGAGGTGGTGATTAGTTCCCACATGTAAACCTTATAAATGAGGTGGTGATTAGTTCCCACATGTAAACCTTATAAATGAGGTGGTGATTAGTTCCCACATGTAAACCTTATAAATGAGGTGGTGATTAGTTCCCACATGTAAACCTTATAAATGAGGTGGTGATTAGTTCCCACATGTAAACCTTAAAAATGAGGTGGTGATTAGTTCCCACATGTAAACCTTATAAATGAGGTGGGGATTAGTTCCCACATGTAAATCTTATAAATGAGGTGGTGATTAGTTCCAACATGTAAACCTTATAAATGAGGTGGTAATTAGTTCCACATGTAAACCTTATAAATGAGGTGGTGATTAGTTCCACATGTAAACCTTATAAATGAGGTGGTGATTAGTTCCCACATGTAAACCTTATAAATGAGGTGGTGATTAGTTCCCACATGTAAACCTTATAAATATGATGTGGTGACGTTCATGGAGATAATTTCCATGCTATTTACTTTGACTTGGTTAATGTTTCAACATTTATGAAGACAATTTTAAACAACTTCCCTATGTAGGTTGAAATCATTGCGCATGTTCCTATTAATTCCTAGCTTGCGATGAGTTATAGACATATAGATACATTAGTTTTACAATGCAGTGTTTCAAGCTTCTTAAATACAAGGCATGTCATAAAAACTCAACGTTGATCAACCCAGAAGTCATTTGAAAATAAATATGACACAAAAAAAAATGTATTAGTACAAATTCAATGCCCAAAGCTTTACTGCAAGGGTGGCCAACCCTAGGCCGGGCCAACCCTAGGCCGGGCCAACCCTAGGCCGGGCCAAACTTTGCGGCTTGCCAGATGTACCACAAATAAAGATATATCTTGTTTCGATTGGAGATTATTTTTATTCTAAAAAAGTCACGTTTAAAATATACTTTTAAGGCATTTTTTGTGACAGTATGTGCCATTTTTTTATACCCTTTATTTTGGTTTGTTAAACCTTTGATACAAATTAGTTATCTGGACTCTTAAAAATTCAAAAACAATGTAAATTTTTTAGTAAATACTAATTATTAAAATTAAAGAATTTATAAAAACAGAGCTAAGTAAAGGAAAGCTAAATTTAACACTAGCATTTGTTCTGTTCTACGGATAAGTATAGATTGATGCAAAGTAAAATTCAGGTATGCGCCAAAATGTATCCTTGCATTTTGAATTATCAACAAATTTCTGTGGGTGAATCTTAGCGTCCGAAAACCCCTCCCGCAACTTGGTGGGCCTCCTCAATTTCCACTCCACTACCCCAACTTCCTTGATACCAGTAACAATGGCGGGCACAAATTTTAAGCTAAAATAAAACGCTGAGTGTGTAGAAATATATTAACTCTATATTGCAATTTAAATCTATACATAGCAATTTATATCTGTGTGTTCCACCATGGGTGGATGTATTATTGAGAGTGTTGTTTCTTAAGTATTTATTTTCAAAGTTAAAGCTTTGTGGAATGCACCCAGGAAAGAGTTAACATGCAATCACAGTGGCCCATGAAGTCATTTGGGTTAAAGAGTCTTGATGTTCCTCTCTGTGAACACACAAACACACACATACAAAACCATTATAGTCTGACCTTTGACCCTGAGGTAACTCATCTCATACAAAAACCAAACAAAATAAGACTGACCTATGACCCTTAGACCATCTTGTCTCTCACAAGCCACTATCCTCGTCCAGGTCCTGGGATCCCAGTCCCCTGTTATCCACCGGAAGAAGGTGCAGTTGTTGGCTTCACACTGCTGGTCCTCCCATAATGTCCCATTGCAGGGAGGGTTTCCAAGGGATGGATTGGCCAGGATGGCCCTGGACCTCGCTTGGACACCTTGTGTGAACCCTGGACACAATTAGAGAATACATTTATTGAGAAATTATATTGCAGTGAAAGTTTCTTATGTCGTGTTGGTAGTTTCATCTAACAACTTTCTATGGCCATGTGTAGGCCATGTGTGGGCCATGTGTGGGCCATGTGTGGGCCATGTGTAGGCCATGTGTAGGCCATGTGTAGGCCATGTGTGGGCCATGTGTGGGCCATGTGTGGGCCATGTGTGGGCCATGTGTGGGCCATGTGTGGGCCATGTGTGGGCCATGTGTGGGCCATGTGTAGGCCATGTGTAGGCCATGTGTAGGCCATGTGTAGGCCTGATGTAGTCATCAGAAAATAATTCCCTACTTTTCATATTAATGAATACAGAAAATTTGTTCTTTCAAAACTTGGACATACACAATTTATTATACCATCTTTGCATGACATACACAATTTATTTTACCCCCTTTGCCTGACATACACAATTTATTAGACCCCCTCTTAGCAAAATACACAATTTATTAGATCCCTCTCCCAGACACACAAGATTTAATCCCGTTTATAAACTATTTTCAAGTAGACAATTTTTGTAACTTTCATTCCAGAAAAAGTCATTAACGTGTTAAGTTTGTTTAGTAGGATATTGCAAGTCAAAATGTTACATTGCCTTACCTTGCTGAAAGTCCTCACAACTAATGTAACACATGGACCAGGCTGACCAGTCAGACAGGAAACATTCACCAGGGCAAGGCACATGGCATGGACGGGATGTCTGAAGACGCAGGATTTTAGACAGTCTGATGTTTATTATCTTAGTTTCTAATGTTAACAGTTGTATTTATTGACTGGAGAGATTGGGGGGTGAAATGAAGGGGATTGGGGGTGAAATGAAGGGGGTTAGGGGTGAAATTAAGGGAATGGGGGGGGGTGAAATGAAGGGGGTTAGGGGTGAAATGAAGGGGATTTGGGGGGGTGTAATGAAGGGGATTGGGGGGTGAAATGAAGGGGATTGGGGGTGAAATGAAGGGGATTGGGGTGAAATGAAGGGGGGTTAGGGGTGAAAAGAAGGGGATAGGGGTGAAATGAAGGGGGTTGGGGTGAAATGAAGAGGCTCGGGGGTATGAGTCCAGAGATATCCCCCAAGGCAGGAGGCTGATTGGTATCATCCTGTTGTGAGGGAAAGTTACAGTAGAGTAGCTACAGTTTGTGACACACAGGACGGCCCTTTATTTTGATGCTTCTGTGCACAGAAAACCAAAAATCACCAATAAGCTATTTAAAGTATATGAAGAGAACCACAAATGTCAGCAAAAATAATTGCTTCTCAAGGTGGACAGTCCACATCTTCCTGTGCTGGTAGGAAGGTATTCTCCGGGATGACCAGGGGAAGGTATTGTTCAGGAGAAAAAAGTGAGACAAAGGTATTGTTCAGGAAGGTTAAGTGAAGGCATAGTCCAGAAATTAGGTGAATGCATTGACTAGGAAGGGAAGGTAAAGGTATTGTCCAGGATGATCGTATCGGCCAGAAGTCATCTTCAGTGAACAAACGATTATCACAAATATAAAAATAAAGATTAAGCTTCCTTATGGTTTATCTGGCCCCATTACTTATACAACATTAAGCTTCCTTATGGTTTATCTGGCCCCATTACTTATACAACATTAAGCTTCCTTATGGTTTATCTGGCCCCATTACTTATACCACATTAAGCTTCCTCATTGTTTATCTGGCCCCATTACTAATACAACATTAAGCTTCCTTATGGTTTATCTGGCCCCACTACTTATACAACATTAAGCTTCCTTATGGTTTATCTGGCCCCATTACTTATACAACATTAAGCTTCCTTATGGTTTATCTGGCCCCATTACTTATACAACATTTAGCTTCCTCATGGTTTATCTGGCCCCATTACTTATACAACATTAAGCTTCCTTATGGTTTATCTGGCCCCATTACTTATACAACATTAAGCTTTCTTATTGTTTATCTGGCCCCATTACTTATACAATATTAAGCTTCCTTATTGTTTATCTGGCCCCATTACTTTTAAGCTTCCTTATGGTTTATCTGGCCCCATTACTTATACAACATTTAGCTTCCTTATGGTTTATCTGGCCCCATTACTTATACAACATTAAGCTTCCTTATGGTTTATCTGGCCCCATTACTTATACAACATTAAGCTTCCTTATGGTTTATCTGGCCCCATTACTTATACAACATTAAGCTTCCTCATGGTTTATCTACCCCCATTACTTATACAATATTAAGCTTCCTTATGGTTTATCTGACCCCATTACTTATACAACATTAAGCTTCCTGATGGTTTATCTGGCCACATTTCCTGTACAACACACATCAGAATGTTGCTTTGTTGCTGTTCTCACCTGCATCACTAATTTTTCTTGATCTACTGGACATTTGGAAGAGTTGACAGGTCGGCCATCATCAGTGAGACAAGAGACATTCCTGTCCTGTATCCCAGATCCACATACACCCTTCTGTAAGAAATATAGACATGCAGACAAATATACTTAACATAATTATGTATAATAAACATGTATTTCTCCGAACGAATAAAATTCATAAAAGAGCTTATATTGGACAAAAATTATTTTTGTTTTTTATATGAAAGATGTCCAGAAGGAGCAAAAATCAACAACTCCATCGTGCAGGTTGATGTGTCTATGAACAAACCAAAACTTCACTTACCTCAGCACTGCATCGACTCCACTCGGAGACGTACCATCTAAAACAGCCGGTAAGAAAACACGATTTTGATTGGTCCAGTTTCTCCGGACACTTTCTCCCATTTCCCATAGGACTTTGCAACACTGTACGTTTCCTACTTGTGAAACCTGTTTAAATGACGTAAATGAGTTACTTTTATGATAACACTACTTTTCATATGGCAAACCAACATAATGGAATACTGCAGACTAGAAAACTTTGAGATTTCAACTTTAGAAACCTTTATTTCAGTACAACAAATAGAGCTAGATTGAATGTTTGAGTTGCTCAATTGTTCACTGTGCTTGAGTGTTCAATTATATATATTAGGCTACGACCATGCAAATGGTCAAACAACTTTACATCAGAATAGCTGCATGATAAAAAAATTTAGTAGAAAATAAAGGGAAGGATAACTCATCAATACAGCCGGCTATCATCTCAAGTTCAAGGCCAGTAATTAATATGTTTTACAAACCAAGGCCACATGTGGTGCTGCACGGTGCCCAGTCTGACCAGTCAGACATGAGGCAGTCATTATCACAGGGAATCTCACATGACACAACAAGGGGCTCAGTCACCGGCCCAAACAGCTGAAATAAATAGAACATCTTCCAGAAAGATTTAATCACAATTAATGTCTGTCTTCCAATAAAAACAGAAGATGCTGTTCTTTCAGTTTTTAACTAAATCTTTTGGGTAATAAGACAGGATCTTATAAGACAGGACCTAATAAGACAGGTCCTAATAAGACAGGACCTTATAAGACAGGACCTTATAAGACATGACCTAATAAGACAGGACCTAATAAGACAGGACCTAATAAGACAGGACCTAATAAGACAGGACCTAATAAGACAGGACCTTATAAGACAGGACCTAATAAGACAGGACCTAGTAAGACAGGACCTTATAAGACAGGACCTTATAAGACAGGACCTAATAAGACAGGACCTAATAAGACAGGACCTTATAATACTGTCCACACTAGGTGTAGGTCAAAATGTTAAAAATTGCACTTATACTATATTTAGAAAAAATTAGTGAAGTTCAAAATTCATAAAATTTCATTAAAACATCAAGTTATCGTATGTACACCCGTTTGAAGATTATTTAAAAGTGCCCAATGTCCCCCATCTTACCTCTTCACACCTGTAGCCCTCCACCTTCTCCCCGACCTCATTTCTACATATGGCAAATCTCTCCTTGTGGCCCACCCCACACTCTGCACTTCCTCCATTGACCAGACAACTCGTCCAGTCATCGATCTCCCACGAGTATTCAATGCAGTTCTTCTGTCTCTGACATTCTCTTTCCTCCATCTGTGGGTGACATGGGCGCGTCATGGAGTAGCTGCCTGGGTTCCTTAAGACGTTTCTGACACGTTTCTGTGTTTGCTGTCCATTGCAAGGCTGCACAAAAATATGTCGGTGGAGTGGAGTGGACAATTATTTAAGGAAATATGTAAGCAAGTAGATTGTAGAATTATTTAAGGCAATTTCTTCAATTTTGTGTCGATGGTTAGTTTGGGTAGAGTTGTTGGTAGCTTAAGTAAAAATTAAAAGTGGGAGAAGGAAAGCAGATTTCTTTAATGTGAAATATTTAAGAAATTTGACTTTATTTATTGTTATTTATAGTTCACGCTAGATAGATGATAATGGTAGCAGTCCATACTTAAAATGTTAGTTCTAGCGTTTGATTTAAAATTAAGAAAAATGTGGCTGGCAAATATAAGAATTTTGTCAGAAAAGTTGGGTGGTCAGTTTATGTGAGGGAAAAAAAATACACAAAGTGTGTGATGAGATTCAATTACATATTTAGTGTCTGCATAAATATAAATGTCATGAGAGACAATTTACATGACAATAAAACAATTTTTGTTATTTAATTTTCCTCACTTGAAAATTCCTTACTCATTCGTAATTGAAATCAATATTCATATAAAAATATTTTACAATTTAGTATAAAATAAATAGAAAATTGTGCAATATGTGAATTTTAAATGAATTATTATTGTATGTGAAGTTTATGCCGTTTCAGTTGAAAGGGGATATAATTCTAATTTTATGTGTGGTTTCCCTTTGCACGTTACATCATTCCTCACACATTTAAATATCAAATAAGTTTATGCCCAGCCTATAAAACATAGAGACTTTGATTCATCTTTTTACCCCTGATACTTGGATTTTTTAATAATATAAGTTTTTGTTAATTAATCTTTAAAATAATAATGAGCCAAATAATAACTTACTTGGTAAAACATTACCTTAATTTTAAGGGGCATCAACCCCATCACCCCCACAAGCCTATCCCCTCCCCCCCTAGACCTTGGATTTGGTAAGTTTTTGTATGGTGGAAGCCTGTGCCAGTCATGGTATCAGTTTTTTTCAGAAGTTCATTAAATTTGTAATACAAAATTTACAGTATTGTAAAATATTTTAAAAAGTGTCAGAACATTGTAAGAACACTGCCAGAAAATTTCAGAACATTGTGAGAACACTGTCAGAAAATTTCAGAACATTGTGAGAACACTGTCAGAAAATTTCAGAACATTGTGAGAACACTGCCAGAAAATTTCAGAACATTGTGAGAACACTGTCAGAAAATTTCAGAACATTGTGAGAACACTGCCAGAAAATTTCAGAACATTGTGAGAACACTGTCAAAACATTGTTGACTATTCAATAATTATAAAACCGATAACGAACTAATAAAAAGTGTTCATCAAATTAAATGATCAAATCATTTGGTTTCAATTCTTACAATTCCATCTGATTGTCAGAGAGATCTGTGTGGCTCTGTGGTCTAATAAGATGCTGTTACAATCCCTATGATTGTCAGAGAGATCTGTGTGGCTCTGTGGTCTAATAAGGTGCTGTTACAATTCATATGATTGTCAGAGAGATCTGTGTGGCTCTGTGGTCTAATAAGGTGCTGTTACAATTCATATGATTGTCAGAGAGATCTGTGTGGCTCTGTGGTCTAATAAGGTGCTGTTACAATCCATATGATTGTCAGAGAGATATGTGTGGCTCTGTGGTCTAATAAGGTGCTGTTACAATTCATATGATTGTCAGAGAGATCTGTGTGGCTCTGTGGTCTAATAAGGTGCTGTTACAATTTATATGATTGTCAGAGAAATCTGTGTGGCTATGTGGTCTAATAAGGTGCTGTTATAATTCATATGATTGTCAGAGAGATCTGTGTGGCTCTGTGGTCTAATAAGGTGCTGTTACAATCCCTATGATTGTCAGAGAGATCTGTGTGGCTCTGTGGTCTAATAAGGTGCTGTTACAATTCATATGATTGTCAGAGAGATCTGTGTGGCTCTGTGGTCTAATAAGGTGCTGTTACAATTCATATGATTGTCAGAGAGATCTGTGTGGCTCTGTGGTCTAATAAGGTGCTGTTACAATCCATATGATTGTCAGAGAGATATGTGTGGCTCTGTGGTCTAATAAGGTGCTGTTACAATTCATATGATTGTCAGAGAGATCTGTGTGGCTCTGTGGTCTAATAAGGTGCTGTTACAATTCATATGATTGTCAGAGAAATCTGTGTGGCTATGTGGTCTAATAAGGTGCTGTTATAATTCATATGATTGTCAGAGAAATCTGTAAGGCTATGTGGTCTAATAAGGTGCTGTTACAATCCATATGATTGTCAGAGAAATCTGTGGCTCTGTGGTCTAATAAGGTGCTGTTACAATCCATATGATTGTCAGAGAGATATGTGTGGCTCTGTGGTCTAATAAGGTGCTGTTACAATCCATATGATTGTCAGAGAGATCTGTGTGGCTCTGTGGTCTAATAAGGTGCTGTTACAATTCATATGATTGTCAGAGAGATCTGTGTGGCTCTGTGCTCTAATTAGGTTCTGTTCCATGCTGGAGGCTTGGACTTGAACTCCCTTCCTAAGCCGGACAATTATAGAAACTTCTTTTGTAGTCCTCTCACCAAAATTTCATCTCTTGCCCCCTTACAAAGTATTGAGTAAAAAAATTGTTTTCTTTCCCATATTAATTTGTTTACCTGGAGAAATTCAAAAGGCAGGCAGAGAGTTTTATCATACCCTTTAACTCTTCGTGGAAGCAACAACCCCCCCCCCCCCCCAATTTATCACCCCTGTTAAATTAATGCCATATTTAATTGCTGACAAAAGAAAAGTACTCTCCAGTAAAGTTCTTGTTGAATGAGCCATACATGGGCATCCATAATAAATGAGCCATACATGGGCATCCATAATAAATGAGCCATACATGGGCATCCATAGTAAATGAGCCATACATGGGCATCCATAATAAATGAGCCATACATGGGCCTCCATAATAAATGAGCCATACATGGGCATCCATAATAAATGAGCCATACATGGGCATCCATAATAAATGAGCCATACATGGGCATCCATAATAAATGAGCCATACATGGGCATCCATAATAAATGAGCCATACATGGGCATCCATAATAAATGAGCCATACATGGGCATCCATAATAAATGAGCCATACATGGGCATCCATAATAAATGAGCCATACATGGGCATCCATAATAAATTTCTTCATAGCTTGGGAAAGGGCCCCATAGTTTTATAAGAGAAGAAGTCAGTAGAATTTATTTTTGTTCAAACCTGTCGACAGATTGTCCATTCTGACCATTCCGACATGACACACTCTCCAGGACATGGCAAGGAACAAGACTTCATGTCACTGGGTTCTTCATTGCGGTAGCAGAATGTTGTGTCCACATTCATCTCAGAGCCGTCCGGGCCAACAGACACACACCTGTGACATCAAGCAATTATTTCATAGACAAAGTTCTACTGGGGCTCCAAAAACTGGGCCTTAAAATATATAACAAAAGAGACTTTTTTAATAAATCTAATAATAGCAAATAACAATGAAGTATATTTGCATTGAAAAGTAGTGTTCTAAACTTCATAAGTATAAAGTATATTACTAAACACTAATCAAAAGAAGAAATCCATTAACATCAATTAAAAATCATGAATTGTTTTAAAACAAACTAGGCAAGTTTGGTCAGTGTTCTTCTGCATGTGTTTTGTGCAACTGACTGCATTCTTTTAGCTCTGCATTGTTGCCTGTGCACTGCTGCCTGTGCACTGCTGCCTGTGCACTGCTGCCTGTGCACTGCTGCCTGTGCACTGCTGCCGGTGTATTTATTATAAAAGTAGATGATTTACCTGATGGGTCTGCTGTGTGTTCCCTCACCACATGACCTTGAAACATTAGGGAAGCAAGGTCCCCAGTCATCAGCACGCCACACATTGTAGCTACATTCTACAGAACACACTTTTGTCTGTATTTCCTATATTAAAAATAAGACAATAAAAATGGTTGTAGTCAGACTTTTAGCTGCTCATTTTTTTTCCTTTAGAAAAGCCCTCATGACAAATTAGTAATGACAAACCTTTGATATAACACTTCACACCTTAATTTGATATAACACTTCACACCTTACTTTGATATAACACTAACATCTGACTTTGATATAACACTTCACACCTTACTTTGATATAACACTTCACACCTTACTTTGATATAACACTTCACGCCTTACTTTGATATAACACTTCACACCTTACTTTGATGTAACACTAACACCTTACTTTTAATACCTTTTAAAAACTTTCAACAACATGCTCAGTTTTGTATATTCTGTCAATTTTCTGAGAGCATAGTTTGACTTAAACATGCATAATTCAGTAGATTAGGTGAGCTGGATCTTTTGTTGAACAGGTGGGATTTATTCTGCTTGTTGAGAAAAGCAGACTCAGCATATTGAAAAAAGCTGACTAAGCGTATTGAGAAAAGATGACTCAGCATATTGAGAAAAGATGACTCAGCGTATTGAGAAAAGATGACTCAGCATATTGAGAAAAGATGACTCAGCATATTGAGAAAAGATGACTCAGCATATTGAGAAAAGATGACCCAGCATATTGAGAAAAGATGACTCAGCATATTGAGAAAAGATGACTCAGTGTGTTGAGAAAAGATGACTCAGCGTATTGAGAAAAGCTGACTCAGCATATTGAGGAAAGCTGACTCAGCATATTGAGAAAAGATGACTCAGCATATTGAGAAAAGATGACTCAGTGTGTTGAGAAAAGATGACTCGGTGTATTGAGAAAAGCTCAAACCTTATCATGTCCAGACATAAATGGACACTTGCGTCCACCATCAGCTGGTAGTGTCATGATGCGTCTCTCGCGCTGCTGTAAACCAGAGCCGCATTTGACACTACAAGTACTCCACTGACTCCAAGGTGTTGTCTGGCAATCAACAGGGCAAGGGATTCTGCAGATCTGTTCTTGTGGATCTGTGGTGGAACAAATCATTGATTAGTGTGACCCATTAGCAAAGCATTTCACATCATGTTATCAGGAGGTATTGTTTGTGACTACACAGAGCTTGTTATTATTCTTAGTTGTATTTTAGTCTCAGTATTTTCTAAGATATTTTTTTATTGATATTTTCATATTTTCGTCAGCTGCAAATTCCAGAAATTCAAAGACTGTAACCTATTCTGATCAGACAAGCATATGATTGCCCTATAGTTTTGCACAGTTGGTACTATTGAGTTGGTTGAAGATTTGTTACATGTAAAATAAGTTACTTAAGATTTATATCTGAAGTAGTTTATTCCTAACTGTTATTTATCTATGTAAGGGTAGTTACTTTGCAACTCATGGAAGTCTTAGATGGCATTTTTTAAGTTAAATTGTTCAATAATGACTCTAACAAGTATATAATTTCTTTAGATGCCGTTACAACAAAAGCTGAAAAGATAGAAACTCTTTTGCAAGTTGAATTGTAATCCACATCTTTGGTACAAAGTTGAATTATCAGATTTTATTTAGTGTATGGTTCTTATATGACACGGCATGACATTACATGACATACTTTAATACTGTTCATTTATCACAGAATTTTCAGATTGTCTGGCCCTCTGGCATTGCAGTAATTGACATAAAACCTCTTAACTTTAAAAACCAGTGCAGCATGTGGAGTAAAGGACTACGTTTTTAAAAATTCATTTTTATATTAGTTAACATTAATGTCATACAATGTACATCCTTTCTTACTTACATTAATGTCATACAATGTACAAACAAAAAGAAGTGAGTGTGTAAATCAAATTGCTGAATGCCCTATGCTAGCCTTCTATAGTTAAATGAATTACCTGCACACCTGACAGCACCAAATGGTCCTATGTTAGCCTCCTGTAGTTAGATGAATTACCTGCACACCTGACAGCACCAAATGGTCCTATGATAGCCTTCTATAGTTAAATGAATTACCTGCACACCTGACAGCACCAAATGGTCCTATGTTAGCCTCCTGTAGTTAGATGAATTACCTGCACACCTGACAGCACCAAATGGTCCTATGTTAGCCTCCTGTAGTTAGATGAATTACCTGCACACCTGACAGCACCAAATGGTCCTATGTTAGCCTCCTGTAGTTAGATGAATTACCTGCACATCTGACAACACCAAATGGTCCTATGTTAGCCTTCTATAGTTAGATGAATTGCCTGCACACCTGACAACACCAAATAGTCCTATGCCAGCCTATAGTTAGATGAATTACCTGTAAATCTGACAACACCAAATGGTACTATGTTAGCTTCCTGTAGTTAGATGAATTACCTGCACACTGACAACACCAAATGATCCTATGCTAGCCTCCTGTAGTCAGATGAATTACCAGCACATCTGACAACACCAAATGGTCATATGTTAGCCTTCTATAGTTAGATGAATGGCCTGCACACCTGACAACACCAAATAGTCCTATGCCAGCCTATAGTTAGATGAATTACCTGTAAATCTGACAACACCAAATGGTACTATGTTAGCTTCCTGTAGTTAGATGAATTACCTGCACACCTGACAACACCAAATGATCCTATGCTAGCCTCCTGTAGTCAGATGAATTACCAGCACATCTGACAACACCAAATGGTCCTATGTTAGCCTATAGTTAGATGAATTACCTGTAAATCTGACAACACCAAATGGTACTATGTTAGCTTCCTGTAGTTAGATGAATTACCTGCACACCTGACAACACCAAATGATCCTATGCTAGCCTCCTGTAGTCAGATGAATTACCTGCACACCTGACAACACCAAATGGTCCTATGTTAGCCTATAGTTAGATGAATTACCTGCACATCTGACAACACCAAATGATCCTATGCTAGCCTCCTGTAGTCAGATGAATTACCTGCACATCTGACAACACCAAATGATCCTATGCTAGCCTCCTGTAGTCAGATGAATTACCTGCACACCTGACAACACCAAATGGTCCTATGTTAGCCTATAGTTAGATGAATTACCTGCACACCTGACAACACCAAATGGTCCTATGTTAGCCTATAGTTAGATGAATTACCTGCACACCTGACAACACCACATGGTCCTATGTTAGCCTATAGTTAGATGAATTACCTGCACACCTGACAACGCCAAACATGTCTTGAGTTGGGTTCTGACATGACTGGACCATGTAACGTTTCCCGTCCCCACAGTAGGGCTGTGACCCCAACCCAAGAGACCCTGACGACTCGTTTGAGCCTCTTGGTCTGCTGCTGTATCTTGATGACACCTACAAATAGATTGAGGATCCCTGTGTAAAAAATTATTTCGTTTTCTTCTTGGAAAGCAAGACTGGATAAAACAGAATATAATAATTCTTTTCCAACACAAAGGTCTGATCATTCTTGCATTGTAACATACATATTTGTAACATAAACTGTACTCTTCACAGTCCGTTTGAGCTATGAAATATTCTCACTAACCATGTCCAGGGCATCAATGATACAATCTGACCATCCCCCAATCATCATTGGCAATTGGTCATTGCAGACACAATCCTCGTGTTGGTCTCGTGGGTACTTCTCAATGTCACGACAATCTTTCTCATTCTTACTTTCACCTTAAAGGAGAGACACAATATAATGTACTGCAAAAATAGTTGACTTGTACCCAGAAATAAACAGACATAAGAAAACTGAAAACTATTTATATTATTTACTAAAGTTTTATTTCAATATGTAAAATAAAATTGTAAAAAAAGTAAAAGTGGAGTGCGTTCAAGTGGTGGAATGGGTCCAAGTGGTGGAGTGGGTCCAAGTAGTGGAGTGGGTCCAAGTGGTGGAGTGGGTCCAAGTGGTGGAGTGGGTCCAAGTGGTGCAGTGGGTCCAAGTGGTGGAGTGGGTCCAAGTGGTGGAGTTGGTCCAAGTGGTGGAGTGGGTCCAAGTGGTAGAGTGGGTCCAAGTGGTGGAGTGGGTCCAAGTGGTGGAGTGGGTCCAAGTGGTACAATGTGTTCAAGTGGTGGAATGGGTCCAAGTGGTGGACTGGGTCCAAGTGGTGGAGTGGGTCCAAGTGGTGGAGTGGGTCCAAGTGGTGGAGTGGGTCCAAGTGGTGGAATGGTTAAAAGTGTTGGAATGGGGGAAGTGGTGCAAGGAGTGAGTGCAAGGGGTGGAAATGGTGCAAAGGTTGATGGTAGTACATGGGGTGCAAGAATTGCAAATATTGAAGGGTGGCAAATGTTGCAAGGGGTGGAAGGGTTGCAAGATGTGAAAGTGTGGCAAGAGCTACGATGATGCAAGCGGTGCATATTTTATTACTCATCACATAATCTGTTCATCAGAATATTTGTTTAGTTTAGCTAAGCAAAGATTCTGTAATTGAAGGGCAAACTTTGACTGACCTAGAAGATTCCTAAATCTGAACCTGGTCTTCTCACACCTTGGTCCACACTGTGTCCACTGTGACCAGGGGGACAGCTGACACTCATACTGGCATGGTGAGTAGCAGGTCTCTGTCACGTCCGGCATGGTGCCCAGATGACTCAGGCACACACTGATGGGCACTAGCTTTGTGTCTTGGTTGTTGTGTTGTTTGCACGTCATGTCTGAGAAATCAGACAAAAATATCTTGACAAAATTAGGAAGTTTAAATGGATTTATCCATTTTTAGTTACAATGATCATGAACTAGCAAGATAGGACTTTAAATCGATAACTACCAAGGGTTACATTTTTCTTTTACACAAGGGACAGAAAAAAGTATTACTTTTATTTCTGGCCTAAACAAAGTGACCAAAATTTTATGGTCCCAACAATGTTGCATTTAAATGTAAAACTCAAAAATTATATTCTTCCAAGAAATTATTTGGCCAGGGAAACTTTTAGACCATAACGAGACCTACTCACTCCTGGCACGTAGACCCTGTCCACACTTGGGATATTCAGGAGGAAGGACACATTCGCTCCAGTCAGAAGTGTCCCAGAAGAACGTGTGACACACTGGGAGATTCAAGCAGGACTGCTCCTCACTCGAGTCAGTAGGGCATGACACGCCCCCATATTGAGGGTACTGAAGGATGAAGCGTTTCCTGAGTTGTGTTGGGTAGATTTGTCTTGCTGAGGGGAAACACATTCTCATTTTTTTACAAAAAGGGGCAGACAAACAGAAACACAAACGTACAAGTCAAAACAATCCATTAATCTTTAAGAGCATGAGCAGATATCTTTTCTAAGACTAACATAATAATATGTGAATTCTGTCTGAAATGTCTTTATGACTTATATCAAGACATTCCACTAACCTTGTTGAGGTAAGCAGGTAACCCCACAGGCTGACCACTCTGACCACTCAGTGAGATGACAGTCAACTGGGCACTCCAACAAACATGACTGGACATTCTTGGGTCGAATCTTTTCAATACATCTAATAAGTAAAGTTTAAGGTCAATTTTCACTTTTTTAAACTAAAAAACTGTTGAATAACTTGCAATTGTCTATACAGGATTCCTTATCATCAAGCAGTTCCACAAAATTGGTTCCACAGGAGTGGGGAAGATGATGTCACTAATTCTATTAAAGCAAGAAATCCGGAAAATAAAGTGGATATTGATATGTCATACTGTAAGAAAACAAATGCCAAATAAAACTAGGCAAGCACAGGTAAGGATGGAGCCCTCAAAGATCCATGGGAAAGTAGGCAAGCACTGGTATGGATGGAGCCCTCAAAGATCCATGGGAAAGTAGGCAAGCACTGGTATGGATGGAGCCCTCAAAGATCCATGGGAAAGTAGGCAAGCACTGGTAAGGATGGAGCCCTCAAAGATCCATGGGAAAGACACTAAAACACCCAGCGTAGAGAACCAGACAAGGATCCACTAAAGATTGTACAGAAGTGAAAAGAGTTAGAGAAGATTGCAAGAGAACAGAGGGCTTGGAAAGATATAGTTAAAGCATCTGTTCCACCGGAAATTGAAAAAAGCAAAGAAGAAAAAGAAAGGAAACATAATTAAAGAGAAATGAGGGCTACATATTTATTTTTTCATAAAAATCACAAGGAAATTTCTACTTGCACAAATGGTCTCAACCCATTAGACTGTAATTTCACTAACTTTTTAAAATAAGTATAAACTGCCTCAAGTTTTGTCATTATGCAATATATCATCATGTCACCATCATCATGTCATCATCATCATGTCATCATCAGTGGCGCTACAGCCCATATAGGGCCCTGGCCTGCTCCACCACATCCTTCCATTCGGAACGACCCATGGCCTTCCGCCTCCATACGCAAACCCCCAACTGGTGTAAATCCTTCTCTACATCGCTGATCCATCTCAGCCTTGGGCGACAGGTGAGTCGTCTGCTCCTAGGTTTCTGCCTCTATATCACTTTTTCTGATCTACATTCCGGCATCCTGTCAATATGCCCTGACCAGCCCAGTCTGCCTTTTTTTTTTATTGTTGTGACTATGGGTGGGTCTTTGTACAATTGGTATAGCTCTTGGTTTGTACAGATTCTCCAGACATCATTGTCTATCACTGGACCATATATTTGTCTGAGGATTTTCCTCTCCCATGTATTGAGTTAAGCAACACAAATCTCCCAAACACCATCAATGTAATCTGACAGAAAAGATAATCTAGAGAGAAGGGCAAGTCTGACAACTATTTCATAGAATTAAGATAATTTAATACCCGGTAAATAAGACAAGACAGACAAGAGACTGACCCCCCGCCCCACCACCAGTGACACTATCGATGTAATCTGACAGAAAAGATAATCTAGAGAGAAGGGCAAGTCTGACAACTATTTCATAGAATTAAGATAGTTTAATACCCGGTAAATAAGACAAGACAGACAAGAGACTGACCCCCCCCACCCCAGCACCAGTGACACCATCCATGACTTACTTGTCATCCGACACCCTCATGCCAGTTGATGTGTAACACTCCACCTTGCGGCTCTGGGTGCCCAGCCCACACTGCACATGTGGGTTATCCATATTCAGCTTGCAGGCCCCCCACGCTGTGGCCTCCCATTGGTAGGTGGTGCAATCATAGAGGACCTGGCAGTGTTCACTTTGTCGTAAGGCACTTTGGTTAGGGCATGCGCGTGTCGAGCGCCCTGAAATGAGAATATGTGTCAGGTCCGTCACATGTAGGTCAAACCATGAATGGCCACAAATAATAACTGCACAAATAATTTTATTTAATATCGAGTGGAGCCAGTCATTAATCAAACTGTAAGAACAAATGATATAATCATAATGAATTTTATTTATAGGAACAGTTGGAGTTAAATTTACAGTCACATGACAGTCCTCACCTTGTCCATGATAGGCTAAAACCTGCCTCGTCCTTGACCTTGTAACTCTAAACCCAGTCTGGGCCGTGCATGGGTTGGGGCATGGGGACCATGAGCCCCACTCTGACAGGACACAATCCTCAGGACAAGGCACATAGCAGTTTGCCCACGTCTGCTCTGAATGTAAATTCTCATGGCAGAAACGATCACGAACTTTGACCTGTAGATTATGGTTAAGACTTTCCAACACAAACTGTATCTTTACATTCTCTCCACTCCACAACACAGTGGCGTATCTAGGTTTAGTGTAGTCGGAGGCACATTCCCCCCTCTGCACCCCCTTCCTACGCCACTGCCACTCCAACTTCTTAATTCTCTTTTAACTGCTCACTTTAAATCCGTAACGTTGCCGAGCAAGTGTTTAACATAAACCATGTGAATATTACAATGAGATCCATGTGTTCCTGGTGCATCATTCAACATTTTATGTTGAGATTTCAATTTATAATAACACTTTTAAAAGACTGCAATCAGCTGTAGTTGCAAATAACATGAAGTCACCAACAACCAATCACCCCGGCAACCACTCACCTGGCAACCACTCACCCCGACAACCACTCACCCCGACAACCACTCACCCCGACAACCACTCACCCCGACAACCACTCACCCCGGCTCTATTTAAACAAACAGCCTTCTTGAGCTGCGTGCCCTCTCCGCACCCCCCACGTGTGGTTGGCTCACACACACCAAGTGTGATGTTCCACGTGAAACAAGGCTCGGGCTGGCACATACGAATCTCACTGAGGTGTGGGCAAATGTTCCCCGCTGGGCCTGGTAAGGTCAGAATCTCTCGAGTCCTGAACTTTTGACCTATTCACCAAAAAAAGAATTATTAAATTATAACTGTGCTGTAAGTAATAATTAATCATTAAATTGATACTCAAAATATATGGACTAATTTATCTCTTAAAAACTTTGACTCTGTGACTGAAATGACTAACTGTTCACTTTAATTTTATATTTAAGAGCAAGAAAGATCTTGTAACAGTAACCAATAATCCAATTCAAACATGAGACTATTGATACACACTATTATTTTTGTAGACAAACTATGAAGATCTTTACTTCAAAAACAAAAGTAGATCAACACAGCCTAGAACAAAAGGGGTTCAATTACTAATACAACATTATGCTATGGCGTTATCAACAATTTTTTATTATGAATTTTTGTAACAAACACCATAGTAGCTTAAATATTGAAACAAAAGTATTGAAAATATAATCACACTATTGAGTTACATTAGAATATTCAACATAAGGCATATAGAGTAAGGTAAGTCCAATAAGATCTATCGAGAAAGGTAAGTCCAGTATGATATATCAAGAAGGGTAAGTCCAGTAAGATATATTGAGAAAGGTAAGTCTAGTTAGATATATCGAGAAAGATAAGTCCAGTAAGATATACTGAGTAATTTTAGTGCTTAAAGGTAAGTCCAATAAGATATATCGAGAAAGGTAAGTCCAGTAAGATATATTGAGTAATGTAAGCGCTGAAAGGTAAGTCCAGTAAGATATATCGAGAAAGGTAAGTCCAGTAAGATATACAGAGAAAGGTAAGTCCAGTAAGATATATTGAGTAATATAAGTGCTGTTAGGTAAGTCCAGTTAGGTAAGTGCTGTAAAGTAAGTTTAATAAGGTATATTGAGTAAGGTAAGTCCAGAAAGGTAAAGTAATTAAGGTAAGTCCATTAAGGTAAGGTAAGTCCAGTAAGGCAAGTCCAGTAAAGTAAGTCAGTAATGAAAACCCAGGAAGGTAAGTCAGTAGGGTAAGTCCAGTGAGTTACGTCTGTAAGGTAAGTCAGTAAGGTAAGTGAGTCCAGTAAGGCTAGTCAGTAAGGCTAGTCTGTAAGGTAAGTCCAGTAAGGTATTTTAGTAAGGTAAGTCCAGTAAGGTATTTTAGTAAGGTAAGTCAGTAAGGTAAGTCCAATAGTAAACCAGTAAGGTAAATCCAGTATGGTAAGTCAGTAAGGTAAGTCAGTAAGGTAAGATAATTAAGGTTAGTGAGTAAGGTAAGTCCAGTAAGTTATATCAGTAAGGTAAGTCCAGAAAGGTAAGACCAGGGTAAGTCAAGTATGGTAATTCCAGTAAGGTAAGTCCAGTAAGGTATGTCAGTAAGGTAAGACCATTAAGTTAAGTCATTAAGGTACACACCAAGTAGGACTTCTGTTCTCTTCCTTCTGACATTTGTCATCTCACAGTCCCCATCCTGGCATACACTCCAAGCACTCCACTGTGACACACTACAGTCCCAGTTACACTCCATGGTACAAGACTGGGACACAATGGGTCTGATGTGAGGGCAGCGGGTCTCATCCACTGGTCGCTCGACCCCATCATCTAAAAAATTAATGTCAACCCAGTTAGTAATAAAATATAAATCATGTACTATTCATTTATTTTAAATAAAGTCATCCTAACTAGTGATGGGACGATACCAAAATTTTTAACGATTCCGATTCTACCCAATTATCCCGATTCCCGATACGATTCCCGATATGATTCCGATTCTCATTCCTGGCCATTATTGCATATATGTATCACTGTGCCCAGGTATTAACATATGTAATTAATATAAAAGTTGAGAATTGATTAGAAAAGTGTATTAACTTGCTATTGAAGCTTTACAATATGCTAGATAACAATGTATTGGAAAAGTTTTATATAAACACATCTATCAATAATTCCATTTTAATAATACAAAGATGTAGTATTGAGTTCAAAATAATATAAATAATGCCATTTTAATGAGAAAAACTTCATTCAGTTAAGAATCGTTTTGGTATCGGAATCGTGTCTGAATTATTCAGCTCCGATACCGGTTCCCGATGCAATGGAAAAATCCCGATATTTTGATTATTCCATTAAGATTCCGATTAATCGTCCCATCACTAATCCTAAAGTCATTTTACTTTCTTCATTTTTTTTGTTTCTTTTGTACATCTGGTCCCATTTTAATTTCAATGTTACATGGTGTCATTATTATGGTGTCATTAGTACGGTATCAACTGACTTCAGTCACTGAAGTACTATTGAAGCTTTATACAACATGGGTCATATAAGTGTCTTCTGCTGATCCTATTAGTGTCTTCAGCTGGTCATATAAGTGTCTTCATCTGATCCTATAAGTGTCTTCAGCTGGTCCTATAAGTGTCTTCAGCTGGTCCTATAAGTGTCTTCAGCTGGTCATATAAGTGTCTTCAGCTGGTCCTATAAGTGTCTACAGCTGGTCATATAAGTGTCTTCACCTAGTTATATTAGTATCTTCAGCTGATCCTATAAGTGTCTTCAGCTGGTCCTATAAGTGTCTTCAGCTGGTCCTATAAGTGTCTTCAGCTGGTCATATAAGTGTCTTCAGCTGGTCCTATAAGTGTCTACAGCTGGTCATATAAGTGTCTTCACCTAGTTATATTAGTATCTTCAGCTGGTCCTATAAGTGTCTTCAGCTGGTCCTATAAGTGTCTTCAGCTGATCCTATAAGTGTCTCCAGCTGGTCCGATAAGTTTCTTCAGCTGGTCCTATAAGTATCTTCAGCTGGTCCTATAAGTGTCTTCAGCTGATCCTATAAGTGTCTTCAGCTGGTTCTATAAGTGTCTTCAGCTGGTCATATAAGTGTCTTCATCTAGTTAAATTAGTGTCTTCAGCTGGTCCTATAAGTGTCTTCAGCTGGTCCTATAAGTGTCTTCAGCTGGTCATATTAGTGTCTTCAGCTGGTTCTATAAGTGTCTTCAGCTGGTCCTATAAGTGTCTTCAGCTGGTCATATTAGTGTCTTCAGCTGGTCCTATAAGTGTCTTCAGCTGGTCCTATAAGTGTCTTCAGCTGGTCCTATAATTGTCTTCAGCTGGTCCTATAAGTGTCTTCAGCTGGTCCTATAAGTGTCTTCACCTAGTTATATTAGTGTCTTCAGCTGGTCATATAAACCAGTGCTCCACAACCTTTTTTCCCTAACGGCACACCAAGACCGTTTCCAGATTTCCACAATAATTATTGAAAAATAAAAAAAAATAAAAAAGTTGTCTCTCTTGTTTACTTGTTGCGCCATGCAAATGGAACGGCGGCAAAGAGAGCACCCCCCCCCCCCCCAGGCATTAACTCAAGGGGGTGCCGATATCGTCTTTAGATAAGACCTTGATATTGAATTAAACGATAAAATCTCATGTACTCTAACAGAGACAAAGGTGCCCCAAAATCGTCTTTTTACTGATCCACCCCGGGCAGTAATTGTTTTTATATACTGAGTGTTGATTTTCTGTAATCTTTTAACAATCAGCAAAATCTAGGTCTAGTGAAAATATTACAATGTGGGGTACAGGCGTGAAAAGTGTGTGCTGGAAGGCCAAAGCGACACAGACATATTGCTTCAGACACATTAAGATGGTGACTTGCCACTGCCTCGCCAAATTTAAACCTTCAGATAGGCTGTGCCACTTGTTGAAACATTCGACATCTTGCTATTTAGCCAATCATAATCCATTTTGTTATGTTTCAGCACATTAATATCTCTGCAAGTTTTCCATCCTCTTGATGGAATTTCAGACCTTTTTACCCTCAAACTCTTAAAAGTGTGCAATATCATCACAAAATCGTTCAATACATTATCTTAAAAGTAAAAAAAATATACAATATATATAATTTATACACCTCAAAATTGTAGGAGTAAACAGGTCTGAAATTGGCTACGGCCCAACAAGCATTGTCTTTTGGCACATCGGTTTGCCGTGGCACACCAAGTATCATCTCGCGGCACACCAGTCTGCTGCAGCATGCCAAAAATTGTTTTGCGGCACACCAAGCACCAATGTAATTAAGTTGGGATATTACATATAAATGTTGGGATATTACATATAAATGTAATTAAGTTGGGATGGTACATATACATGTATTAAGTTGGGATATTTCCCCAATCTGTACGAATTTACCAGCGTGCTGCCCCTAAAGTCCCTGATATGGCTAAGAGAATTAACTGAATGACTGTTTTCTGTTTTTTTACTAGTAAAATAACTTAATATAAATGTCTTGTGTTCAAATTGTTTTATTTATGTGCTGAAAATGTACAGTGCAATCAAAAAAAATTTCCATTTGTTTGGATCAATAAAAGAATCTTATCTTATCTTATAAATGTAATTAAGTTGGGATATTACATATAAATGTAATTAAGTTGGGATATTACACATAAATGCAATTAAGTTTGGATTTTACAATTACATGTAATTAAGTTGGGATATTACATATAAATGTAATTAAGTTGGGATTCTACATTGAACAAGCAGCTGAAGCTAGACTACCGTATTCAATAAAATACTTTAGTTATTCATAAATCGGAAACCATCTTCTTTCCACTCCATTTCTGCCCCACCTTCTTTCGAATCCATTTCTCCACTTTAGTTCCCCATCATTAATATCAGGAATTTCTCTGATATTTATAACCGTTAAAAAGTTGTAGTGCACACATATTTTTTTCATTATCTTGTTTTTTTCTGGCCAGCATTTCTTGTTCCACCCCATTGAAGTGTCAGACCAGGTCTCATGTGAAAGTTTGTTTTTTTCTTTTACAGCAGCACAGAATTGCTTTACCACTTTCCTTAGTATGTCCATAAAACTATGCAGAGCTATTTTCCAAGCTTCTAAGCTCCACTCTGTTTCAAAGTTATGACCATTTCTTTCCTTCTGAGGCGCCCCACCCTCCAAATATTAGTTAATGTTGAAAGGGGTGTGGGGTGGTAGACTGTTAGTTTGGCCACAACCTACATACTTTTTTAGGAACAATTTTAGAAATGGCAGACTGGCAAATAATGGATTTTAAATAAGGCAAATCTGCTATAAAAAAAAAAAAATTTAGTCTTCAAAACAGGAGATTTCTTACATTTAAGAAGAATAATTAACTCATTATCTAGTGTTAGTTTTAGGAAAGGCCATAACTGTAAATTAGTGTTAGGAAAGACAATTATCATAAGTTATTGTTAGTAAAGACCATAATTGTAAATTACTGTTAGGAAAGACAATTATCATAAGTTATTGTTAGGAAAGACCATAATTGTAAATTAGTGTTAGGAAAGACAATTATCATAAGTTATTGTTAGGAAAGGCCATAACTGTAAATTAGTGTTAGGAAAGACAATTATCTTACGTTATTGTTAGGAAAGACCATAACTGTAAATTAGTGTTAGGAAAGACAATTATCATAAGTTATTGTTAGGAAAGACCATAACTGTAAATTAGTGTTATGAAAGACAATTATCATAAGTTATTGTTAGGAAAGGCCATAACTGTAAATTAGTGTTATGAAAGACAATTATCATAAGTTATTGTTAGGAAAGGCCATAACTGTAAATTAGTGTTAGGAAAGATAATTATCATAAGTTATTGTTAGGAAAGACATAACTGTAAATTAGTGTTAGGAAAGACAATTATCATAAGTTATTGTTACGAAAGACCATAATTGTAAGGTGAAGATTTGTTAGAATTTGTTACACAAATGAAAATAAATCCATTTAAATAATGCAAAAGAAAAACATAAGAACCCCCCCCCCCCTTCCCCCCCAAAGTAGTTGTCTTCATCTTCATGCCTCCTCTAAACAGTAAAATATTCATCCACATAATATAATGATTGAAATAAGGTATTTTTATCACTTACAAACATTTTAGTTTATCTAATCACTGACAAACATCTTAGTTTATCTAATTAATGACAAACATCTTAGTTTATCTAATCACTGACAAACATCTTAGTTTATCTAATCACTGACAAACATCTTAGTTTATCTAATTAATGACAAACATCTTAGTTTATCTAATCACTGACAAACATCTTAGTTTATCTAATCAATGACAAACATCTTACTTTATCTACTAAATGACAAACATCTTAGTTTATCTACTAAATGAGAAACAACTTAGTTTATCTACTAAATGAGAAACATCTTAGTTTATCTACTAAATGACAAACATCTTAGTTTATCTACTAAATGAGAAACATCTTAGTGTATCTACTAAATGAGAAACATCTTAGTTTATCTAATCAATGACAAACATCTTAGTTTATCTAATCACTGACAAACATCTTAGTTATCTAATCAATGACAAACATCTTAGTTTATCTAATCACTGACAAACATCTTAGTTTATCTAATCACTGACAAACATCTTAGTTTATCTAATCACTGACAAACATCTTAGTTTATCTAATCACTGACAAACATCTTAGTTTATCTAATCACTGACAAACATCTTAGTTTATCTAATCACTGACAAACATCTTAGTTTATCTAATCACTGACAAACATCTTAGTTTATCTAATCACTGACAAACAGCTTAGTTTATCTAATCACTGACAAACATCTTAGTTTATCTAATTACTGACAAACATCTTAGTTTATCTAATCACTGACAAACATCTTAGTTTATCTAATCACTGACAAACATCTTAGTTTATCTAATCACTGACAAACAGATCAGATGAGCTGGATTCTTTAAATCACACACCTCCTACCAAACAAATCATATTTCTTTCTTATATTAGACTTGTCTTTTATTTCTTTGTTATATTAGACCTTTCGTATTTCATCTGAACTGGGGGTGAACTCCTGTATGTTTCTTATGACAATTAAAGCAACTAATTGACTTCTCTCCCACGAATCCTTATTACCTGTGTAATGAAAGGTGAATCCTTATTACCTGTGTAATGAAAGGTGAATCCTTATTACCTATGTAATGAAAGGTGCATCCTTATTACCTGTGTAATGAAAGGTGAATCCTTATTACCTGTGTAATGAAAGGTGAATCCTTATTACCTGTGTAATGAAAGGTGAATCCTTTTTACCTGTGTAATGAAAGGTGCCCCCACCCTCCAAGTAAAAACAAACCTACCCCCTGGCTCCACACAGATGGCTTTCCTCCTTTGAATCCCTGTACCGCAGTGGTTGTAGCCAGGCACAGCTTGACACAAGCTCCAGGAAGACATTATCCACTTGGCTCTGATGGTGAGAAATGAATAGATTGAGACTAATTAGCTACAGCTATACTGGCATAGTTTTAAGACTTTAAACATAAAATTGGTCTTCAAAAGTAAAGACAACAATTAACAGAGAGAATAACCTAAACTTGAATATGGGGTTAAATGTTGGGTGATTCATATATGTAACAATACATAAAGTAATTATACTCTATGTTTGTTAATTAATACTGTAATATGATGACACTTGTGATGGATGGCCTGTATCTGCTTATTAGTACTTATACTTGTTGAAGGACTGAATAAATCCAATTGAATAATTCACACGGTACATGATAATGATCAAATAACTCCTTGACATTGTAACATCCCTGTAGCTGACAAAGTTACAGTGTAAAGAATATCATACACTCTTTATAACATACTATTCTTAAATTCACATCACATCAAGCAAATCTTAATATGGCGTCCTTCTTCGCAGACTCTAAGATCGTGTACTACCATACTCAAAAATCATGAGTTCTCATCCTCTACACAAATGAGTTCCTGCTTTTTCCTGTGATATTATATGATTACCATATCCCTACGCCATCGTGAATAGAAATAAATAATACTGTCATGTGACCAAGTCCGGTTAACTTGTAGTGTTACAATATACATTTGCCATATAGACATCATTAGATCTTAATGTTTGATACCAACTGGTAGAATAAGTCATATGCTGTTCATTTCTACATAGCTTATATTTTTGTCTCAAATATTCAAGCTCAGGTAAAAATATTATGGTGTCAGTTGTGTCGTCCAAAGTACTATTTTCTTTTAAATGGTAGTGACTTACTTTTTACATGATCTCAGTGCCTTGATATCTTCTTTATTTAAACGAATATAATCAACTAATTTTGATGGACAAGGGTCACCATTTCCCATAGGGAGCTGCAGTACCTGAGTAGAAAGAAACTTATGAGGTTATTTCTGAAATAAATGGTAAGACACTTTTAGCTTTTGACTTATCTCTACTAAGTACGATATATATAACTTGTTGGCTTATCTCTACTAAGTACAATATTTATAACTTGTTGGCTTATCTCTACTAAGTACAATATATATAACTTGTTGGCTTATCTCTACTAAGTACAATATATATAACTTGTTGGCTTATCTCTACTAAGTACGATATACAACTGATTTATTTGTTAACTTTGCTACTAAAAATGAATGGATGGGAAAAAAAGCTTAACATTTTGGTTATGTACAAAAGAGAGCTTGAAATGTATGGTTTTATTGTAGGCCTATGTAAGGCTAAGGTAATATTGTTGTTCTTCTTCTTCTATATATCAAGTGCCCACGATCAATTTATTGATCATTATGGCTGCTATGAATGTAGATGGGATTTGCAATGTTCCTGTGTCTGGTGTTGAGGATATTTCACTGGTTGCAAGAGTAACTGTTTGAGGGTATCATGCACTGGGGGTTGGAAGGCCTGAGGCAATAGATGCAAATGAGTCAAGTGTTGTCGCCTCAACTGTTTATAAGGTCTTATTGTATATATGGCTAAGGTAATATTGTTTATAAGGTCTTATTGTATAGCTCCAACACATTAAAAAAACACAAACATTTTAATAATGACAACATTCTTATATTAAAATATACCTTTTTGAATAGCAAACAGAACAAGAAAATATTTAAAAAAGCAAAACATATTCTTGGCCTACCACACACTCATAAGATATATTTATCTGTCTGGTCCAAACAATGTAGCCATGCTGTCATTAGATAAATTCACCTGTCTGGTCTGAATCAACAGCCATGCTGTCATTAGATAAATTCACCTGTCTGGTCTGAATCAACAGCCATGCTGTCATTAGATAAATTCACCTGTCTGGTCCAAACAATGTAGCCATGCTGTCATTAGATAAATTCACCTGTCTGGTCCAAACAATGTAGCCATGCTGTCATTAGATAAGTTCACCTGTCTGGTCCAAACAATGTAGCCATGCTGTCATTAGATAAATTCACTTGTCTGGTCCAAACAAAGTAGCCATGCTGTCATTAGATAAATTCACCTCTCTGGTCCAAACAATGTAGCCATGCTGTCATTAGATAAATTCACCTGTCTGGTCCAAACAATGTAGCCAAGTTGTTGTTAGATATATTTACCTGTCTAGTACGAACCATGTAGCCATGTTGTATAATTCCATCATAACCTATGCAGGAAGAATTGTGTGGAACAAGAGGTGACCAATCAGACACTTGACAGTCTTGAGCTATGACACATGCTCTGTGTTTCTTTAGATTTGTGAACGGCAGTTTATCTGTGCAATGTCTGGGGAGTAAAACATCATTGCTGGTGTCATTAATTGAGTGGCATGTACGGCAATTTATCTGTGCAATGTCCGGGGAGTAAAACATCATTGCTGGTGTCATTAATTTAGTGGCAGGTATTTGAAGCATTTCAATGAAGGAACTAATTGAGAAAAACATACCCATAATAACAATCTTTTAAATTAGCCTACAAATCTGATCTATAAAGATTAATTATTAATAAAATATATATATAATAAATAGTTCACTAATAACTTCTTCTGAACTTTGTTTTTGTCAGAGACTTACACACACTCTTATTCTTTCTTTCATTTTTAGGTAGAATACATGTAGTATAATGTGTAGGCCTACAATTATATATATTACATATTTTTTTAAAAAATGTGCATTTAACTTAGGCCTATATGAAATGAATGTTTTTTTTTGTTTTTGTACCGATTTGCAGAATTATTTACATTTGTATAATCATTACTGAAGCTGAGCCTCTACTGTTTTATTAAAACAAATTGTATATTAATTTAAAAAAGATTAACTTATTTTTATACCATTTTTAGAAATTATTGAATTACTTCCCATATGCCATCAGTGACAAATCTACTGACTGCAAGTGAAGAATTGAGCTAAATAATTTAGCTTATTTCATTTTAGAAATGAGTCGAATCCTCTTTTTGTGTTTACTATAAAATTAACATGGTACATACTAATTACATACAGACAATATCCATACTAATGTCACTAATGACATTTTAATGAAACTTATTAGGCTACCTATTACAAAATCAAACAAAATAAAATAAAAAACTTAGTTAGTACCCCTATCTGATTGGCTGGTTGACCATTGATACATGGCAGTTTCCAGCAGTAAAGAATAGGAATACAAAGAAGTAGGCTTGTTTTTTTTTTTTTTTAATAAGAGGTGAAATTTAAAGATGATTGATATATACTTTCTGTGCTGTAAGTTGATATGGTTTTTGTTTTTCTTTGTTTGTTTAGAAATTTAAAAAATATAATTAAATTGAATAGTGTTGGTATCACTAGCTTTGGTATCGTTTTCCCTACATTCTTTTTTTTTTCACAGTCCCTTGTTCAGTGTTCATTCTACCAGGCAAATCAAGGTTACGATAGATTAAATAAATAATCAAAACCATAATGACCAAAATAACCAGAATCAATCCCCTTTCGATTCATTGATGTTTCACTTTTAATAAATGCAAATATAAACAAAACAAATTGTCCGCCGATGAGAAGCATAGTTTTAGCTGTTGTTGTACTATTGTATGTAGCTTTAGTTGTACTATTGTATGTAGCTTTAGTTGTACTATTGTATGTAGCTTTAGTTGTACTATTGTAATTAGCTTTAGTTGTACTATTGTAAATAGCTTTAGTTGTACTATTGTAATTAGCTTTAGTTGTACTATTGTAATTAGCTTTAGTTGCACTATTGTAATTAGCTTTAGTTGTACTATTGTATGTAGCTTTAGTTGTACTATTGTAATTAGCTTTAGTTGTACTATTGTAATTAGCTTTAGTTGTAGGCCTACTATTGTAATTAGCTTTAGTTGTACTATTGTATGTAGCTTTAGTTGCACTATTATAATTACTATATATTACTATTACCCGTCAAAAAGGATGGCCGCAATGTCTGTACTAAAGAAAGTTACTTGACAAACACAAAACAAGCATTCAAATTACGCACTTTATGAGAATCCTATAAATAAGTTCTAACTTTTGGGAATTTTATTATGCGTGCTTTTTGAACTAAGCATTATGGCCATACATACAAACTCAGAGAATTATTTTTTATGATAACAAATGCTTCTCATAATCATTCACTTTCAATTGTATTGAAACTAAAACTTATTAGCTTGAAACACACCATCTTACCTAACTATTACAATGATCTCATTACTATGATCACATAACCATTGTTTCTTTCAGGCATCCCTCCGGGGAAGGGGGGGGGGGTGGAGTGCACATTAATGCCCCCAGGCCAAGTCAAGTGCCCTCCCCCCCCCCACGAGCAAAAATGTGTACACAATAGATCGCAAAAATTTTAATTAAAAAAAAAAACGACCAAATTCTCATTTAAGAAAATAATTAATTAAAAACAATAGTGGACCTATCTAGTGCCATTCACCGTTTACAATGGGTGGAATCTATGACATGCCTATTGGAGAAATGCTATGAATATAATATCCCAGTACATCAACTCTAGGTGGACCATAAAATGGCCTATGACAACATCAAAAGAAAATATCTATATGAGACTCTGCAGGAGTTTGGCATACCCAACAAACTGACAAGACTGATACATGTAACAATGAACAACTCAAAAAGTAAAATCAAGGTTCAAGGAGAGTATTCAAGGGGATTTCAGATTAGACGAGGCATAAGAAAGGGAGACCCACTGTCTTGTATGTTTTTTTAACCTAACATGAGAGAGAGTTAAAAGAAACATACATATTGACACACGAGGAACAATAACAGGATACTTTCTGGGGAAACCCAAGACCCACAACCAATGGGCACTTTCTACACTCAACCCTTTTTTTATATCTTGCATATGCTGATGACATAGCAGTGTTAGGGAAAAGTGTTAAAGACATATCAAAATCCTTTATTGAATTGGAAGACGCATCACTACAAGCATGGCTGGAAGTTAACAACCCCCCCCCCCCCCCCCCCCCCCAAAAAAAAAAATAATTAAATTTAAAAAATACAGACGGATGAAGCCATTAAAATTAGAAAGCAGACTTATGAAAAAGTAAATCCATTCAAATACTTAAGATCTTTATTAAATGGAATAAACGAACTACTAACTGAAATAAAAGAATATCAGCCGGAAACAATACTTACTTCAGTAGTGTGAAAATACTCAAAAGTAAAAACATTACAAGCAGGGCCGGATTAAGCCATTTTAGTGCCCAAGGCACCCACATGGGTGCCCCCCTTCTTCCCGGTGCCCCTGATCTTTCACTGACCGTAAACATATTTCTTGAGGACTGGTGGTGCCCCGAAACGCTTGGTGCCCAAGGCACGTGCCTTGTTTGTCTAATGGTTAATCCGGCCATGATTACAAGAGAAACAGAGAAAACTATTTATAAATCAGATCAGTAGTAACATAAGCAAGTGAAACTTGGAACCTAACAAAAACGACAGAAAACCTTTTAAACACATGGGAGAGGAAAGTTGTCAGGAAAGTATTTGGACCAAAAAAGGATGAATATGGATAGAGAATACGAACAAACCATGAATTGTACAGTCTACAATATCAGGATCCCACGATTCAGGATCCCTTGCTAGTAGCAGAAATAAAAGTACAGCTACGCTGGGCAGACCACTTAGAGAGAATGCCAAATGACAGAGGAGTGAAGAGGGTGCATCACCAAAACCCCAGAGGAAAACGGCTCGAAAGGCAGACCTAGGCTGAGATGGATGGATGATGTGGAAAAAGATCTACAACAACTGGGAATCCAAGCATGGAAAAGAAAAGCATTAGTTAGGTCTGGTTGGAAGGAAGTAGTGAGGCAGTCCAAAGCCCTACATGGACTGTAGCGCCACAGGGATGGATGGGTGGTCTGAGTGGAAGGAAGTGGTGAGGCAGGCCAAAGCCCTACATGGGCTGTAGCGCCACAGGGATGGATGGGTGGTCTGAGTAGAAGGAAGTGGTGAGGCAGGCCAAAGCCCTACATGGGCTGTAGCGCCACAGGGATGGATGGGTGGTCTGAGTGGAAGGAAGTGGTGAGGCAGGCCAAAGCCCTACATAAGCTGTAGCGCCACAGATATGGATGGAATCTATGAAATATCGCTAAGCTCGATATTTGTGATGATCCGTATATTTAAGGCTAATCCTATTTGAGGCTTATCCTATTTGAGGCTAATCCTATTTGAGGCTAATCCTATTTGAGGCTAATCCTATTTGAGGCTAATCCTATTTAAGGCTAATCCTATTTGAGGCTAACGTTATTTAATTATAAATATCATTCTGTTTCAAATATTGGGCGCGCTGATTACTTTAATAAAACTGAATGAAACTACCTCTAAACCAATATCAAGGTCTATAATTGTAAATCAGTTCTCGCTGATGATCAAATGTGCGCAATCTGTTTTCAAATCAGATTTCATCATAAAAGCATGACTTTTAAAGGAAGGATAGGTGTTAATTATAAAGTGTATGATGTCCTCATGCTTTAAAATGTAGTTATTACTAGCATTATTTTAAACATATTCGACTTCCTTCATATTCGTTGGGCATAAACAATTTAAATTAAAAAAAAAAAGTAATTGACATTTTTAAACCAAAAATTAAGAATTTAACGGGCGCAAAAAAAATGGCGCACATTTCATCAATAGATCGACATCGAAAAGGTTTGTGTTTTCTTTAAATGTGCTACTTTTATAACAAAGTTTCGTGAATAAAAGAGTTTCTATTAAAATACTTAGCCTATATTTATTAGATTCCCGATCATTTTCTCTTTTCAATATCAGAATAATAAACATTCTGCGCCACCTATTTGCACGCAGCTTTAAAATGTATTTTTCTTTTTCAAAAACGAGAGTCCGATAGAAAGCTGAAATAACGATAACAGGAAGAGCATTTCCATTATTATCCCGAATCCATTTTTGTTGTTACTAACGATAAAAAAACTTTTAATTTTTTTTTTTAAAATTCGTTGAAAATTCACATTTCGTAATTAGTAAGTATTATAAAGCTGTTATATACTACATACTTCACACGATTTCAATGCCTCACATTCATTTCAAAGCTTTCATTTCAACACGTTCAATTCGTAGCTGTCAATTCAAGACATTCAATTCAAGACAATCATTTCACAGTTTTCACTTCAAAATATTCAATTCATAGCTTTCAAATCAACACATTCAATGTATAGCTTTCAATTCAACACCTTTAATTCATTGCTTTCAACTCACAACATTCAATTCATAGCTTTCAATTGGAAACTTTCAATTCACAATTTTCAATTCAAAACATTCAATTCATAGCTTTCAATTCACAAAATTCAACTCTTAAACTTAACTCCTTCCCATGAAAAGCTACATAACATTTTTTTTACCACATTTTGGCTAAGAAATAAATAATAATATTATAAAGGAAATAAGAACCGAATTTACCGTAAACTTGTCAAAACTCCTTTGCTCTGCAGACAGGAGATTTCCCTTGTCTGATAGCCAATCAGAGGATGAGCGTTCATTGAATAGCTGCCCTCTATCGAGATGCAGGGAAGCCAGGGGGAAAACTGATACGTGTACGCATTGGAGCAGTTCTCACACGAATACATCTCCGATAGATCGGGGCAGTGGGAGCCCCTGTGACGGGGAGGGACGATCACGACACGTGTTCTGGTTTGATTGGTCAGCTGGCACGTGCTGTCACAGCCGGAGAACTCCGAGTACTCGCTGATCACACAGTCCTGGCGACATAGAAGCTCACATGACTCCTGGGTGGATGGCATGGGCTCGTCCAAAAGGCACCTCGACATGGCGACTGTCATCTGGCTGTCTCTTCTCTCACACGTGACATTTCTATGACGCAATCCGCTGTTTCGTCCACAGGATTTGGTAACTGGAAGAGAATGAAACAACCCCTAATAAAAACAAAGTTTTTCGTACAAATCCTACACATTTGACAAAACATGCATTCAAATAACGTAAATTATGAGAATCCCAATTAGTGCTCACCCCCCAGGCTCACAAACAGCACACATTTTCTCACGCCCATGAACTATGTAAATATTCTAATGACTTGCCCGCTTTTACACCGCAGATTTATTTCATCAAATACTTCAGGAAAAAACTAAAATAAAATATTACGCACCAAAGACACTTGCCACATGTTTTAAAAAGAATTTAGCCCAGTTATCGGGAATTTCATTTTATCTTCCCCTTGAAAAACAGGAAAACTGAGTTTTTGTTTTGGGGGGTGTGGGGGGGGGGCGGGATTAGTTAAATGTGTTGTTATTGGCAACGAGTCTTGGTGCCAAGTTTCATCTCGATAGCTTGACGGGAAATGGGTAAATTATCCGAATATTTTGCCACCCAGCCAACCAGCTGGCGAAGTTAAAGGATTTAATAACGCATAACCACGTCTGCTTCTGGTCGGCTAATTAAACAAACAGGTTTTTAAAAAAAGAAATAAGAGATAATAAGACTTTTTAATGGACCCATTTTTCTTTTTAATTGGTAAAAAAAAAATATCTTTTATAAATCATCTCAGAGAACCTTTTCGTGACAGCTACCATTTATCCAGAAGCTGCTTGGATGTTTATTGTTCTTTTCATATAATTGTCAGTCTTTCATTAAATATCTATTATTTTTTGTAAAGAGACCTCAACCCTCCCCCCCCCCCCAACACACACACACAAGGCTTGTGACGTCATTGTTACCAAGAGTGAAGCAATCGGCAAGACTTTTTAACGCACAAACTATCACTGTATTCAGAAACTTCTAGTTGTAATCAAAGAGAGGGAAAAAAAAAGCTAGTAAAGTGTGTGTGTGTGTGCATGTGTGTGTGGGGGGGAGGGGGGCGGGGCTCAGAAATACATGTCTTTACCACCAAACTCACGCTGAACACTTACCCGACTCCAGTTTACACGAACTCCACTGTGACACTACCCACTCCACGTCACTCGTCGCAGACGTTATCGGCAGACGAGGTGGTTCCCGCGGGTTCGAATCCTGCGGGTACCACCCTGGCCTGAAGTCCCGACCGCCGAAACCGTCATATTCCGAGCCTATCCCAACAGATTCCGCCGGGTCGTCTCTGTCGGGCCCAAGTTTCCCGCCAACATGTCCACGTCTGCTGTTCTCGTAGTCGTTGTACTCCGGGGAGTAGGGCTCGCGATTTTTGTCGTAAACTTCCGGGTTGTCGAGTACGACGTCCTGAGAGCATGGCCTGGTACACTCTCTCCTCACAGCCGGCTTGAACTCTGTGAATGTAGCGTAACAACGTTATGAACATACGACACTAACAACGTTTTGAACATACGACACTAACAACGTTATGAACATACGACACTAACAACGTTATGAACATATGAAACTAACAACGCTATGAATATATGAAACTAACAACGCTATGAACATACAACACTAACAACGTTATGAACATACGACACGATGAGGAAAGAAAAGCATCTCAGGAAGGGTTTCAAATTTATTATCAGAAATCGGCACGCAGAAATCCTGATTGTAAACCGATTAATAATTCAGGATAGTTACAGACTTCTTGATTATGATGATCGTCGTTGAATACTTTTATAGCGCTTGTGTCAATACTATTTTTTGAATACTCACAGCGCTCTGATGTCATAAAATCTATTTAAAGGAAAAAGCCTTTTAAAACTTCTTAAATGATTCCTTATCATTTTTAATTTCCCACAAAGATTGAGGCAAAGTGTTCCATAATTTATGCGCTATAGCTTCAAAAGAGAGCACCCCGTATGACTTCTTTTTGTGTCCATCCTCCATACTGGGGACTCTCAGTCGGGACCGTTATGACGAGCGCTGGTTCTTAACTAGGGCAATGGAAGTTTCGATGGAGTTGCGCTAAATTAAACATGGTGTTTTTACGTTGTTAAAAAATGCCATAGCGTATGGTTTGCTATCGTTTATGTTAGCCTGCAAAGTAACCGGCTTGTTATCTATTGTTATCACAACCAGCCATTTACGATAACGTGTTGTATAATCCTAGTTATTGCGATAATTTATAGGGAACAATAAGTAAAAGTTAAAGTAGGGTATTTTTGGGATAGATTATTAATGGTGTGAGATAAAAAAAAATGCTGGCACTATCTAATAGCTCTTTATCTTTCTACTGTCAACCATTTATATTAGTTATACTCTAGTCTGTTAACCTCTAGTCCGTTGTACTCTAGTAAGTTATACTCTTAGATTGTTATACAATGGTTTGTTTTACTCTAGTTTGCTTTACTCGATTTTTATTATATTCCAGCTTGTTTTACTCTATTTTGTTATACTCTATTTTGTTTTACTCTATTTTGTTACACCGTTGCTATTGTGCTTTATTCTAGTTTTAGCTACAGGTAAATTAATTGTTTGCGATTGAACTTACCTTCCTCACAGTTGGCATTGAGCACCGGATGTCCAGTCTGCAAGGTACACCAGACGTCACGAAACTGCCTGCCCCCGGGGCCACATCCCTCGTGCTCACATACACCCCATGCGCCTGAAACAGTCAAACAAAAGTGAGTTATTCCATCGTGTACCACCATGAGCAACGGAGTGTATCCACCAGAGGTACATACATCACAGTTTGAGAATGGCTGGACTTAAAGAACGAAGGGAAAGCGCTCTCTTGTTGAATGTCTCATCTGAATAAATCATTTAATAAATTGCTACTACACAGAAAACAAACGGTCTTTGAGAGGGTTCTCATCCAAATATAAGTCAAACCTGTCTGAGATGAAGATTTTATGTTAACTGTAAAACATGTTTTTTTTTGTACATGACACTTATGATGTTTGCACACTGGATTGAGCGGAAGAATATCTGAGAAAAAGCATGAAGTTAGGGACTTATTTTATTTGGCGGGAGGATTTTTCATGAGGTAGAAGGGTGGACGAGCGTAGACGAGGGTAGACGAGCGTAGACGAGGGTAGACGAGCGTAGACGAGGGTAGATGAGCGTAGACGAGGGTAGATGTTATGAAGGATGACGTGCTCTTCGCACACCTATCTCGCGTCCCACGTGCATGACCCCTCGTGAACTCTCGTGACCGCCTTTGAAGTGTGGCTAGAAAAACCTTATTTACAACATAAATTCTAGTCAGGAGAACTGTCGAAAATAATAGAAGATTCTGGATAAAACGGGAAGGCAAAACAATGTGTTAGGTGGTTCGAGAGACCATAGTAGGAAATGCCTATAAAAAGGGCTGACCGATAGAGAGGGAGAGAGATTTTGTTTTGATCACGAGATATGCTATGTCATACTTTGTTGTGTGTAGAGTTTTCTATTTCCTCATACAATTTTGTGCTCATTGTATTTTTATATACAGTTCCGGTACCAGAAAATCTGTAAGTTTATAATTTTAATAATATTTCTCTTGCTGTTATTATTTACTTGAAGTTCACAAAATAAAAAGTTATTAAATTGTAATTAGCTCTGGCCTTGATTGTCGTTATATTTGTTATTATTTTTAAATGTTGGTATCGTCCTTTATTATGGACCGTTTCTAGAACGAGCCATAGTCTAAAAATGAAGAGATTAAATTCTCAATTTATAACGGTCCGTAATAGTAGACGAGCGTAGACGAGCGTAGACGAGCGTAGACGAGCGTAGACATATTGAAGAAGGTGGACGCACATTTTTCAAATCATTGTTTTAAAAAGTCTTCATATTTTGAAGATGCTTATCTTGTGGTGTTGCTGATATTATTATTGCTCATAGAAGGGTTTATTGTGTTTCATAGAAACAAAGTACATATTGTGTAAAATTGGACTTGAACTTTCATTGGTGGAGAGGTGGCAGTAAGAGTTGAAAGTAAAAGGTGGCAGTAAGAGTTGACAGTAAGAGGTGGCAGTAAGAGTTGACAGTAAGAGGTGGCAGTAAAAGTTGACAGTAAGAGGTGGCAGTAAGAGTTGACAGTAAGAGGTGGCAGTAAGAGTTGACAGTAAGAGTTGACAGTAAGAGGTGGCAGTAAGAGTTGGCAGTAAGAGTTGACAGTAAGTGTTGGCAGCAAGAGTTGACAGTAAGAGTTGGCAGTAAGATTTGACAGTAAGAGTTGGCAGCAAGAGTTGACAGTAAGAGTTGACAGTAAGAGTTGGCAGTAAGAGTTGGCAGTAAGAGTTGACAGTAAGAGTTGACAGTCAGAGTTGACAGTAAGAGTTGACAGTAAGAGTCAGCAGTAAGAGTCAGCAGTAAGAGTTTGCAGTAAGAGTTGACAGTAAGAGTTGACAGTAAGAGTTGACTTGGCATTTAGATTTAGATAACTATCATCACTGTGTGGCGCACACACACACAAAATGAATATTTACAATTATTATGACATCGAGTAGAACATTTAAATTATAAAACTATATTAACCAATCACAGGTTAGGAAGCCATGATGATGATGTTTACAGAGGTTTATGATTGCTTAAAAACGTATATTTCTTTAAACCGTGACATTGAAATGCTTGAGATCGGATCAAATCAATTAATGACATCTTCACTAATACACAAACATGTACATTACTTCACAAACATGTGCATTACTACACAAACATGTACATTACTACACAAACATGTACATTACTACACAAACATGTACATTACTACACAAACATGTACATTACTACACACAAATGTACATTTCAACAAACAGTTTGTATTGACGGGTGGCGGTAAAAAGAGCGAAGATTCCTCTTGCAATCACGTAAATAATTAGGACTCTGGACCACATAAAGAGAGGACATCAATTGGACCACATAATGAGAGGACAATCACTGGACCACAGAATGAGAGGACATTCACTGGACCACAGAACGAAGGGACATCCATTGGACCATAGAATGAGAAGACATCCATTGGACCACGGAATGAGAGGACATCCACTGGACCACATAATGGGAGGACATGCATTGGGCCACAGAATCAGAGGACATCCATTGGACCAGATATGAGAGGACATCCACTTGATCACAGAATGAAGGGACATACACTGGACCACAGAATGAGAGGACATTCACTGGACCACATAATGAGAGGGCATCCACTGGACCACGGAATGAGAGGACATTCACTGGACCACAGAATGAGAGGACATCCACTGGACCATAGAATGAGAAGACATCCATTGGACCACGGAATGAGAGGACACCCATTGGACCGAAGAATCAGTGGACATCCATCATAACAAGTTTTTTTTTTAAAATCAACATTTCACAGGAAGAATGACGAGACAAATCCTACCTCAATTTACGTCATAACTTAACTGGTTCATCGTAATTGAACTATTCAGGACATTAAACATTACCCTGACCAGCTGTGATACAAACTGACAGATGCCTTTCTCAGACAAGGCGTCACTAAACTGATACCCAATCTTAACACGATATTTTATCTATAGACATGGCTAATGCCTAAGACATGACTGATGCCTAAGACATGACTGATGCCTAAGACATGACTGATGCCTAAGACATGACTGATGCCTCAGACATGGCTGATGCCTAAGACATGGCTGATGCCTAAGAGATGGCTGATGCCTAAGACATGACTGATGCCTCAGACATGGCTGATGCCTAAGAGATGGCTGTTGCCTAAGACATGGCTGCTACCTCAGACATGGCTGATGCCTAAGACATGGCTGATGCCCAAGACATGACTGATGCCTAATACATGACTGATGCCTTAGACATGACTGATGCCTCAGACATGGCTGATGCCTAAGACATGGCTGATGCCTAAGAGATGGCTGATGCCTAAGACATGACTGATGCCTAAGACATGACTGATGCCTAAGACATGACTGATGCCTCAGACATGGCTGATGCCTATGACATGGCTGATGCCTAAGAGATGGCTGATGCCTAAGACATGACTGATGCCTCAGTCATGGCTGATGCCTAAGAGATGGCTGTTGCCTAAGACATGGCTGCTACCTCAGACATGGCTGATGCCTAAGACATGGCTGATGCCCAAGACAAGGCTACTGCCTCAGACATGGCTGATGGCTATCCAATGACAATCTTCTGTCAGGGGGTTCTGAGTTTTATCAGTTTGTTCATTCGAAAAGTCCCAAGCTAAAACTGGCTTAAACTCATTAAAGTCACAATCCGGAACTATTTCTTTAAACAACAGACCCTCTAAAGTATCAATATAATATTTATTTATCAATTGTTTGAGAATCATACCTTTCTTCGATTGGTGCAGTCACATTTACAGTGTTGATCAAAAGTAATTTTTAAATGAGCTGCAGGTAAAATAGTTTTAAAATGAATAGTTTAAATTAAAGAGAGCTTTCATGAAACCCTTTCATCCATTTTGTATCCACTATGGAAACACTCTTGTTTGACTGACATTTATTCTATTGATTCTAAGGGATAGGAGAAGTCTTACTTAACATCTTTTTAAAAAGAGAAATATTGGACAACTTCACCAAGCAACCTTGACCCCCAAAAAAGTGGCCGACATTTCGTTGAGACAAAACAAACCCAATCCCTCCTGGCCAACCACAGCGCCACTCATACACGCCTAATATTTTCTTCCACTCCAAGTCTCACCCCCAAGTATCACAAAATGCATTCATAACCACTTAGCACAAGGTCCACTATTGATCGCCAACTTCGCAGTGTGATGGCAGGCTTGATCGCGAAGTCCGCAACAGATCAATTTAGAAGTGTTCCAAAATGAAAAAAAAAAAGTCTCCATCAGTGTCTAGGCACCCTTCCCCCACCCCAACAGCCTCCACCCCATTACCCCACCCTGTCAGCCCCTCACAGCTTTTCTCATCTCTGAAAATAAAATCTGAATGAAATCAGTGATCTCATGAAAGGTTCTCAGCTCCCCCCCCCCTGACCTCTGACCCCTTTATTCCATTGAATCACGTCAAGAGCGTGACTCCTCCTAAGGTTTCAAATGGCATACAAGTTGTAAAACAAACCCAGGACACATAGTTGTGTGTTACTAAACAAACCCAAATACGTAGTTGTGTGTTACTAAACAAACCCACATACGTAGTTGTGTGTTACTCAACAAATCCAGATACGTAGTTGTGTGTTACTAAACAGAAACGCAGTTGTGTGTTACTCAACTGAAACGAAGTTGTGTGTTACTAAACAAAACCTAGAAACGTCGTTGTGTGTTACTAAACAGACACATAGTTGTGTGTTACTTAACAAACAAACACGTAGTTGTGTGTTACTTAACAAACAGACACATAGTTGTGTGTTACTTAACAAACAGACACATAGTTGTGTGTTACTTAACAAACAGACACGTAGTTGTGTGTTTCAAAACATCGACGTGTTTTACAAAAGCATTTAAAGTGGATTATTTCAATTTCTGCCAGCAGCAGTTCACGTTTTTACATTGTTCTTTCGTTGCTAGTAAAATGTTTGACAGAAAATCTTTCAACATTTTAAGGTTAACCCAGGGGCAGACTTTCAACATTTTAAGTTTAACCCAGGGGCAGACTTTCAACATTTTAAGTTTAACCCAGGGGCAGACTTTCAACATTTTAAGGTTAACCCAGGGGCAGACTTTCAACATTTTAAGGTTAACACAGGGGCATACTTTCAACATTTTAAGGTTAACCCAGGGGCATACTTTCAACATTTTAAGGTTAACCCAGGGGCAGACTTTCAACATTTTAAGGTTAACCCAGGGGCAGACTTTCAACATTTTAAGTTTAACCCAGGGGCAGACTTTCAACATTTTAAGGTTAACTCAGTGGCAGAAACAATAGAATGGGACCTGTTTCATATCCATAATTGTTTGCAAAAAAAAAAATGCCTCATCATTAAGGTTAGTGACCTGAGTTATGGGATCTATAAAGGTTATTTTAATACCGTCGTGGTGGACATATTAATGTTTTGTATGAATCTAGCACATCTTTTCAACAGTGTTGGACATATTAATGTTTTGTATGAATCTAGCACATCTTTTCAACAGTGTTGGACATATTAATGTTTTGTATGAATCTAGCACATCTTTTCAACAGTGTTGGACATATTAATGTTTTGTATGAATCTAGCACATCTTTTCAACAGTGTTGGACATATTAATGTTTTGTATGAATCTAGCACATCTTTTCAACAGTGGTGGACATATTAATGTTTTGTATGAATCTAGCACATCTTTTCAACAGTGTTGGACATATTAATGTTTTGTATGAATCTAGCACATCTTTTCAACAGTGGTGGACATATTAATGTTTTGTATGAATCTAGCACATCTTTTCAACAGTGTTGGACATATTAATGTTTTGTATGAATCTAGCACATCTTTTCAACAGTGTTGGACATATTAATGTTTTGTATGAATCTAGCACATCTTTTCAACAGTGGTGGACATATTAATGTTTTGTATGAATCTAGCACATCTTTTCAACAGTGTTGGACATATTAATGTTTTGTATGAATCTAGCACATCTTTTCAACAGTGGTGGACATATTAATGTTTTGTATGAATCTAGCACATCTTTTCAACAGTGTTGGACATATTAATGTTTTGTATGAATCTAGCACATCTTTTCAACAGTGTTGGACATATTAATGTTTTGTATGAATCTAGCACATCTTTTCAACAGTGGTGGACATATTAATGTTTTGTATGAATCTAGCACATCTTTTCAACAGTGTTGGACATATTAATGTTTTGTATGAATCTAGCACATCTTTTCAACAGTGTTGGACATATTAATGTTTTGTATGAATCTAGCACATCTTTTCAACAGTGTTGGACATATTAATGTTTTGTATGAATCTAGCACATCTTTTCAACAGTGGTGGACATATTAATGTTTTGTATGAATCTAGCACATCTTTTCAACAGTGTTGGACATATTAATGTTTTGTATGAATCTAGCACATCTTTTCAACAGTGGTGGACATATTAATGTTTTGTATGAATCTAGCACATCTTTTCAACAGTGGTGGACATATTAATGTTTTGTATGAATCTAGCACATCTTTTCAACAGTGTTGGACATATTAATGTTTTGTATGAATCTAGCACATCTTTTCAACAGTGTTGGACATATTAATGTTTTGTATGAATCTAGCACATCTTTTCAACAGTGTTGGACATATTAATGTTTTGTATGAATCTAGCACATCTTTTCAACAGTGGTGGACATATTAATGTTTTGTATGAATCTAGCACACACATCTTTTCAACAGTGTTGGACATATTAATGTTTTGTATGAATCTAGCACATCTTTTCAACAGTGTTGGACATATTAATGTTTTGTATGAATCTAGCACACACATCTTTTCAACAGTGGTGGACATATTAATGTTTTGTATGAATCTAGCACATCTATTCAACAGTGTTGGACATATTAATGTTTTGTATGAATCTAGCACATCTTTTCAACAGTGGTGGACATATTAATGTTTTGTATGAATCTAGCACATCTTTTCAACAGTGTTGGACATATTAATGTTTTGTTTGAATCTAGCACATCTTTTCAACAGTGGTGGACATATTAATGTTTTGTATGAATCTAGCACATCTTTTCAACAGTGTTGGACATATTAATGTTTTGTATGAATCTAGCACATCTTTTCAACAGTGGTGGACATATTAATGTTTTGTATGAATCTAGCACATCTTTTCAACAGTGTTGGACATATTAATGTTTTGTATGAATCTAGCACATCTTTTCAACAGTGTTGGACATATTAATGTTTTGTATGAATCTTGCACATCTTTTCAACAGTGTTGGACATATTAATGTTTTGTATGAATCTAGCACATCTTTTCAACAGTGGTGGACATATTAATGTTTTGTATGAATCTAGCACATCTTTTCAACAGTGTTGGACATATTAATGTTTTGTATGAATCTAGCACATCTTTTCAACAGTGTTGGACATATTAATGTTTTGTATGAATCTAGCACATCTTTTCAACAGTGTTGGACATATTAATGTTTTGTATGAATCTAGCACATCTTTTCAACAGTGTTGGACATATTAATGTTTTGTATGAATCTAGCACATCTTTTCAACAGTGTTGGACATATTAATGTTTTGTATGAATCTAGCACATCTTTTCAACAGTGTTGGACATATTAATGTTTTGTATGAATCTAGCACATCTTTTCAACAGTGTTGGACATATTAATGTTTTGTATGAATCTAGCACATCTTTTCAACTGTGTTGGACATATTAATGTTTTGTATGAATCTAGCACATCTTTTCAACAGTGTTGGACATATTAATGTTTTGTATGAATCTAGCACACACATCTTTTCAACAGTGTTGGACATATTAATGTTTTGTATGAATCTAGCACATCTTTTCAACAGTGTTGGACATATTAATGTTTTGTATGAATCTAGCACATCTTTTCAACAGTGTTGGACATATTAATGTTTTGTATGAATCTAGCACATCTTTTCAACAGTGTTGGACATATTAATGTTTTGTATGAATCTAGCACATCTTTTCAACAGTGGTGGACATATTAATGTTTTGTATGAATCTAGCACATCTTTTCAACAGTGTTGGACATATTAATGTTTTGTATGAATCTAGCACATCTTTTCAACAGTGTTGCACATATTAATGTTTTGTATGAATCTAGCACATCTTTTCAACAGTGGTGGACATATTAATGTTTTGTATGAATCTAGCACATCTTTTCAACAGTGTTGGAAATATTAATGTTTTGTATGAATCTAGCACATCTTTTCAACAGTGTTGGACATATTAATGTTTTGTATGAATCTAGCACATCTTTTCAACAGTGGTGGACATATTAATGTTTTGTATGAATCTAGCACATCTTTTCAACAGTGGTGGACATATTAATGTTTTGTATGAATCTAGCACATCTTTTCAACAGTGTTGGACATATTAATGTTTTGTATGAATCTAGCACATCTTTTCAACAGTGTTGGACATATTAATGTTTTGTATTAATCTAGCACATCTTTTCAACAGTGTTGGACATATTAATGTTTTGTATGAATCTAGCACATCTTTTCAACAGTGTTGGACATATTAATGTTTTGTATGAATCTAGCACATCTTTTCAACAGTGTTGGACATATTAATGTTTTGTATGAATCTAGCACATCTTTTCAACAGTGGTGGACATATTAATGTTTTGTATGAATCTAGCACATCTTTTCAACAGTGTTGGACATATTAATGTTTTGTATGAATCTAGCACATCTTTTCAACAGTGTTGGACATATTAATGTTTTGTATGAATCTAGCACATCTTTTTAACAGTGTTGGACATATTAATGTTTTGTATGAATCTAGCACATCTTTTCAACAGTGTTGGACATATTAATGTTTTGTATGAATCTAGCACATCTTTTCAACAGTGTTGGACATATTAATGTTTTGTATGAATCTAGCACATCTTTTCAACGGTGTTGGACATATTAATGTTTTGTATGAATCTAGCACATCTTTTCAACAGTGGTGGACATATTAATGTTTTGTATGAATCTAGCACATCTTTTCAACAGGGTTGGACATATTAATGTTTTGTATGAATCTAGCACATCTTTTCAACAGTGTTGGACATATTAATGTTTTGTATGAATCTAGCACATCTTTTCAACAGTGGTGGACATATTAATGTTTTGTATGAATCTAGCACATCTTTTCAACAGTGTTGGACATATTAATGTTTTGTATGAATCTAGCACATCTTTTCAACAGTGTTGGACATATTAATGTTTTGTATGAATCTAGCACACACATCTTTTCAACAGTGGTGGACATATTAATGTTTTGTATGAATCTAGCACATCTTTTCAACAGTGGTGGACATATTAATGTTTTGTTTGAATCTAGCACATCTTTTCAACAGTGGTGGACATATTAATGTTTTGTATGAATCTAGCACATCTTTTCAACAGTGTTGGACATATTAATGTTTTGTATGAATCTAGCACATCTTTTCAACAGTGTTGGACATATTAATGTTTTGTATGAATCTAGCACATCTTTTCAACAGTGGTGGACATATTAATGTTTTGTATGAATCTAGCACATCTTTTCAACAGTGGTGGACATATTAATGTTTTGTATGAATCTAGCACATCTTTTCAACAGTGTTGGACATATTAATGTTTTGTATGAATCTAGCACATCTTTTCAACAGTGGTGGACATATTAATGTTTTGTATGAATCTAGCACATCTTTTCAACAGTGTTGGACATATTAATGTTTTGTATGAATCTAGCACATCTTTTCAACAGTGTTGGACATATTAATGTTTTGTATGAATCTAGCACATCTTTTCAACAGTGTTGGACATATTAATGTTTTGTATGAATCTAGCACATCTTTTCAACAGTGTTGGACATATTAATGTTTTGTATGAATCTAGCACATCTTTTCAACAGTGTTGGACATATTAATGTTTTGTATGAATCTAGCACATCTTTTCAACAGTGGTGGACATATTAATGTTTTGTATGAATCTAGCACATCTTTTCAACAGTGTTGGACATATTAATGTTTTGTATGAATCTAGCACATCTTTTCAACAGTGTTGGACATATTAATGTTTTGTATGAATCTAGCACATCTTTTCAACAGTGTTGGACATATTAATGTTTTGTATGAATCTAGCACATCTTTTCAACAGTGTTGGACATATTAATGTTTTGTATGAATCTAGCACATCTTTTCAACAGTGTTGGACATATTAATGTTTTGTATGAATCTAGCACATCTTTTCAACAGTGGTGGACATATTAATGTTTTGTATGAATCTAGCACATCTTTTCAACAGTGTTGGACATATTAATGTTTTGTATGAATCTAGCACATCTTTTCAACAGTGGTGGACATATTAATGTTTTGTATGAATCTAGCACATCTTTTCAACAGTGTTGGACATATTAATGTTTTGTATGAATCTAGCACACACATCTTTTCAACAGTGTTGGACATATTAATGTTTTGTATGAATCTAGCACATCTTTTCAACAGTGTTGGACATATTAATGTTTTGTATGAATCTAGCACATCTTTTCAACAGTGTTGGACATATTAATGTTTTGTATGAATCTAGCACATCTTTTCAACAGTGTTGGACATATTAATGTTTTGTATGAATCTAGCACATCTTTTCAACAGTGTTGGACATATTAATGTTTTGTATGAATCTAGCACATCTTTTCAACAGTGTTGGACATATTAATGTTTTGTATGAATCTAGCACATCTTTTCAACAGTGTTGGACATATTAATGTTTTGTATGAATCTAGCACATCTTTTCAACAGTGTTGGACATATTAATGTTTTGTATGAATCTAGCACATCTTTTCAACAGTGTTGGACATATTAATGTTTTGTATGAATCTAGCACATCTTTTCAACAGTGTTGGACATATTAATGTTTTGTATGAATCTAGCACATCTTTTCAACAGTTTTGGACATATTAATGTTTTGTATGAATCTAGCACATCTTTTCAACGGTGTTGGACATATTAATGTTTTGTATGAATCTAGCACATCTTTTCAACAGTGGTGGACATATTAATGTTTTGTATGAATCTAGCACATCTTTTCAACAGTGTTGGACATATTAATGTTTTGTATGAATCTTGCACATCTTTTCAACAGTGTTGGACATATTAATGTTTTGTATGAATCTAGCACATCTTTTCAACAGTGTTGGACATATTAATGTTTTGTATGAATCTAGCACATCTTTTCAAAAGTGTTGGACATATTAATGTTTTGTATGAATCTAGCACATCTTTTCAACAGTGGTGGACATATTAATGTTTTGTATGAATCTAGCACATCTTTTCAACAGTGTTGGACATATTAATGTTTTGTATGAATCTAGCACATCTTTTCAACAGTGTTGGACATATTAATGTTTTGTATGAATCTAGCACATCTTTTCAACAGTGTTGGACATATTAATGTTTTGTATGAATCTAGCACATCTTTTCAACAGTGTTGGACATATTAATGTTTTGTATGAATCTAGCACATCTTTTCAAAAGTGTTGGACATATTAATGTTTTGTATGAATCTAGCACATCTTTTCAACAGTGTTGGACATATTAATGTTTTGTATGAATCTAGCACATCTTTTCAACAGTGGTGGACATATTAATGTTTTGTATGAATCTAGCACATCTTTTCAACAGTGTTGGACATATTAATGTTTTGTATGAATCTAGCACATCTTTTCAACAGTGTTGGACATATTAATGTTTTGTATGAATCTAGCACATCTTTTCAACAGTGTTGGACATATTAATGTTTTGTATGAATCTAGCACATCTTTTCAACAGTGTTGGACATATTAATGTTTTGTATGAATCTAGCACATCTTTTCAACAGTGTTGGACATATTAATGTTTTGTATGAATCTAGCACATCTTTTCAACAGTGTTGGACATATTAATGCTTTGTATTAATCTAGCACATCTTTTCAACAGTGTTGGACATATTAATGTTTTGTATGAATCTAGCACATCTTTTCAACAGTGTTGGACATATTAATGTTTTGTATGAATCTAGCACATCTTTTCAACAGTGTTGGACATATTAATGTTTTGTATGAATCTAGCACATCTTTTCAACAGTGGTGGACATATTAATGTTTTGTATGAATCTAGCACATCTTTTCAACAGTGTTGGACATATTAATGTTTTGTATGAATCTAGCACATCTTTTCAACAGTGTTGGACATATTAATGTTTTGTATGAATCTAGCACATCTTTTTAACAGTGTTGGACATATTAATGTTTTGTATGAATCTAGCACATCTTTTCAACAGTGTTGGACATATTAATGTTTTGTATGAATCTAGCACATCTTTTCAACAGTGGTGGACATATTAATGTTTTGTATGAATCTAGCACATCTTTTCAACAGGGTTGGACATATTAATGTTTTGTATGAATCTAGCACATCTTTTCAACAGTGTTGGACATATTAATGTTTTGTATGAATCTAGCACATCTTTTCAACAGTGGTGGACATATTAATGTTTTGTATGAATCTAGCACATCTTTTCAACAGTGTTGGACATATTAATGTTTTGTATGAATCTAGCACATCTTTTCAACAGTGTTGGACATATTAATGTTTTGTATGAATCTAGCACACACATCTTTTCAACAGTGGTGGACATATTAATGTTTTGTATGAATCTAGCACATCTTTTCAACAGTGTTGGACATATTAATGTTTTGTATGAATCTAGCACATCTTTTCAACAGTGGTGGACATATTAATGTTTTGTATGAATCTAGCACATCTTTTCAACAGTGTTGGACATATTAATGTTTTGTATGAATCTAGCACATCTTTTCAACAGTGTTGGACATATTAATGTTTTGTATGAATCTAGCACATCTTTTCAACAGTGGTGGACATATTAATGTTTTGTATGAATCTAGCACATCTTTTCAACAGTGGTGGACATATTAATGTTTTGTATGAATCTAGCACATCTTTTCAACAGTGTTGGACATATTAATGTTTTGTATGAATCTAGCACATCTTTTCAACAGTGGTGGACATATTAATGTTTTGTATGAATCTAGCACATCTTTTCAACAGTGTTGGACATATTAATGTTTTGTATGAATCTAGCACATCTTTTCAACAGTGTTGGACATATTAATGTTTTGTATGAATCTAGCACATCTTTTCAACAGTGTTGGACATATTAATGTTTTGTATGAATCTAGCACATCTTTTCAACAGTGTTGGACATATTAATGTTTTGTATGAATCTAGCACATCTTTTCAACAGTGTTGGACATATTAATGTTTTGTATGAATCTAGCACATCTTTTCAACAGTGTTGGACATATTAATGTTTTGTATGAATCTAGCACATCTTTTCAACAGTTTTGGACATATTAATGTTTTGTATGAATCTAGCACATCTTTTCAACAGTGTTGGACATATTAATGTTTTGTATGAATCTAGCACACACATCTTTTCAACAATTATTTATTCTCTCATTCTTTTGACAGTTCTCTTAATTATTTGACAATTTTTAAATGTTTTGAATCTGCGACACGTCAACTGAAATTATCTTGTCACAAAAAATTTGATTGGTCAGATATTGGATAACGTTTTTGATATATAAAGTGCTGAGATAAATTATACAAAGAGCTGGAATAAATAATTTTTCGTGCTGAGATAAATAGTATAAAGTGCTGAGATAAATGATGTAAGGTGCTGAGATAAATGATGTAAAGTGCTGATTTAAATAGTATAAAGTGCTGAGATAAATGATGTAAAGTGCTGATTTAAATAGTATAAAGTGCTGAGATAAATGATGTAAAGTGCTGATTTAAATAGTATAAAGTGCTGAGATAAATGATGTAAAGTGCTTAGATAAATGATGTAAAGTGCTGAGATAAATGATGTAAAGTGTTGAGATAAATAGTATAAAGTGCTGAGATAAATAGTATAAAGTGCTGAGATAAATAGTATAAAGTGCTGATATAAATAGTATAAAGTGCTGATATAAATAGTATAAAGTGCTAGGATAAATAGTATAAAGTGCTGAGATAAATAGTATAAAGTGCTGAGATAAATGAGTTCACTGGATACTTTGTAAGGTCATTTATATAAAAACATTCATCAGCGTTTGGATTACGCGTGAGTGGTGGTGGCGGGGGCGGGGGGTGCAGGCATAATTGATAGTTATGGATTGTGGAAAATTTAAATGATTGGTTGGAAAATGTAAATGATTGGTTGATTGAATCCCGATAAAATGAGTCAACATATTGGCATGCGTTTCGGGTGATTGTCCTTGCAGTGTTTAAATACTCGACAGTTCTAACTATCCTTAATTGATGTTCACTATGCTGAAAGACGCCATACTTAATGTTGCGTGACATTGCCTCTATTGACATTGAAGGAAAAGCAAGATACGATCAGCCAGAGGCAGCACAATTAAAATCAGAATGAAATATCACAATGACAATCAGACGGAAACATCACAATTACAATCAGACGGAAATCACAATTACAATCAGACGGAAATCACAATTACAGTCAGACAGAAATATCACAATTACAATCAGACAAAAACATCAAAGTTACAATCAGACAGAAACATCACAATAACAATAAGACAGAAACATCACAGTTACAATCAGACAGAAACATCACAATTACAATCAGGCAGAAACATCACAGTTACAATCAGACAGAAACATCACAATTACAATCAGACGGAAACATCACAATTACAATCAGACAGAAACATCACAATTACAATCAGACGGAAACATCACAATTACAATCAGGCAGAAACATCACAGTTACAATCAGACGGAAACATCACAATTACAATCAGACGGAAACATCACAATTACAATCAGACGGAAACATCACAATTACAATCAGACAGAAACATCACAGTTACAATCAGACGGAAACATCACAATTACAATCAGACGGAAACATCAAAATTACTTTCAAGCAGAAATATCAGTTAGTTAATATCGCACAGCATAGAACAATTCAAGAGGTAAAGAGCAGGACAAAAGAGCAAAGTAAAGAGCAGGACAAAAGAGCAAAGTAAAGAGCAGGACAAAAGAGCAAAGTAAAGAGCAGGACAAAAGAGCAAAGTAAAGAGCAGGACAAAAGAGCAAAGTAAAGAGCAGGACAAAAGAGCAAAGTAAAGAGCAGGACAAAAGAGCAAAGTAAAGAGCAGGACAAAAGAGCAAAGTAAAGAGCAGGACAAAAGAGCAAAGTAAAGAGCAGGACAAAAGAGCAAAGTAAAGAGCAGGACAAAAGAGCAAAGTAAAGAGCAGGACAAAAGAGCAAAGTAAAGAGCAGGACAAAAGAGCAAAGTAAAGAGCTGTCAAGGGGCTCACTGCTAACTAGGATCACAGTTTTGGGGGAGGAGGTGAATATGTACCTGGCAATTTCCTTAAACATCAACGACGGGGCGCTGCAAAGAAATCAGATTTTTTTTTTTCAAAAATCAATCTCTCCATTTGTTAGGTGGCACAAACCTTTGCGACTAGTTGCTTTCTGAGATCGAGAGAAACCTTTGCCGACGTGGCTTTCCGAGATTGAAAAAAAAACCTTTGCCGACGGGGCGTTCTGAGATAAAAAGAAACCCTAGGTGGCAAGGCTTTTTTGAGCCCCCCCCCGATAGCTTTGAAAACCACCAATTAATAAATAAACAAATGTTTGCTTTGTACACCCTATCTACGTCATACTAAATCTAAACATAGTGTTTTTTCCAACCTATCTACGTCATACTATATCTAAACATAGTGTTTTGTACAACCTATCTACTTCATACTATATCTAAACATAGTGTTTTGTACAACCTATCTAAGTCATACTATATCTAAACATAATTTTTTGTACAACCTATCTACGTCATACTATATCTAAACATAGTGTTTTGTACAACCTATCTACGGCATACTATATCTAAACATAATGTTTTGTACAACCTATCTACGTCATACTATATTTTAAACATAAAATCAATCGAATGGCCCCAAATACACCAATTCTTGACACCCACTACATTTTTTAATGTGTTGAAATACAATTATTTAAATGACCTAAATACATCGATTCAGAATCCCCCAAATACATCAATTCAGGGGTCCCAAATACATCAATTCACATGCTCCGAATATATCCCATCCCCCAACTCTGTTGACAGGAGAGTTCCTAGCTAATCCAAACAAATATGGATTTGATGGTGTTAGGCTGGTGAAAAATGACTCGATGAACTGCGTCTGGTCAGGCTTGAGGCTTATTGGCTTAGACCCGAACTGCCTAATGCTTGCAGGTTGAACTTGGAGGACTCTATGGTAAATTAATCGTCTGTATGGTCGTGGCAACAAAGGCGGCGGCGTTTTTCCTTTTGGTGTTTTGGTGCAAAAAAAATAATTATTAGAAAACGAATAAGTTTGATAAGAAAAGAAAAGGATTTGTGCTTTAACAGTGTTAAAAATATGTGCGAAAGTCGACTCCCATTGGAAAAGGGGGGGGGGGCATGCAAAGTTCACTCTCATAATCTTTTTTATAGATCCGCCCCTGTAATACATTTAATGAATGGCGGTAAAAGTACATTTCAGACAACATTGCAAACGTCCAGCTTAATTTTGGAAGAAAGATAAGGAGCGACATGAAGGGGTAGTTATAGCGACATGAAGAAGTAGTTGTAGCGACATGAAGGGGGAGTTATAGCGTCATGAAGGGGTAGTTATAGCGACATGAAGGGGTAGTTATAGCGACATGAAGGGGTAGTCATAGCGACATGAAAGGGTAGTTATAGTGACATGAAGGGGTAGTTATAGCGACATGAGGGGGTAGTTATAGCGACATGAAGGGGTAGTTATAGCGACATGAAGGGGTAGTTATAGTGACATAAAGGGGTAGTTATAGCGACATGAAGGGGTAGTTATTGCGGCATGAAGGGGTAGTTATAGCGTCATGAAGGGGTATTTATAGCGACATGAAGGGGTAGTTATAGCGACATGAAGGGGTAGTTATAGCGACATGAAGGGGTAGTTATAGCAACATGAAGGGGTAGTTATAGCGACATGAAGGGGTATTTATAGCGACATGAAGGGGTAGTTATAGCGACATGAAGGGGTAGTTATTGCGACATGAAGGGGTAGTTATAGCGACATGAAGGGGTAGTTATAGCGACATGAAGGGGTAGTTATAGCGACATGAAAGGGTAGTTATAGCGTCATGAAGGAGTAGTTATAGCGTCATGAAGGGGTAGTTATAATGACATGAAGGGGTAGTTATAGTGTCAGAAGGGGTATTGATAGCGACACGAAGGGGGTAGTTATAGCGACATGAAGGGGTAGTTATAGTGTCATGAAGGAGTAGATATAGCGTCATGAAGGGGTAGTTATATTGTTATGAAGGGGTAATTATAGCGTCATGAAGGGGTAGTTATAGTGTCATGAAGGGGTAGTTATAGTGTCATGAAGGGGTAGTTATAGCGTCATGAAGGGGTAGTTATAGCGTCATGAAGGGGTAGTTATATTGTTATGAAGGGGTAATTATAGCGTCATGAAGGGGTAGTTATAGTGTCATAAAGGGGTAGTTATAGTGTTATGAAGGGGTAGTTATAGCGTCATGAAGGGGTAGTTATAGCGTCATGAAGGGGTAGTTATAGTGTCATGAAGGGGTAGTTATATTGTCATGAAGGGGTAGTTATAGCGTCATGAAGGGGTAGTTATAGTGTCATGAAGGGGTAGTTATAGCGACATGAAGGAACATTTATAACGATATTGCTATGCAGACGACATGTTTACGACATATTTCTCCGTGAATGAACTCTAGCTGATCCCAAGCTTGGAACCGCATATTAGGGTGTGGCTAAATAAAAGTAGTCTCTTTGACCGTGTTTACAACTAAATAAAATCTGTAGTCTGTATTATTAGAATTCTGTAGAAACAACTAGACAAATCAGAAGAGGAAAACAATGTATAAAAACTTTCGAGAAATATCAGTAAAACAGAAGAACGATTACGATACCAGACAGATGTTCGTCTACTTAAATTTGATGTGTATGTGTATCTACCTTTTCATCATTGTACCTTTGACAACATTGTATCTTCTTCAATAGTCTACCGGTACAAGCCAATCATTATACTGTAAGTCAATAGCTTTAATTTTATTTCTTTTTGATTTTGTAATTCATTATAAACATAATAAACTTGATTAATTGTAATTAGCCCTGGCTTGGGTATCAACTTTTGTTGTGTACTGTTTTAGAACGAGCCATATACTTAAATAAGAGATTAATTTCTCCATACGAGATTAAACTACATAACAATATGAAAAAGCGGTTAAAATGACATGAAGGAGCAGTTATAATGACATTAAAGAGCGGTTATAATGACATGAAGGAGCGGTTATAATGACATGAAGGGGCAATTTTATCGACACGAAGAAGCATTTATAGCGACATGAAGGAACAGTTATAACGATATGAAGGAACAGTTATAACGATATGAAGAAGCAGTTATAACGATATGAAGGAGCAGTTATAACGTTATGAAGGAGCAGTTATAACGATATGAAGGAGCGGTTATGGAGATATGAAGGAGCAGTTATGGCGATATGAAGGAGCAGTTATAACGATATGAAGGAACAGTTATAACGATATGAAGGAGCAGTTATAACAATATGAAGGAGCGGTTATGGCGATATGAAGGAGCAGTTATGGCGATATGAAGGAACAGTTATAACGATATGAAGGAGCAGTTATAACGATATGATGGAGCAGTTATAACGATATGAAGGAGCAGTTATGGCGATATGAAGGAGCGGTTATGGCGATATGAAGGAGCAGTTATGGCGATATGAAGGAGCAGTTATAACGATATGAAGGAGCGGTTAGAACGATATGAAGGAGCAGTTATAGCGATATGATGGAGTGGTTATAATGATATGAAGGAACAGTTATAACGATATGAAGGAGCAGTTATAACGATATGAAGGAGCAGTTATGGCGATATGAAGGAGCAGTTATAACGATATGAAGCAGCGGTTATAGCGATATGAAGGAGCAGTTATGGCGATATGAAGGAGCAGTTATGGCGATATGGAGGAGCAATTATGGCGATATGAAGGAACAGTTATAGCGATATGAAGGAGCAGTTATGGCGATATGAAGGAATAGTTATGGCGATATGAAGGAGCAGTTATAACGATATGAAGGAGCAGTTATGGCGATATGAAGGAGCGGTTATAGCTATATGAAGGAGCAGTTATGGCGATACAAAGGAGCAGTTTTGGCGATATGAAGGAGCAGTTATAACGATATGAATGAGCGGTTATAGCGATATGAAGGAGCAGTTATAGCGATATGAAGGAGTGGTTATAACGATATGAACGAGTGGTTATAATGATATGAAGGAGCGGTTATAACGATATGAAGGAGTGGTTATAACGATATGAAGGAGTGGTTATAACGATATGAAGGAGCGGTTATAACGATATAAAGGAGTGGTTATAACGATATGAAGGAGTGGTTATAATGATATGAAGAAGCGGTTATAACTATATGAAGGAGTGGTTATAACGATATGAAGGAGTGGTTATAGCGATACGAAGGAGTGGTTATAACGATATGAAGGAGCAGTTATAACGATATGAAGGAGCAGTTATAACGATATGAAGGAGTGGTTATAACGATATGAAGGAGCGGTTATAATGATATGAAGAAGCGGTTATAACGATGTGAAGGAGTGGTTATAACGATATGAAGGAGTGGTTATAACGATATGAAGGAGTGGTTATAACGATATGAAGGAGCGGTTATAACGATATGAAGGAGCAGTTATAACGATATGAAGGAGCAGTTATAACGATTTGAAGGAGCAGTTATAGTGACATGAAGGAGCAGTTATAACGATATGAAGGAGCAGTTATAACGATATGAAGGAGCAGTTATAACGATATGAAGGAGCAGTTATAACGATTTGAAGGAGCAGTTATTGTTGTGAACTAGATTTAGGGCGTGAATGTTTTGTATGGAAAGTAGTTGACCGTCAGAAGTTGTGTGAGTTGTCGGTCGTGAGTTGTAGGTCGTGAGTTGTAGGTCGTGAGTTGTAGGTCGTGAGTTGTAGGTCGTGAGGTCAGATCGTGAAGGTGGTTCGTGGTGTTGAGCTCTACGGTGCGCGGAGTGTATGTTGTGTAGTGTTTATGAAAGTCGTTGTGTGAAGTGATGTTTAGAGTTAGCGGTGGGTGAGGTGATAGTGCAAGTGCTAGTTGTAGTGTTGTCTGAATAAGAGGATGTTTTATTGAACCTGTCGTTATTCAAAGTATCGAATCTAAATAAAGGACTTGTCGTTATTCAAAGTATCGAATCTAAATAAAGGACTTGTCGTTATTGAGAGTATTAAATGTAAATAAATGACTTGTCGTTATTGAGAGTATCGAATAAAATTAAAGAACCTGTCGATATTCAGAGCATCGAATGTAAATAAAGGACTTGACTTAAGTATTTTCAACATGGTGTCTGTAAATAGTATCCTAGGATGGTATTGTAACCCCTGGACAATGATTGCTCTTTCAGAACTCGTACCAACTGCGGGAGTTGTTAATGTGGAAGACGTCTTAATGGTAACGTTCCGAATATCGTAACATTTGGTCCTAACATTAAGAAGTCTTAACATGTGAAGACCAAACGAGAGAAGAGCATACCTGTTATTGTGGCATGAATTCAAGGTAGAGATAGAAACAATAGGATCTATGAGGATTCGCCGCCGCCATTTGGAATCGATGAAATTTTTTTTAAAGTGATTATTAAAATACACAGGTTGTTTAAGTATAGTAAAATTCAAATATGTGTGTGTGTGTTTGTGCAAAGTTCAAATAGTGTTTGTGGGTTTGTTTGTTAGTTCCACATAATATAAACATAATCAAAAGCTCCTACATGGATTTTTGGGGGTAAACTTGGATTTATGGGAATAAACTTGGATTTATGGGAGTAAACTTGGATTTATGGGAGTAAACTTGGATTAATGGGAGTAAACATGGATTTATGGGAGTAAACTGGGATTAATGGGAGTAAACGTGGATAGATGGGAGTAAACGTGGATTTATGGGGGAAAACTTGGATTTATGGGAGTAAACTTGGATTAATGGGAGTAAACATGGATTTATGGGAGTTAACTGGGATTAATGGGAGTAAACGTGGATAGATGGGAGTAAACGTGGATTTATGGGGGAAAACTTGGATTTATGGGAGTAAACTTGGATTAGTGGGAGTAAACATGGATTTATGGGAGTAAACTGGGATTAATGGGAGTAAACGTTGATAGATGGGAGTAAACGTGGATTTATGGGGGAAAACTTGGATTTATGGGAGTAAACTTGGATTAATGGGAGTAAACATGGATTTATGGGAGTAAACTGGGATTAATGGGAGTAAACGTGGATAGATGGGAGTAAACGTGGATTTATGGGGGAAAACTTGGATTTATGGGAGTAAACTTGGATTAATGGGAGTAAACATGGATTTATGGGAGTAAACTGGGATTAATGGGAGTAAACGTGGATAGATGGGAGTAAACGTGGATTTATGGGGGAAAACTTGGATTTATGGGAGTAAACGTGGAGTTTGGGTGTAAACGTAAACGATTTTCAAAAAGTGATGTTGTTTTGTACTTGAACGTGCACCCCCCCCCCTTCTCTTACAAATTCGCCAAAACACAAGTCATCTCCTTCACTGGGGACGGGATCTTTGGCAATCATTATTATTATCATTTTTATTTTAAATTTGACCATGGTTTTATGTGTTTTAAGTAGCGACTTTTTGATATGTTTAAATATAACATTTAATTATCTAGGCACAGTAGAGACCCACTATAACGAACCCCACTATAACGGGCCCCCACTATAACGAACCCCACTATAACGGGCCCCCACTATAACGAACCCCACTATAACGAGCATCTCTATAACAAGCTCCGCTATAACGAGCCCCACTATAACAAGCCCCGCTATAACGAGCCCCGCTATAACGAGCCCCTTTATAACGAGCCCCACTATAACGAGCCCCTCTATAACGAGCCCCTCTATAACGAGCCCCGCTATAACGAGCCCCTCTATAACGAGACCCGCTATGACGAACCCATCTATAACGATCCCCTCTAGAACGAGCACCCCGATACGACGTTACCCTGAATTAACGCGACCACATTTATCGCGTTAAAATGGGGTTTCAGAGTTCTTTTTTAATGCATGCCCTGAGCACAAATCCTTACTTAATAACGAAAAACATTGAGCGCTTAACTGTTCGCTCTAGTGTCACCAAACTCTGGGCTAAACAGGGCGGGCCACATAATCCGGGACACATTCACAATATCTTGCTCAATCATTGATACCCACAGGCCTTCACGACTAAACCACACTTCCGATTGCGCAGAGACGTACCGGTGTAAGATAAAAATGTAGGGAGGTTGGGGGGGGGGGTGGATAAAAAACGATTCGAATGATAAGAGCTCTACAATATACGTATTTTGAATGTCTTTTAGCTTCATTTTAATCACCTCTGAAACAATATAATCGCTTCCGTTTTTAAATAATTTCATTATCTGTATCGACGAAACGTCCCGGCAGTGTAAAGGTGGCGGCGAAATGTTGACGGTGAAGTGGCGGAGGCAGCGGCGCAGTGTACAAAAATGTTTATGATTTTTTATCAAATTTAGAATTCGTATTCATTTGGATTTATTTTAGCAGAAAAACTGTAAATATCATCATGAGAAGATGTCCCTTTAGTCTCCAGGCCTTCGAAGCGACCACCGATTTCTAGAGGAATGTATACCCAACATACCAGTGTCGTCTTTCAGGCAGTGGTCGAGGACCGCTGATTGGACTTATAGTGAGTACAAACAGGACTTAACTCGAGAGAAAACGGTACCGGCAGAAGCAGCCTCGTACTGACAGGAGTATAAACATGGCCGCCTAAAGAAGACAAGGGGAGGTAATTGGAAATAAACAGCTTGAACAGTGATCGATAGAGGGATGATAGGTGATGTCCCTTGGCATAGTGATACCAAGTTAGAGCCCTTGAAAAAATGGGCGAATCTTGGCGTGTGACGTGGGGACAGTGGGAGACTTGAAGCGACGGGAGATAAAAGAGTGTGGTGGTTTGTAGAATGACTGGGTGGAAACAGTGGATGGGGTGTTGTGGAATGACTAGGGGGAAACAGTGGAAAGTTATAAGACACAAAATTTAGAACGTTGTGGCTATAAAAATGAATTGTAAAATGCAGTATTTATGAAACCAAAATTGGATAACTATGCTGTATCATTGAATGTCTTGCTTGTATCATGAAATGTATTGCTTGTATCATTGAATGTCTTGCTTGTATCATGAAATGTCTTGCTTGTATCATTGAATGTCTTGCTTGTATCATGAAATGTCTTGCTTGTATCATTGAATGTCTTGCTTGTATCATGAAATGTCTTGCTTGTATCCTCAAATGCCTTGATTGTATCATTAAATGTTTTTGGTTGTTTAATTGAATGTCTTGCTAATATCATTGAATGTCTTGCTTGTATCACTGTATGTCTTCCTTGTATCATTGAACGTGTTTGGTTGTATCATTGAATTTCTTGCTATTATCATCGAATGTGTTGCTTGTATCATTGAATATCTTGTTTGTATCATCGAATGTCTTACTTGTATCATTGAATCTCTTGCTAGTATCATTGAATGTCTTGATTGTATCATTACGTGTATCTTTAGATGTCTTGACTAATGCCTTGGTTGTATCCTAAAACGCCTTATTGCGTTGTTCACCTTGCACAGACGAACATGAGAAAAAACTGAATAAAGTTCATTTTAAAGAACATGAGAAAATGAAATGATAGAGTGATCAAATTGAACAAATTCAGGAACAAATGAGACGATAGAATTTTAAAAAAATACTTAGTCTGAGGGTTGGACTCAAGGGAGACATAAAGATATGGTAGCTGTCTCATCGAGAGCGACATAAAGTGATGGTAAATGTCTGAACAAAATTGACGTATCAAATTTTGATATGAACCATTGGGGGGCGAATTTGAGTGTTAAACAATTTGAGCAACTAGGGCTTCGAGAGTACGCTCTAAAATAGTGAGTTCGAGGTGATTGAATGAATGTCTGATTGAATGAGTCAGAGATGATTGAGTCATGATAGGATTGAATGAGTCATAGAGTTATGCATCGCGTTCAAAATGCCGGAATACTTGCAATGGAGGAACAAGAAATAAAAAGATTGTCAGAGGTCAAAGAGCTGACACTGAAACAATGGCGGACGTGAAAAGTTTCGTGGGAATCCATGGAACGAATGTTTAAAAAATCCACTTGCTCTCTTCGGAATGGATTACCAGGATGACTGGATATAACGTTTGGAAATGGATGGGAAAATTGAAAGTAGAATGATGAAACGAAGGAAATTTAAAAAATGTGATTTTGGGGTGAGGAGGTGGGGAGGAACTAATATTTGTTAGAGATAAAAATCTGTGGTAGGAGCTATGTCTTATCTGTCTTCTGCTACAATGTTCTAACAGCAATCTCCAGTCCTAATGTCGTACATCTAAACAACTATTTTCTCCATCAGTCCGGTTGCAGAACATCTAAGCCACACTTTTCCCCCATCAGTCTGAACTGAATGCCGTACATCTGAGCCACACTTTTCCCCCATCAGTCTGAACTGAATGCCGTACATCTGAGCCACACTTTTCCCCATCAGTGTGAATGCCGTACATTTGAACAACTATTTTCCCCATCAATGTGAATGCTGTACATCTGAACAACTATTTTCCCCATCAATGTGAATGCCATACATCTGAACATATATTTTCCCCATCAATGTGAATGCCATACATCTGAACAACTATTTTCCTCATCAGTCTGTATGCCGTACTTTTGAACAACTATTTTCCCCATCAGTCTGGATGCCGTACATCTGAACAACCTTACACGCATATCCTACATACTTCATTTAACTTTTTTTCCTCTTATTTTCAGAAATCTGTACCCCCCCCCCCCCCGGGTGGTCCGACAGGCGGATTTTGAGCTCGGACCCCCGCAATCCGTTGGTTGATTGGGTTGGCGGCCACGGAGCTCCCCCTGGTCACATTTGACAAGCGGTCAACCACCCTCAACTATACGGCAATCCATCACGGTTATCGGATTTTTATACATAAAAGCTGACCAATGGTCAGTCTTCGGGGTGTAAAATGGATGGAAAGAAACCATGGGCCGCGGCAAGACTCGTAGGGACGGGTGATTCCAGGCGCCATCAAATGCTGTATTAAGAAACATTATTGGGGGTGGAAATGGAAACTTGCTAATAATATCAAGTGCAGTGGTGGGGTCATGTTGGTGGAGTGGTGGGGTGATGTTGGTGGAGTTGTGGGGTGATGTTGGTGGAGTGGTGGGGGGATGTTTTTTGAGTGGTGGGGTGATGTTGGTGGAGTGGTGGGGTGATTTTGGTGGAGTGGTGGGGGATGTTGGTCTGGTTTTGGGTGGTGGTGCGGTGGTCGTGCGGTGGGGTAGGGTGAATGTAAATAAGATTAAACTAAAATCAGATGTGTAACTGACAAGTGGGGGGGGGGGGGGGGACCTACACAGATTTAATAATACCTCATCAAATCAGAATGAAGAGAAATGGTCACTTCAGATTTTGTTATCCAATAGGCCGCCCATGGCTTTAGATGTTGACCCCCTGCTCGTTACACCTTTGTAACGGAGTGCTGACCGAGTTCAGACTTGTCCCTTACAGTCTAAACTTTGTATCGAATTTCAGCGCTCTACGTCATGAGGATATCTAGAATATCTGCATCCACCAAAGGTTAAACAGACTTTCTCATAAAAAAAGTCATATTTTGCTGGTAAAACATTCGATACATAACACGAATACGGAATTCAGTACCGAATGTGGCAATTGTTATCATTTCAGTACCGAATGTGGCAATTGTTATCATTTCAGTACCGAATGTGGCAATTGTTATCATTTCAGTACCGATTGTGGCAATTGTTATCATTTCAGTACCGATTGTGGCAATTGTTATCATTTCAGTACCGAATGTGGCAATTATTATCATTTCAGTACCGAATGAGGCAATCGTTATCATTTCAGTACCAAATGTGGCAATTGTTATCATTTCAGTACCAAATGTGGCAATTGTTATCATTTCAGTACCGATTGTGGCAATTGTTATCATTTCAGTACCGAATGTGGCAATTGTTAACGTTTTAAGATGATTGTGCAATTTCGGGATGTGTGGGAAATGAATGAATAAATTAGTCACTAAATAAATGAAGGGTTCGAAGTTGTGGGGTAGGGAGTGATTGCGATGGCGAGTGCTATAGAGTGCCTGGATCTCACACTTTGTCAGTAACACGATCACAGAATGGTACACATTTATTTTTTTCAATGTAGTTACTGAACACTTCTCTCTATCGTGAGACTGTAGTTACTGAACGCTTCTCTCTATCATGAGACTGTAGTTACTGAACGCTTCTCTCTATCATGAGACTGTAGTTACTGAACGCTTCTCTCTATCGTGAGACTAGTTACTGAAGACTTCTCTCTATCATGAGACTGTAGTTACTGAAGACTTCTCTCTATCATGAGACTGTAGTTACTGAACGCTTCTCTCTGAATGCATTATCAACTATATGACGTTGTGAGCCACGGGCCACAAAGCCACGGGCCACAGAGCCAGGGGCGACAAAGCCACGGAGCCCCGGGCCACAGAGCATTGGGCTACGTTGAAATCATCAACCATGTTGAATCATTATTTTAAAGACAAGAAAACTTAATTTAAAAAAACTCCAAAAGGATATTGTTTTGAAAGGTAACACCCATTAGGTACAGACATCATAGAACAACAAAACAATATGTTGGACGTATGGAGATGTTGGACATGTGGAAATGTTTGACATATCACCCAATTACATAACTTGTTACTATTGAAAGTTGGCCAACAGTTCTTTCCCCTTGATGCTAGGATATGTAATTTCAATAAGTTTGATATCCTTTTTAAAAATCATTATTTTTAATCTTTAATCGACAAGGTCTCTCAAACTGTTGAGAGAAAGATTTCAATATGTTACTAGAAGTTATCAAGTTAATGAAATCTTATAGGTTCCTTTCCCCTACCCCCCCCCCCCCCCAACCGGCCTCCCATTCAACCCCTCCCCCTTCCCCGAAACCTACACTCGCATCATAAGTGAGTGCAACAAAGATACAAATAAATGAATATTTGTGAAAGGTTACACTAGAAGAAAAAAATCCAATCATTGGTTATGTATAACTGTCGCTTGCAGACCATCAACCGACAAATACAAAAGAACAAAGGATAAGATGACATATATCTTGTTTAATAGTGAGACATATACTATGATGACATATGACTTGTGTAGTGGTATGGCATCTTTCTGTCTACGAGAGAAGATAGATTATCTTGTCTGGTTGCAGCTCTTCGTGTGGCTAATGAGACCGATCCTTGAACGGCAGTCTCTTGTGCATGTCCCGCACACGAATGCAGTGGAGTAGTGTTTTCTTGCCTTTCTCCGCGCTCTCTTCACAGCTGCTTCCGCCCTGTAGACCTCCTCGGCACGTAGTGATCCTTCCTTCACGATGCCCCGCCATGTGGATCGATCCTCCGCCAAGTCCTCCCAATTTGAGATGTTGATGTTAGCCGCCTTCATATCTCTTTTGCAAATGTCTATGTATCTGAGACGAGGCCGTCCAACTGACCTTTTCCCTATCGCCAGCTCGCTGTACAGCACGTCCTTAGGTATGCGACCAGGTTGCATTCGCTTGACGTGCCCAAGCCAGCGGAGGCGTCTTTGGATTAAAAGGGCTGGGACGCTGCACATATTTGTTTGAGACAGGACATCCGTGTTGGGGACTTTTTCCTGCCATTTGATGTCAAAGATGCGGCGCAGGCATCTGAGGTGGAAGCCATTGAGCCTTTTTTCGTGTCTGGTGTATGTGGTCCAAGACTCACATCCATAGAGGAGTGTGCTCAGTACGCAGGCCTGGTATACCTGCAGCTTAGTTCTTTTTGTGAGCTTGGCATTGGACCAGACTCTTTTCTTCAATCTCGTCATGACAGTTGCGGCCCTCCCTATCCTACCACTTATCTCATCCTCCATTGAGAGAGTGCTCGAAATGTTCGACCCTAGATATGTGAATCTGTCAACAGCATCCAAGTCGCAGTCGTCGATGGAGATAGTGGGGGGAGTGTCAGCGTCCTGAGCCATAATGTTGGTTTTCTTTAAGCTGATGATCATGCCAAACTCTTTGCAGGCAGCGGATAAACTGGATACAAGGCTCTGCAGGCCGTCTGCTGAGTGAGATACTAAAGCGGCGTCATCTGCAAATAAGAGCTCACGTAGCATGACCTTTCTTATTTTGGTCTTAGCTCTAAGGCGCGCAATGTTGAACAATCTCCCGTCTGCTCTAGTGTGGATGTATATCCCCTCGCTGTTGTTCTGGAAGGCATACTGGAGTAAGATGGAGAAGAAGATTGCAAATAAAGTAGGAGCTAGCACGCAGCCTTGCTTTACTCCACTACTTACTGGAAAAGCTTCTGAGGTGGCACCGTCATAGCATACTGTGCCCTGCATGTTATAGTAGAACTGCTCGATGATGTTAAGCAGACGTGCAGGGCAGCCTATTTTTTTTAGGATCTGGAAGAGGCCGCTTCTGCTGACAAGATCAAAAGCTTTAGTGAGGTCGACAAACGCGATGTATAGAGGCATATGTTGTTCCCTGCATTTCTCCTGCAACTGGCGCAGAGAGAAGATCATGTCTATGGTTGACCTACCGGCTCGAAAGCCACATTGCGATTCTGGGAGTACACGCGCTGCTATGGTCTGCAAGCGTGTTAATGCAACTCGGGCGAAGGCCTTTCCAACTATGCTAAGAAGGAAGATTCCACGATAGTTGTTGCAGTCACACTTGTCTCCTTTGTTCTTGTACAATGTAACAATGTTTGCATCTTTCAACTCTTGTGGTAGCTGTCCCTGTTCCCAGCACATAGTAAGGAGATCGTGCAAGGGCCGTAATAGAACGTCCTTTCCACATTTGAGAACCTCTGGTGGAATTCCATCATTGCCAGGGGCTTTCCCACAGGCGAGACAATCGATGGCTCTACGTACCTCTTCTAGGGTGGGTAGGGTGTCAAGCTCATCCATGACCGGCAGGTCTGGGATATCGTCCAGGGCAGCGGTTGAGACATGGTTCATTGTTGCGTATAGTTCCAAGTAGTGCTCAATCCACCGTTTGAGTTGTTTATCCCGATCAGTAATAAGTTCCCCTGTTTTTGACATTAAGGGCGCAGTCTTGGAGGTCAGAGGCCCTGTTTTATATTCTCGTACATAGCCTTTGCATCTCCTCTATCAGCAGCTGACTGTATGCTGGAGCTTAGATTGAGCCAATATGTGTTAGCGTAGTGGCGAGCTGCCTGCTGGGTGTTTTTCTTGGCACTTTTAAGAGTTTGTAGAGTGGCTGGGCAAGGCGTGTCTTTATAAGCCAAGAGAGCCTTTCTTTTAGCATCAGTGACATGCTTCATTTCCTGCCAGTGAGCCTCGAACCAATCTGCACTTTTGCGTTCTCTCTTGCCAAATGCCGTGATAGCCGAGTTATAGATAGTGTCCCGCAGATGTGACCATTTGGACTCAATAGTGTCTATTAATGGCATTTGTTCAAGAGCTTCTTGTAAACTATGGTTATATTCTTCCGTTCTCTCTGGGTTATTGGTGGAGTATGTGCTTATGCGAGGCTTGCCCTTATTTTTGGTGTGATACAGTTTCTTTGGGAGTAACCTTATCTTGCTAGCCACTAAGGAATGATCTGTGTCGCAGTCTGCGCTATGGTAGCTGCGTGTGAGGAGGACACTAGCCAGTTGTGTGCGTCTTGTGATTATGAGATCTATCTGGTGCCAGTGTTGGGAGCGGGGATGCCTCCATGATACTTGGTGAATAGCCTTACAGTTGAAGTAGGTATTTGTTACACATAGTCCATGTAAGCAGCATAGTTCCAGTAGCCTCTGCCCATTTTCATTTAGCCTGCCTCTTCCGAAATGACCAAGGCATGTAGGCCAGGCCATGTAATCACTTCCCACTCTCGCATTGAAGTCACCCAAGAGGTAAATTGCTTCATTGTTGGGTATGCTGGCTATTGTTTGATGTAGATCTTCATAGAACTGATCTTTCGCTTCTGAGCTGGAGGAAAGTGTTGGAGCATAAGCACTGATGATGTTGGCAAAACCAGAAGACGTTGATAGACGTATGGTAAGTATTCTATTTGTGCCCTTTGTCGGGGGTTCTATGGATGAGCATAGTACGTTTTTAATAGCAAAACCAATCCCATGTTGTCTTGGTGCGTCCATTGGTCCACCCTGCCAGAAGAAAGTGTAGTTGTGTTCTTTTATGGTACCACATTCCGGGAGCCTGGTCTCCTGGAGGCACGCAATATCAATGTTTAGTCTGCTAAGCTCTCTATCAATGATATCTGTCTTCCTTGCGTCGTAAATGAGCTGCAGGTCGGCAGTAATACCCGGACACATAGTCCTTACGTTCCAGCTGGCTAGTCGAAGAGCTGGTGTCTTCTTTTGTTTTGTTTTCTTATTTCTAGGTGCATGTTTCTGTGGCCTACTTGTTGAGATGACCCTCTGATCTCCATGCACCCAGTGAAGATAAAGCCTGGGCGAAGTAGTATGGAGAACCAGCTGCTGCCCAACCAGCAGATCCCCCCTCTCCACGCCACTGGTGGATCCAAGGGATCGAGTAGTGTCGATACGGCTTGGCACCATTGGCGTCGCAGGAGCTGCCGGAATGCAAATGATTTCAAAAACAGACCGCCTAAGGAGCTCCAATTCCTGATTTTCTGTCGGGGCCCACTCCCTTAGCCTTTCCCATCTGGGTATATCCACAAAGCAGCGGAGGTTTGGAGTCAGAGTTTCCCTCTCCTAGATGAGCTACTGGCCATGGTTTACGGGTCTCATCTACCCGAAGCTAATGGTTTTGAACTTTTTTTTATGTGTAGTACCGATACATATAAGATGATGACATTGATCTTCTTCTGTGGTTGTAGACATAATAGGAAAACTTAACGTTTTGTATTTGAATGTCATATGAAAAATAAATGAACACAGAGAAATAATGTAGCTGAGATTAGCTGCACCCAATAGTTCTATCTGTAGTCGTAGCCCCTCAGTAATGATAAATTAAGAATCTTTCCTTAGTAATGATAAATTAAGAATCTTTTTACCTTTTCTAGCAGATGACTTACTGTTTGATACCATGTAAGCACAGATGTAATCTTAGCTTTGCTAGGTGATGCCTGGTAGGTGAATACTATGTAAGCATAGATGTAATCTTAGCTAGGTGATGCCTGGCAGGTGAATACTATGTAAGCACAGATGTAATCTTAGCTTTGCTAGGTGATGCCTGGCAGGTGAATACTATGTAAGCACAGATGTAATCTTAGCTTTGCTAGGTGATGCCTGGCAGGTGAATACTATGTAAGCATAGATGTAATCTTAGCTAGGTGATGCCTGGCAGGTGAATACTATGTAAGCATAGATGTAATCTTAGCTAGGTGATGCCTGGCAGGTGAATACTATGTAAGCATAGATGTAATCTTAGCTAGGTGATGCCTGGCAGGTGAATACTATGTAAGCACAGATGTAATCTTAGCTAGGTGATGCCTGGCAGGTGAATACTATGTAAGCATAGATGTAATCTTAGCTAGGTGATGCCTGGCAGGTGAATACCATGTAAGCACAGATGTAATCTTAGCTAGGTGATGCCTGGCAGGTGAATACTATGTAAGCACAGATGTAATCTTAGCTAGGTGATGCCTGGCAGGTGAATACTATGTAAGCATAGATGTAATCTTAGCTAGGTGATGCCTGGCAGGTGAATACTATGTAAGCATAGATGTAATCTTAGCTAGGTGATGCCTGGCAGGTGAATACCATGTAAGCACAGATGTAATCTTAGCTTTGCTAGGTGATGCCTGGCAGGTGAATACTATGTAAGCACAGATGTAATCTTATTATTAAATCAAAATATTCAGGACGAAGTCAGGGGGAAAAATGTGTCTGAATTGGGGCAAATCGTATTTAATGACACATTAAAAAGGGCCACTACTCATTCTATGACACTAACCACAGGGGCCCTAATCATTCTATGACACTAACCACAGGGGCCACTACTCATTATATGACACTAACCACAGGGGCCCTACTCATTCTATGACACTAACCACAGGGGCCCTACTCATTCTATGACACTAACCACAGGGGCCCTAATCATTCTATGACACTAACCACAGGGGCCCTAATCATTCTATGACACTAACCACAGGGGCCCTAATCATTCTATGACACTAACCACAGGGGCCCTACTCATTCTATGACACTAACCACAGGGGCCCTACTCATTCTATGACACTAACCACGGGCCCTACTCATTCTATGACACTAACCACAGGGGCCCTACTCATTCTATGACACTAACCACGGGCCCTACTCATTCTATGACACTAACCACGGGCCCTACTCATTCTATGACACTAACCACGGGCCCTACTCATTCTATGACACTAACCACGGGCCCTACTCATTCTATGACACTAACCACAGGGGCCCTACTCATTCTATGACACTAACCACAGGGGCCCTAATCATTCTATGACACTAACCACAGGGGCCCTAATCATTCTATGACACTAACCACAGGGGCCCTAATCATTCTATGACACTAACCACAGGGGCCACTACTCATTCTATGACACTAACCACAGGGGCCCTACTCATTCTATGACACTAACCACAGGGGCCCTACTCATTCTATGACACTAACCACGGGCCCTACTCATTCTATGACACTAACCACAGGGGCCCTACTCATTCTATGACACTAACCACGGGCCCTACTCATTCTATGACACTAACCACGGGCCCTACTCATTCTATGACACTAACCACGGGCCCTACTCATTCTATGACACTAACCACGGGCCCTACTCATTCTATGACACTAACCACAGGGGCCCTACTCATTCTATGACACTAACCACGGGCCCTACTCATTCTATGACACTAACCACGGGCCCTACTCATTCTATGACACTAACCACGGGCCCTACTCATTCTATGACACTAACCACGGGCCCTACTCATTCTATGACACTAACCACGGGCCCTACTCATTCTATGACACTAACCACGGGCCCTACTCATTCTATGACACTAACCACGGGCCCTACTCATTCTATGACACTAACCACGGGCCCTACTCATTCTATGACACTAACCACAGGGGCCCTACTCATTCTATGACACTAACCACGGGCCCTACTCATTCTATGACACTGATGAAACATTTCCAAAGTAGTTAATTGATAGTGCGCATAATTTCGTTCTTCATAGTAAGAAGGTCACACATCCGGGTGATCTGAGCTTCCCTGTGATGGATCTGCTAATCCCCAGGACGTAAAACGTACGCATAAATCGAAATTTAATCGTAGCTTAAGGAGATGTGTTGCGACAATTCAGGCTGATTCCACTCACACACGGCCAGTGACCATCACTTGACCAACTCGTGACCCACACTCTCTTTCTCTTTGCTAGTTTGACGGCGGAGAACACATTATGACACCATTGTTGTCCGATATGTCCCATCTGGTCCTATGTCCCATCAGGTCCTATGTCCCATTTGGTCCTATGTCCCATCTGGTCCTATGTCCCATCAGGTCCTATGTTCCAAATGGTCCTATGTCCCATCAGGTCCTACGTCCCATCAGGTCCTATGTCCCATATGGTCCTATGTCCCATCTGGTCCTATTTTCAAGGGCAGGCTACCCACGCGCATTGAATCGAGACAGCCTACTTTGCAGAGAGCAAAGATGTTTCATATTTGTTGCATAGGTTGCCAGCGGCAATTCTGGAGCCATTCCTAAATATGATATCAATATTAAATACATTGCCACGGGCCATGTCTTTTATAGATCCACGTGTGCTTGCGTTTACAAATAACAACAATAATTTATATCGTTCTAGTTACACATGCTAAAATGCGCTTAGTCTAAATAGACTTTGCGTGTTCACCAGTATCTAACAAACAGTTATACATAGACCTGGTGTGTGCGCTTGTATAACCCTAATAGTCATATCATTATAGTAAATATACTGCTATGTGGTTAAGTCTTACATAACACCATGTGTGCGAGCTTATCATTGTACTAGCTTAGTATCTAGAATATGTAGGTCAACTCGCGTACCTTAGTTTAACTCACGCATAGAGTACCATATGTTAACTACCTCATCGAGTAGCTCATTGTCTCCGTGCGCATAATAGCAATGGGATATTTGCTATCATAAACCTATTGAGATTGTACTATGACCAGTGACCCCCAACCATAAAATTATTTTCGTTGCTTCTTCATAAATATGTGTTTATCGATGATTTTAAGCGACTCCTTTGTAAGGGTCGTTCGACCCCCAAAGGGTTCGCGACCCACATGATGAGAACCGCTTTACTGGACGTCCTGGAATCTCCCATAGTTCCGGGTCACAAGACCGTGCATTTTTAAAATAAGCCAAAGACCAAAGCATAGCTTCTGTAATAACAAAACATTATTAAGCTAATTTTTTTTGCCCTTTCAATGCTCATGTTGGGTCTACTACTATAATTGATCATTATGACAAATCATTTTATCGATAGTTAATATAGTTTTATTAAATACTTTTACATAAGCTGCTAAATCCATAGATATTTCCCATGCGCATTGAATGATAGTCAGAAATTGAATAACCTGTTGAATCCTTAGATTGATACACCACGATAAGCATTTGTGTCAAGAAGATTGAGATTGATACATCAATATATGTATCGAACTTAACAAGTAGCATTAGAAATAGTCTATCCTTGAGAACGTGTGTTTAAAAATGTACTTCACTTGCCATATGACCAATTGCGTCACTGAGTTGTTTTTTTAACAGCAATATGTTGGGTATGCAGAGCGAAAACAAAATATGATATGCGACTATATCAACTTGACATGTGACAATATCAACATGACGTGTGACTATATCAACATGACATCTCATATAATGAAAAGTGGGATCGATTTTCTTCTCATATTTCCACTTTAAAAAAAAATAAAATAAACTATTACCTCAACGCTAGAACCCTTGTGTGGATCAGATCACGTGATTTCTGTGTGTTCCCACTGAGGTAACTGATATCACCCCCCCGTAACTGGGACAGTACTATCCAATTTCCTGGTTACATTTGTCCACTGATAGCCATCACTGGTTTGCGAAGCCTCGTTAATGTGTCTTTACCGTTCTACAAACACAAGCCAATAGGGACCGTAGCAACTTTAGTTGAATAGCGCAATAACTGAACAAAAATGTAATCGATAGGGCCAACTGAGACTAGGGCCAACTGAGGCGTGAGTTGGAGCAGCTCATTGGGATTGGATGGGATGGAGTGGCCAGGCTGAGATTGTGCTGACTAGTTGGGATGGAGTGACCAGGCTGGAATTGAGTGGCCAGGCTGGGATTGAGTGGACAGGCTGGGATTGAGTGGACAGGCTGGGATGGAGTGGCCAGGCTGGGATTGAGTGGCCAGGCTGGGATGGAGTGGCCAGGCTGGCATTGAGTGGCCAGGCTGGGATGGAATAGCCAGGCTGCTTGTTGGGATGGAGTGAACTGTTTGGGATTTAGTGGACTGCCTGGGTTGAGTGGACTGGTTGGGATTGAGTGGACTGGTTGGGATGAAGTGGACTATTTGGGATGGAGTGAACTGTTTGGGATTTAGTGGACTGCCTGGGTTGAGTGGACTGGTTGGGATTGAGTGGACTGGTTGGGATGAAGTGGACTATTTGGGATGGAGTGGACTGTTTGGGGTGGAGTGGACTGGTTGGGATGAAGTGGACTGGTTGGGATGTAGTGGACTGTTTGGGATGGAGTGGACTGGTTTTGATGAAGTGGACTGGTTGGGATGGAGTGGACTGTTTGGGATGGAGTGGGCTGTTTGGGATGGAGTGGACTGTTTGGGATGGAGTGGACTGGTTGGGATAGAGTGGACTGTTTGGTAATGGAGTGGACTATTTGGGATGGAGTGGACTGTTTGGGATGGAGTGGACTATTTGGGATGGAGTGGACTGTTTGGGGTGGAGTGGACTGGTTGGGATGAAGTGGACTGTTTGGGATGTAGTGGACTGTTTGGGATGGAGTGGACTGGTTTTGATGAAGTGGACTGGTTGGGATGGAGTGGACTGTTTGGGATGGAGTGGGCTGTTTGGGATGGAGTGGACTGTTTGGGATGGAGTGGACTGGTTGGGATAGAGTGGACTGTTTGGTAATGGAGTGGACTGGTTGGGATGAAGTGGACTGTTTGGGATGGAGTGGACTGGTTGGGATGAAGTGGACTGTTTGGGATGGAGTGGTCTAGATGGGAAGGAGTTAACTGGTTAGGATGAAGTGGACTGTTTGGGATGGAGTGGACTGTTTGGGATGGAGTGGACTGGTTGGGATGGAGTGGACGGTTTGGGATGGAGTGGACTGTTTGGGATGGAGTGGACTGGTTGGGATGAAGTGGACTGTTTGGGATGGAGTGGACTGTTTGGGATGGAGTGGACTGGTTGGGATGAAGTGGACTGTTTGAGATGGAGTGGACTGTTTGGGATGGAGTGGACTGGTTGGGATGAAGTGGACTGTTTGGGATCGAGTGGGCTGGTTGGGATGGAGTGGAGTTGTTTGGATGAAGTGGACTGTTTGGGATGGAGTTGACTGGTTGGGATGAAGTGGACTGTTTGGGATGGAGTGGACTGGTTGGGATGGAGTGAACTGGTTGTGATGAAGTGGACTGTTTGGGATGGAGTGGACTGGTTGGGATAGAGTGGACTGGTTGGGATGGAGTGGACTGTTTGGGATTGAGTGGACTATTTGGGATGGAGTGGACTGGTTGGGATGAAGTGGACTGTTTGGGATGGAGTGGACTGTTTGGGATGGAGTGGACTGTTTAGGTAGGAGGGAACTGGTTGGGATCGAGTGGACTGTTTGGGATGAAGTGGACTGGTTGGGATTTAGTGGACTGGTTGGGATTTAGTGGACTGGTTGGGATTTAGTGGACTGGTTGGGATTGAGTGGACTGGTTGGGGTGATGTGGACTGGTTGGGGTGATGTGGACTGGTTGGGATTGAGTGGCCTGGTTGGGATTGAGTTGACTGGTGACCTGGGATGATGTATAGAAGGGCTGAGATGGAAGGAGTGTGATGGAAAGATGTATGGGAAAATCTTAATGAGAAAACTTGGATAGGAAGACATGAATGGTAGACATGGATTGTAGGACTTGGATAGGAGGACTTGTATAGGAAGACATGAATGGGAGGACAGGGATGGAAGGACTTGGATGACAAGAATGGAAGGACTTGGAGGACTTTGTAGAGATTCCTATTACGGATCAACCAGTGAAACGTTTTGAGTGACAAAAATTTCAAATGCCTTTAAAGTTTCCTTGAGCCGATAACAAGCATTCAGAAGTGAACTGCTTCTAGGAGCATTAACAGACTAAGGTCAGTGACGTCAGATCAAAACAACCCGCCCTACAGTGACGTCAGATCAAAACAACCTTCCTCAGGTAGATGATTACTTTAGTTTCAAAAATTAGTTTTTAAACCCGAAATCGTAGTCTGCTGAATAAATTAAACATCAGTAACAATGGAAGGGAATGACGTCACGCTGTCTCAACTCAGATTACTAACGACCGTTTAGTTTTTAAGTACAACACCGTGTTGTTGAATGTAGGGAACATGCTTACTGCATGTATAAATATCTCCTTACATCTCCTACAATGCTCTCATTTAGTTAGTGAACAGAGCAATCTGGTTTTGCTTTGGGTTTTGTGTAACAATGCCATCGGGGTTAATTGTGTATTTTGTGTAACAATCTCATTAAGATGTGTTCGAATAAAAAGGGAGGGGTTACATAGAACACTTAATCAATCCATTTTTAGTCGAAATGGAATACTGTTTTCAATTTTTTATCAAGGATTTCAAATATCAAATTTCCAAGCTTTAAATATCCATCGGTTATTTCAACTATTAAAATATCAGATTTCCTAGGTTTCAATATTCATCAATTATTTCAACTGTTAAAATATCAAATTTCCAGCTTTCCATATCCATCAATTTTTTTCTAATATCAAAATATTAACTGATAATAAAAGTCCATACTTCATAATGCAATTTCCGAAGATTTCATCTGATTGAATCGTATCTTCTGAAATCTACTCAGATATTAAAAATACATTTTCATCCTCCTTCTCCCCCACCTACCTCACGTCAAATGGAAAAAAGAACATTAATTAGATTTGTGGGGAAAATGAGAAAGCCTCATAATTTTATCAAGATGTCATTTAGACAAGAACGGCCGGCAGCTGAACGGAAGTGACGTAGCACTTGGGCAAGATGGCGTCCGCCTCCAAGAACGTTTTGCACTTTTTGGCATCATCCCGTTTCTTTGTTGAACGTAGATTTTATTGTTTACCCGCTCAATTAATAGCAAGTTTGGGTGAGTGAGAGGAACTCCACAAAGATGACTCCTAAGATAATGTTTCAACTCAAGTCTTCGTTATCTACCCATTATCTCTCCAATCACCCGAGTACAGGAGTTTTGTGTGTCGCAGTACATCCCCCGGAATCTCCGGCGTCACAGAACACTAATTTTCAGATAGCTATCGGTCGACGAACAGCAAGTGTTTCTCTGTGTACCGATGGAACAGCTATCGGCGCTACCACTAGTCGCAGAACCGCTATCATGCCCTGCACTTTTCATGGCTATCACGCCCCACAGAGCTGATTTCCTACGGTTGCGTGTTTTTGCTTCACACCTGCCCAGACCGTGCCAACCCAGGAGATACTTTTATAGAATTGCTCTTCTTAATTCAACAGAGCTTCTAGCTTCAGAGACCTTGCCCACTCACAAGTCACATTTATAGAATGTTTCTTTTCTTTATACAACAGAGCTTCTAGCCAGGGGCATGCACTCAATCGATCATTTTGGAATATTGAAACAAAAGGGAGCTGTCTTTTGTAAATGTTTTAAGACGAAGGTTAAATCAGTGGCGGCTCATGACTTAAAATAGTAAAAAGGGGGGGGGGGAATGCATATTCAGACACTTTTTACGCACTATTTTAACATTGTGAGAGACAAAATGCAAAAACACAGAGAAAGACAGCATAGTATTTCTTGTGACAGTTCCCTCCATGTTCAGCGGAAACGCTTTTATTTTTGTTGACATGATTAATTATAAGAAAATCCTGGTCTTTTGTATTTGTTAGTCATTTCCTAGACTCAGAAAAATCCTGAACATTAAATGGCTGGACAGAGTCCCAGACACTGAGGTGCTAACACAGGCAGGTCTCCCCAACATCTTTACCATCTTAATGAAGTTCCAGCTTCGCTGAGCGGGACATGTTGTGAGAATGTCAGACTACCGTCTGCCCAAAGAATTTTCTATGGTGAGATCGAACAAGGAAAGCGGTCTGCTGGCGGGCAGAATTAACGTTTTAAAGACAACCTAAAAGCCTCACTGAAAGCTTTCGACATAAACCCAGACACATGGGAGTGAAAACGAACATCATGGCGTTCCACTTTACACAGGAGCTCCATGCAACATGAAGTTGCCAGACCAGGGGCTGCAGAGCACAAGACACATACCAGGAAGGCCCGGTCTGACTCTGCTCCCGAAGATGCCCCATCATCCCCCTGCACCTACTGAACAAGAAAATTTCGTGCCAGAATCGGCCTCATTACCCATCTGCGCACCCACAGACAGAACTAGCACAAATCTGATGATTAAAGGGGTCGTGGTCGACTCCCGACTGACGAACAACAAGTCATGCAAGCATGTTGTTAAAAAGTTTTAAAAAATTTTAAAATATATATTTTTAATTTTGATCTTTTCAGTATTTATTATCATGTTTTTAAAATCACCACTCATGACCTGGCTGTAGTGTATTGGGAAAAGGAGTGGATGGATGGTAAGTTATCGCCTTGCATTCTATCGGTGGGTTGGGTAACAGTACAAAGTTTCAACTCAAATGGAGATCAGGAAGTGGGTCAAAATTCAGAAGCATTTGGCCTAAAGAGGTCGGGCAAGGTTCAATGTAGGTCACTGTTGACCTACTGATCTTGAAGCAGCAAGGTTCAATGTAGGTCACTGTTGACCCACTGATCTTGAAGCAGCAAGGTTCAATGTAGGTCACTGTTGACCCACTGATCTTGAAGCAGCAAGGTTCAATGTAGGTCACTGTTGACCTACTGATCTTGTAGCAGAGTATTGTGAGCGGGATTATGTGACAATTGCAAAATTTCAAATCCATCGGACGAAGTGAGCAGGTCGAACATTTTAATGACAAGAACTGTCACAAACTACCCACAGACAAAAGTGCAATATTAGTAAAAGCTACTAAAACTGTCATTTATTCTTACCTGACATTCCCGACATAAGCATACCAACAAGTCGGTATCTCCATACTTATGGACTTATCACTGAATCTCTTTGTCTCACTCATCATACCTGTCAATTTCCACCCACCGACCTCCCTAAACAACGAACACAATTAATAAATTAATTAAAACAAGACAACTTTTGGAGCGATTCCCGATTATACATAGTTTGAGAAGCACCGGTGTAGACGCTTAAACCTGCCTGTCTGCAAAAATCGACAAGAAACTATTTTTTAAAATACAGTTTTTCTTTTTAAAAGCACATTTATTTAAAAAAACGCATGTATTTGACTAAAAAAACCACATTTCAGATCAAGGTATACGACACAGTTAGTTACCCAGAACCAGAGCAAGGGGGGCGACTTTGTATGCACATGAGAATTACAAGAATAGCAAGCCATGCCCTTCAAGAATATTGGTTTAAAAAAATCTTAGAGATGAAAGAAATTCCCATGTTGTTTATCAATATCGCGAGTGCCTAGATGAATTTATCAAAAATGCGAACGTCTGGCATAACTTGAATTTGTCCACTGTTATCTACAAGAATGTTGCTGTGATTATTTTATTTAAAGTTGTTAATGGAGTTTCGGATGTAAATATGTGGTCCAAATGGTAAATATTTGATCCAAATGGTAAATATGTGGTCCGAATGGTAAATATGTGATCCCAATGGTAAATATATGATCCAAATAGTAAATATATGATCCAAATGGTAAACATGTGATACAAATGATAAATATGTGGTCCGACTTGTAAGTATGTGATTCCAATGTTAAATATGTGATCCAAATGGTAAATATGTGATCCAGGTTGTATATATGTGGACGAAAGTGTAAATATGTGGTCCAAAGTGTAAATATGTGGTCTAGGTTGTACATGTGTAATTCAGAGTGTAAATATGTGGTCCAGTGTGTAAATATGTGTTTTAGAGAGTAAATTTAAGATCTGTGGAAAAATTCTAATTTGCATTTTTATTTTGCTCGGGCCTAAGGGTATAAGCAAAAGCTTTTGAAACACGTAACTTTTATTTTTTCTAAACACTTGTTAACGACATAACAATAACATCGGCTAGACACTTGTTCACGACATAACAACATCAACTAGACACTCGTTAACGACATAACATCGGCTAGACACTTGTTCACGACATAACATCGGCTAGACACTTCTTCACGACATAACATCGGCTAGACACTTGTTCACGACATAACATCGGCTAGACACTTGTTCACGACATAACATCGGCTAGACACTTGTTCACGACATAACATCGGCTAGACACTTGTTCACGACATAACATCGGCTAGACACTTGTTCACGACATAACATCGGCTAGACACTTGTTCACGACATAACATCGGCTGGACACTTGTTCACGACATAACATCGGCTGGACACTTGTTCACGACATAACATCGGCTAGACACTTGTTCACGACATAACATCGGCTAGACACTTGTTCACGACATAACATCGGCTAGACACTTGTTCACGACATAACATCGGCTAGACACTTGTTCACGACATAACATCGGCTAGACACTTGTTCACGACATAACATCGGCTAGACACTTGTTCACGACATAACATCGGCTAGACACTTGTTCACGACATAACATCGGCTAGACACTTGTTCACGACATAAAATCGGCTAGACACTTGTTCACGACATAACTTCGGCTAGACACTTGTTCACGACATAAAATCGGCTAGACACTTGTTCACGACATAACATCGGCTAGACACTTGTTCACGACATAACATCGGCTAGACACTTGTTCACAACATAACATCGGCTAGACACTTGTTCACGACATAACATCGGCTAGACACTTGTTCACGACATAACATCGGCTGGACACTTGTTCACGACATAACATCGGCTAGACACTTGTTCACGACATAACATCGGCTGGACACTTGTTCACGACATAACATCGGCTAGACACTTGTTCACGACATAACATCGGCTAGACACTTGTTCACGACATAACATCGGCTGGACACTTGTTCACGACATAACATCGGCTAGACACTTGTTCACGACATAACATCGGCTGGACACTTGTTCACGACATAACATCGGCTAGACACTTGTTCACGACATAACATCGCCATGTTGGTTTAGTTTGAAGACACATTAAACATCCCTTAACAAACAAAGTTGTTATGTGTATATTCTTGATACCTGGGAAGCATTTGAAAATTGTATATGTTATATTTTTATAAATTTATATTAGTATTAGATTTTAATGTCCCCGCCAGTTTCGCACCGCACATTGATTTCACCAACTTTTTGAGAAAATGTTACGCACCAAACGAACTTGGGAAATTTGTGTTTAAAAAAATCGTTTTTAATTTTAATGCAGTTATCAGGAATTTTATTTTTATTTCGTGAAATCGGTGTGTAAGTGTAAGTGTAATCATACTTCCCATTGAGATACAGTAAAAACTGATATATGAGAGTTGGGGTGGGCAGAGAATATGAAAGAATGTGTTGTCATCGGCCACGAGACTATGTGCCACGAGTCAGCTCGATAGGTTGACGGGCAGTGGGTCAATTAGCCGTCTGAAGGCTTGGCCAGTCACGACAAAAGGGAAATCAATAAAAAGGATTTGAAAAACAATAATGATTAATGTACGTTTATTTTCTTAGGACACTGTCTCGACTTACGACACTGTCTCGACTTACGACACTGTCTCGACTTACGACACTGTCTCGACTTACGACACTGTCTCGACTTACGACACTGTCTCGACTTACGAAAGTGTCTCGAGTCTTCCTGAAGTTGGAGACATTTTATGACAACAGTGACACATCTTGAAAATTGACATATCTTGAACATTGATGCACGTTGAACATTGATGCAAGTTGAACATTGTTGCGAGTTGAACATTGATGCGACTTGAACATTGATGCAACTTGAACATTGATGCGTGTTGAACATTGATGCGAGTTGAACATTGACGCAACTTGAACATTGATGCAACTTGAACATTGATGCAACATGAACATTGATGCAACGTGAACATTGATGCAAGTTCAACATTAACGCAACTTGAACATTAATGCGACTTGAACATTGACGCAACTTGAACATTGACACAACTTGAACATTGACGCAACTTGAACATTAATGCAACTTGAACATTAATGCAAGTTGAACATTGATGCGACTTGAACATTGATGCGACTTGAACATTGATGCGACTTGAACATTGATGCAACTTGAACATTGACGCAACTTGAAAATTGATGCGTATTGAACATTGATGCATATTGAACATTGACGCAACTTGAACATTAATGCAAGTTGAACATTGATGCGACTTGAACATTGATGCGACTTGAACATTGATGCAACTTGAACATTGATGCAACTTGAACATTGACGCAACTTGAACATTGATGCAACTTTATAATTGACGCAACTTGAACATTGATGCAACTTTAACATTGATGCAAGTTGAACATTGATGCAACTTGAACATTGATGCAAGTTGAACATTGATGCAACTTGAACATTGATGCAAATTGAACATTGATGCAACTTGAACATTGATGCGTATTGAACATTGATGCGTATTGAACATTGATGCAACTTGAACATTGACGCAACTTGAACATTGACGTAACTTGAACATTGATGCAACTTGAACATTGATGCGACTTGAACATTGATGCGACTTGAACATTGATGCGACTTGAACATTGATGCAACTTGAACATTGATGCAAGTTGAACATTAATGCAAGTTGAACATTGATGCAAGTTGAACATTAACGCGACTTGAACATTGATGCAAGTTGAACATTGATGCAAGTTGAACATTGATGCAACTTGAACATTGATGCAACATGAACATTGATGCGACTTGAACATTGATGCAACTTGAACATTGATGCAACTTGAACATTGATGTGACTTGAACATTGATGCGACTTGAACATTGATGCGACTTGAACATTGATGCAACTTGAACATTGATGCGACTTGAACATTGATGCGACTTGAACATTAACGCGACTTGAACATTGATGCAAGTTGAACATTGATGCAACTTGAACATAGATGCAACTTCAACATTGATGCGACTTTAACATTGATGCAACTTGAACATTGATGCGACTTGAACATTGATGCGACTTGAACATTGATGCAACTTGAACATTGATGCGACTTGAACATTGATGCGACTTGAACATTGATGCAACGTGAACATTGATGCGACTTCAACATTGATGCAACTTGAACATTGATGCAAGTTGAACATTGATGCAACGTGAACATTGATGCGACTTGAACATTGATGCAACTTGAACATTGATGCGACTTGAACATTGATGCGACTTGAACATTGATGCGACTTGAACATTGATGCAACTTGAACATTGATGCAACTTGAACATTGATGCGACTTGAACATTGATGCGAGTTGAACATTGATGCAACTTGAACATTGATGCAACTTGAACATAGATGCAACTTCAACATTGATGCGACTTCAACATTGATGCAAGTTGAACATTGATGCGACTTGAACATTGATGCAACTTGAACATTGATGCGACTTGAACATTGATGCGACTTGAACATTGATGCGACTTGAACATTGATGCGAGTTGAACATTGATGCGAGTTGAACATTAACGTGACTTGAACATTGAGTCTTCTTGAACATTGATACATTTCTGCAATTTTTACTTTTGTTTCATAGCGTGTCATACTATCTTTCAGCACACACTTCTTTGGCGAATGAATTTTATGAAAATTTTAAGAATATTTTTTCTTACTTTTACTTTTAGTGCTCGTAAACTCGTCTATAAAAGAAACTCTTTAATAAAGTTAACAATTTTAACGTTTTTTGACAAGTGTTTTAACAGTTCTTTGTATCCTAATTGGAATCAAATTTTAAGGAAAGAATTTTCATAACGTTGTAATCATTTATTTATTATTACGTTGGTGTAAAGCAAAAAATAAAAATATACACAAAAAAGCTTCATCTATGAAATGCCAATTTTGGAGTCGGACTTATATGTTATATGTCAGATTCCTCATGCCTTGTAGCAGTCATTCCTAAACACTTTCTGTGCCACCTTCAGCTAACGACATATCTGGCACCCTTACCTGAGCTTTGTGAGACACGCTTATTTATTTTAGCTCTACGTTCCTAACACGCAGTCTTGGCAAGCTAGCCTGTCCTTTGATCGACCAAACGGCTCGTGCTAGTGGACTGGTGTTTCCCCCCCTAGACAATATAAGCATCGAACCCTCTGGTGGCGCGGGGCGCTCAGGTCTACATTGATGTAAGAGAACCCCCTGTTTGTGTGAGGTATTGCAAACACTCGGCTTGACGAGTCATACCGTACTCAAGAGATACCACTTTGTCAAGGGTTCTTAAATGATACCCCCCCCCCCGACCACAACTAGCTGCATGATATTGGCTGACTAAGCTGCATGATGTTGGTTGAATGAGCTGCATGGTGTTGGTTGACTAAGCTGCATGATGTTGGCTGACTACGTTGCATGATGTTGGTTGACTAAGCTGCTTGATGTTGGTTGACTAAGCTGCATGATGTTGGTTGACTAACCTGCATGACGTTTGCTGACTAAGCCTTATGATGTTGTTGACTACGCTGCATGGTGTTGGTTGACTAAGCTGCATGATGTTGGTTGACTAAGCTGCTTGACATTGGTTAACTAAGCTGCTTGATGTTGGTTGACTAAGTTAAAGCCTGACAGATTACGTAAACGGCTAATTAAAGTTAGGGCAGCCCGACCAACTTTTACCCTACGACGGACCTAGGAGTGTGGAATGTGGAGTCTAAATGTATAGATAAGTTCAACGACTTCATTATAGAGTCCCCAAACTAAGGGTTAAACTTCTCAGTGATATTGCCCATGTAGGTGTGACAGTATGCATGACTGACGATTATTGTCGTAGTGAGTGAATTTTGTGACCGATTAGCCAGTGTTGTTGTCATGTTGTATGACTGGACGTGGTGACCGGATTGGCCAGTGTTGTTGTCATATTGTATTACTGGACGTGGTGACCGGATTGGCCAGTGTTGTTGTCATGTTGTATGACTGGACATGGTGACCGGATTGGCCAGTGTTGTTGTCATATTGTATTACTGGACGTGGTGACCGGATTGGCCAGTGTTGTTGTCATATTGTATTACTGAACGTGGTGACCGGATTGGCCAGTGTTGTTGTCATGTTGTATTACTGAACGTGGTGACCGGATTGGCCAGTGTTGTTGTCATGTTGTATGACTGGACGTGGTGAGATGTTTTCATGAATGTTTAAACGTAAACATGTGACTACCGGTTGGAGAACTGGAGTGGGTGATCCGGTGATGTGAAGCATAACAAGAATGTAGACTGTTGAATAAAGGTTAGTTGTTACACAAACCACAGACTTGAGTGGGTATCATATTTTACTATTAAAGTATGACGATCTTAATGCACTCACATACTATTTAAACAAACTATGTTTTCATTAACTGCCCAAGTATTGGCAACAATACTATTATATATAATATTTTATGGTAGTGCTATAATTTCTAATATGGATTTTCAGCCTTAACATCTCACCAACACGTTCTTAAACATGTTGTCACCCCTGTTCTTTTCGGAATCTCTCCCCCCCCCCCCCCAAACCACCCGTATGTTCCTGCACCGTGCAATTTTTAATCAGATAATACACACTAGCTTTAAGTATTATTTGTAAGTTAGGAGAGTCCTAGAGCAAAAAAAATTAATCCTTGAAATCCTTAATATGTATTTTTTATTATTTTATATTAATATTATAATGAGCCACCCACTTTTATACCACATATTTATTGCACCCACTTTTACACCACATTTTTATTACACCCACTTTTACACCACATATTTATTGCACCCACTTTTACACCACATATTTATTGCACCAACTATTTCAGAAAAAGAAAAGAAAATATAACGCACCACACGCACTTGCGATAATTTTGTTTAAAGAATCTCATTTAGCGCAGTTTTCGGGAATTTTATATCGTGAAATCAGTGGCATCACATGTGGCATCATATGTGCCTTCAACTTACCCTTGAAAAACAGAAAAAACACATATTTTGGGGTGGAGTTTGGGGTGCGCGGTAAATTTGATAGAAAGTGTCGAAATCGGTAACATTTGGACTTTAAGCTGACAGTGTTTTTTTTTTTTAAATCATCAAAATCAATTTTTATGAAAATATTAAAACTTAACTTCCACAGTTTTCAAAGATGTAAACCTGTCACTCCCTTCAATATAGATAAAATTCTTCACCTTATCACTTACGACTGATAAAATTCTTCACCTTATCACTTACAACTGATAAAATTCTTCACCTTATCACTTACAACTGATAAAATTCTTCACCTTATCACTTACGACTGATAAAATTCTTCACCTTATCGCTTACAACTGATAAAATTCTTCACCTTATCACTTACGACTGATAAAATTCTTCACCTTATCACTTACGACTGATAAAATTCTTCACCTTATCACTTACGACTGATAAAATTCTTCACCTTATCACTTACGACTGATAAAATTCTTCACCTTACCACTTACGACTGATAAAATTCTTCACCTTACAACTTACGACTGATAAAATTCTTCACCTTACCACTTACGACTGATAAAATTCTTCACCTTACCACTTACGACTGATAAAATTCTTCACCTTACCACTTACGACTGATAAAATTCTTCACCTTACCACTTACGACTGATAAAATTCTTCACCTTATCACTTACAACTGATAAAATTGCTCAAACAGAAAGAATCCAGTCTTTTATATTAACAAAAAAAGCTCAACTCTTCCCACATATTTATAATTTCTTTTTTTTTTTTAAATATTTTTTTTAAAAAATAAAATTAGTTTACATAAAAAGGAAATGAAATTGATTTGAAAATTGAAAATTTCTTCGCAAAAGTCTCGGGCCGAGACAACTCCCACCTTAATGAACTTGGAAGCGTGAGGTCAGGGGCAACTGTCCGATGTGCCATTGTTAAGCCGGTACTGTTTGGGGTCAGGGGCAACTGTCCGGTGTGCCATTGTTAAGCCGGTACTGTTTGGGGTCAGGGGCAACTGCCCGGTGTGCCATTGTTGAGCGGTACTGTTTGGTAGCAAACCGTCCATTTGGTGGCACTAGGGTAGCAAACCGTCCATTTGGAGTCACCATGGTAACAAACCGTCCATTTGGTGTCACCATGGTAACAAACCGTCCATTTGGTGTCACTAGGGTACAAACCGTCCATTTGGTGTCACTATGGTAACAAACCGTCCATTTAGGGTCACCATGGTAACAAACCGTCCATTTGTTGTCACCATGGTAACAAACCGTCCATTTGGTGTCACCATGGTAACAAACCGTCCATTTGGGGTCACTAGGGTAACAAACCGTCCATTTGGTGTCACCATGGTAACAAACCGTCCATTTGGTGTCACCATGGTAACAAACCGTCCATTTGGTGTCACCAGGGTAACAAACCGTCCATTTGGTGTCACTAGGGTAACAAACCGTCCATTTGGGGTCACTAGGGTAACAAACCGTACATTTGGTGTCACTAGGGTACAAACCGTCCATTTGGTGTCACTAGGGTAACAAACCGTTCATTTGGGGTCACCATGGTAACAAGCTGTCCATTTGGTGTCACGAGGTGAGCAAGCCGTTCGGTAATTTTACAAATAGTCCGTAAAACGTTTTACTTACAATTTCTTGTACATAGATGTCAGTAGGAACATCAGGATGTCCGTGAATGAGATAGTTTACACATTTGTGCAACAGTTATAACTGCTGTAATCAATAATCATAATTCGACTCCGTAGCCCATTGACACCACTGTACAGTTGATTTTCCGTGTTCAAGTGATGAAGAATGATAACTCTCAATTTATATTTGTACCTATCTCACTAAAGTAATATTTGTATCTATCTCACTAAAGTAATATTTGTATCTATCTCAATAAATTAATATTTGTATCTATCTCACTAAAGTAATATTTGTATCTATCTCACTAAAGTAATATTTGTATCTATCTCACTAAAGTATTATTTGTATCTATCACACTAAAGTAACTTTTGTATCTATTTCAATAAAGTAATAATTGTATCTATCTCATTAAAGTAATGTTTGAATCTATATCACACAAGTAATATTTTAATCTATCTCAATAAATTAATATTTGTATCTATCTCAATAAAGTAATATTTGTATCTGTCTCACTAAAGTAATATTTGTATCTAACTCACTAAAGTAATATTTGTACCTATCTCACTAAAGTAATATTTGTACCTATCTCAAAAAATTAATATTTGTATCTATCTCAATAAAGTAATATTTGTATCTATCTCAATAAAGTAATATTTGTATTATCTCACTAAAGTAATATTTTTATCTATCTCAATAAAGTAGTTTTTTTAATCTATCTCACTAAAGTAATATTTGAATCTATCTCACTAAAGTAATATTTGTATCTATCTCACTAAAGTAATATTTCATGTGATCGCTTGAAAACCGTCAGAATATTTCTTTTAATAATTGATAATACCAATAGTTTTATCTAAGAAAAATTGACCCAAAACAAATTATCTTTATTATCAACATATCTTCTGTCTGTAAACGTTAAACAATGATTGTAATTGTTTTCTATATTCAAAGTCTGCCAAAATATTGTTTGTTATTGTTATATGTATAAGCCGGAATGAAATGAAATGTGCTACTGTTACACTTATCCAAATTTGCCTACACCTTTATGAAATTATTGAAGGCATAGGGGTGGGAGTGAAGGGGGCATAAATATAGAGAGATCCACCGACATAGATATCCATCGACATAGATATCCACCGACATAGATATCCGATGACTTTCAGATCAACTGACATAGAGATCCACTAAAAATAAAGATCCACTGACATAGATTTCCACTGACATAGAGATCCACCGAAATATATCCACCGACAGAGAGATCCACCGACATAGCGATCCACCGACATAGAGATCCACCGACATAGATATCCACCGACATAGATATGCGATGACTTTTGGATCAACTGACATAGAGATCCACTAAAAATAAAGATCCACTGACATAGATTTCCACTGACATAGAGATCCACCGACATAGAGATCCACCGAAATAGAGATCCACCGACATAGAGATCCACCGACATAAAGATCCACTGACATAAAGATCCACTGAAATATATATCCATCGACATAGATATCCACAGACTTTTAGATCAACTGACAGAGATCCACTAAAAATAAAGATCCACTGACATAGATTTCCACTGTCATAAAGATCAACCGATATAAACGTCCACTGACATAAATTTCCCGTGACATAGAGATCCACTGAAACAGAGATCCACTGACAAAAAGATCCACTGACATAAAGATCCAATGACAAAGAGATCAACTGAAAAAGATCCACTGACATATAGATCCACTGCAAAAAAAAAATCCACTGACATAGAGAAGCAGATAAAATAGTTTGGTGAACTGCCCTTGAACAAAAAATGCCATTCAATGCGCTCCCTTTGTTTGCAATGATCTCCCTCTGCGTTCAATTAATTGGATTTTGACCAAGAAAATGCCCCCCCCCCCCCCCCACATCCTCCGTCAGCAAACAAAATCAACAAAGATTGATTTTAACAAATCAACAAAAAAAATATTTTTTTTCAGCTGAAAAATAAATAGCTGGTGCTCATAGTGTGACTCGTAGCTAAACGCTACATAAACCTCAGCGACATCGACACAATCTTGAACATATCATGTACCGGTGAATCAACAAACAAGCACCGATAAATATTATTTCTCATCATAAGCAAGAGATTCTTAATAATCTTCAAATTTTAACGTTCAGCACCGGCCCTATCATCGGGACGAACCCGGTGAACTTTACCTTCGAAATGACGTCAGAGACCTATCGGCCAATTAGCCTGGAGATCCCAGTTCACAGCACTTAGTAGTCTTAGCAATTAGACACACATTTTTTAGCTCTAATCCTCCTGGGGGAAAAATCAGTGGCGAAGCGATTGGACCTTAGTGTCGTCTGGGTGAACTTTATCTAGCGTGACAAGCTATGCAGGTGTTCGAAGGTCACGGGGTGTCTTGGCTTAACCCCCATCAAACCGTCTGCTCGCCGGAGACAAAATACGTTAGGATCTCCTTAATTTTCCCAGTATGCAAATTAAATGGTTCTAAACTTTTTAGCAGTTCCAGTGGTGGATCAGGACTTCTGAATACCATAGAAAATTTTGGGTGCAACAGTTCTACATATCATACACAATTTAGTGGCAAGAATTCTGCGTACCATACACAACTGAGGGGCAACACTTCTATTCACCATGCACAATGCAGGGGCAAAAGTTCTATATAACTTACAGTTTTAATTGATGCCTGCGCCCCTTCACACCTCAAACTCACCCCCAACCCCAAAACAAAAAAATCCCCTCCGGCAAATATACGTCATGAAAGGTAAGCTAAAATGCGTAGGAGTTGTCTCAAGGGGAGAAAACCTGTTCCAGTAGTCGGCTACCTGCGGCTGCAAGGCAGCATGTGGTTCTTTAGATGCGGCTTAAAAATAAATGAATAGTGGAACAAGATATATTTACGCTAAGTAAAAAAAAGTCCAAAACTAATAAGTCCAAAATTGATATGGCCAAAAGTTCAAAACGTATAAGTCCAAAAATATATATAACTGTAGGTCCAAAGATCGATAACTTATAAATCCAAAAATCGATAACTTATAAGTCCAAAAATCGATAACTTATAAATGCAATATACATGAAATCCAGTTTGGTGATATCCATAAACTATTCTTCATATTAACATTTTAACAGACAAGAAAGAAATACCAGATCAAAATTCACCAGTTTCCGTGAAACTCTGTGATACGACTTTGACATATCCGATCAGTTCACAAATACGTATTTAAAAATTGAAGAACTTTTACATTTCGCTTTTGGTATAGAATTTCAAACATATAATAAAAACTATAGAAATAAAATCAGGCACAGTAAATCCCCATTACAACAAATTCAAGGAGTTAATTCGTACACGCGTTTAAATGCTTATGTTGACACGGTGGCAAGTTTACAAGAACAGGTTCTGTAGGCCTAGAATTAATGAGGTCCTTGAGGTCTAGACTTAATGAGGTCATGGAGGCCTAGACTTGATTAGCTCCTGGAGGCCTAGACTTAATGAGGTCCTGAAAGCCTAGACTTAATGAGGTCCTGTAGTCCTAGACTTAATGAGGTCTTGGAGGCCTAGACTTAATGAGGTCCTGGAGGCCTAGACATAATGAAGTACTGGAGGCTTAGACTTAATGGGGGCATTCAAATTTACCTGAATACCTAGAATTAAAGAGGTTATGAAGGCCTAGAATTAAAGAGGTCATGAAGACCTAGAATTAAAGAGGTCATGAAGACCTAGAATTAAAGAGGTCATGAAGACCTAGAATTAAAGAGGTCATGAAGGCCTAGAATTAAAGAGGTCATGAAGGCCTAGAATTAAAGAGGTCATGAAGACCTAGAATTAAAGAGGTCATGAAGACCTAGAATTAAAGAGGTCATGAAGGCCTAGAATTAAAGAGGTCATGAAGGCCTAGAATTAAAGAGGTCATGAAGACCTAGAATTAAAGAGGTCATGAAGACCTAGAATTAAAGAGGTCATGAAGACCTAGAATTAAAGAGGTCATGAAGACCTAGAATTAAAGAGGTCATGAAGACCTAGAATTAAAGAGGTCATGAAGACCTAGAATTAAAGAGGTCATGAAGACCTAGAATTAAAGAGGTCATGAAGACCTAGAATTAAAGAGGTCATGAAGACCTAACGTAACGAGGGCAAGTTGCCATTATTCAAGAGCTAACAGCAATATAAAGGAAGTGTTCATTATTTCTTTGTTTAAACGTGGCCCGCAACGCCGGAAGAAATTGCCATGCAAAAGAATGCAACGCCATCGATCTTGAGGTTACGGTGTTCAATAGAATGCCACCAGTCAGCTATCTTGAGGTTACGAATGTTCAATAGAGTGTCACCAGAATCACCTTTCTTGACTAATCGCTCTGTAAATAGAGAGCCAGCTGAACCAAGGTGCTTGATGGCACAATACATTGCAGTAGTTGCTTGTACCAGCTGTCTTTACCTTACAAAACATTGCAGTAGTTGCTTGTACCAGCTGTCTTTACCTTACAATACATTGCAGTAGTTGCTTGTACCAGCTGTCTTTACCTTACAATACATTGCAGTAGTTGCTTGTACCAGCTGTCTTTACCGTACAATACATTGCAGTAGTTGCTTGTACCAGCTGTCTTTACCTTACAATACATTGCAGTAGTTGCTTGTACCAGCTGTCTTTACCGTACAATACATTGCAGTAGTTGCTTGTACCAGCTGTCTTTACCTTACAATACATTGCAGTAGTTGCTAGTACCAGCTGTCTTTACCTTACAATACATTGCAGTAGTTGCTTGTACCAGCTGTCTTTACCGTACAATACATTGCAGTAGTTGATTGTACCAGCTGTCTTTACCATACAATACATTGCAGTAGTTGCTTGTACCAGCTGTCTTTACCGTACAATACATTGCAGTAGTTGCTTGTACCAGCTGTCTTTACCTTACAATACATTGCAGTAGTTGCTTGTACCAGCTGTCATTACCGTACAATACATTGAAGTAGTTGCTTGGACCCGCTGTCCTTACCGTGGCCATCATACAATTCAGTCCATTGTTTGATAGTGAACGATTTTATTGAAAAGATGAACGAAGGTCAAAGGATATACAATTGCAAATGTCTGCCCAATTAACGTGTTTTAAAACTTATTTTAACACCTACACATATGCAGAAAAGAATGAATATTGAAAAAAAAAATTGCTGGAATTTCTTGAAGAAAAAAATGATGTGACATAAGTGTAACACATGGGGAAAACCCCAAGCTGACTTTTTTTTTCCATACAGAAAATGTATTTAATAATTGTGTGGGGATACCCGATTCTCGATTTAAAAATAAAATAGCTTATTTAGTTTTATTTACTCCAGCAATGTGTCCACATGGGAATTTATTGGGAATTGACATTAACGTTTTGAGTTTAGAGCGTCCCATAATTAGGATTAATCATCTTTACTTACGGCTTAAAAAGCACGCGCTGCTATTTATAGATTTCCCAGAAGTCTTTTGAAGGCGGAAAGCAAAGAGAATAGCAATAAGTCTAACCCAGTGGTTCCCAGAAGATTTCGATTCTTGACGCCCTTACCAAAACAAATTTTCCCGAGCTGTTTAATGTTTATTTGTAACAAAACACTGTTAAGTAGCAAACAATGGATTGTTAAATATACAAACAGAATTTACGTGAAAAAAAAACGTAACCTAGATCCTCTTGGAGTCTTATGCACACAATTATTACTCAAGTGAATTGATGGTTCTCACCAGTTTTACTGCATGTCCCGTTTCATACAATTTAATAAAAAAAGAAATAATTATAATCTTTATAATTTTGAAATTTTGCGTAATTTTTCGAAGCCGCGGATCCCAAAGGCGCACATATTTGGGACCACTCACGTTACTTCTCATCGGACATGTTTAAAGGGGTATAACTCTGAGGCAATCGAGTTTCACCGTGTTTAAAATTGATCAACAGAATGCCAATTATAAAATATCTATGTTTTTTAAAACCACTTTCATAATAAAAAAGACTCCCCCCCCCCCACCCCAACCTTAATAAGGAGTGAAGCCATGTTCATTATTTGAACACTTCGACTTTTAAAAGGACTGACGCTTTCACTGCGCAAGTTGGTTGAATGGCATTTCATAAATTAAGCGTGGACAAGATATGTTTAGTGGAGCAAGATATGTTTAGTGGAACAAGATATGTTTAGTGGAACAAGATATGTTTAGTGGAACAAGATATGTTAAGTGGAGCAAGATATGTTTAGTCGTCAACACAAAACAGAATATTTCAAAGGACGTTTCGGCTAAATGCCTTCTTAAACAGACGATTAAAAAAACAATATATTTTTTTGAAATTGGCCTAGACCAGCCCTGCACAACTCAAAATGTGCGGGCCGATAGAAAATAGGACAGGGGGGAGAGCTATTAAGAAAATAATGATAATAAAGAATATTTCGTTACTTCACGGGCAGCAAAGTGGGTGCTGGCGGGCCGTATGTGACCCGCGGGCCATATGTTGAACAGACCTGATCTAAACAGATAAGGATGTAATACGCCTAAACACACCGTGTTCCATTATTTATTTACTTCCAACGGCTTGAACTCAGTGCCCCATAAATATATCATATTACGAGTCTTACGAAAATGAGAATGGTTTGTGTAGCCAGGATAGCGAAGGAAAAAAAAGGGGGGGGGGGGGTGTCGAGGTGGTGGTCCTCCCCTGGTGGAATTTTTTTCTTTATATTTTGGGGCGGCATTTTAGGATAACCGCTAAGTGTTTTTTCGTGGAGCGGGGCAGCAAAAGGCTTGGCACTACCCCTAACTACCCCCCTCAACCCTTGCCACGATGTCCATCACGAAAACACCCCCTTGTATTTTAACACTGACTGCATTCACTCATTAGTTGATAGTGAACACGATCCTAGCATCTTTTTATAAACCCTCACAATTTATAATGCAACTTCTATAATCATGATTATAGTAATCGCTTATTGTAACAGGCTCAAAACGAAAGTGAGCGTCGGTTGCCGCCCTTGTTCGTTCCAAGGGAGAGAAGTTGAATAGAAAACACACACAGAAATTGTCCAGATCGTCACGCGTTTCAAGGGAAGGGAAGATAACTTGATATAATACAATTTCAACCTGTTTTTTTTCATGACCCATAATTTGCCTGACAAGTGTTCCCTATGTGCACTCTCCAACGCTTAAAGTTCATTTGATGAGGCAGGGCGCCTCTTCTTTCAACACAGACTGGCGAATGGGCTACGTGCCCCCTAACTGGAGGTTTGTATGTGTCCGGTAAATGGAAGTTTTTATGAGTCCAACTGTATGGAAGTTTTTATGAGTCTAACTGTATGGAAGTTTTTATAAGTCTAACTAAATGGAAGTCTTTATGAGTCTAACTAAGTGGACGTTTTTATGAGTCTAACTGTATGGAAGTTTATATGAGTCTAACTAAATGGACGTTTATATGAGTCTAACTAAATGGAAGTTTTTATGAGTCTAACTAAATGGAAGTTTTTATGAGTCTAACTAAATGGAAGCTTTTATGAGTCTAACTAAATGGACGTTTTTATGACTAACTAAATGGACGTTTTTATGAGTCTAACTAAATGGAAGTTTTTATGAGTCTAACTAAATGGAAGTTTTTATGAGTCTAACTAAATGGACGTTTTTATGAGTCTAACTAAATGGAACTTTTTATGAGTCTAACTAAATGGAAGTTTTTATGAGTCTAACTAAATGGAAGTTTTTATGAGTCTAACTAAATGGAAGGTTGCATGTGTTTACTAAAAAGAGGTTTTATGAAGTTTTGAATGCAATTCAAATATCATGTCAAAATTAAGTCTGTTTAATTTCTAATAGTGTCTCATCCTTGTTATGGCAAGATGTTAAATACTTCTTATGGCAAGAATTTACGGCCTTGGTACGGCAAGATATTATATTTCTTCTTATTGTAATATGTTAGGGCCTTGTTATGGCAAAATGTTAAGGTCATCTTATTGTAAGATGTTAGATTTCTTAATGCATGATGTTAGTCTTGTCATTGCAAGATGTTAGAGCTTTGTTATGGCAAGATGTTGGACGAAAACTGTCACTGCGAATGTAGATAAGTGGTTATTTATTGACATCATGATAAAGGTTGAAGATACTGATGGAAATACCAAAAATTTGAATATGAAAGAGCTTGATAAATGTTAGCTATAACATGTTTTTATTGGTCTGTGAAGAGATTATTAATTGCGTTTATTTTTGTGTGGACACAACTGTACCGGACTGTACTGTAATGTAATGTATATGGCAATATAATAAATTGTATGTATTTTACAATAGAAAAAAAAAGATGCATGACAATAGAATAAAGAGTTGTGACAATAAATTAAAGATGTATGACAATAAAATAAAGATGTATGACAATAAAACCCAATAGCTGAATCATGAAATTTCGAAAGTGAAAAACATTATATACATCTTTATTCAGTTGCTATACATCTTTGTTTTATTGTCCTACATTTCATGATTCAGTTTTTGGTTCAGTGGTCTTCAAGCCGTTTATTTACACAACCCCATGCTGATTTCTCATGTGGCTTCAAGTCCCCATGGTAAGTTCTCATGAAACTAAATGGCGCCCCCCCCCCCTTTTTTTGCTGAGTTATGATGAGACTTCAAGTATGAAGCAGCGTCAATATTCTCAATGTTACAAATACTATTAATAAGTTATACTTTTAGGAATGAGATTAATTAAGGTATGTCTTGAACTCATAAGTTAGTTAATGTATGTCTTGAACTCATAAGTTAGTTAAGGTATGTCTTGAACTCATAAGTTAGTTAAGGTATGTCTTGAACTCATAAGTTAGTTAAGGTATGTCTTGAACTCATAAGTTAGTTAAGGTATGTCTTGAACTCATAAGTTAGTTAAGATAATATGTCTAAGACTTGAGATCATGACATATCGATGTCGACTGGCATTTCGTAGGTAGCAACGATAAAATCTCGTGAGACTTGACTCACGATCCGTAATTCAGAACAGATCATTCATATACACCTTTAAAACATAAAAAACAATCTACCAATAACCTCAATCCTACCATTGAACAACCTACCAACAAACTCAATCCTACCATTGAACAACCTACAAATAACCTCAATCCTACCATTGAACAACCTACCAATAACCTCAATCCTACCATTAAACAACCTACCAACAACCTCAAGCCTACCATTGAACAACCTACAAATAACCTCAATCCTACCATTGAACAACCTACCAATAACCTCAATCCTACTATTAAACAACCTACCAACAACCTCAATCCTACCATTCAACAACCTACCAATAACCTCAATCCAACCATTAAACAACCTACCAACAACCTCAATCCTACCATTGAACAACCTACAAATAACCTCAATCCTACCATTGAACAACCTACAAATAACCTCAATCCTACCATTGAACAACCTACCAATAACCTCAATCCTACTATTAAACAACCTACCAACAACCTCAATCCTACCATTAAACAACCTACCAATAACGCCAATCCTACCATTAAACAACCTACCAATTACCTACGCCTACCATTAAACAACCTACCAATAACCTCAATCCGGCCCCTAAAACAATCTACCCTAAACAAGCACTAAAACTGTCTGTTATGTAGACGACGCGTTTACATCATCCTTCCTCGTGAATGAACTCTAGCTGACTCCAAGTTCGTTGCCGCTTTTAGTGTGTCGCTAGATAAAAAATAGTCCCCATGAATTGTTTACAACTAAATGAAATCTATAGCCTGTATATTAGAGCTCTGTAGAAAAATTGTGTCTAATCGGGAACGGAATACAATGTGTAAGCCCGTTCTAGAAATGTCTATGAAACATACTATATATATATATACCCGCCTTGGGAGATATTGTACTAACATTATTACGGCAGAGATATTTGCTAACACGATTACGAGACGAAGATTTGTGAGTTTATATTTACTCTCTGTGCGTGTACTTTATTTTTCAACATTGTACCTTTTACGACATTGCGTCTTCTTCAAAATTGTACCGGTACAAGCCAATATTATACCGTAAGTCAATATAGTTTTTATTTCTTTTTGATTTTGTAAATTATAATTAACTTAATAAACTTATTAGTGGTCATTGGCCCTAGTTTAGTCATCGTTTTCTTTGTTATTGTATTTAATTATGGTTTCGTCTTTTGTTGTGTACTGTTTGTCAACGAACCATTCAGACAAATAAGAGATTAAAGTCTCTAATTTTAAAACGGTACATAACACTGTTTCTAAATGATGTGAGATCTATAAAGCTTGTCTTTTTAAACATTCAACAGAGTTCACTATAGTGTCACTGAAATGAATACACTGAAGATGTCGGTGTAAGGACAACAATCTTTGCAAACTCTGTAAAGATAAATGTCTTGCTGTTAATTGAAACTACTTAATAACATCTTAGACCAGCCACGGAGTAGCCACAGAGTAGCCACACATCAGACACGGATAATCTTGAAACCCACCACAGATCACAAAAAAGGGATCCCAAGACCTACCACAGACTTACCACATACCTACCACAGACTTACCACATACCTACCACAGACTTACCACATACCTACCACAGGTGAGCCAAAGACCAGCCGCAGGCCACACAAAGACCACACTAAGACTTACCACAGACCACAAAAAGGCATCCCAAGACCTACCTCACGCCACCCTATGTCCTATGTGTGGGAAATTATGATTGATCGAGGTAATCCTAAATGTGAGAGATTATGATTTACCTAGTCAATCAAATCCATGAGAGATGATGATTTACGTAGTCAATCCTATGAGTGGCAGATGATGATTGACCGAGTCAATCCTATGTGTGGCAGATGATGATTGACCGAGTCAATCCTATGTGTGGCAGATGATGATTGACCGAGTCAATCCTATGTGTGGCAGATGATGATTGACCGAGTCAATCCTCATTTCAATCCTAATGTGTGGCAGATGATTGACTGAGTCAATCCTATGTGTGGCAGATGATGATTAACCGAGTCAATCCTACGTGTGGCAGATGATGATTGACCGAGTCAATCCTCATTTCAATCCTATGTGTGGCAGATGATGATTATCCGAGTCAATCCTACGTGTGGCAGATGATGATTGACCGAGTCAATCCTCTGTGTGGCACGTGATGAATCACTGAGTCACCTATGACCAAAACCGTCGTTTTAAATCGTAAGTACTCTTTCAAAAATTATCCCTGATATATAACAAGACAAAAAAAAGTTATCTTTCGACTTTAGTTTCAAACAAAGTATCTTGGACGTCATCTTCCCTTGGCGAAGTCGTTTGTCTTCCGACTCCAGTACCCTTGTACATATAGCCACAAAGTAAAGCCGTACGTCTTCCGACTCCACTGCCGTGTACATATAGCCACCAAGTAAATTCGTATGTCTTCCGACTCCAGTACCCTTGTACATATAGGCACCAAGTAAAGCCGTACGTCTTCCGACTCCACGGCCTTGTACATAAAGCCACCAAATAAACATTTGAGTTTGAAGTTGGGATTAGGGGAGAAAAGACCAGCGCTTTTTAAATATTAATTTTTAATGCATTGTCGTAGATAGCTCATATGGCGTCTGAGTTCCAGGTTATGTCCATGTCTTTACAGGCTTAAAGAAGGCCCCAGGGTGCGAGGCGGGGAAATTGGAAATAAATATCCTCACGCGATATAAGATGGCATACGTATTAGAGATGGCGCGCTACACTCGCTGTGGCATCGATTCGTCAAAGAAGTAAAAAAATAAATAATAAATTGGTGTTTGATGATAAAAACAGATAAGGACACGGTGCGTTCATCTGCTGATGTTAAAGGAGTTGGTGAGCTTCGACAGGTAAACATTGCAAGGATAAGGAGTACGGATTTTAGGGGGGGGGGGGTGTGTTTTAAGGCCAGAGGTTGGGATCCAAGGTTATTTTTAATTATTTTTAGAAGAGAAAAGTACAATTTGTTCTTTTAAAAATTAGTTTCATCATAAATGAAATTGAAATAGTGCCAAAACTATTCATTCGTACTATCTATATGTCAATCATCGTAATATCTAGATGTCAACTGATACAATCATTGCACTGTCTAGATGTTAACTGATACACTCATTGCACTATCTAGATGTCAAGTGATTCAATCATCGTACTATCTAGTTGTCAACTGATTCAATCATCGTAATATCTAGATGTCAACTGATTCAATCATTGCACTGTCTAGATGTCAAACTGATTCCATTGTTGTGCTCTTTAGATGTCAAACTGACTCCATTGTTGTACTCTATAGAAGTCAATATTCCATTGTTGTACCCTAAGAAGTCAAACGGATTCCAATGTTGTACTCTATAGATGTTAAACCATTCCATTGTTGTACTCTTTAGATGTCAAACTGACTCCATTGTTGTACCCTATAGAAGTCAAACGGATTCCAATGTTGTACTCTATAGATGTTAAACCATTCCAATGTTGTACTACATAGAAGTCAAACTGATGTAAAGACTACACACTGATGTGTTTTTTTATGTGACACTGATGTGTTCTTTATGTGACACGGATGTGTTCTTTATGTGACACTGATGTGTTTTTTATGTGACACTGATGTGTTCTTTATGGACACTGATGTCCCTGTGGTGTAAAGTGGATTCATAAAGCAATATAAAAAATGCTTGTAAAAATTAGACGCATTTTCAAAAATTTGATAAAGATAGAACATAACTTTCCCTCAAAACTTCAGCGTTGTTAAAATCTGAGATCCAAGATTTTACCTGTAGAGGTCACCCAGGGTCACTGGTGACCTGTTGAACATGAAGGGTTGTATATTATCATTGGCAGTGGGTAAGTTCTCGGAGTTTTAAGATTAGACCCAAACAGACAAAATAGCAGACAAAATAGCAGACCAAATAGCGGACAAAATAGCAGAAAAAAATAGCAGACAAAATAGCAGACCAAATAACAGACAAAATAGCAGACAAAATAGCAGACAAAATAGCGGACAAAATAGCAGACAAAATAACAGACAAAATTGCAACAAAGTGTCTAAAAATGTTATTTTGTTTGCGGAAGGTGGAAAAATTCTCGAAGCTGATTGAAATTAGCTAAACTCACTTTTCGGTTGCTCTGTTCTTTGTTGCTATTTTCTGTTCCTTTTTTTTTGTTTTTTTTTTGCCGTTTGCTATTTGGAAATACATTTTTCCGCCCGTGAAAGTTCTCCAATTTGTTGGCAACTTGATTTAACAACTCTGTAACAACTCTGTTACAACTCTGTTACACGTCTGAGAAAGTCTTGTCAAATTGTGTTTGTCTTTAATCTCGACTCACTTCTTTGGTTCTGAAAGAGAAGTTTGACGGACTACGTCACAGTCTGAGCTGTGACTGATGGATCTGCAATGCTCCACGAGAGACGCAGAGACAACAATTGCGCACACTTTTAACCTGACGGATGACATGTTCCTCTCAGAACATTTCTCATCGGTGTCCAGGTAACATGGTTTTTGACAGGTACTTTTTTTATGGGTCTTAGTTGTTGAGTGTTGGGTGAAATAAAAGAGAGGTGGTTAAAAGAGGTGGGGGTGTTGGGGAAATTAGACGACTGGGTAGGGATGAGAGTAAGTGAAAATAGATTGTAAATGTGATTGTAAATGTGATCGTAAATAAGAATGTAAATATGATTGTAAAAATTATGGTAAATATGATTGTAAATATGACTGTAAATATGATTGTAAATATGACTGTAAATGTGATTGTAAATGATTTGTGAATATGATTGTAAATGTGAGCGCTCACAGCTATCTTAAGAACAAAAAATAGGATTTTTTCTATTTTGATTGTTTAAAATGTTGCTCTTGTTGCTCTGAACAGTTTGTTGTTTTTGAAGTGCTCACGACATTCAAATGGCGTTGGTGTTAAATTTGTGCTGTGTTTACATGAAGTTGGTGTATAAGTGGTGCTGGTGTTGAATTTCGGTTGATAATCAATGAATTAATACACGCTGTATTCCACGTGTACACTACACCATGTTTTCAATATTGTACAGAAAAAAAACCTTAAAAGATCTAAACGCAGCACTATATCGCAGCTGCAGTGTGAACTGAATAAATGCTGTTTAAGAATGCACCCAAAGGCGAGAGATATCTCAAATGAACACCCGGTAGTCAAGCAACAACCACCCGGCGAGGCTATGAACATCTGAGATTTTCTGGGTCGAAATCTCAATCCAGAAAGTGCCTTTGAATGATAAAGTAGCGATAGATGTGTTACCCCGCTCGCCGTGTATCGTCTGGTAACCTTGTTTGTGGTGAGCAGGAGCAGACGATCGCAGCACGCTTCACGGGAGCACGCGGTGAGTGATGTCATAAAGTTGACGTTTTCAACACTCGGGGAAAGGGACGCTATCTGATAACAGTGACAGCCAGGGGACGCTATCGTATGACTACGTCACTGATTCCTGAGGTAACTGACGGAAGCTCTTAACTTTTCCCTCTGGAAAATTTAGAAATGTGTTCACATTTATTTTGTTCACATTTATTAGTTTTTTATATTTCACAAAAAAGAAAAAATCACGAACGCACAAACACACTCAAACACACAAAACGACACACATACATACACGCACACGTACAAACACACAAACACACACACACAAACACACATCCCCACAAACCACCAGTTACCACACATTTTTGTGTTCAAACTGTTTATTGAAAGATTCACATTTCTAAAAGGCAAAGATATATCAATTGTTTTAGATTAAAACAAGGGCAGCTAACCGAAAATTGACGTGGGTGGCATCACGCGGACCGCAATAGTCGACATGGCTGGTACCAGATGAAGTCCACTGAATCACATTTCCTTCATGCCCCCCCCCCCCTTTTGAAAGACAGGAAAACCAGATTTGGGGGGGGGGGGGCTGGGGTTGGAGCTGAAAATTCGATAGCATGTGTTGTCATCGGCAACAAGTCTCTGTGCCATCTTTCAGTTCGATAGGATGATGGGAAGTGTGCGCATTAGCCGTCCATTAATTTTTTCCCAAAACACACACGTCCGAAGATAATATAATGGTTCCTTAAACTGTGCACTTTCTTGTGTCAAAAGGCAATAAAGTATGGAGTCTAACCTAAAAATAGCCGCACCGCCATTAATAATAAATTTCCACATTATAAAGCCGAGGAGACTGTTCAGTCCTTTCTTTTGTCAACCTTTGTTCTATGATCAATTATTTAAAATGTTCTAGATTGATAACCAGAATAGGGTATCATGGGAAATGGAACAAGTCACTTACGATCTATTTATAGATACGATTCACGGAGCGCGCGAGCTGTGGTAGCAGAACACTGATCAAAAGATAGAAGGGAACCAACAAAGCACTTCTACTTTCTCATGTAAGTAACCTATTTATTCAACCGTAGCTCAGACTGAACATATATAAAATGAACATTACAATTCCAAACAAGTATTTAAAGTAACAAGATCCTATGTTCATGGAAATGAAATAGGGGGAATAATTTCTACACACGACTAAACTGTTCTTAAAACAGCATATATATAAGAATGAGCTATAGGGACATAACGCCAAGGAGCCGAAAATATTTTGATACGTTCGTACTCTTAAAAACAGACATAGTTATTTTCTATTATTTTACGGAAATCGAATAAATTTACGTGCGCAAAAAATATTATATTTTCGCTTTTATTTTAGCAAATGTTTAAGTATTATTATTATAAATTACAAATACATATAAAGAAACAACAAAGGAACTATCTTAAGCATTTTATATGCGTTTAAAAGTTATGAAAAAAAATTAAATAGAAAAAATATGATCAAAGAAATACACAGTAATCACATTTATCGGGAAAACCTAAACATCAGTTGTTGTTAGTGCGTTCTTTAGCGCGTTGTCAATAAGGCGAAATAAAATTAAAATTAATTAGTTCTAAATAATCAAGCAAATGACGTCATAGTGCCAATTGCTTATTTAGCCAAAGCTTAAAGTTATCTGATTTCATAAAAGAGAGTGACAAAACTGATGATGTACATTCCCCTTCTTATAAGTAAAATTAATAAATAGCATTGATTGCTTTTTAAATTGCTAAACTTAAATACTAATTAAGCTTTGTATTTTTAACATTTAATAAATTTGTACTTTGTATTCATTCCAAAAAAAAACTATTTATGAAATTTATAAAGTAGTAAAAACTCTACATTTAAAAATAATATATATAAGAATATGCCTTTTAATTAAATTGGTGTAGCAAAACTAAATAGCCAAATAGCATTTTTAATGCACTGATCTAGGTAAGAAATAAGCATATTAAATGCAAAAAAAATCTTCTGCGTAAGTAAGGGGGCTACAATCCAGTGGATGATTTATTTATTTTTTTAAAGCCCACTATACACTATACATTCATTTTGCCCAGTGCAGCACAAGATAAGCCTCAGAATAAATTTGATCAATAAGTAACCTTCTTCGATACATTTATATCGATGGTAGGAAATTGAGTTCATGCATTTTTACTTGGATGACAATATCTTTCAATCCAATGACATTTCAGGGATATCAAAACCCAATCACTTTACACAAGTGAAAATTTAATTTAAAAAATAGAGATTTTATTAGATAGAGAGATAGAAAGACAGAAAGACAGGCAGACAAATACACAGATAGATGATAGATAAATATAGATGTAGATAAAAGATAGCTGGACGGATGGATGGATGGATGATGGAATGATGGATGATTAAAGGATGGATGGATGGAAGGGTGGGTGGGTGAGAGGATGAATGGATGGACGGATAGATAGATAGGTAGGTAGGCAGGTAGGTTGGTAGGTAAGTAAGTAGGTAGATAGATATGTAGGTAGGGAGATAGGGAGATAGGGAGATAGATAGATAGATAGATAGATAGATAGATAGATAGATAGATAGATAGATAGATAGATAGATAGATAGATAGATAGATAGATAGATAGATAGATAGATAGATAGATAGGTAGATAGATGGGTAGATAGATAAAGACCTGTTTACTCTTACGATTTTGGCGTGCAATGTACGATTTTGATGTGTATACATTATATATACTGAGTGGTTTTTTACTATTAAGATAATGTATTGAACGATTTTGTGATGAAATTGTACGATTTTGAGGGTAAACAGGTCTGTAGATAGTAGCTGGATTGGTAGATAGTTAGGTAGATAGGTAGGTGGGCAGGTAGGTAGGTAGGTAGGCAGGCATGTAGATGGTAAATAGGAAGATAGGTAGATAGATAGATAAACAGACAGACAGACAAACAGACAGGCAGTCAGACAGAGAGACAGAAGGAGAGACAGAAAGAGAGACAGTCAGAGAGACAAACAGACAGACAGAGATGTAGACAAAGAGACAGACAGAGAGACAGACAGAGAGACAGACAGACATACAGAGAGATAGACAGAGAGACAGACAGAGAGACAGACATAATGACAGAGAGACAGACATAATGACAGAGAGAGAGACAGAGAGACAGAGACTGACAGTGAGACAGACTGAAAAACAGCTTGAGAGAAAAACATAGAGATAGAGAGACAGACAGACAGAGAGACATATAGACCGGCAAAGAAACAGAGAGACAGACAGAGAGAAAGAGAGACAGACAGAGAGAAAGAGAGATAAACAGAGAGACAGACATAATGACAGAGAGACAGACATAATGACAGAGAGAGAGACAGAGAGACAGAGACTGACAGTGAAACAGACTGAGAAACAGCTTGAGAGACAAACATAGAGACAGAGAGACAGAAAGACAGAGAGACATATAGACCGGCAGAGAAACAGACAGAGAGAAAGAGAGACAGAGAGAAAGAGAGATAGACAGAGAGACAGACAGAGCGACAGAGAGACAGACAGAGAGACATAGAGACCAGCAGAGACAGAGAGACAGACAGAGAGACAGACAGAGAGACAGACAGAGAGACAGACAGAGAGACAGACAGATAGGGAGAAAGACAGAATGACAGAGCGACAGACAGTCAGACAGACAGACAGATATTCCTTGAATAATTGCAAAAAAAAGTTATCTTAATTCGGTAAACTATATCTATACATATATAAGAATATCCTGTATGTGCTTCTATACCATCAATCCAAAGTGATGAAAATTGTGTAAATTGTAAAAAAAAATGCAAATCTTTCTGAATATTACACACATTTTGATATATTCCGTTTTGGGACCGGGGACCTAAATTCGTTTTCCCCCTCTTTTATGAGCTAAATATAATTTTCGTATGCGTTCCTATACCATTCATCCAATTGGGATAAAACTTTGGTAAGTTGTTGTGCGCACCAAAGGTTTCTGAATTGGCTTATCCATTTTGAAATATTCCTTTTAGGGTCGGAGCCCCAAATTATTTTTTTCTTATATGAGCTATACAAATATAATTTCAATCAGTGCTATTGCATGGGTGGCTAGAAATCAATCAAATACAAACGACATTTCAGTTTGTGTGTGACATAAGTACAACCATTTTAAAATTTTACGTTTGGGGCCGGGGGCCTCATTTTAAAAATAATTAATATTTGAGCTATCTAAATATAGTTTCAAACAGAGCTACTGCGTGGACTAAATTTTGAAAATACACGCTTCTCACGTGGACAGCTACATATTGCCTGCTCACGCGTTGAAAAAACTTCTAATTTATTTGTGTACTCACTAGACGGAAAAAAACAATACATATTTTCTATTTAAAAATTACTTTAAAACTTAATTAAAACACAAATACTTTTTTCATTCAATGGCATGCAACGGATGCCGGGTTCTCGCTAGTATATTTATATTTAAACAAATGTATTGCTTCCATTGTTTGATAGTTATTTCAATTTTCAATACACTTTTTTTTTTAAGTTACATTGGTAACATAGGGCAGGGGTCCTCAAATCGCGGCTCTTTAACGAGCTGAGTGCGCCACGGCCAGTCTACCAGAGATCGGTTTTGACTTTAAAAAACATGGTTCTTGAAAAGAAATTTGGCTCTCAAATTTTTTTATCGCCCTGCTGCTGAATTTTGGCTCTTTTGACTAATTATTTCACTGACCACTGCTGTAGGGGAAACATACTCACTTGTTTTGATAAGTTATCATCCTCACTCCACCCGCCCCTGAACTTTAGACTTTATACCAAATTTATTTTGTGTAGCGGTTCACGAACCCAAGATAGAACGTTTGAAATGTAAGTGCCAAACCAATCCGATAAGTGTATGTACGTCATAGGTATGTGAGTGTATGTACGTCATAGGTGTATGTGTGAATGGACATCATAGGTATATGCGTGTATGTACGTCATAGGTATGTGAGTGTATGTACATCATAGGTGTATGGGTGAATGGACATCATAGGCATATGCGTGTATGTACATCATAGGTATATGGGTGTATGTATGTCATAGGTATATGGGTGTAAGTACATCATAGGTATATGGGTGTATTATATATTAGGTATATGGGTGTATGTACGTCATTGGTATATAGGTGGATGTATGTCATAGGTGAATGGGTGTATGTATATCATAGGTATATGGGTGTATGTACATCGCTCTTGTGCAGCTGATTACAAAGTAAGTCAACATTATGTAACACATTGTCCTGTTAAACTAACCATTGCATAGGGACTTGTCTGAGAATTGTCGCGTTAAACTAACCATTGTATAGGGACTTGTCTGAGCATTGTCCCGTTAAACTAACCATTGTATAGTTAGAATATTCTAGCGATATATTTCATGGACATTTCAGCTCGAATTGATGTCATTGACATTTGACTAACAGCTCTTGGACACTTCCCTATCTTACTAAAAATACATCGATGAGAGAGATGTCTTGCCTCTTCTAGGGACTAAAATCTAAGCACATAATAGCCTTAATGTCAGTCATCGCTCGTCTGTCATCAGCTCCCTTTGAACATTAACACAACTTGATTGAATAGAACATCAATACAATTTGATTGAATAGAACATCAACACAACTTGATTGAATAGAACATCAATACAACTTGATTGAATAGAACATCAATACAACTTGATTGAATAGAACATCAACACAAATTGATTGAATAGAACATCAACACAACTTGATTGAACAGAACAACATCAACCAAACAACGTATATATTCAACGTCAGTGGAATGGCCGGCATTTGAAAGAATCAACCACACACGGTGTGTGGGGTGAGGTACACATCCGGGTGTCTGACATCCACACTCGCTTAGAGAATTTTGACAGTTGGACACCTGTTTGGCTAACAGCTATTTCTGACAAGACAATGTCAGGTGACACCATGACCTAGTTTTAGCCCTTCCTTTATAATATTTGGTTTCGGTATGATTATCAACGGGAGTTAGATCAGTAAGTTCACGAGTGAGTATGACCAGTTAGTTCACTAGTGAGTTAGATCAGTAAGTTCACCAGTGAGTTAGACCAGTAATTTCACTAGTGAGTTAGACCATTTAGTTCACTAGTGGGTTAGATCAGTAAGATCACTAGTGAGTTTGACCAGTAAGTTCACTAGTGAGTTTGACCAGTAAGTTCACTAGTGAGTTTGACCAGTAAGTTCACTAGTGAGTTAGACCAGTATTATCACTAGTGAGTTAGACTAGTTACTTCTGGAAGATCGATGTCATTTGTACCCAACTCTCCTGTTTGGACGATGTTTTTAGGTGTTCTCGTATTACAATGCTGGGAGGCCGAGCAGACTCAATCCAAATAGCTGGCTGTCTGGAGTTCAATCCCAACCAAAGCCAACACCCCAAGCACACCGGGTGGATGGGACTCAGCTTTGGGTGGCATCTCAAGAAATTGATCGTGGCTCCTCAAATATGAAAAAAAGTATGTAACTTTCTTTATTCAAACACTATTACGAGCTGCTACTACGTGCTTAAACACTTCTGAGAGAGCCGCATTGGCTGCCGGTCCGGGCTCGCATCGAGTACAAAATTGCAACTCTGTGCTACCGCTGCTTGCATGACCTGGCGCCGTCCTATCTCCGAGCGCTCATGACGCCTTATGTACCCACTAAGCAACTTCGCTCATCCGATAGTGGCAAACTCTCGATACCGTGTGTTCTCCTTGAGCCTTACGGAAGGCGCACTTTCGCATTTGCTGTTACAACAATTTGGAGCACCTTCCTGTCGCTCTCAGAAACAGCCAGGCACTGGAGTCCTTGAAAACCGATTGGAAAACACATCTATTTCGCAAATCCTGCTGGGGTGATGTTGTCTACAATCTTTTCTAGCTAGCTATTATCTCCTAGATGTATATTGGCTTGTGTTGTTTATGGTTGCTAGGTGATGTAATACTTTGAATGGGTATTCTTGTATGTAGTTTTTGTATTGTTACGTTTTGTATTTCAATGTGGTAAAATATAGATTTTTTTTATTTCTCTTTTAATGTGGTTGATTTTGTACCGCGCTTCGAGTCTCTGGGGATGAAGCGTGATTGTCAAATAAACTTTATTATTATTATGAATTATATTCAGAACTGTTTTTTAACGAACAGAGAAATGAATTGACTTAAACGATCTTATATAGAATGAGTAACGTGTGAATGTTGGGATGCATCCGAGACTTGGTAGCAGACAGTATCATTACTAGCGCTCAAAAGGTAGCCAAGTAGAGCAGCAATGTAGGGGATGGTAAGACTTTGGTAGCATTATTAGCGCTCAAAAGGTAGCCAAGTAGAGCAGCAATGTAGAGGATGGTAAAACTTTGGTAGCATTACTATCGCTCAAAAGGTAGCCAAGTAGAGCAGCAATGTAGATGATGGTAAAACCTCGATAGCATTAAAGCAGATGGAAAAATTTTACTACTAATGTAGTTAAATTATAAGATGTATCAATTAATATCCCAGATGAGAAACCTTTGTAGAAAATATAACAGGTTGATAAGATGTTGTAGCAGATATAACAGGTTGATAAGATGTAGAAAATATAACAGACAATAGAATGACAAACCTTTTAGGATAACAGAGGAAGCTGACAAGACATTGTAGGAAATGTCTTTGTTAACCTCAAACAAAATGATCCGTTTCTGATGAATCGTCAGTTCACACGATCAAATTAGCTTCAAATTTTGCGTCAAATTTGTGTATGTACGCACTATTTTGTGCGTGGTTTCTTTTTTTTAAAAAGACACAAATGGGAATTTGATCAAAGAGAAAGTTGCAAGTTGTGTCCAGCCTTAATACAAAAATCGCATCAAATGTTTGATCAAACATTTCATCGTATGAATTGACGCTAAGTAAGAATGCTCACGATCTCTACGTATTGACGTCACAACTTTGAGTGAAATTACCGGCCAAACTAATTGTTTGTGCTCCAACATTACGATGTTGATGAAACACAATGCTCTAATTTATTAACTGTCAACAGTAATTAATGTTACTTATTGTTGACTTGCCGCTGGCCTTTCTGGCAAACTATAAATGAGGACAGAATGCTGGCTAAAATGAAACATCCGTGACGTCATATCCGCAATCATTACTGATCCTGGCATTTTGTGAAGTGCACACAGTGGAAAGTAGGAAGGATTTGATTATTTTTGCGCGTCGGTAACCAAAGAAATGATTTTATAGGTAACAAAAACTATACAACAAGAGCTTAAAGGGTGCATTTTTTTACACCGTTTCCAGTCATTTTAAGAAAATACGTGGTGGGTACAAGTGTTACAAAAAATAGCTTATCATTTTATATAATATATGTCGGCTTTTAAACAATAGGCCTACAGACAGTCCTACACTCTACCTGCCGGCTTTTATGCTAGAAACAGAGATATGAACTGAAACAGAGCTGTGACCTGAAACATATGAGCTGAAACAGAGCTGTGACCTGTAACATATGAACTGAAACAGAGCTGTGACCCGTATTCAACACCAACCTAACTGCAGTATGCGCAACCAGGTCAAGTGTCTCTACGTGCACAAAATCAATCTATAAGGATCAAGCGTGGAAGAAATGATCCCCTATTATAATTAACGGATGTTTTACTACTTCGATGGGATGCGACTGTGAGGCAAGGATCATGCGAAACCGCTACAACACAAGACCAAGATGTATGCCAAGATGTCTGCCCTGAGATGCTCTGGTTACCGCCGGTTACAATTTATGAGTTTTATCATACATTTACCGAACCAACGCTGGCTTAAAAGGAACAGACACATATATAACATATGGGAACAAGAAATGATTGGGTTGAAGTTTTGTCGTGTTGAATGTCCAGGGTAACTAAGGACTTTGGATTTTGTTATGTTATAAGTTATAGCGTCTGCTTTGACCAATATGTGTGCTGCCTGGTTATGGGTAATTTAGGGCTATGGAATGTGTTATATTAAACATGTATTTTAACTTCAACGTAGGCCTAGAGCGTCCACGAATCCCCTCACCTTATTTTGTTTTGATGTTGACGCCACTGATGACATGTAAAAGTTCTGGTGTGGAAGAGGTAAATATGCATTAGATTTTGTTTTGTCTCTATACATCTGTTCTTTATTACATATATGTATTTTATGTTATTGTCACGATTATGTCTCTTTTTTTAATATTTTTATGTACAGCGCGGTGAGCCTAGCCCTAGGCTGGGGTACCGCGCTATATAAGACAGCAAATAATAATAATAATAATAATAATGTGTAGCGCTGTAACAACGCCACTCCTCCCTTGATTGGGAAAAGGCCGTTTACGCTCTATTTCTTCTAGAGAGTGCTATCAGGTGATGCAATTTCCAGTATTTCCCATCTAAAGGGCTCTAAAGTAGTCCTTATATTTGTAAGGCGACAGCATTTATAGCCGAGAAAACGATTTCGTATACTTTTAAATATAGACGATTAAAAGACTTGGTAAAATTACATGAGTGTAGCCTTTATGTGTGTGGCTGTAATTTCATACTGCTGTTCTATAAGTTCATATTGTTTTTATTTCTCACGCTTTGATTTTGTATTTTGTTATATACATATAATAATATACTTAAACTGAGTATTGTTTGTATCAATAGCTTTGGAATATTTTTTCTTTATATACTATTTTTTTTCCAGTCCTTTGTTATGTATTGTTTATTTCACGAGCCAAATCATAAAATATGAAATTTACAAAACCATAATGTTACATAACATTGGGTAACTGTCACGGTCAGATCGCGTAATTATTTTTATGTGTCTGTTTTGATGTAAAGTGAGCGATCGTGTGGGTTTTCCCCCCTGTATATCCCACCATTTGTCTCAGTCCCATATGACCGTGGCTGTGGGTCGAGAAAAAAAAACACGTGAGGAGAGGGGTGGTAAAATTGAGGGGAGTTGAGTTTTTTTTAGTAGACAGTGACGGGTGGAGTCGATAGAGTGTGTGTGTTTTATTTCTGTGGATGTAGGAGTAGGAGTAATATTTTAAGTGGATATAATAATTGTTTGGTTTGGTATGCATCTCAAACCACATGCATGAAAAGGATTAAAACTATTTATAGGAACTGTTCCACTGCTTTGTGTTATTTGGTTCAACACATCAGCTCTTTATGGGCTAGAAGATTCTTGCAACACATCAGCTCTGCAAGAACTGGAAGAAAAGGAGTTTTTGGCTCTGAAATATGACTGTGGCTATATCGCAGGGGACCTGACCTCTAGACTAGGGGTTGGGAACCTTTTTGTCTGAGAGAGCCATGGACACCACATATTTTGAAAAGTAATTCTGTGAGAGCCATACATTATGTTTAAAAGATTAAAGGAGTTATATATTTTTTTATAATCGAGCATTTGTCTGCGAGCCAGATGCAGCCATCAATAGAGCCATCTGGCTCGCGAGCCATAGGTTCCCGACCCCTGCTCTAGACTAACGAACTATCGGTCACAGTAAACAATGGGAACAACCTGGAAAGGTGAAATTTATAACCTAAGAAAACAGAAAAGAATAAAGATTAACTCCCTAAATTTTTCTCACCAGAGAGTTTAAAATTCTGAATGAGGTCATAGGTTCTAGGAAGATTGAAACCAAGCCGTCCGCCATTGCAAGATCTTCTATGCTGATCTGACCTGAATCCTGAGATCTGATGTTTGCCAACTCGCGCTTTCACCAGCGAGGAACTCTCACGTTAATTTTCGAGATCTAATGAGAAGAGAACATCAGCGCCGTCATCTGCAGGCTTATGTTCTACAGCCGACTACATCACCAGAAGCAGGCCAGGTAACCAATCCATCATTACAGATATGTTGTATTCAATAAGCAACACGCATGTTGGATGTTGGTTGCAAATATGATGCATAAAATGACGTTTGCGTATGTTGGATGTTTCTATCCATGTTTTTCCCACTATGATTTCATTGTTCGATCTTAAAGACAACGGCTTTGATGTGGAATCTAAGGTGTCAAGACTAGTAGGACTATTAGCACTTGTAGAACAAGTAGGAATTGTAGGACTATTAGGACTTGTAGGACAAGTAGGAATTGTAGGACTATTAGGACTTGTAGGACAAGTAGGAATTATAGGACTATTAGGACTTGTATGACTTCTTGACGTAGACTATTAGATTGCCAAGAGAAGCTTTACTTATCTAATTTGACCAACCATGTTGTCAACCCGTTATTTGAGGACAAAGGCGGTTTTATTTGGGGGGGGGGGGGGTGTGGGGGGTGTATCTCCGTTTGAGACAAAGATCAGACTAGGAAAACTGAAAGTACACAATTTTGTTTCAACATTTCTTCTGTTAAAAGTCCGGTGCCATGAGAGAAGTAGAAGCCAATCATTTTGTAGGGCTGTCATCACCACACCACCCCCATCCCCGCCCTAATGACAGTGTCATCACCACAGCACCCCCATCCCCGACCTTATGGCAGTGTCATCACTACAGCACCCCAATTTCGGACCTTATGACAGTGTCTTCAGTACAGCACCCCCATCCCCGACCTTATGACAGTGTCATCAACACAGCACCCCATCCCCGACCTTATGACAGTGTCATCAACACAGCACCCCCATCCCCGACCTTATGACAGTGTCATCAAAACAGCACCCCCATCCCCGACCTAATGACAGTGTCTTCACTACAGCACCCCCATCCCCGACCTTATGATAGTGTCATCACTACAGCACCCCATCCCCGACCTTATGACAGTGTCATCAACACAGAGCCCCCATCCCCGACCTAATGACAGTGTCTTCACTACAGCACCCCCATCCCCGACCTTATGACAGTGTCATCACTACAGCACCCCATCCACGACCTTATGATAGTGTCATCACTACAGCACCCCATCCCCGACCTTATGACAGTTTCATCATCCCACGACTCCGGAGCCGCACACTGTGATCCTTTGATGTAAAGATTGTTATTCTGTGAACTAATCTGTTCATCTATCTGTTAACTTATCTGAAAGTCCATCTTTTAAACTATCTGGTAACTAATCTGTTAAATAATCAATTACTAATCTGTCAACTAATCAATCACGTATCTATTACCTGATTAATTACTAATCGGTTAACTGATCAAAACTAATCAATAGGTGATCAATACCTGATCTGTTAACTGATCAATGACTAATCTTTTAACTAATAAATAATTAGTCTGTTAACTGATCAATAACTAATCAATATCTAATCAATAACTAATCGTTAACTGATCAATAACTAATCGTTAACTGATCAATAACTAATCTTTATTGCCGTTTAAATAATCCCTTTGTTGATCCCAAAAGATTTTCTCATGAGATAAAATGTTTTAAAAAATGGTTCCTCACTCAAAATAGGCTGGTTATCTCTGAACTTAAGGCAGCAAGTACCTAGTGTCCAGTATAACACTAGTGTTTAATTTGTTTCCAATTTTAAGTATTCTTCTTGGAACTGCTAGAATTGACGGGAAGTGGAATAGGAGAACAATTTCAAAGATACAAATCCTGGAGTCCAGGTCATTCATCATTCTTGCAAACATGACGGTAGACGGCCACTTCCATCAGCCTGGGCCCAGAGATGACCAATCGAGAAGACGTTGTTTGTCCCACAACACGTCCAGACACTTGAAGAAGTAATTTAAGCTTTGCATCAGCTCACACTTGTGTCTCCACAGGCGAGGTTGCATTCAAGATTTTGTCAGGTTAAAGGTCAAGGTTTAGATGTGTCTTGCCCGGGAAATTAAAACGATTTATTTCTATCTAGCCAAATTGTGTCTTAGACCTACAGACCTACTGAATATGGTATTTACTTAGTTAAAAATGTGTCTTAGACCTACTGACCTACTGAATATAGCATCTACTTAGCTAAACATGTGTCTTAGACCTACTGATCTACTGAATATAGCATCTACTTAGCTAAAAATGTGTCTTTGACCTACTGATCTACTGAATATAGCATCCACTTAGCTAAAAATATGTCTTAGACCTACTGAATATATCATCTACTTAGCTAAAAATGTGTCTTAGACCTATTGATCTACTGAATATAGCATCTACTTAGCTAAAATGTGTCTTAGACCTATTGATCTACTGAATATAGCATCTACTTAGCTAAAAATGTGTCTTAGACCTACTGAATATATCATCTACTTAGCTAAAAATGTGTCTTAGACCTATTGCTCTACTGAATATAGCATCTACTTAGCTAAAAGTGTGTCTTAGACCTATTGATCTACTGAATATAGCATCCACTTAGCTAAAAATGTGTCTTAGACCTACTGAATATATCATCTACTTAGCTAAAAATGTGTCTTAGACCTATTGATCTACTGAATATAGCATCTACTTAGCTAAAAGTGTGTCTTAGACCTATTGATCTACTGAATATAGCATCTACTTAGCTAAAAATGTGTCTTAGACCTATTGATCTACTGAATATATCATTTACTTAGCTAAAAATGTGTCTTAGACCTATTGATCTACTGAATATATCATCTACTTAGCTAAAAGTGTGTCTTAGACCTACTGACCTACTGAATATAGCATCTACTTAGCTAAAAGTGTGTCTATAAGCTGATAGCCATAGATGTGGAGGTCTCAGTACACACGCTGAAAGGGAAAAAAATTGTGGTAGAAAGTGACAAGTTGGGGAGAATTGCCACGTTTTGGGAAATGTGGCAAGTTTTGGGAGATGTGACAAGTTTGGGCAGTTGTGACAAGTTGGGTAGATTTGACAAGTTTGGAGATAATTGACAAATCGGGGAGATGTGACAAGTTGGGGAGATGTGACAAGTTGGGTATATGTGACAATTTGGTGGAGATGAGACATGTCGGCGAGATGTGACAAGTTGGGGAATTTTGACTGTTGAGACCCTATGGTCCTAACCTTTGTGAGACCCGCTGGCTCACACTATCCCCGTGGATACTCCAAGTGATATTACACAATTAGGCTGGGCCTTGCACTAACAACAATTACTCACAGAAACAATGGAAATTAACCTGGTCACCTTGACCATGACCCAGCTGAAACAATGCACGTTCAGCTTACCCACGCTTAATGCAGGGCAGGACGCTAAGATATACCTATAAATGGGGGCGCACCACACTACCTGCTCTCTTTCACCTGTAGTTTGACAAGCAGAACCTGGTTAGCATTTATTGTTGATAAAGTTCGTTTATCCATAATTGGCTAGATTGGTATTGTTAATTTTCATGTGTTTATACTTTTTAGTAAGAAATGTTAGGATTGTAGCTAAGTTACTGTTAGCCTATGATTAAGTATTAATAATGATTAATGATGAGATTCGAATGTCTTAGTTATGTATTGCATTAATATTATTATTTACAGCCAGTATAAGTATAGAGTTGAGCCAGTATACTTGAGTATAGCTCAGTATCAGAATCAGTATAGAGTAGCCAGTATAGAATATACAGTTTAAAGTCTAGAGTATAGACTTCAGTATAGCTGAGTAAAGTTCAGTTGGGCTCATTTAAAGTTATTATAGCTGAGATTGAGTTGAGTTAGTGGAGTCAGTCGTTTAGGGTCAGAGTAACGTTGACATCCTAACCCTAATTAATGTACCATCTGACTAATTCATTAGCTTTGCATATAATGCCATCCTATTGTTAAAATGATGTCTCATTCTTGCGAGTGAGCTCACAATCGTAAGGTATTCTATCTGTCTGCTCCATGGACTAATGTCATAGTTACTTGATACAGAATGAACGAGTAGTGTTACAACACCCTTTAAGTACTTCACTAAACTATCGATCTAGTCCCTTTGATGTCACGTGACAGGGAAAATTAGGAATTTAATTGTGTGTGTGGAGGGAAAAAATGCTAGTCATAACTCTTGAACAGAGATGAGCGAGTAGAAGTAGAAGAACGTTTTTGGATAATTTGAAACTTAAACAATTTATTTTAATATAGGAACAATACTAAAGCAAACTTGTTTATCCATGGGTTAGTGTTAGAGTAGTTTCAGTTCTAAAAAAAAATGTAGTGACTGAATACACCCCAATTATAATGTAAACAAAAAAATAATAAACCAAACGAACAAAAAATCTCCCGAAATCGTAGACTTTTTAGACTGGTCGTAGTGCCATAGTCTTAGAGCCGTGGTCGTAGTGCCGTAGTCTTGGAGCCGTGGTCGTAGTGCCGTAGTCTTGGAGCCGTGGTCGTAGTGCCGTAGTCTTGGAGCCGTGGTCGTAGTGCCGTAGTCTTAGGCTTAAAAGCGTAGTTACTACGGCGAAAGCGTAGGGGTAAACACGTCTGCTAAACAGATATTAAAGTTATTAGATAAATAGCCACAAGTACTTCTGAATTATATTCATACAGTCATTCCACAAAAACATGCACAGCACAGTCACATTCAATGGCACTGTCTCTGAGGCATTCCCAGTCAACAGCGGAGTAAAACAGGGTTGTGTACTGGTACCAACTCTCTTCTCCATTTTCTTCTCCCACAGCTTTCGTTCTTGCTTGCAAGTATTGTACATAATGATTATGTGGTTTACAAATATTGCTTTCAAGGACTGTGAAGATGGAGTGTACATGTATACCAGATCTGATGGTAGGATGTTCAATATCTCTCGACTTCGTGCAAAGACTAAAGTAAAAAGGGTACTAATTCGTGAACTGCTGTTCGCTGACGATGCCGCCTTAATATCTCAAACAGAAGAAGGTCTTCAGCGGCTAGTTAATCGTCTATCACACGCTTGTAAAGAGTTTGTATTGTTAATTAGTCTACAGAAAACTCATGTCATGATGCAAGAAGCGCCGTCCCCTCCAATTATAACTATTGAGGGCCATAATCTTTCGGTTGTTGAGCATTTCACATACCTTGGATCCAATATTTCTAGTTCTCTCTCTGTTGATTAAGAGATAAACATCAGGATCGCAAAAGCAGCAGCAGATATGGTTAAACTGAATAAGCGGGTGTGGAATAATCTCAATCTAACTGATAATACAAAACTAAGTGTCTATCAGGCATGCGTGCTTAGTACGCTCCTATATGGCAGTGAAGTGTGGACCACATACACCAGTCATGAGTGGAAACTCAACAGCTTCCATCAAAGATGTCTGCGTCGCATTTTACGCATCCGATGGCAGGACAAGGTGTCTAACACAGAGGTCTTGAAACGTGCCAAAATGTGTAGCATATTCTCCACTCTTAGCAAGAGGCGCCTTCACTGGTTATGCCATGTAAGGAGAATGGAGTAAGGCCGTATTCCAAAGATGCTGTTGTATGGAGAGTTGGCAGAAGGGACAAGACTTATCGGACGGCCACGCCTGAGAATTATGGACGTTTGCAAAAGGAGCATGAGAGAAGCCAACTTTGAAATCAACAAATGGGAGATCATTGTTGAACAACGTTCCAGCTGGCGATCAGCCGGGTACGAAGGAGTCAAAAAGGCAGAAGACGTGGGAAGCGAAGCCCTTGCAACAAAAAGAACAGCACGGAAGGCCAAAATTAACCAGGAATCAATATTCTCCTGCGAGAAATGCATTCGAGATTGTCACTCCAGGATTGGCCTAGTGAGCCACTCGTCGAAGTGTAGGACTACTATATAGCTACTCCATCGTCTCGCGAAGACGGAAGGATGCCATATATATAAATTTTAACAATAAATTCTTAATTAGAAGTATATATAAATAGAAACTAGTTTTTTAAAAATTATGATTAACAATAAAAAGACACGAGATTCTGGACTAGTACTCGTCAAGACAAGAGATTCTGGACTAGCACTCGTCAAGACACGAGATTCTGGACTAGCACTCGTCAAGACAAGAGATTCTGGACTAGTACTCGTCAAGACACGAGATTCTGGACTAGTACTCGTCAAGACACGAGATTCTGGACTAGTACTCGTCAAGACACGAGATTCTGGACTAGTACTCGTCAAGACACGAGATTATGGACTCCACCAACAGTAGTTCTGAATCCTAGATTGTTGTATTCCTGACTCCACCAACAGCTGGTTCTGACTGGTTGTTGTAATGCCCACTAAGTCGTGACTTAAGCCCCGTACATTATTCATCTGCCTCATGATTTACTGCACACAAAAGACTTAGTATCGGGAAACTAATGATGTCCCGACCTGGTATCAGGTAACTTTTAATACCTTTGATACCTGTATCCGATATCCTCTCATAGCCCTAGGCTATCCTACTTTCATAGTCTTGGGCTAGGGCTAGCCTACTTATTGTTTGACTGCAGTAATGCCAAACAAAGCTCCATAAGGGCAAAGGGTAATGTTGTTAAATACAGTAGATATTCTATAATGGTAAAACATGGCATATTATATGAGAAAGAGAGACCAGTGGAGTATGTCATCGGTAGGGCATGACAAATCACATAGAGTCCAGGGTATGACATGACAAATCAGATAAAGAGACCAGGGCATGACATGACATATAAGATAGAGAGACCAGGGTATGACATGACATATCAAACAGAGAGACCAGGGTATGACATGACATATAAGATAGAGAGACCAGGATATGACATGACGTATCAGATAGAGAGAGTCCAGTTATCTAATATTTCTGACAGTTGCTCACAGTCATCAAACAGTCTTTTGCGATGTATGAACTTTACACTGCATCACGGGATTTAGACATAAAAGATTACTCCAGGCTCGCCACTGCCTGCGGTGCCCCCGCCTGTGTTGCCCCTAACCGTGGTGCCCCTGCGTGTGGTGCCCATGCCTGCGGTGCCCCCTGTCTGTGGTGCCCCTGCATGTGGTGCCCTAAATATTTGGATTTTCACACGAAAACGGTTGTTGAGCCCTACCATGACTTATGGATATTAGGTGTCCTTCTGTCAGTAACTTGATGTGCTACATCTTGACTTAAGTTGCAGTACTTGACGCAAGTGCCATAAAGTGCTACATATTGACCTAGGTACGGAAACCTATCCTACGTGCCAGAACCTGACATAAGTGATATAACTTCTCCTATGTGCTATAACTTCTCCTAAGTGCTATAACTTCTCCTAAGAGCTATAACCTCCTAAGTGCTATAACGTCTCCTAAGTGCTATAATGTCTCCTTAGTGCTGTACTTTCTCCTAAGAGCTTTAACTTCTCCTAAGTGCTATAGCTTCTCCTAAGTGCTATAACGTCTCCTTAGTGCTGTACCTTCTCCTAAGTGCTTTAACTTCTCCTAAGTGCTATAACTTCTCCTAAGTGCTATAACAATCTCCAAAATGCCATAACTTGACCTACGTGTAAAACTTGACCTATTGGCTAAAGGTTGACATTGACCTGAGTGATTAGAATTGCCCCCCCCCCCAGCTTAGTCGCCCCCAGATTAATCACCCCCAGCTTAGTTGTCCCAAGCTTAGCAGAAGACATCATCTAAGCTAGCATCAAAGGTCTTCTCACGGCCAACTGGCATGAACATCATCTAAGCTAGCATCAAAGGTCTTCTCACGGCCAACTGGCATGAACATCATCTAAGCTAGCATCAAAGGTCTTCTCACTGCCAACAAGCATGAACATCGTTATAAAACAATTGAACATGTATCAACTGTGTTCATATCCACCCCCTTTCCCCACAAGCTGTGACAGCTGTGACAGGCGTGACACAGGTGAACAATGACAAAAAGTACTCACCCACAGACCACTTGAACTGCAAGTGGGCCACACAATTCGGTATCCACAGGACAAGGATGACTAAGATGGCGCCGAGCTGTAATCCACCGATCCGTACCACACTTCTATAATCCATGTCCGGCGTGTGGCTGACCCAGGCATCTATCCAAGGTCACGCTTTAGATAATCCAAGGTAAATCCACAGGTAATCCAGTTTGGGTTGAAGTTATCGCGTAATCCAAAAAAAAATAAATAAGAAGTTTGATGATAATCCAATTACGAATCACGTTTCACTTGTCATTGGTTATACAAATTAAGGAAGTATTTGGTATGCTGTACGACTAAAACAAACACAATTATTTCTCTTCTTGGTGACGTCACCGCTTGCCAGATTGGCTCTATTAAAGTATCAATTACTCCAAGATCACTTCCCACGCTCCATCCGTCCATCCAACAGTATTTTGTTGTATTCCAGCATGAGAGATCTGTCGATGCTCCGACGCAAATCAAAAGGCTCACTAACCATGTAGATATTGTGTGCTCACACCAAACGTTGAGAACCTTGGTTATGTCACGTCTCACGGCAGATTTTCTTTCGTGCGACTCACCCTACTGGGTGCCGTGTACATCTGTGTTGATCTTACTGTGGCCTGCACACAAATAAAGAAAAGCTTGTTTCAATGTAAATATTATTTGTTGGAGCATTCTATACTAGACCAGTGTTCCCTATATGGTGGTCCGCGGAAATACAGTTACAAATGTAGGTATCAATTAAAAATCAGAGCCATAGAGATACTTAACACATTTTCTTTTACCCAATCCATTAGAATTATTTGTTTCATTTACGATTTCAGAAAGAAGAATGATTTCTAAAATTAGAAAAAAACAAAAATGGTTTCAGCATAATAATCGAAATGTAACAAATTCACATAAACATTGAATGTCCTGGATTCTCATCTTTAAAAATAAATATTTATTTTAAAAAAGTGCAAGCTAATAGGTGGAGCAGAGTGCTTATTATTGTGATCTTAAACAGAGAACATAAGCTGGGCGTCTAACAAATATAGGCTACAGAGAACATAAGCTGGGCGTCTAACAAATATAGGCTACAGAGAACATAAGCTGGGCGTCTAACAAATATAGGCTACAGAGAACATAAGCTGGGCGTCTAACAAATATAGGCTACAGAGAACATAAGCTGGGCGTCTAACAAATATAGGCTACAGAGAACATAAGCTGGGCGTCTAACAAATATAGGCTACATAGAACATAAGCTGGGCGTCTAACAAATATAGGCTACAGAGAACATAAGCTGGGCGTCTAACAAATATAGGCTACAGAGAACATAAGCTGGGCGTCTAACAAATATAGGCTACATAGAACATAAGCTGGGCGTCTAACAAATATAGGCTACAGAGAACATAAGCTGGGCGTCTAACAAATATAGGCTACAGAGAACATAAGCTGGGCGTCTAACAAATATAGGCTACAGAGAACATAAGCTGGGCGTCTAACAAATATAGGCTACATAGAACATAAGCTGGGCGTCTAACAAATATAGGCTACAGAGAACATAAGCTGGGCGTCTAACAAATATAGGCTACAGAGAACATAAGCTGGGCGTCTAACAAATATAGGCTACAGAGAACATAAGCTGGGCGTCTAACAAATATAGGCTACAGAGAACATAAGCTGGGCGTCTAACAAATATAGGCTACATAGAACATAAGCTGGGCGTCTAACAAATATAGGCTACAGAGAACATAAGCTGGTCGTCTAACAAATATAGGCTACAGAGAACATAAGCTGGGCGTCTAACAAATATAGGCTACAGAGAACATAAGCTGGGCGTCTAACAAATATAGGCTACATAGAACATAAGCTGGGCGTCTAACAAATATAGGCAACGTACGTATTTAAAAAAAAAAAACTCTGTTGTTCAGAAAACGTTTGTTACAAAAGTTGGACATTTAAGGAAAACACAAACGCTTTCGATATAGTCATTGATGAAACGTGCACAACTTGTATGTGCACCATTTTTATGTGCACCATTTGTATGTGCACCATTTGTATGTGCACCATTTGTATGTGCACTATTTGTATGTGCACCATTTGTATGTGCACCATTTGTATGTGCACCATTTGTATGTGCACCATTTGTATGTGCACTATTTGTATGTGCACTATTTGTATGTGCACTATTTGTATGTGCACTATTTGTATGTGCACTATTTGTATGTGCACTATTTGTATGTGCACTATTTGTATGTGCACTATTTGCATGCCCCTGTTGAATTCTTATTCCTTTTTTTTTTATATCTATTTTTGTAACTTTCCATTTTTTTCTAGCTCAGCGGACATGGAGAGGAGTACTTTTAAAATTATGCTTATTATAATCTGTATTTTAAAAAGCATGAGGCCGTCACAGAATGTATAATTAACACCATTCCCTACTTTATGGGTCATGTTTTATAATGAAATGTAATTTAAAAACAGGTTGCACGTTTGATACGTTTTCAAATTGTGTACCTCGATAATGATGCAATGGTAGTTTAATATTGTGTCAAGTTGCAAAAAATAAATGAAATAAAATTACCGATGTATGCCAACAACATGGAGTAAGACTTGGATCACTCTACTTTCCCCGAGTGGGGAGGCAGTCCCCCCCACCTCCCCCCCCCCCCCCCCCCCCCCGGAGAGATGCCTAAAAGAAACACTTGGTTTCAACGTGTGTTGTCTATAACGGTAATGTTAGATCACGCATCTTCTACTCGACAATTGAAACAATTTGCCACAGACGTTTTTGATTCTTTCTATAACGACACAGATTTAAGAAGAACTGAAATAAAACTAAGCATTTTTCCAAAAGTTGTACATAGTTGTACATTCTTAAAATAGTTGATAATATTCAAGTGTAACACTTTATATTGATGTAGCACTAAAAGAGTTCTATATGTATTTCTTTACGATACGCCCAACACATCACCATGCACACAACACAACATCCTATTAATGTACGAAGACAATAATTATATCATCTGAGATGAAACCAAAGCCACCAAGTAGGACATTAAGTTGAATCAAAGATGAAACTAAAGCCCCCAAGTAGGACATTAAGTTTACTAAAAGATGAAACCAAAGCCACCAAGTAGGACATTAAGTTGAATCAAAGATGAAACTAAAGCCCCCAAGTAGGACATTAAGTTTACTAAAAGATGAAACCAAAGCCACCAAGTAGGACATTAAGTTGAATCAAAGATGAAACCAAAGCCACCAAGTAGGACATTAAGTTGAATCAAAGATGAAACTAAAGCCACCAAGTAGGACATTAAGTTGAATCAAAGATGAAACTAAAGCCACCAAGTAGGACATTAAGTTGAATCAAAGATGAAACCAAAGCCACCAAGTAGGACATTAAGTTGAATCAAAGATGAAACTAAAGCCACCAAGTAGGACATTAAGTTGAATCAAAGATGAAACCAAAGCCACCAAGTAGGACATTAAGTTGAATCAAAGATGAAACCAAAGCCACCAAGTAGGACATTAAGTTGAATCAAAGATGAAACCAAAGCCACCAAGTAGGACATTAAGTTGAATCAAAGATCAAACCAAAGCCACCAAGTAGGACATTAAGTTCAATGATGAAACCAATGATGTTAGCCTTAGTGAAAGTCGTTAGACAAATAAATCTGGAGGAGATAACTCGACAGAAGACTCTGATGATGTCCCCTGTAATGACGTCAGACCACTATGGCGGGATGTCTGTGTCTGGAAGAAGTCAGACGGTGGGGGGCGTGGAGTCGTGACGTTTCTTGTCTCACAGATCAATACTCCTCGCGTTTAGAGACAGATGATATGACAAACCGTTTTAAGTGCTTGAGGGAAATGTTTGCATGTGTGGGTGAAATGTGTGGGTGAAATGTGTGGGTGGGTAGATTAGGGGGTGGGTATTGGTTACATAAAAATAAACGTGCTGGAATTTTATGGCCAAGCCTAGTGGTCTTCAAACTTAAACTCATGTTTTGTAATGTACATTGGTGTATTGTACAGTGTACACTTTTGTAATGTGCACTGTTGTATTGTACACTGTTGTAATGTAATCCTAACCCTAATCCTTTCTCTCACCATAACCCTAACAACAAACCTATCCTTAACATATACCCTAACCAGATACCTATCAATAATCCTAAGCATATCTCGAAACCTAAATCTAACCCTAGTCCTGTCTCTAACATTAAACCTATCGTAGAGCCTAAGCCTAGACATAAGCCTATCACTAAATCTAACTCTAACCCTAAGAATATCATAACCATAACCCTACCCCATCCCTAACCATAGCATAACTCTATCGCTAAGTCTAAAACTAGTCCCAACCCTATCACTAAGTCTAACCCTAACCCTATAGCTACGTCTAACTCTAACTTTAATCCTATAACTAAATATAATAATAGCTCGCTATAACTGGAATTCCATTTATTCTTTGAGAATTATTTTTTTTTTAAAATAATAATTTTCTATAATATCGCCCACTCCAGTGCATTCTGTTTCGAATAACAACGTGGGGATATTTGGGATGTGGGGTGCTGTGGGATATTTATTGGGATGTAGGGCGTGGTGTCGGGGGGGGGGGCGGTTAGAGTACACATGAAATACGACATGGAGGTAAGTCGCATAATTTCTTGACATGAATTGGTGGCTGGCTTTTAAAAGCTAGCAAATGTGATCAAATAACGTACTCTTAGGAAATAGCAATTCATCATTAGCATAAGCTAGACAAACTCTAGCACAGCTAGGATGCTAGATGAGCTGCTACCTTTGTCGTCACGCCATCATGATAGAAACTTGTACTTTACCAACCCGGCTGTGACACCTTTAACAAATGATCCGGCATAAATGTGTAATTCCATGTGACATAACCTATCTCTGGATTTCGTTTTGTTAAAGGTGGTTGCTTCCCCATTTGGAAATATTTGACATGTATAGGAAATTCTCCTAGTCACCTTTATTTGTTGTATGGTTCATTCAAAAACAAACAAACAAACTTTGTAACTGAAATATTTAGGAATTCATAAGTTTGTAAGAATAACAAATACATTATATAAGAGTCTTGCTATCACGGGCAGTTATTATCTATAACTTAGGGACATGAGAAGGAAGACAGATATATTGTCTTAACTTTAACACAGACATTCATTTGTTCTCAGATCGGAGCAGACATTCGATGAGATCATTAACATTTGAACTCTGCAACCGATGTCGGTCCACTTTCGTCCATTCTATCTTTCCAGCAGTCGCCCACTCTATCGCTCATCAGTCATCCATACTTTTTCCAAGCAGTCGTCCACTCTATCGCTCATCAGTCCTCCATACTTTTTTCCCAGCAGTCGTCCACACTATATCCCAGCACTTTTCACTCACGTTTTGATAGCCCAAATCCTTGATGTCTTTACTTAATTCATTGTATATAAATACATGAAAAAATTATAAAACTCAGCCGGGTACTGGCTCACATATCCTAAAAATCTGGGTATTAGCAGACTTGGCACATACCCGGCACATGCATGGCACATACACGGCACATGCATGGCACATACACGGCACATACTCGGCAAAAGGGAATCGGGTCCGGGTGTTTCAATAAAATATAAACGCATTTGAAAAAAAAAAAAAATTAAGATTTTAACTGAATTTTAAAAAAAAATACTACATAGAAAACCGACCAGCGATTTGTGCGAAACTAAATGTTAGCTAAATACAACTGCAAAGCTCTGAAAATATTATCTACTCGCTGAGGCTTGTATGTTATTATTTGTCTTAGCAATGGATGCTGGGTGCTGGGTGGCCGAGTGGTCTAAACTGAGCAAATCCCAAGTAGACGGTCTAGAGCTACCAATCCCCGCCAAAGCCCAGTCAACCAAAAGCATCACCAGCCCCCCGGGTGGATGGGACTCGTTAAACTTGGACGGCAACTCATCTAAGAGAAGGCAACTCTGAATTCAAAACCCGGAGATGGAGTCCCGTAGGCGGATAACATTGGCACATTCCGCTGTATCGTCCACATGATGTTGCCTTGGGGTCATCCAGCGGCGTGGAGAGAGGCGATTAGCTGCTGGGAACCATCTTATAATCCCTTTCTATGTATAATTAATCTTTCATTTCCCATGCAGCTGAGTTTACTATAGGCCTGTAACGGTGTGTGTTAGGGTTAAGGTGTGTGTGTGAGTGATTGTTGATCATTTCTAAGATTACGTCATAGCGGATCATGCTACAATAATTATGGTTATTATTTATTATTATTACAGTGATCTTATATAATAATGTTGGTCAGTGGGTTATGTCAACATGGCACATTCATAGTTCGTCTGTCGAGGGTCGATTAATCCACTCTTAACACAGGCGTGTTACCGGGACTGAGCCCGTCAAATGTTAAATTAATGCAATAGCAGTTTCATTATCTGAAAGGGTTTCATTTACAATGGTTTAAATAAATGCAAATCCTTGAAATAACGTGTTGTGATGTACCGTATGTACTCGTCTATAAGTCGTTGTACCGTATGCACTCGTCTATAAGTCGTTGTACCGTATGCACTGGTCTTTAAGTCGTTGTACCGTATATATGCACTCGTATTGAGTCGTTGTACCGTATGCACTCGTCTATAAGTCGTTGTACCGTATTCACTCGTCTTTGAGTCGTTGTACCGTTGTACCTGATGCAGTCTCAACTCCGTTGGATGGGACATGTAGCCCATATGGAAAACTACCAGCTCCTTAAAAAGCTATTCTTCGGAGAACTCACGATATGCAAGCGCTCCCAAGGAGGTCAAAAAAGCACTACAAAGACTCACTGAAAGCGGCACTAAGGCCTTCAGTATGCAGACAGCCAGGACAGAGCCAAGTGGAAATCAAGAAGGAGGCTCAACCTCACGAAGCCAGTAGGAGAGCCACGGCTGATACACGCAGGCTAGCCCGAAAAAGCAACATTAGATCCCCGACTACAGCAACTATTCCCTGCCGACGGTGCCTGAGACTATTCCGAGCACAAATCGGACTAGCAGGCCACGTAAGAACTCAATACGGACACCCCCCCCCCCAACCCCAAACTGGATGACTAGATGGTCCTATAAGTCTATAAGTCGTTGTACTGTATGTACTCGTCTATACGCCGTTGTAGCGTATGTACTCGTCTGTAAGTCGTTCTCGTGTATAAGGCGAGAGCAGTTTTTTAACCAAGAATTTTGCAATATTCAACGACTCGTAGAGTCAAAGTTAAAAGTGGGGCTGTGAAATTCTGTGAGTTTTATAGTTTTGTCTTAATTTACATAACAGCAATCGCTGTACTATATACTAAACTATGGCTGGTGTCATTAGACCTACATTCTCTCGTCGTCAGCTGTATCAAGTGAGATGTCTACTACAGACGGTGTCATTAGGTCTACACCTTCTCGTCGCCGTTATTGACATCAGAGTATTCAGAGTCCTCTCTCCTTATGACGAAAGAGGTTGACTGATTTAGCAGTCAGAGATGACGGACCTAGCAGTCAGAGATGACGGACCTAGAAGTCAGAGATGACGGACCTAGCAGTCAGAGATGACGGACCTAGAAGTCAGAGATGACGGACCTAGCAGTCAGAGATGACGGACCTAGCAGTCAGAGATGACGGATCTAGCAGTTAGCGATGACGGACCTAGCAGTCAGAGATGACGGACCTAGCAGTTAGCGATGACGGACCTAGCAGTCAGAGATGACGGACCCAGCAGTTAGCGATGACGGACCTAGCAGTCAGAGATTTGCACACGTCACACGTCAGAGATGACGGACCTAGCGGTCAGAGATGACGGACCTAGCAGTCAGAGATGACGGACCTAGCAGTCAGCGATGACGCATGCGGTTTGGTCTCAGATTTCAGTCAAGCATAAACAGCTGGTGGTCTGTGCGTTTGTGTGTGTGTGTGTGTACCTGATATGAGTGTCAACGTACAGCTACCGGTACGTACGCTATCATTACTGGTAACTCGACTTTGCCCTGCATTCAATGTACAATAATCTATTAAAACTATTACTGACCCGTGGATAACTCAACTTTGCGTCTTAAAAGAAGTTTACAACCAAAAATATCTCGATCTATACACGAGTATATACGGTAGGTATCTAATACATAATACAACTGCAGTGGTAATCTACATGGGTAATCTACATGGGTAATCCAGATGGGTAATCTGCATGGGTAATTTACATGGGAATCTACATGGGTAATCTACATCGGTAATCTACACTGACAACCTACATGAGCAAACTACATCGGTAATCCACATGATTAATCTACATGTGGTTATCTGCATGGTTAATCTACTTGGACAAACTACATCGGTAATCCACATGATTAATCTACATGTGTAATCTGCATGGTTAATCTACTTGGACAAACTACATCGGTAATCCACATGAGTAATAAACATAATAAACTAAATTGGTAAACTGTTTGATTAAGCTACCGCAGAAATTAATATTATACTGGGATCGCTTGAAATGTCAACTGAGAGCCAGAAAAAAAGTATCATAATGTCATCTCAGTGGGGACAAGTCAGTGATCTTGATATTTGTACAAGTCTCCAAGCGCTTGATGTATCATCTATTAAATCACTTGATCACCATCAACTCAAAAATGGGTTTATTAAATTATGACCACACTTTTGTATCTTTATCGAACCGTTCTAAGTAGCGGGTCACAACCAGACGATCGTTTTCACAAAACGTTTGGCCACGCTTGACTTGAAGATCATAATATTTACGCAAGATTTGCACACGTCACACGTGACGTGGGCAGGCCGTGTTTGTGTCTGTAATTCTGTCCCTTTGTGCTCGGTCAATGGCAGCGTTTAATAAAGTTGGTGTATACGATTTAAAAAAAAAAAAAGGGGGGGGGGCAGGGGGGTGGGGTTGGAATCAATATCGCTCAACATCTGTGGCAGCAGAAGTGAAACAGCACTCAGATAGTTTTCACAATTTACACAGCTTCGCCTTGCGCACCAACGCCAGGGGGAGTCAACTCCAAAGGTAATAAAACGTTGGTATTACCTCCCATGGGAATACGTTAAAGCGTTTACAAGGTTTTTTTTTTTTTTGGTTTTTTTTTTGGTTTTTTTTTTGAGTATTTTTAAATTCCCTCCATCATCAAAGTCGTCGACGTCATCAAAGGAGGGGAATAAAGAGAATTAGCTGTCTTTTTTGCCGGAGCTGGAGCTGCACCAAACTAGAAACAAAAAATAATAAAAAACAAACAATCAGATGTTTGAAATTTGCTGACATTTTTTTAAATGACAAAAAAAACAACAACAAAACAAACAAACAAACAAACAAACTTACAAACACTGTAACCGTAGCCACCACTGTAACTGTGCGTGGTTGGCGACAGTTAACTAATAATAATACTATTGTCCTGTCAGGGATTCTTTCATCATAACTCTCACAATCCTCTCCTCCTCTCCATGAAATCAGTAATCAACGTCCACTGTGTATATATCCAGCACTTTAATTCACAAATTATAATATAGTAATAGTCGTACATATTGAATACTTGTATTGAAATATCATGCACAATGTACATGCAACATCCTTGCGCACAGATCCATAATTTAGTTATATTAATTCATAGTCCAACCTGGAGGAAACCACATACGTCTTATCACTTCCACATAATTACCTCGACTGCCCTCTTACTGGGACTTGACTTCCGTCTCTCGTTTTTGCCTCACGAGCTACTCACAAAATAATACTGAATATTTCTCACTTCTGAGTTCATTATGTTGTGAATCATTCATGAACACTTTAGTCTGTTACAAACACCAAAAACAATGGAGTTATCGCTCCATGTTTCGTCCACACCCATTAGAAACTTATTGGACAATTCAAATTCCATCACTAAGATTCTCCTTCTGAATACTTACATTCTCTTACAGTTCACTTAAATTCAAGTACTACAAAAACAAAGAAAAAAGAATTAACATATAAATTATGAAAAGAAATAAACAATAGGAAACATATTGGAATGCTTTGTTTACTAAGCTCAGAAAAATCTGCAGCGGTAAAAAGAACAATAATCTCAGAAGAAAAGCGTTTGATTCGAAGGGAAAACTGCTGAAATGATTGTAATCTGGTTCAGCTCTACTATCTCTCTAAATAAGCTGTCAGGGGGCTGAGTGCTAGCCCCCCTTTGTTGTTACATTTTAAAGACCCATTAAATTCTCCAGCACCCCCAGATTCTCAAAACCAGCGCTCCACTTAACTTTCGCTTAACGCAACTTAATAACGCAATGAAAGATGGCATTAAAGAATTCCTTTAATATTTGTACCAGATGTGGTAACGGCTAAGTATACCAGATTTTGTATTGACTAAATATACCAGATTTTGTATTGACTAAATATACCAGATGTTGTATTGACTAAATATACCAGATGTTGTAAAGGCTAAATATACCAGATGTTGTATTGACTAAATATACCAGATGTTGTATTGACTAAATATACCAGATGTTGTATTGACTAAATATACCAGATGCTCACATGCAATGCTTTTTCCTATTTTGGAAGGTTGTTGATGGCGCCCTAGGCACATGACGCTCCTGGCAACTACCACAGTTGCCGGCCCTGACGACTTATGTTGTTAGAAAGTTAAGAAATCACAATGAATCACACACACAATCACTTTTTGCTTCCATAATTGACAGACCAACGCTCTAGCACACCAGATCTAAAGACACTCCAGCGAGTCAATGCTCTAGCACACCAGATCTAAAGACACTCCAGCGAGTCAACGCTCTAGCACACCAGATCTAAAGACACTCCAGCGAGTCAATGCTCTAGCACACCAGATCTAAAGACACTCCAGCGAGTCAACGCTCTAGCACACCAGATCTAAAGACACTCCAGCGAGTCAATGCTCTAGCACACCAGATCTAAAGACACTCCAGCGAGTCAATGCTCTAGCACACCAGATCTAAAGACACTCCAGCGAGTCAATGCTCTAGCACACCAGATCTAAAGACACTCCAGCGAGTCAATGCTCTAGCACACCAGATCTAAAGACACCCCAGCGAGTCAATGCTCTAGCACACCAGATCTAAAGACACTCCAGCGAGTCAATGCTCTAGCACACCAGATCTAAAGACACTCCAGCGAGTCAATGCTCTAGCACACCAGATCTAAAGACACTCCAGCGAGTCAATGCTCTAGCACACCAGATCTAAAGACACTCCAGCGAGTAAATGCTCTAGCACACCAGATCTAAAGACACTCCAGCGAGTAAATGCTCTAGCACACCAGATCTAAAGACACTCCAGCGAGTCAATGCTCTAGCACACCAGATCTAAAGACACTCCAGCGAGTCAATGCTCTAGCACACCAGATCTAAAGACACTCCAGCGAGTCAATGCTCTAGCACACCAGATCTAAAGACACTTTATTTATAGAATATGTATTTTTTCCAACACACTATTGGATGGTGTTTCCAGCTATCACCTACTATTAAAATTTGTCGGTGTACATCTTTTGTATATGTCCTTCATACACCTGATCTTAGATTGCACTATGTATACATTTACATGGGGTGCAACATGTATTGGAAACAAAGGAATTGGCTCAAAATCCATTCCGTTGAACAGAGCTTTGTGAAAGTAGACAGTGTTTGTAAAGAGGTTTGTGGAAGTAGACATTGTTTGTAAATAGGTTTTTGAAAGTTTAAGAGACAGTGTTTGTACAGAGGTTTTCCAAAGTTAAGGAAGACATTTTTTTTTGTCAAGGGGTTTGTGAAAGTAGACCGTTTTGAAACGGAATTAAAAGAAAAACGAAATACAACCCGTTGCTGACACGTCCTGACCACAAATATAACCATCGCCATAAATGTAACCATACTCATAAATATAATCTTAACCCTAACCATAACTTTAATAAGCTGTACAACTTGCTAATCGCTCCCATTCAATGAATGTCAACTGGCACAGCTCTAATCTAGTTAACATGTAGACGCGGCGCACCACCTGCCTGTGACGAGCCCCCATGAAACACAAACAATTACCTCGTTATGAGACGAGAAGAAACAGGTTGATCTATCAAGCATTGAGGGGAGGGTGGTGTAATGGGAGGTGATAAGTTTGACAGATTGGTGGAACATGGGATGTCCAACCTGTAGTAATGGGAGGTGATAAGAGTGACAGATTGGTGGAACATGGGATGTCCAACCTGTAGTAATGGGAGGTGATAAGAGTGACAGATTGATGAACATGGGATGTCCAACCTGTAGTAATGGGAGGTGATAAGAGTGACAGATTGATGAACATGGGATGTCCAACCTGTAGTATTCAATGTCCACAACTTTCACCTTTTATTGAATTAATGTTGGACTAGTTGTGTTTAATGTTGGACTAGATGTGTTTAATGTTGGACTAGTTGTGTTTACTGTTGGACTAGTTGTGTTTAATGTTGGACTAGTTGTGTTTACTGTTGGACTATATGTGTTTAATATTGCACTAGTTGTGTTTAATGTTGGACTAGATGTGTTAATGTTGGACTAGTTGTGTGTAATGTTGGACTAGTTGTGTTTAATGTTGGACTAGTTGTGTTTAATGTTGGACTAATTGTGTTTAATGTTGGACTAGCTGTGTTTAACGTTGGACTAGTTGTGTTTAATGTTGTACTAGTTGTGTTTAATTTTGGACTAGATGTGTTTAATGTTGGACTAGTTCTATTTAATGTGGGACTGGCTGTGTTTAATGTTGGACTAGATGTGTTTTATGTTGGACTAGTTGTGTGTAATGTTGGACTAGTTGTGTGTAATGTTGGACTAGCTGTGTTTAATGTTGGACAAGTTGTGTTTAATGTTGGACAAGTTGTGTTTAATGTTGGACTAGCTGTGTTTGCTGAAGAAGTGTTTGGACCGACGTTCAATGTGTTGTTTGGTCCACAAACTTTCCAATGAAGTTCCTATAATTTGATCAAAGTTATTTCCAGCTGTACAGAGCAATATTAACTTGGAACAAATGGTCGGCCTAAAGAGTAGAGGGACAATGCTGAACAATATTATCTTGGAACAAATGGTCGGCCTAAAGAGTAGAGCGACAATGCTGAACAATATTAACTTGGAACAAATGGTCGGCCTAAAGAGTAGAGGGACAATGCTGAACAATATTATCTTGGAACAAATGGTCGGCCTAAAGAGTAGAGCGACAATTCTAAACAAATCAGCTTGAACGGCTCCAGGTGTCAAAAGTCCTTGACCCGAGGAACGCCATTTATGCGACGTAACAAATGTATCATATTTACATTTTTAATAAAAATCAATAAATTTGCCGAATCGCTAACTCTTTTTAAATCCTTTATATTAACTTCGTTTGTTCGTGTGTTTCTTTGTTTCAAAATCTTGGGAAGGCTAATAGACCCACTTCCCGTCATCCTATCGAGCTGAAACTATGCACGTAGACTCGTAGCCAATGACAACACATTCTTTCACATTTTCAGCCCCACCCCGACCCCTAAAATCAGTTTTTCCTGTTTTTCAAAACACTTGGCTCCGAAGACTTGAGAAAAGAAATACATTTCAAGCTCATTGGCTGTTGGACCCTCAAAAAAAAACAGGAAAAGCGATTATAGTAAAAATAAAATTTGAATAGGAAAATGGCGGAAATAGGAAACATGTTTTTGCCAGAGCGTATCCATTTACATAACCGCTTCTTGTGATAAATTGCGTGCCATTAAATAAATGCAACAAATAAATGCAATATTATAAGGATTTATTCGAAAAACTTTGTTGTTAGGGTTTTGTTTATCTGGAAAAGAGAGCTTCAGTTCTGCTGAAACAGGTTCCCTAGAGGTTTGTCTGGGAAAGAGAGATTCAGTTCAGCTGAAACAGGTTCCCTAGAGGTTTGTCTGGGAAAGAGAGCTTCAGTTCAGCTGAAACAGGTTCCCTAGAGGTTTGTCTACGGAAAGATATATTCAGTTCAGCTGAAACAGGTTCCCCAGAGGTTCGTCTTGGAAAGAGAGATTCAGTTCAGCTGAAACAGGTTCCCCAGAGGTTCGTCTGGGAAAAAGAGCTTCAGTTCAGCTGAAACAGGTTCCCCAGAGGTTCGTCTGGGAAATAGAGATTCATTTCAGATGAAACAGGTTCCCTAGAGGTTTGTCTGGGAAAGAGAAATTTAGTTCAGCTGAAATTGGTTCACTATGGGTTTGTTCGTCTGGGAAAGAGAGCTTCAGTTCAGCTGAAACAGGTTCACTATGGGTTTGTTCGTCTGGGAAAGAGAGCTTCAGTTCAGCTGAAACAGGTTCCCTAGAGATTTGTCTGGGAAAGAGAGATTCAGTTCAGCTGAAACAGGTTCACTATGGGTTTGTTCGTCTGGGAAAGAGAGCTTCAGTTCAGCTGAAACAGGTTCACCAGAGGTTTCCTCTGGGAAAGAGAGCTTCAGTTCAGCTGAAACAGGTTCCCTAGAGGTTTGTCTGGGAAAGAGAGCTTCAGTTCAGCTGAAACAGGTTCACTATGGGTTTGTTCGTCTGGGAAAGAGAGCTTCAGTTCAGCTGAAACAGGTTCCCTAGAGGTTTGTCTGGGAAAGAGAGATTTAGTTCAGCTGAAATAGGTTCACTATGGGTTTGTTCGTCTGGGAAAGAGAGCTTCAGTTCAGCTGAAACAGGTTCCCTAGACGTTTGTCTGTGAAAGAGAGATTCAGTTCAGCTGAAACAGGTTCACTATGGGTTTGTTCGTCTGGGAAAGAGAGATTCAGTTCAGCTGAAACAAGTTCCCAAGGCTATCTTTGTCTGGGAAAGAGAGATTCAGTTCAGCTGAAACATGTTCCCTTATAAATACATCGTGTTTGAACTCTGAAACAGATGGTTAATTAATTTCTTTTTAATGAGATTTCTAAGCAATTAACGTTACATTAGTGTGAACAAATGATCAAGAAATATCAATATCGATTACGACCGAATACGGACTCGTTCTGATGAACTGAACAAAAGATGAACACAACTGTGAACAGAAGCGTTCAAATTTATGCACCTCTAAAATATAGCTTTCCAGACCTTAATATTTGTACATGTAACAACATAAGCTATAAATAGAATACTGCCTTGCTTTGTAACAACATAAGCTATAAATAGAATACGGTCTTGCTATGTAACAACATAAGCTATAAATAGAATACTGTCTTGCTATATAACCACATAAGCTATAAATAGAATACTGTCTTGCTATGTAATTTAGGCTGTAAATATAATACTGCCTTGAAGCATCTGCTCTCATTAACCTTCAGGTCGACCTTGATAACAAACGCTAAAAAAGCTAAACTGAAATGATTCGCGAACTTGATGTGAGTGCGACCAGGTATTGCGAATAGAATCTAGGTCAGAACTTGACGAGGAAAGTTTTCATAGACCAAATTATTGTAACACAAATCTTATTTCATACATTCTCACTTTCTCTCTCACACATATTCACACACTCACATTCACGCACACACACCCACACACATACGCTAACATATAGAATATATGGGACGACTAATTTATAAAATGTCTTAAAAGCCTTTAGAAAATTGCAAATATATTATCAAAAAGCCTTTTATTTGCCTGTAGAATTAGAATATTATTGGGAAACTGGGGATCCAACAATGCAGAGTTATCGTTCAGTCCTCTGTGACTGTGTCTTTTATAGTCTATAAGCTGGGTTAAATAGTTTCTAGCTGTGTTTAATATTTGGCTAGCTGTGTTAAATATTTGGCTAGCTGTGTTTAATGTTTGACTAGCTAAGTTTAATATTTGACAACCTGTGTTTAATATTTGACTAGATGTGTTTAATATTTGACTAATTATAAAAGTGTTGGACTGCGATAAAGCTTTCAAATAGATTGATTAGACACGAACAATCTGTGTCGCTAGACACGAACAATCTGTGTCGATATAACAATATATATTAAGCTTTAATAATAATTTTACATTACAAATAATTAAACGTTTTAATAATTAATATTTGACCAGCTGTGTTTTCTGAAGCAGTGTTTGGACCGACGTTCATTGTGTTGTTCGGTCTTCTTAAGTTATCTCAGACCGTTTGGTCAACATTTCCTTCTCAATTATCAATGGCAACAATAACGAATTTTCTAGAAATTTTTTTTTAAAGAAATAGCCATGGATATGGATTGAACTAAACCAGACCACTGATCTCTTATTAACTTGTCCAAAGTTATTTCTACACCTTTCGTGACAGTTTTTTGAAACGTTTAAATAATGGCTAATATTATTTAGTTGAGAGCCCGCCCAAATTTGAATGAGAAACTATTCCATACAAGTTTAAAGTTCTAGTTTATAGAGGAATAAATAATTGGTTAAAAGAAAAGCATCCAAAGTGTGACGCTACATGAAGTGGGGCTGTATGTTGGCTCCTGTGCCAGATGCCACACGTCAGAGGTTTGCCTGTATGTTGTTTCCCGCGCCAGACATCAGTGGTTGCCAGACGCTATTGGAAGTGCAATATTTAAGTCTAGCAATGCTGTTGACACGGCAGATCACGTACAATAGCTTTAGAGAAGACAGCTTATTTCACGCGTGCTTTCCAGAAATTTAAGACGCGTGCAGGCTGGTTTTAGCTTCCCTAGAGTCATGGATGGGTGTAAATCTGACGCTCTATAATCCTCTGGGTGCACAGACTTGAGTCTCACGTCTGAGTGAATAGTTCCTACCGCTGTACTCAAATTCCTGTCTGTCTGCAACTAGGAACACACGTTTATGGTACCGCAACTTTATAGGTCAAGTTTGTGCCGTTTTTAAATAAAACACTTGCATGAAGATGGGTCAGCACTAACGACTACAAGTCATTTTGTTTACTTGGTCTTTTTCGCGTCTTTGGAAGTATTTATAACCCCTCCCCCCCCCCCCCCCGTTGCCATACTGGGTTTTTCAGTTCATTCCGTTGGACTATGTACCTACAACAGAGCAAATCAACGCTGCCACATAATGGTTATAGGTTAGTCTCGCCACAACTTTCTGTCAGCATAAATATAGATCAGTCTGAGTTCGAGATTAACGCCACATTTCTCAGCAACGATAGTTTGGCGAGAGTTCACCTCTGAATCCTCATCTATCTTTCCACTAATATAATCTGTTGATCTGGACGCTAATTCGACTTGCTATCCCTTTTAAACGCAGCGTGAAAAATAATGAAAAACTCTATATGTTAGCGGTAAGAAGATGTCTGTTTTCATAAAATATCGATCTGTCTAACGTGTTTAACTTTGCGCTGAATCTAAGCTTAGCCAGCGAGACGTCAGACACTTGAGCTGGATGTGACAGATGCCATTATTTCACATGTCAGACAATGATATCTTCCAAAAAACATTGCCAAAAAAAGAGCGAATTGCGAAACAAATGAATTACGTTAAAACAAAAATAGCATTAAAAGAAAATCAAATGACATTTCGCAAGTGGTCCTCACACCTTGAAAAGTAGGGTCCTTTGTTCTCGATAGTACATTCATCTTCAATGTTTAATAATAATTTAGCATCAAACTACATCATCGAATCTGTATTTGGCAACCCATACAATCCCCCCCCCCGAGCCCCACTCCCAACCCAGGTCCGACTTCCACTCACAGCCCACTTCCAGTACCAGTGCCACTCCCAATCTCAGTCCCACTGCAAATCCCACTCCCAGTTGCAGAGACACTCTTGCAACTTCGATGTTATAAACATACTATAAAGAAAATATCAATCAATGTTTATACTTTCAAAGTGACAACACAGTATTTTGTTTGTCATCTCGAGATAGTTCCCCGCTGCCCGGGTGTAGTAAACAATGCCACCAGAGGACATCAGCTGCCCGGGTGTAGTAAACAATGCACCAAACGGCGCCCGCTGCCTGGGTGTAGTAAACAAAGCCACCAAACGGTGCCCGCTGCCCGGGTGTAGTAAACAATGGCACCAGAGAGCGTCCTCTCCCCCATGTGGCATAAAATGGCACCAGACGGCATCCACTGCCCGGGTGTAGTAAACAATGGCACCAGAGGGCATCCGCTGCCCAATGTGGCAAAAAATGGCACCAGAGGGTGCCCCGTGCACAGCGCTCATCTAGAGTAGTTCTTGAAAAAAATATTTCGTTAACCCTATGGTGAAGTCAAAGTTCGTAAGCAAAATTTTCCCGACTAACGTCATCAGATGACGTCAAAGAAATACTCTGTTTTTAATTTCGTTTTCATTTCATTTAGAGATTATGGCCGGGTTTTATTCTAAATAAAAAAATGAATCGGGAAATAACAATGAGTTATCCCGTTCCCACTCTCTGTCCATGTATATATAGACATCTCGAATGTCAGCAGATAGATTTCTATGAACAACAGAAGGAAATGTCAGAAAACAAAGAATCAAATTTCAAATTGTTATTGCTGGCGGTGTTCAAATGTTGTCATGACTCTGCTTATTTACGTCCTAGACATAATTCCAGCGTGCCACGCCAGAGCCTGATACACCCAAGTGTGCGTCATAGGATGGATGGATTCAATTATGGATGTTAAAAGGTTGAAAGACCTGACATAAGATGTGTATGTGTGGTGGTTGGGGGGCGGGGTAAGTTATTTGCCAAGCCAAAGATTAAACGAGGCGTGATATGGAATATTGATTTATTTGTTTTAATTTTAGAAGTTGTCTGACAAAGTGAGAGAACCAGTCGTCACGTGGGAACGATGGACAAGTTCGATGAAGTGGAACTCTTTAACAAAACAACAACAGAAAAATTAACCTTTAACTAGCAGGAAATCGGAGTTTTAAAGAAACTTATCAACACACTTGAAAATTATAGAACATCGGGATGCTTCACAGTAATGGCTTCTATACTCAAGCTGTGCATCCGAGGGGAGCAGCATGCATAGTTCATAGTGTTATGAAATAATGGCTTTTATGCTTAAGCAGTGCACCCTAGGAGAGTAGTGTGCACAGTTCATAGTGTTATGAAATAATGGCTTCTGTGCTTATATCTGCACAGCCTGCAGGTAGAGCATGATTAGCTCATACTGTTATGAAATGGGGAACTTTAACAAACTCAGCATAGCATGAAATGTAGAGACTGTTTAAAATGAGGGCATTCCTGCATAAAATTATGACAAATACCCACAGCTCTAGTCAGCGCTAGGTACAATCCTTTTAGTGTAGTTTCGCAACATACTCTCGACTTGTAACTTCTAGAAAGGTCATTTTTTCGGCAACATGCACACCAAATCTTACAATTCTCCAACATACACACCAAACTTTACAATTCTCCAACATACACACCAAATCTTAAAATTCTCTAACATACACACCAAATCTTACAAATATCCAACATACACACCAAATCTTACAATGCTCCAAAATACACACCAAATCGTACAATTATCCAAGATACACACCAAATCTTACAATTCTCCAACATACACACCGAATCTTACAATTCTCCAACATACACACCAAATCTAACAATTCTCCAACATACACACCAAATCGTACAATTCTCCAACATACACACCAAATCTTACAATTCTTTAACATACACATCAAATCTTACAATTCTTTAACATACACACCAAATCTTACAATTCTTTAACATACACACCAAATCTAAAAATTCTTTAACATACACACTAAATCTTACGATTCTTTAACATACACACTAAATCTTACGATTCTTTAACATACTCACCAAATCTTACAATTCTTTAACATACACACCAAATCTTACAATTCTTTAATATACACACCAAATCTTACAATTCTCCAACATACACACCAAATCTTACAATTTTCTTGATAAATTTACAGAACTTCTTATTTTCCCACACATAATTATCTGGTAACCTCAATCTTTGACCAACAGATTTCTGATTTCTATGATAAATGATAACTATGATACATGATATGTTTTGTTAATCTCACATTTCCTACAGGAATGTACTGCAAGTCTCATTTAAGAGAAGATGACTAACCAGCCAGGCGGTTTTAACGGGGACAAATTCCAACGGAAGGGATCTGTGTTAATGAGACTGTACCTGGTTTGAATTAGGGACAAATTATTTCCCTCATTTTACCTGTGGGAAGAAAAGAGCTCTGCCTTGTTGAAAAGACATACACAATGAAATTAAGAAAACGTTCATATAATCTCAAACGCTATGATTAGAAATGCTTATACTGAAAACACGATGCAAATTTTGTTTCAATTTACCAGGCCAGGATCTTTGCCAGTTTTTTGGAGAGTTTCATTGAGAAGAGGATTGTCACGGGTAGATAACTGTTTTGTTTTTGGTGTAATTTCTTGTGCTGTTATTTCCCTTCAATTGAGCTAAAATTATCCCTCCCCCAGTCTGGTAGTGTCCCAAATACAGTGTTCATTTCGTACAGCGTGTTGACGGTGTACAGACAGACCCTAAGTACATGGTGGACTGTGACAATCAAGGTGGATTGTGACAATCAAGATGGATTGTGACAACCATGGTGGACTGTGAAATCGTGGTGGACTGTGACAATCAGCTTTAGGAAACATGGTGGACTGTGACAATCAGCTTTAGGAAACATGATGGACTGTGACAGTCAGCATTAGGAAACACTGTGACTGTGAAAGTCAGCTTTAGGAAACATGGTGACTGTGACAGTCAGCTTTGAACAACATGGTGGACTGCGTCAATCAGCTTTAACTAAGGTGGCGGACTGTGACAATCAGCTTTAACAAACATGGTGAACTGTGACAGTCAGCTTTGACAAACATGGTGGACTGTGACAGTCAGCTTTTACAAACGTCGTGGTTCGTAGCAAACATATTTTGTTTTACTATAGACCACAAGACAGAGCTTTGTCATTTTTGAAACAATTTAATTATCTACTTGTGAGCTCAATATGACAGCTGGGACATGCAAAGTTTGGGAGTCCCTGAGCCAGAAACTGCCCCACCTGCCCGCCAATTAAACATTGGCCATTGACAAAGGTGAGTCATCAGCTGAGCACCACGCAGATGTTCCTCATATGAATATAGAGCTACACGTGTTGCTGTACCGGCATCTGATACCTAACAAGATCACGTCAGACGAGTCGCACGCCGATATTACCGTAAAGTCATACTAGACAAAGTGAACGCCATCTCTAGAGACAAAGGAAGATATTACCGCTTGGTTACAAAGTCATACTAGAAAAAGTGAACGCCATCTCTAGAGAGCAATCCAGATATTACCGTTTGGTTATGAAGTCATACTAGACAAAGTGAACGCCATCTCAAGAGACTAAGGCAGATATTACTGCTTGGTTATAAAGTCATACTAGATAAAGTGAATGCCATTGTTAAAAAGTCGTACTAGACCAGCGGCTCTCAGTAATCTGTGGGTTGCGACCCCTTTGGGGGTCGAACGACCCTTTCACAGGGGTCGCCTAAGACCATCAGAAAACACATATAATCTACAGTAATGAAGTATCAACGAAAACAATTGTGTGGTTGGGGGTCGCCACAACGCAAGGGGTGTATTAAGGGGTCGCGGTATTAGAAAGGTTGAAAATCGATGTACTAGACCAGGGGTCTCCAAACTACGGCCCTCGGGCCGAATCGCCGCGAGGCCAGTTCAACCGGCCCGTCGACGGTACTTGAAATTTCGTTCTGGCTTGAAATTATTGTACGTAATCATTATGCGGACCACGCTCGTCTTTTTTTTTGTTTTTTTTTTTTTTTTTTTGTTATTCGGCCCGCCGTGAAAAAAGTTTGGAGACCCCTGTACTAGACAAAGCGAATGCCATCTATTTGGCCCCAGGCAAATATCTCTGGCCTGTAAAAGTCTCATGTAAACATAGTATGCTAGTATCTAAAATATGACTGTTTTCAAACTCTGTTAAACAATAACTTGACCAATAATTATAATTTAAAATTTTTACCTGACAATAATGATTTTTAAATTATTAATTGACCAATAATTATAATTTTAAACAATAATTCCTTAACTTGGAAGAGAGCAATTGAAAAGTTAGTCTAAAAAAACGTCTCCTCTCTAATTTATATACATTAAAAATTGTTATATTTTTTAATGCATGTCCATTATTAAATCCATCAATACGTTGGCTTCGTAAATTCTCTATGACCACCTGACACAGTTACACGCAACGACACACGCATATGACCACCCGACACAGTTACACGCAGCGACACACGCATATGACCACCCGACACAGTTACACGCAGCGACACACGCATATGACCAAATGACACAGTTACACGCAACGACACACGCAGCTACATTAAGGAAACAGTTTCTCACATAAATAAATCATTATGTTAATGTAAAGGCTCACAAATATGTCGCCATGGTCATAAACTGAACCCAGAAGCTGAGCGACTAATGCCCTAAATAAACCCTGAGGCCCGTATGGAATCTCTGAGAGCTAATTGTGCCCACGGGGCAATACATCAGGGCACATCAGAGATGGCTTGACACTAATCATGATGGAACGCCCATGCTTAGCTCGGTCAACAAATCGATTACTCCGCCCCTGACATCCACACTAAATGAGCCCTTAAATGCACATCTCCGTCATTGATATTACAACTACTCTCTGCTGTTGCCAGGGGCGTGGCATGAAAGAGATTTATGAGACCTGTATGTAGACACCCTTTCCTTCAAGCAGGCGCCCTATTCTGAATGTTGGCACCGTCTTCTGAATGTTGGCACTGTCTTCTGAGTGTTGGCACCGTCTTCTGAATGTTGGCAAAGTCTTCTGAATGTAGTCAATCACTTCTCAATGTGACGCCCTCTTCTAAATATATTGAACTTAGGCTCCCTAATCTGAATGTAGGCGCCCTTTCCTAAATGTTGGCGCCCTATTTTGAATTTAGCCCCCCCCCCCTTTTCTCCATTAATGTACATATTATGTAAAATCCTAATATAAGTCTCATACACCTGTCCATCTTGGCGCAATCTGAAGATGGCGTGGGGCGATCTGAAGATGGCGTGGGGCAATATGAAGATGGTGTGGGGCAATATGAAGATGGCGTGGGGCAATATGAAGATGGCGTGGGGCAATATGAAGATGGCGTGGGGCAATCTGAAGATGGCGTGGGGCAATATGAAGATGGCGTGGGGCAATGTGAAGATGGCGTGGGGCAATCTGAAGATGGCGTGGGGCAATCTGAAAATGGCGTGGGGCAATCTGAAGATGGCGTGGGGCAATCTGAAGATGGCGTGGGGCAATATGAAGATGGCGTGGGGCAATCTGAAGATGGCGTGGGGCAATATGAAGATGGCGTGGGGCAATCTGAAGATGGCGTGGGCCCTATTCTGAATGTTGGCACCGTCTTCTGAATGTTGGCACTGTCTTCTGAGTGTTGGCACCGTCTTCTGAATGTTGGCACCGTCTTCTGAATGTAGTCAATCACTTCTCAATGTGACGCCCTCTTCTAAATATATTGAACTTAGGCTCCCTAATCTGAATGTAGGCGCCCTTTCCTAAATGTTGGCGCCCTATTTTGAATTTAGCCCCCCTTCCCTTTTCCCCATTAATGTACATATTATGTAAAATCCTAATATAAGTCTCATACACCTGTCCATCTCGGCGCAATCTGAAGATGGTGTGGGGCAATATGAAGATGGCGTGGGGCAATATGAAGATGGCGTGGGGCAATCTGAAGATGGCGTGGGGCAAGCTGAAGATGGCGTGGGGCAATATGAAGATGGCGTGGGGCAATCTGAAGATGGCGTGGGGCAATATGAAGATGGTGTGGGGCAATCTGAAGATGGCGTGGGGCAATATGAAGATGGCGTGGGGCAATGTGAAGATGGCGTGGGGAAATCTGAAGATGGCGTGGGGCAATCTGAAAATGGCGTGGGGAAATCTGAAGATGGCGTGGGGCATTATGAAGATGACGTGGGGCAATCTGAAGATGGCGTGGGGCAATCTGAAGATGGCGTGGGGCAATCTGAAGATGGCTTGGGGCAATATGAAGATGGCGTGGGGCAATCTGAAGATGGCGTGGGGCAATATGAAGATGGCGTGGGGCAATGTGAAGATGGCGTGGGGCAATCTGAAGATGGCGTGGGGCAATCTGAAAATGGCGTGGGGAAATCTGAAGATGGCGTGGGGCTTCGCTCATGCTTACGACTTCAAGAATGTTGGATTGGACTTTGTAGTATGTTAAGAAATATGAGAGGCGACTTTAATAATTTGGGATTTGATCTATTGGAAGAGTAAATGTCAAAATAAATGAACAGAAGGAGAATTATATAAATGTGAATAAAGGCGGGATACATGAGGGAGGGAAAATGACGGAGGGAAAAATGAAGAGGAGAGGAAACGTGGAATGTGAGATAGAGAATGAAAAATCAAACCATTGAAAGAATTAGTGATTAAAGTAGTGTTTTAAAAAAGTCACGAATAAATCACAAACTTACAGAGATTCGGAGACTGACAAAGGTAGTGAGAAACGGAGATATAAAGAGAAAAAGGGAGAGAGAGGGAGGGAAAGTGAGAGAGATATAGACAGACAGACGTACGGAATGACGGACGGACAGACAGACAGACAGAGAGACAGGCAGCCAGACAGACAGATAGACAGATAGATAGATAGATAGATAGATAGATAGATAGATAGATAGATAGATATATAGATAGATAGATAGATAGATAGATAGATAGATAGATAGATAGATAGATAGATAGATAGATAGGGAGAGATGGAGAGAGATAGGGAGAGGGAGAGAAAGATAGAGAGAGAGAGGGAGAGAGATAAAGGACAGAGAGAGATAGTTAAGAAGTGTGTTTGAATTCTGATTAAAATGGACTTGATGACGTCATTTCAAATTGTAGAACTCAATCAGACGATCAAAAGGATTTAAATTAATTTCACAGTTCTTAAAGTGCTTTACGCAAAGAGAGACTGCGTAGAAGTGTAGATGAGCCCACTTTGAACCAAAAGATTCGACTTTTATGTAGACGTAACCTATTTAGGTTTTATTCTTTATTCAATTTTCAAATATATTTTATGCACAGACTTTTTTTGTATAAAGCATTTTAATATTTTTTTAAAAATTATTTTTCTATTTTAAATGCGTATAATAGGTGCGTCTAAAGAGGACTAGACCTATCATAGGACTAGAACAGATATATCATAGGACTAGAACACGACCTATCATAGGACTAGAACACGACCATAGATAGGGCTAGAACACGAAGTACGATAGGACTAGAACACGACCATTGATAGGACTAGAACACGAGCATAGATAGGACTAGAACACGAAGTACGATAGGACAAGAACACGACCATAAACAGGACTAGAACACGAAGTACGATAGGACTAGAACTCGACCATAGATAGGACTAGAACACGAAGTACGATAGGACTAGAACACGACCATTGATAGGACTAGAACACGACCATAGATAGGACTAGAACACGACCATTGATAGGACTAGAACATAAAAATTAAATAAGATATTAAGCCCTGCATACGGTTAGCTTAATATTTATTTAATTTGGTTTATTTCTATCATTATTATCATCCCCCATATGTTAACATTGCTTCCAATGCTAACATATTGCATGCACGTCATAGAAGACATAAAAACCGTATGTCTTTATTTTTTCTGGTCTCAAATTCCACAATGTACGATCGTGGCCAACCCTGTTACGTCATCGGATGTTATTTATCACCATGGCAACGAAGATGGCGCTCATCTCTGCCGTTTCCATAAGTAATCTGCCCGTTTAAAATACTGGTTTCTAATTATAGAAGACAAAACAAGCTCACCTAGTTTCTGAATAATTAAAACCTCTCTATTTGTGGCTCGAGTGACATCCACAGGGAACCATCATAATGATATTTTAAAACGTAAATGAACACATATGTGGGTCAGAAAGGTAGATGGATGACCTAATTAGTTCTGTCATTTCTGATGGCAATGAAAGTCTACTAAAGTAGAATAAAACCTCAATCATTGCAGCACTACATGAACAAATGGTCATTAAAAAATATACAAAGTACTGCATCACTTTGATCTGAATTTGCCATAAGGGGTCGCGGGATGGGTGAAAAAAAGGAGGGGAGTTACAGGTATCACAAATGTCATATAAATGATAGTCTCTGAGACCACGTATTTGTCCATATAGATGATAGTCTCTAGACCAAGTAATTGCCCGTATAAATGATAGTCTATGAGACCACGTAATTGTCCATATAGATGATAGGCTTCGAGACCACGTAATTGCCCATACAGATGATAGTCTCTGAGACAACGTAATTGTCCATATAGATGATAGGCTTCGAGACCACGTAATTGTCCATATAGATGATAGTCTCTGAGACAACGTAATTGTCCATATAGATGATAGGCTTCGAGACCACGTAATTGCCCATACAGATGATAGTCTCCGAGACAACGTAATTGTCCATATAGATGATAGTCTCTGAGACAACGTAATTGTCCATATAGATGATAGTCTCTGAGACAACGTAATTGTCCATATAGATGATAGTCTCTGAGACAACGTAATTGTCCATATAGACGATAGTCTCTGCGACGCGTAATTGCCCATATAGATGATAGTCTCTGAGACCACGTAATTGCCCATATAGATGATAGTCTCTGAGACAACGTAATTGTCCATATAGACGATAGTCTCTGAGACCACGTAATTGCCCATATAGATGATAGTCTCTGAGACCACGTAATTGCCCATATAGATGATAGTCTCTGAGACCACGTAATTGCCCATATAGATGATAGTCTCTGAGACCACATAATTGCTTATAAAGATAATAGTCTCTGGACCACGTAATTGCCCATATAGATGATAGTATCTGAGACACGTAATTGCCCATATAGATGATAGTCTCTGGGACCAAGTAACTGTCCATATAGATGATAGTCTCTGGGACCAAGTAACTGTCCACATAGATGATAGTCTCTGGGACCAAGTAACTGTCCACATAGATGATAGTCTCTGGGACCAAGTTACTGTCCATATAAATGATAGAGTCTGAGACCAAGTAACACCAGAAAGTGCAAACATGTTCATGTTTATTTAATAACCTCTTAGCATTTATGAAACTCACCGATGTTTTAATTTGCTTCAGTATTCTTCACAAAGTTCAGCCACCTCTACATGATATGTAGCCGACATTTTGTACGCATCTGTTATGAGCAGACAAACAAATCATATGTATATGTGCAATGGTCACAATTTCGATTATCTTGCTTTCACTTTGCGTTGTCGAAATGTATACACGGGACCTTCAGTTGATTCTCATCGTGCGTGTATGAGTCCCAAGGGACAAGCGAGTCCAAATGACAATTGGTTTTCTTGACACAGGCGAGTCCAAATGACACTTGGTTTTCTTGACACCAGATATGACAGACGGAACACGATGAAACGGTGAATAAGGTAGTCTTAGAAGTGTGTTATCACAGCAATGAAATAACAAAGTGCTACAGGGTAGCCAATGTCGGGGTCAAATTATAAAGGTGATGCAACAAGATATTTAAAACAAAACTTTACTTTCAAAGTAATCCAGTCAAGGTAATGCAGTCAAAATATGCAGTCAAAATAGTAAAGTCAAAGTAATAAGTCAAAGCAGTGCAGCTAAAATAATAAAGTCAAAGTAATACAGTTAAAGTAATGCAGTCAAAATGCAGTCAAAATAATACTTTTAAAGTAATGCAGTCAAAAATGCAGTCAAAATAAAGCAGTGAAAATAATGCAGTCAATTTAATGCAGTCAAAGTAACGCAGTCAAAATAAAAAGTCAAAGTCATACAGTCAAAGTAATGCAGTCAAAGTAATGCAGTGAAAATAATTCAGTTAAAGTGATCCAGTCAACGTAATAAAGTCAAAATAAACAGTCAAAGTAATGCAGTCTAAGTAATACAGTCAAAGTAATAAAGTCAAAGTAATGCAGTCAAAGTAACCCAGTCGAAAATTTCTCCAGCGGTTTAATATGAAGACAGCATACAAATTGCTGGTCTGCTTACACGACAATGACGACAGTGATGACGACAGTGATGACGACAGTGATGACGACAGTGATGACGACAGTGATGACGACAGTGATGACGACAGTGATGACGACAGTGATGACGACAGTGATGACGACAGTGATGACGACAGTGATGACGACAGTGATGACGACAGTGATGACGACAGTGATGACGACAGTGATGACGACAGTGATGACGACAGTGATGACGACAGTGATGACGACAGTGATGACGACAGTGATGACGACAGTGATGACGACAGTGATGACGACAGTGATGACGACAGTGATGCATTGACATTAAAAGTTAATATGGCCTAACGTGATTGAGTTCAATCGATACGGAAGTGATTTCTTTAAAAATAATAATAACGAGGAACAATGATATCAAGCGTCTTATTATCTTATCATCAGATTATCTTATCATCACATTATCTTATCATCACATTAGCTTATCATCACATTATCTTATCATCAGATTATCTTATCATCACATTATCTTATCATCAGATTATCTTATCATCACATTATCTTATCATCACATTAGCTTATCATCACATTATCTTATCATCACATTATCTTAGCATCACATTAGCTTATCATCACATTATCTTATCATCAGATTATCTTATCATCACATTATCTTATCATCAGATTATCTTATCATCACATTATCTTCTCATCAGATTATCTTATCATCACATTAGCTTATCATCACATTAGCTTATCATCAGATTATCTTCTCATAACATTATCTTATCATCACATTATCTAATCATCACATTATCTTATCATCACATTATCTTATCATCACATTAGCTTATCATCACATTAGCTTATCATCACATTAGCTTATCATCACATTAGCTTATCATCACATTATCTTCTCATCACATTATCTTATCATCACATTAGCTTATCATCACATTAGCTTATCATCACATTATCTTAGCATCACATAAGCTTATCATCACATTATCTTAGCATCACATTAGCTTATCATCACATTATCTTATCATCAGATTATCTTATCATCACATTATCATATCAACAGATTATCTTATCATCACATTATCTTCTCATCAGATTATCTTATCATCACATTAGCTTATCATCACATTAGCTTATCATCAGATTATCTTCTCATCACATTATCTTATCATCACATTATCTTAGCATCATATTAGCTTATCATCACATTATCTTATCATCACATTAGCTTATCATCACATTAGCTTATCATCACATTAGCTTATCATCACATTATCTTATCATCACATTAGCTTATCATCACATTATCTTAGCATCACATTAGCTTATCATCACATTATCTTATCATCAGATTATCTTATCATCACATTAGCTTATCATCACATTAGCTTATCATCACATTAGCTTATCATCAGATTATCTTCTCATCACATTATCTTATCATCACATTAGCTTATCATCACATTAGCTTATCATCACATTAGCTTATCATCACATTATCTTATCATCACATTAGCTTATCATCACATTAGCTTATCATCACATTAGCTTATCATCACATTAGCTTATCATCACATTAGCTTATCATCACATTATCTTCTCATCAGATTATCTTCTCATCATATTATCTTAAACTTTTATTACAAGGTTACTTTTATCTGTGTAACTGTTCGTGTAAATGATTGACAGCTGTCGCAGGCCATCAAGAGGGCCCTAAGATTAAACGATCACTAAGGCAAACATTAGTTCACAGATGCGACTAAATGGCCAATCAATAAGTCGATACGGCGAGTGAGTTTGTTGATCGGCAGCTGGCAATTTATATGAACGGAGTTCATGAACAATAATTTAGCTGATGCGATGTTCAAGTTCCCATGATTGCCGCCATCTCTTCCTAGTCGAGGTATTGCGCATAAACATCTCTTCCTAGTCGAGGTATTGCGCATAAAGATTTGAGAATTATTCATTAAAAAGATTCAAAAAAAAATATGTAAAAATGACGTAGCAATACATTGCAAGAACACATTGCAACAAAAACACATTGCAACAACAACACATTGCAACAACAACACATTGCAACAACACATTGCAACAAAAACACATTGCAACAACAACACATTGCAACAACAACACATTGCAACAACAACACATTACAACAACAACACATTGCAACAACAACACATTGCAACAACAACACATTGCAACAACAACACATGGCAACAACAACACATGGCAACAACAACACATTGCAACAACAACCCATTGCCACAACAACCCATTGCAACAACAACACATTGCAACAACAACACATTGCAACAACAATATATTGCAACAACGCATTGCAACAACAACACATTGCAACAACAACTCATTGCAACAACAACACATTGCAACAACAACACATTGCAACAACGCATTGCAACAACAACACATTGCAACAACAACTCATTGCAACAACAACACATTGCAACAACACATTGCAACAACAACACATTGCAACAACACATTGCAACAACACATTGCAACAACAACACATTGCAACAACAACACATTGCAACAACAACACATTGCAACAACAACACATTGCAACAACAACACATTGCAACAACAACACATTGCAACAACAACACATTGCAACAACAACACATTGCAACAACAAAACATTGCAACAACAACACATTGCAACAACAACACATTGCAACAACACATTGCACAACAACACATTGCAACAACAACACATTGCAACAACAACACATTGCAACAACATTACATTGCAACAACAACACATTGCAACAACACATTGCAACAACAACACATTGCAACAACAACACATTGCAACAACACATTGGAACAACAATATATTGCAACAACAATACATTGGAACAACAATACATTGCAACAACAACACATTGCAACAAAAAATTACAACAACACATTGCAACAAAAAATTACAACAACACATTGCAAGAACACATTTTGACCATTTGTTTTGTCATTCAAGTAGACACTGCTTAAGCTCCGAATCTACTGGACAAGCCCCGACCCTAAACCCATGGAATCATACCAGGGGCTACTTTATACTTGTGTGTAAACTTAAGGAGTGGACTAAAAAAGCTGACAGTGGCAGTTTGAGTGAATAATATTGGTCAATACATCACAGGAATTAGCTTTCAAACAATAGTATTTATAAATTGTCATTGTCTACGAATTCTGTCATTTTCAGCTGCCCCAGTGCAAGTTTTCCTCACACTCACAGCATGCCTACAAGCATGTTCTTGCCGTTACTACCAAGGTCACTTTTCGAATTTGAGGAAACATTGTATGTGAAAACATGAAGCCGCGGAAGGAAAAAAACAACAAAACACAAAGGTCCCCACGACACGGCACAAAGGTCCTTTCAACACAACACAAAGGTCCCCACGACCCAACACAAAGGTCCCACAGCATAACAAAAGGTCCTCACAACACAACACCAAGGTCCCCAAACCACAACTAAAAGATCCCTTAAACGTATGAATTATATTGTTTCTTGTATATAGCTATGCAATATTACATTATGACGTAATAGCTTAGATGCATTCACAGACAAGATAGACAAATGTGTGTTACGTCATCATAGTTGAACACGGGTGTAAAATCAGACTCAGACAAAACTGAACATTCTATCGCAGAGCTCCCTTGCAAATCAGACTCAGACAATGTCGACATTCTATCACAGAGCTCCCGTCCAAACCAGACTCAGACAATGTCGACATTCTATCACAGAGCTCCCGTCCAAACCAGACTCAGACAATGTCGACATTCTATCAAAGAGCTCCCGCCCAAACCAGACTCAGACAATGTCGACATTCTATCGCAGAGCTCCCGTCCAAACCAGACTCAGACAATGTCGACATTCTATCGCAGAGCTCCCGTCCAAACCAGACTCAGACAATGTCGACATTCTATCACAGAGCTCCCGTCCAAACCAGACTCAGACAATGTCGACATTCTATCGCAGAGCTCCCGTCCAAACCAGACTCAGACAATGTCGACATTCTATCACAGAGCTCCCTCCCTTACAACACACATATCTTCTGTGCACACCATTATCTTCTTACACAATGAGAAATCCTCAAATTATTTTAGTCTGATGGATTCCCCCCCCCCCCCCCGTCCCGCGCCCCTTCCCACAGGTTCTCTATTTGGCAGAAGTCACCGCTTGGCTGACTCGACGCTCGGCTCGGTTAATGAAATCCTCGTGCTGATGGACGCGAGATGAGAAGGTGAGAGAAAAACTGTGTGTGTGGGGGGGAGGGGTGTTGTTGTTAAGTCAAACTCTGTGTGATACTACATGCAGATTTGTGGGGGGAGAGGCTTAAGGGTGGAGAAGGGTGAAGGGGATAAGTGGAGTATGGTGGTGGTGGAGTAGGGTGGAAGGTGGAGAGTGGAGGTGAAGAGAGGAGGAGAGTAGGGTGGAAGGTGGAGATGAAGGGAGGAGGAGAGTAGGGTGGAATGGTGGAGTAAGGTGGAAGGATGGAGTAGGGTGAAGAGGTAGAAGGTTTCAGGTGTTGAGAGTGTAGAAGGGTGGAGTATGGTGGAGTATGGTGGAGTAAGGTGGAGTAGGGTGGAGGGTGGCGTATGATGTAGGATTTTAGGGTGGAGTAGAATGGAGAAAGGGAAGGGTGGATAGGGTGGAGGTAGCAGGAAGGGTGGATAGGGTGGAGGTAGCAGTACTGAATCTGGGATATAATAGAAAGTATCAACCCAGAAGTGAATATCAAGCAGTCTATCCTACTCAGGTCTACCCCAAGCTATTTATCCCACTCAGGTGTGTCCCCATCTATCTATACTACTCAGATGCATGTATCCCATACAGGGATATGAAAGCAATGTTTTTGGCTTGCTATTTCTTTTTATATTTGTCACATATGATCAAAATGTTGGGAAACTTTTTAAACGATTGATAGCCATACAGTGATAAGTCAAAATATGATCTAAATGACGTCATAGCTACTCAGCCATGCTGATGCCCTGACTATGATTAAATGACGTCACAGTTACTCAGCCATGCTGATGCCGTGGCTATGCTTAAATGACGTCTTAGTTACTCAGCCATGCTGATGCCATGACTATGATTAATGACGTCACAGTTACTCAGCCATGCTAATGCCATGACTATGATTAATGACGTCACAGTTACTCAGCCAGCCCGATGCCATGACTTCTGGACAGAGACACATAATCGTTGGTGATGGGGCCTGTTACAACTTGCTGATCGTTAAGATGTAAGTTGATCGATTTCATTGTTAAGACATGTTGATGTTTCACGATGAAATAATAGAATAGAAACCATGCTGACATCAACATATGGTTGGCTTTGTCACCATAGGGATTTTGTTCAAACAAATTGTCTTGTTGAACGAAGTATGTATTTACAATTTGAAGAATGTCTTTACCATCAGAAGAAAGTCTTTACCATCGGAAGAATGTCTTTATCATCAGAAGAATGTTTTTACCATCAGAAGAATTTCTTTACCATCAGAAGAATTATTTACCATCAGAAGAATATCTTTACCATGAGAAGAATGTCTTTACCATCAGAAGAATGTCTTTACCATCAGAAGAATGTCTTTACCATCAGAAGAATGTCTTAACCATCAGAAGAATGTCTTTACCATCAGAAGAATTCTTTACCATCAGAAGAATGTCTTTACCATGAGAAGAATGTCTTTACCATCAGATGTAGAATTTCTTTACCAACCATCAGAAGAATGTCTTTACCAACCATCAGAATGATGTCTTTACCAACCATCAGAAGAATGTCTTTACCATCAGAAGAATGTCTTTACCAACCATCAGAATGATGTCTTTACCAACCATCAGAAGAATGTCTTTACCATCAGAAGAATGTCTTTACCATCAGAAGAATGTCTTTACCAACCATCAGAAGAATTTCTTTACCAACCATCAGAAGAATGTCTTTACCAACCATCAGAAGAATGTCTTTACCATCAGAAGAATGTCTTTACCAACCATCAGAAGAATTTCTTTACCAACCATCAGAAGAATGTCTTTACCAACCATCAGAAGAATGTCTTTACCAACCATCAGAAGAATTTCTTTACCAACCATCAGAAGAATATCTTTACCAACCATCAGAAGAATGTCTTTACCAACCATAAGAATGATGTCTTTACCATCAGAAGTAGAGTTTCTCATGTACAGGGATTTTGCTTTTCCCGGACAAATTGGAAGGCAGCTTACCTCATCACCGCGATTTCTCGCAAATGAATTGAATTAAAAGTTTATTATAAACTGAACAAAATCATAGAGGATATTATTATTTTTATTGTATTTTTTCTATTGACCATTAATAAATTTTATAAAATGTTAAGGTTAGTTGACAGATTGGTCACTTGTAATGTAAGGCTTTAAACACTTTATGAGTTTCGCATTCTTTACATGTCGCTAATTCTAGTTTCGAATCTGTCACTACATATTTACAAGCAAATGTTTCTGTCAACTTGTGATGATGGTTTTTTTTCGAATACAAACACAGTAGAAATGTGTCTATATCCGTCTTTATTAATAATCTAGACATGTCTTAAAATGTTGATTTTGGAAATAAAAAACCACTTCATACTATAAAGGTAGTTTGATACGTGAACAGCTCGGGGATAATCAAGTTACTGGGGCCCACGTTTCCAGTCCATGGGAGGTGTCCTCAAATGGGATTGCCAAGGGATTTAAGTAGTACTGCTAACTGAAATAATGGATAAAGAGAAGTAGTGATTGCTAAATAGTTTTCTTTTTCCATCGGTGTCTTAAAGTTTGAGTTACAATTTCAATCGTGATTGGTGTCTTAAAGTTTGAGTTACAATTTCAATCGAGATTGGTGTCTTAAAGTTTGAGTTACAATTTCAATCGTGATTGATGTCTTAAAGTTTGAGTTACAATTTCAATCGTGATTGGTGTCTTAAAGTTTGAGTTACAATTTCAATCATGGAACACTACAGCGCCAATGACTTTATATTGGAAAGTACAGTTTGAAACTGTTTTCCTCTCCAATGTTTTAAAGAGCCTTTTCCCCCACAATATATCGCGGTAAGGGTACTTCGCTTCTGTATGAATGTGGTCGTGACTTTGAAACGCTTGAGAACCTGTGTTCTAGAGCTAGTGAGATTAGTGATTCAGCGCAGTTCAGATTTCTCAGGGCGAGGCTGATAGAGGCTGATAGAGGCTGATAGAGGCTGACAGAGGCTGATAGAGGCAGTTTATGACCATCACTCACATTCGGAAATCTTTAAAAAAACAAAGTCACTCACTGTCTTGTAACCTATTAATCCTAACAATAGATATTAACTCTAACACTAAAGAGATAGAAAGAGAGAGAGAGGGTGAGATAGAAAGAGAGAGAGAGAGAGAGCGTTATAAGAAACATAAATATGGACACCCAAGGAACAATACCAGGATACTTTCTGAGGGAGACCCAAGACCCACAACCAATGGACACTCTCTCCAATCAACACCTTCAGTATCTTGCATATTCTGATGGAAAAACGCAGGGAGGGAAAAGTAGTAAAGACATATCAAAAGTCTTTATTGAATTAGAAGACGCATCACAACAAGCAGGACTGGAAGTTAGTAACCAAAAAAAAACCCAACAAAATACATGACTATAAGAGAAGAACAGACAGATGGAACCAAGAAAACACTATAATGCTGATTGATTGGAATGGTGCACACAATCTATGGTGTACCAATATGTATATAAAACGATGTCTTTTTTTTTACCTACTGAAGGTTTTATATCCACATTCATTAACAATATGTCATCAAATTATTACCACCCAATTTATTTTAGTGTTAAGAAGGCCAATTACATGAACAGCTCATATAGCTCATTGATATCACTACATTTACGTGAACAGCTCATACAGCTTATTGATATCACTACAATTACGTGAACAGCTCATACAGCTTATTGATATCACTAGCACATCACTTTTAGGTGGGTTTGCATTATCATCTGTTTTTAAGACTCCCAGAAAATATAATTTTACGGCAATATTATACTCTTGTCAACCATTTAACTCATGTCAGGGTAATCATGAAGGAGACTGCGATCAGCTTAGCACAATAGCAAATTAGTAAAACACAGTAAGGTTAAACCTGATAGAAGGAACGCAACAAAACAACGAACGTGTCGGCAGGAAGCCTTCATCAGCGAACGAACAGAAAAACGAATAAAATTTAAAAATGTATCAAAAAATTATAATGTAGCACTTAGCTTAGAAGTAGTGTCCAAGACGGCAGCAAAAGATGTCAACCATCTTATCATTAGAGGCACTAATCTGAAATCTTCCATTCATTTCCCTCAATATGTCTTTCACAATCGTAGCCCCAAACACTCCATGCTCATTCTTAGTGAAAACTTCACCCTTAAGTGAACAGGGCGTACCGAGCAGTTCATATATTGGCACAACTCTGTCGATACTGTTTGTATTGTTCGAGTAGTTGGAGAGTTTGATGTTGTATTCTTATAACAGTGTGTACAGCTCTTAATGATGTTGATTGATCTTAGGATGGATTTAGGAAACTCGCATGAACCATACGAAAACCAGCTGCCCCTATCTGGTAGAGTTTGTATGAACCATAAACAACCTAATCACGACTGTCTGGTAGAGTTTTATGAACCATAAACAACCTAACCACCACTGTCTGGTAGAGTTTGTATGAACCATAAACAACCTAACCACCACTGTCTGGTAGAGTTTGTATGAACCATAAACAACCTAACCACCACTGTCTGGTAGAGTTTGTATGAACAATAAACAACCTAACCACCCCTGTCTGGTAGAGTTTGTATGAACAATAAACAACCTAACCACCACTGTCTGGTAGAGTTTGTATGAACCATAAACAACCTAACCACCACTGTCTGGTAGAGTTTGTATGAACCATAAACAACCTAACCACCACTGTCTGGTAGAGTTTGTATGAACCATAAACAACCTAACCACCCCTGTCTGGTAGAGTTTTTATGAACAATAAACAACCTAACCACCACTGTCTGGTAGAGTTTGTATGAACAATAAACAACCTAACCACCCCTGTCTGGTAGAGTTTGTATGAACAATAAACAACCTAACCACCACTGTCTGGTAGAGTTTGTATGAACCATAAACAACCTAACCACCACTGTCTGGTAGAGTTTGTATGAGACATAAACAACCTAACCACCACTGTCTGGTAGAGTTTGTATGAACCATAAACAACCTAACCATCACTGTCTGGTAGAGTTTGTATGAACCATAAACAACCTAACCATCACTGTCTGGTAGAGTTTGTATGAACCATAAACAACCTAACCACCACTGTCTGGTAGGGTTTGTATGAACCATAAACAACCTAACCACCACTGTCTGGTAGAGTTTGTATGAACCATAAACAACCCAACCGCCACTGTCTGGTAGAGTTTGTATGAACCATAAACAACCTAACCACCACTGTCTTGTAGAGTTTGTATGAACCATAAACAACCTAACCACCACTGTCTGGTAGAGTTTATATGAACCATAAACAACCTAACCACCACTGTCTGGTAGAGTTTGTATGAACCATAAACAACCTAACCACCACTGTCTGGTAGAGTTTGTATGAACAATAAACAACCTAACCACCACTGTCTGGTAGAGTTTGTATGAACAATAAACAACCTAACCACCACTGTCTAGTAGAGTTTGTATGAACCATAAACAACCTAACCACCACTGTCTGGTAGAGTTTGTATGAACCATAAACAACCCAACCACCACTGTCTGGTAGAGTTTGTATGAACCATAAACAACCTAACCACCACTGTCTGGTAGAGTTTGTATGAACCATAAACAACCTAACCACCACTGTCTGGTAGAGTTTGTATGAACCATAAACAACCTAACCACCACTGTCTGGTAGAGTTTGTATGAACCATAAACAACCTAACCACCACTGTCTGGTAGAGTTTGTATGAACAATAAACAACCTAACCACCACTGTCTGGTAGAGTTTGTATGAACAATAAACAACCTAACCACCACTGTCTAGTAGAGTTTGTATGAACAATAAACAACCTAACCACCACTGTCTGGTAGAGTTTGAATGAACCATAAACAACCCAACCACCACTGTCTGGTAGAGTTTGTATGAACCATAAACAACCTAACCACCACTGTCTGGTAGAGTTTGTATGAACCATAAACAACCTAACCACCACTGTCTGGTAGAGTTTGTATGAACCATAAACAACCTAACCACCACTGTCTGGTAGAGTTTGTATGAACCATAAACAACCTAACCACCACTGTCTGGTAGAGTTTGTATGAACCATAAACAACCTAACCACCACTGTCTGGTAGAGTTTGTATGAACCATAAACAACCTAACCACCACTGTCTGGTAGAGTTTGTATGAACCATAAACAACCTAACCACCACTGTCTGGTAGAATTTGTATGAACCATAAACAACCTAACCACCACTGTCTGGTAGAGTTTGTATGAACAATAAACAACCTAATCACCCCTGTCTGGTAGAGTTTGTATGAACAATAAACAACCTAACCACCACTGTCTGGTAGAGTTTGTATGAACCATAAACAACCTAACCACCACTGTCTGGTAGAGTTTGTATGAACCATAAACAACCTAACCACAACTGTCTGGTAGGGTTTGTATGAACAATAAACAACCTAACCACCACTGTCTGGTAGAGTTTGTATGAACCATAAACAACCTAACCACCACTGTCTGGTAGAGTTTGTATGAACCATAAACAACCTAACCGCCACTGTCTGGTAGAGTTTGTATGAACCATAAACAACCTAACCACCACTGTCTGGTAGAGTTTGTATGAACCATAAACAACCTAACCACCACTGTCTGGTAGAGTTTGTATGAACCATAAACAACCTAACCACCACTGTCTGGTAGAGTTTGTATGAACAATAAACAACCTAACCACCACTGTCTGGTAGAGTTTGTATGAACAATAAACAACCTAACCACCACTGTCTGGTAGAGTTTGTATGAACCATAAACAACCTAACCACCACTGTCTGGTAGAGTTTGTATGAACCATAAACAACCCAACCACCACTGTCTGGTAGAGTTTGTATGAACCATAAACAACCTAACCACCACTGTCTGGTAGAGTTTGTATGAACCATAAACAACCTAACCACCACTGTCTGGTAGAGTTTGTATGAACCATAAACAACCTAACCACCACTGTCTGGTAGAGTTTGTATGAACCATAAACAACCCAACCACCAAGCCTGGTTATGCTTATAAATGATATGACATTATATTCTCAAAGTCTGTATGGGATATTTGATCATTATTATCATACCCTCCATGCCATTATTGTCACACCATCCATGCCATTATAGTCATACAATCCATGCCATTATAGTCATACCATCCATGCCATTATGGTCAAACCATCCATGCCATTATGGTCACACCATCCATGCCATTATGGTCACACCATCCATGCCATTATGGTCACACCATCCATGCCATTATGGTCACACCATCCATGCCATTATGGTCACACCATCCATGCCATTATGGTCATACCATCCATGTCATTATGGTCACACCATCCATGTCATTATGGTCACACCATACATGCCATTATGGTCACACCATCCATGCCATTATGGTCATACCATCCATGCCATTATGGTCACACCATCCATGCCATTATGGTCACACCATCCATGCCATTATTGTCACCATTGAACCTTGCGTCATCCAATCACATTACACCATTGGACTTTGCTTTAACCAATCACATTACACCATTCAACTTTGCTTTAACCAATCACATTACACCATTGAACTTTGCTTTAACCAATCACATTACAACATTGAACTTTGCTTTAACCAATCACATTACACCCTTGAACCTTGCTTCAACCAATCACATTACACCTTTGAACTTTGCTTCAACCAATCACATTACACCCTTGAACCTTGCTTCAACCAATTACATTACACATTTGAACCATGCTTCAACCAATCACATTACACCATTGAACCTTGCTTCAACCAATCACATTACACCATTGAACCGTGCTTCAACCAATCACATTACACCATTGAACCTTGCTTCAACCAATCACATTACTCCATTGAACCTTGCTTCAACCAATCACATTACACCATTGAACCATGCTTCAACCAATCACATTACACCATTGAACCTTGCTTCAATCAATCACATTACACCATTGAACCATGCTTCAACCAATCACATTACACCATTGAACCTTGCTTCATCCAATCACATTACACCATTGAACCTTGATTCAACCAATCACATAGCACCATTGAACCTTGCTTCAACCAATCACATTACACCATTGAACCTTGCTTCAACCAATCACATTCCACCCATTACAAAGATTGCCTCAAATCAACTTCCATTGAATTTAAACAATTTTATGTAAGTTGGACTTACATAGATACCAGACTATAGCAAACAGACTATCTCAGATGCAGATACTTATAGGACAATTTCTCGGCCCATCTTGTCAATGCCTGTGTTTATTTGAAGACACGTCTGAGGGAGGTAAATATTGTTGCCCAACATTTGCACTCGTGCAAGATTTCCTGAAACCAACATGGATTTTTATGTTGATCTTTCGGTTTTAAGTTGCTGGTAGGGTTGGTGTCAGGTTGGGCGTAGTTAGACTTGTGTGTCTTTTAGGTTGTGTGTCGTTTAGCTTGTGTGTTGGTAGGGTCGTGTGTTGATAAAGTTGTGAGTTGTTAGCATTGTGTGTTGGTAGGGCCGCGTGTTGATAAAGGTGTGTGTTTTAGCAAGGTGTGTTGGTAGGACTGTGTGTTGATAAAGGCGTGTGTCGTTAGCATTGTGTGTTGGTAGGGCTGTGTGTTAATAAAGGTGTGAGCTGCTAAGGGCGTGTGCTGTTTGTAAATATGGTTGTTTGTTGTTAGTGTTGCTTTTTTGTTAGTGTTGTGTTGGTAGTGTTGTGTGTTGGTACTCGTAGTGTTATTCTGAACAAGGTTTCTCCACAATCTACTAACATGTCGATAATGTTAAATCTTCTGAAACACAGGGAAGCGACAACCCTACCCCCTTTTTTCTTCTACCCACCACTTGTTCTCATTCGCTTGTTATCTTGGGAACATTATTAATAAGCCAAAAAAGGAACATTATTAATAAGCCAAAAAAGGAACATTATTAATAAGCCAAAAAAGGAACATTATTAATAAGCCAAACTGGAGCTTGAAATATAAAAGGAAACAATAACAAGACAATTGAACACTAAATGCATTCCTCTCCCCCTCCTCCCTTTTCCCCAGGAGAGCTAAGCAAAAGAAAAAGAAAAATCACTTAGCTTGGGAAAAAAACTTGATAATAAGGTTTTCCTGTGACACACATGAAGTTTGTTAAATCTGTTGTGTGCATTTGGCTTTTAAACACATCGGTTGCTTTATGACGGTTAGTTAAAACAAAATGATGATATTTGAAGGATCCTGACATGTACTCAGGACCGTCAATCCCCCCCCCCCCCCCCCGGGTGGTGCAGCCAAACCCCTAGACCTTCAACTTTCTAAATTGTGTGTGTATGTGTGTAACGCCAGTCATGATAATGTTTTTAATGCAAAAGTTCACTATGAACATAAGTCATTCAAAATCTTACCGCTAAAAGCTATTTCCACGGTCAGACATTGTCTGCTGGGCACCGTTCATTTGTCTGCCTCCCCGTGATAGAATGCAACTAGTCTAAAATAAGAGGCTTATTGCGTTCATGTCCTGGTGATCCCATTCATGTTTAGAAACAATAGAGTAGTGCATACAGAAACCTGCTGTTATCATAATTTACGCGTAGTGAAGTGGAAGAGTAATTGGGTTTAAAAAAATGCATTGAAGTAGAAATGTTGTAACAACATCAGTAAAACAGTAGAAGATTGCACGAACCAGCCGTAGGAATCAGATGTTATTTCATTATGATTTTTTGCAATGTTGAGTAGCTCAGTAGACAGACAATTTTGATTAGTTCAGTAGACAGACAATGTTGAGTAGTTCAGTAGGCAGACAATGTTGAGTAGTTCAGTAGACAGACAATGTTGAGTAGTTCAATAGACAGACAATGTTGAGTAGTTCAAGAGACAGACGATGTTGAACATTTCCGGGAACAGGCAAGAAATAATATTTCAGAAGACCGACAAAATATTGAGTATTGCGATATGGGGTCAAGTGAAACTGCCTTGTATCTAATGGTATAAACACCGAGTTGTCTTTTCTTATAGTCATAACCCTGTACTGAAGATAACATTAATTACGTAAAATATTTCGGCATCGAGTACAAGCCAGAGTACTAGCATAAGACTCCGGCCTCTGACGTAAGCAAGTGTGCTTTTCCTGTGACGTAACATTTAAATAGGATCATTGAAGATTGCCAATTTCGCTTCATTCAGACGTAGAAAATGAAAGGACTCCGACTAGACGACTCCACTTAAGTCAGAAGATAGAAATCAAAAGAACTCCGTCTAGTCGACTCCACTTAAGTGAGAAACAGACATTAAAAGGATTCCTACTAGACGACACCAGTTAAGTTATTATATTAATATTCTGCTTCATGATCTTGTTACAACAGGATGCCAACAGAAGATGCATTTGTTCTAGCTTGTAGCATCCTAGCTTGTAGCCTCCTAACTTGTAGCATCCTAGCTAGTAGCAACCTAACTTGTAGCATCCTGACCTGTAGCAACCTAGCTTGTGGCATCCTAGCGTCTAGCATCCTAGCATACAGCATCCTAGCGTGTAGCATCCGAGCTTGTAGCATCCTTATTAATAGCACCATAACTTACAAATATTTGGGACAGTTAAATTAAAAACTTTTCTTTCCAAAAAAAAAAAATAATAATAAAGCTCTTCAGCTCAAACATAAAACACACAATTACAATGAAGTCTCCTTTTAAACACACTACTCACCTGGTCAGTGAATCTAACCAATTAAAAGCAACGCACTTTCTACGCCATAAATATCCGTTGGACAGCAAGCAAAACCAATCTCCACTTGTAGAAACGACCTTAGGAGAAAAAAAAAATATATCATCACCTCTTGAATAACTGTTAACTGTTGGCCTCTATTCCACCGCCCTCTCGCGATGTACTCACGCGCGAGACACCAAATAATGGCCGCGCATGTTGCCCTACGCGCCGGTGGCAAGCACTCACACCCACAAGCCGTGGGCTTACTTCCGCGTACTTCCCTAGCAGGCGGTAGTTGGCTACTTACAGCACTGATGAAGCCTTGTTCGTTGCCCTCTTTCGCAACTAATGACAAAAAAGCCACGCACAAAAAATAGTTCGTTTCCCTGAAGTATTCCGTTTAAAAAATGGCTAACTTTGCACTCGCCTGAAATAGCCTCGTAGTTTGTTTTTTTCATTATGTAGCATCGCGTGAGTTTCTTCAGTTCAACTTCACGTCTCGCCTTCATGGTTCAAGTTTTTTTGCTCGACGCTGCACAACAATATACGAAACTTTCAAGAACGTGTCACGTGTTTTATCCTTGTCATCTTTGTATTTCCTGTTATCATATATTTCTCTTCTTACAAATATAGGTTCGTTTTATTGCATCATGTGGAAATAATTATGAATGTTTCACAATGTTTTCCTTTTTTCAAATAACAAACAGTTTTACACCACGTTAAATTAAAAGCACCGATTCTCAAATTGTTATAATTCTAAGTACATGTCATTAAAGTAATAAGCTTAAAAGTGCAATGTCACCGTTATCGGCAGTGGCGTACGAAAGGAGGGTGTTGAGGGAACGGTCAGCCACGGGCGGATCTTTCTCTTTATATGGAGGGGCAGCATGTTCAGAAATATTGAGAGTTTTTTCATTAGTAGGAGAGGGCAAAATTCTCGGCCCGTACCGGGTGACCCTAATCCCAGTTACGCCACTGTTCATAGGCCCAGACACAAACTACCAGCCATGCTTCAGGATTATACTTGTAAAGTATTGGTTGGGATTTTAAAAAAAATAAAAATCCCTGGACTTTAATTAAATGGCAACAACGCCTTTTCAATCATGTTTTCACTTTTACACCTTACGCCTATGATCACCACACCACACATTTTGTAGTCTCCCCCTCCCCCATTATTACAATCCCAATCTCACTATGTTCACCTTCTTCACAACACTTCCTCGTTATTAACAGGTTAAAGTTCATCTGAAGCTGAGTATCAGACTCAATGGTTGATTTCTGGATGTGAAAAGTAGTCGCTAAATTTGGGGTAGCCAACTTTTTCCACAAGGTTAGTCAAATGTGCTAATTAATGTGGGTCATGACATTTTATCCTGTGTTGATGGCGGACCAATTAAGCGAGATGTGGCGACGGCACCACGCCCGCCTGCTGTATGGCAACACTACTTTCTGGTACTGCATCATGGGAAATCTTGTTTTATTATTTAAATAATTCATATGTATTAAGTTTTCTTATAATACATCGTCACAGTAACAAAAGCTGTGTTTATACTGTCAAAGAAATTCAATCGGAGTACTTATTTATTGTAAGGACGTGGTTTGTTATCTAATAATTGCAGTTTTATGTTTTATTGACAATTTAAAAAATATTTCATTCATTCGTTTATTGTTACAGATGTTACGTAACAGGAAAATGTCACTACCTCTCTTAAGAAATCGTATAGAAAGACATGGTCAGATATGTTAAGTATTATAGACTTGTTGAGGCAGACATGGTGAGACAGACTTGGTGAGACGGGCATGGTGAGACAGACATGGTGAGACAGACTTGGTGAGACAGACATGGTGAGACGGACATTGTTAGACAGATAGTGTAAGAAAGACATCGCAACATAGCCATGGTAAAAAGAGATCAGAACTGAAAACGCGTTTTTTTAAATTGCATGGACATAAATATTTCTATTTTAATTCTTGAAAAGATTTGTTAGTTTCTTTCTCAACTCGATTCTAGTCAATTGGGTAGTTTTTTTTTTTTAAAAACACAAAATCTATATTTAAAAAAAATAGTATACCTTAAAACATAATAATTACTTTCACTCTATGGTATCGTCAGCCAATCCATGTTAACATTGACTAGGTCCAATCCATGTTAACATTGACTAGGTCCAATCCATGTTAACATTGACTAGGTCCAATCCACGTTAACATTGACTAGGTCCAATCCATGTTAACATTGACTAGGTCAAATCCATGTTAACATTGACTGTTAAATAATAAGTTTGGTCCATACAAGTTTGGTCCGCACAAGTTTGGTCAAGGGTATGAAATCACTATGGTTATGTTAGTACGTAAAACATGTTTAGTTAGAGATTATATGTTTAGCTTTATAAATCGTGTGAGAATGTTGTGACGTATTTGGGTAGGGGGGAAGTGACGTCTTCGTTTAGTTGTTGTGATTGTGGTACTTTGATTGCCTTTAATCAAGAGTGTATTGATTAGAGTGTTTGCTAGCACGTCTTCCTTTTAATACATACCAACGAATGTAGATAATACATATTATTATACAACTAATCAGGTTGGTGTTGTATATTGGTTGGCATGGTTTACACTGGCCCGTGAATGAGGTAGGGCACAGACTGTCACAGTACAAATGTATAGTCATTGATATTCAAGAATATTACGATCTTACGGCTCGTACGGCTTGTACACACATATATAATAAGATCGAACGTTTCGTCATCTGGGGGCTCGTCCGTCTGAACCTGTTCGTAGCTGTGCGTGGCTCGTCCGATTCAACTGAAGCCGTGAAGCATCCTGTTTAGTCTAAACTGAAGCTGTGAAGTAACCTGGCCAGTCCGAACAAGCTGTGTGTCGCCGTCTGAACAAGCTGTGTGTCGCCGTCTGAACAAGCTGTGTGTCGCCGTCTGAACAAGCTGTGTGTCGCCGTCTGAACAAGCTGTGTGTCGCCGTCTGAACAAGCTGTGTGTCGCCGTCTGAACAAGCTGTGTGTCGTCGCCCGAACAAGCTGTGTGTCGTCGTCCGAACAAGTTGTGGGCCGCTACCAGATCATCACTGCGCCGCCACCAGGTCATCACTGTGCCGTCACCAGATCGTCGCTGCATCTACGACCTGATCATCGCAGGAGCTGCTACCGGGTGGACAACGTGAAAGCCCTTGGAAACAAATTACTGACATACTATACATCTAATTAATTTATCTGACTTTGCCAACCTGTCATAGCACATGGTGATCCAGGAAACAATTCATCCAGAATTGAAATATCGTATTTATAACACAATTTAACTATTACAAATCTGCAAAGAATAAAAAATAAACATAATTATAAAACCAACTAGCTATGACTCCTCGGTTTCAATTGAATGAAGTCGTCCACCCCCGCTCTCACGAAATGAACTCGTCCTTCCTTTTTTCAGTTTGCATCGAGTCAAATCTCTCGGGGGGTTGACTCATGACAGAATCTTATTTAGAAATACAAAAACCTGTTTTGTGTTGGCCTCTTAAGTTCCCCGTGGGTATGGATTCATATCTGGAACTCAATAAAACTGCCGAAACAGAAAAGAACCTGTTTCTAGAATTGTAACTTTTGGCATTTGTGTAAACATCTCTTTTTACTTTTGGCATTTGTGTAAACATCTCTTTTTACTTTTGGCATTTGTGTAAACATCTCTTTTTACTTTTGGCATTTGTGTAAACATCTCTTTTTACTTTTGGCATTTGTGTAAACATCTCTTTTTACTTTTGGCATTTGTGTAAACATCTCTTTTTACTTTTGGCATTTGTGTAAACATCTCTTTTTACTTTTGGCATTTGTGTAAACATCTCTTTTTACTTTTGGCATTTGTGTAAACATCTCTTTTTACTTTTGGCATTTGTGTAAACATTTCATTTTTTATAGATTTAAATTTAATCATCTCGTCGGCTTTTGAAACTTTAAAAGAGTTTCTTTTTTAATCGATCTGTTTCAATCTTTGATACTCCAACTTTAACACATACTATCCTAATAGATGTCTTTTAATAAAGTCTCTCTGTGTCTAGACCAGCAGTAGCGAGACCAGGCGTAGTGAGGTACGCTACTTACTTTCCGTATTATTTTAATGAACTGCTAGCTACAATATCATGAGGATCACTGGTCTCAGACATTACATGAGAACCTAAAGAACTTGTAACTGCGATTGTTGCATCGCCTGTAATCGGATTTCGAGTAATCGCACCGATCAGAATCACAAGTGAGGATTATTTAGTTGGAACCCATCTGTGTATTTAATCTGCCCGTAGAAACAAAGCACCGGTTTATCGGGGAAGAGAAATTGCTGCCCTGCTCCGCTGAACGAGATTCATCGCACTTTTGCACTGTTTTTATCAAGCCATTTGTAGTGAAGTTATAGATAAATTTGGTCACGTGGATACACTGCTACTTCTGGACCATTTACGAACTTGTGTAGTATCTTTTGCATGGTCGGTGGATTGTTAATTTTGATGAGATGGGATTCTGTTGATTGTTTCGCCACTTTATTGCAGTGTGAGTTCCATTTTAGTGTTGGTTCTATTGTAATGCCATTTGTAATGTAGTGTTACTCTATTGTAGAGTTAATTCTAATGTAGTGGTGATTATATTGTAGTGTTAGTTCTGTTGTAGTGTTATTTCTATTGTAGTTTTTGTAGTGTAAGTGCTAATATAAGGTTAGTTCTATTGTAGTGTTAGTTCTAATGTAATGTTAGTTCTATTGCAATGCTAGTCCTGATTTAGATTTAGTTCTACTATATTGTTAACTCTAGTGATTGCTTCGGGAAAATGTGGTCAATTAGGGACAATGTGGTCGATTAGGGACAATGTGGTCGATTAGGGACAATGTGGTCGATTAGGGACAATGTGGTCGATTAGGGACAATGTGATTGATATGGGACAATGTGATCGATTAGAGACAATGTGATCGATTAGGGACAATGTGGTCGATTAGGGACAATGTGATTGATATGGGACAATGTGATCGATTAGGGACAATGTGGTCGATTAGGGACAATGTAGTCAATTAGGGACAATGTGATTGATATGGGACAATGTGATCGATTAGGGACAATGTGGTCGATTAGGGACAATGTGATTGATATGGGACAATGATCGATTAGGGATAATGTGATCGATTAGGAACAATGTGGTCGATTAGGGACAATGTGATTGATATGGGACAATGTGATCGATTAGGGACAATGTGGTCGATTAGGGACAATGTGGTCGATTAGGGACAATGTGGTCGATTAAGGACAATGTGGTCGATTAGGGACAATGTGATTGATATGGGACAATGTGATCGATTAGGGACAATGTGATCGATTAGGAACAATGTGGTCGATTAGGGACAATGTGATTGATATGGGACAATGTGGTCGATTAGGGACAATGTGATTGATATGGGACAAGGTGATCGATTAGGGACAATGTGATCGATTAGGGACAATGTGGTCGATTAGGGACAATATGATTGATATGGTACAATGTTTTTGTTTACGGACAACTGTGATTGTTATGGGACAATGTTTTTGTTTAGGGACACTGTGATTGATATGGGGCAATGTTCTGTTTAGGTACATTGTTATTGCATCTCATTTTCAAGTCTTGCTGTTGTATGGGTGTAAGTCTCTTAACATCTCAATATTTTTCTGATATAATTCCTTTTGTCACATTTCTCCGCTTTAAATACTTTTAATAACTTGTATCACATTGCTTTTCTTTACACTCTTTTATTACAATTCCCACGAACTCAGCCATTAAGTGCGCAGTTCTTCTTTTCAGGAAGCCACTATAACTCATAGGAGTGTTATAAATATATTACATTTCTGATGTGTTTGTTCCTGTCTCAGAATGCGTTCATGAATTATCGCCCTCATTTGGTTAACTCGGCCAGCTACCAGTTACACATATGAAGAGCTGATTTTCAAAATGCTGTATATCCATTTTGGGGGTTTTGAGATTATTCAACTTTTTACCAAAAATTAATAACGCGTTTAGAGAATGAAATCATTTTCAGACAAGAAGAAAATAGGAATATATTGTGTTTAGTACATACAATTTACCATGTCCTGAAGGAACCTGGTCTGCTCTACAAAAAGGTAAGACTTTTTCATTTTTTAAAAAAATGGTGGATACTGCGTTTTGAAAATAAGCTCTTCATATGTTTTCCCTATCACATTTTACGAGTGTACATGTAACACGAGGTGGATACTTAGCCATACATGTAACATGAGATGGATACTTAGCTATACATGTAACATGAGATGGATACTTATCCAACGTTGGGATTACACAACAACAAAACTGACGCTTAAAAATTATTCATTTAGCTGAACTAGAAATAACATCTGATACCAAGAATAGGATGGTGTTATTTAGTCAAATTCAACATGTTGGAGTCTAGGGATGGAGTCGACATATGGAGTCGACAGATGGAGTCGAAAGCTCTATTCCACATTTCAAGACTTTAGAGTTGGGGTCTGGGGATGGAGTGGAAGGATGGAGTCCAAAGATGGAGTCGAAAAGCTCTATTCCGGAATTTTAAGTTTTAAAGTTTAAAATTATCATGTATAAAACGATAGCAAGCAAGCATTCAAGAAAGGAGTCTCAAAGTCTATTATCTAGAACAGCGGTTCTCAGCCTGTGCGTGGCGACTGTGTTAGACTTGATTCTTCCGTTTTTAACCACAGATTCTCTGTTTGTAACCACACTAATTTTTAAACCACACCTTCTCTTTTTATAACCACAACTTCTCTTTTTGTAACCAGAACTTTTCCGTTCGTAATAACAATTATAGAAAGTCTGTAAAAAAATGTATGTTCCTATACAAACAGCACTGATCCTAATCCTAGCACTTTTATTATTACGCTCAAACGGTTCCCAATACACAGCAAATCCCCAGATTCCTCTTTGATCTTCATTTCTCATAGTACTGCACACAAAAACTTAAAATGTAGCGGGTTCCGAGGCTAAGACAAGCGGATAATCAGCTGACGATGTGGCCCGTGTGAAGACTCACCTTCACACACATAAATAAACCCTTGGCCACGAACGCCCCACGGGAATAAAAACAATGCATATGTAGAAAGTCAAAGCGTCATCTCCTTGGGGAAGTCAAGCAGGGCAAGGGGCTCTTGAAATGTGTCAGTGGTTCCCACACACTGGACCCCTGCCCCTGAGTGGTTGCAACTTAGCAGGGGGGGCAGGTGTATACACATTTAATTCGAACTTTTCAGACTGGAAACGAGCGGAGAATCGTTTATTTGGTTAAGAGAAAGAGCCAGTAGAAGTTTTTAGTTTTCATTCTATTTTGCCGCCAATTTTTTCATTTTTTCCCCCGCCACAAAAGTGCCGCCCGTGACGTCATATTAGAGGGTTATGGGTCATAAATCTGGTGCAGTATTTAACAAGTTTTTCAGTCGACAATTCAACAACCATGAAATTTCTACATTGGTCAAAAAGACTCCGTGTGAAATGTCAGTCTTCAAAACAACGTAAAGACATTTATATCATTCAGGGTACTTCCGGTCAAGTTTAAGGGTAAATCATTTTAAAGACCACATTCTAAAATGTTCAGAACCCCTCGATGTAACAAAAAAAACACGTTTTATTTTTAGGTCAATCTTAGGTTAGCATAAATCAAGAGGTGCGGTGTGAATGCTTTCTATAATGGCTTGATTGTTGAGTGGTTTCAAGGGGCCGTGGATAGATGGGGAACTGCGATGATCACGCTGGGTACTTGACTGAATGCAGAACAATAGCAGCCCTGCAAACGTCCCGCGGACATCAGCCGACAAACTGGAGCACGCATGTAGCAGACGAGAGTCGGTTGTTGGCAGGAAGGTGGTAGGCCCCCCTGGATCATCAACAGATGATGGCGCGTGCCAAAATGGATTCACTGTGACGGAAGGTAGGGGTGAGGGGTGGGGGTTCAATTCAGGTGTGAAAGCGAAGTAGAGACGACTTTTTGTTTGCTCGTCTTCTAGTGTTGGAGGTTGTTGTGTGCGCCTCTTTTAGTTCGTGTGTAAGTTTGTATTGATGTGTAAGTTTGTATTGATGTGCAGGTTTGTATTGTGTGTAGTTTGTATTATGTGGTTTTGTCCTGGTATGTGGGTATGTATTGTATGGGGAGAGTGGCATCTTAAGGAAAGAATCACATAGATCACATTTCAACAAATACACTGGACGCCCTCAAGAGGGTTGAGGGTAGCAACACGGGGGTAAATCCAATAAAAGCCTCTTGAACATGGTTTAGTCCCAACACAAGAGGGGTCATCTTGAACATGGTTTAGTCCCAACACAAGAGGGGTCATCTTGAACATGGTTTAGTCCCAACACAAGAGGGGTCAGCTTGAACATGGTTTAGTCCCAACACAGGAGGAGTCAATCTTGATGTCGGCTGTGAATCAGAAAGTCACCTAGATTTTGATCCTGCCGGCAAACAATAAGATGAGAACATAATGTTAGTGTCAGGGTAGTGAAGATGATGGTGGTGAGGATGGTGGTGAGGAGGGTGGTGAGGGTAGTGAAGAGGATATGCGGAGTCTTTATAAAATATTGTTTGGCAATCACATGGTGAGTGTGGTGGTGAGAATGGTGGTGAGGATTGTGGTGAGGGTGGTGGTGAATATGGTGGTGAGGGTGGTGTTGAGGGTGGTGGTGAGGATGGTGGTGAGGATGGTGGTGAGGATGGTGGTGAGGTTGGTGGTGAGGTTGGTGGTGAGGATGGTGTTGAGGATGGTGGTGAGGTTGGTGGTGAGGTTGGTGGTGAGGATGGTGTTGAGGATGGTGGTGAGGTTGGTGGTGAGTGTAGTGGTGAGGATGGTGGTGACGTTGGTGGTGAGGATTGTGGTAAAGGTGGTGTAAAGGTGGTGGTAAAGGTGAGGATGGTGGTGAGGACGATAGGTAAGAATATATATTTCGTTCGACCCTCCTTTTTTATTTAAAGGAGATATAAACCTACTTATTAGTGCTTGCACTGCTAGGATTGAGTTACAATAACAAAGAGATCTTCATGACCTGAACATTGATAGCACTGAGTTACAGTAGCACAGAGAGCTTCATGACCTGAACATTGATAGCACTGAGTTACAATAACATAGAGATCTTCATGACCTGAACATTGATAGCACTGAGTCACAGTAGCACAGAGAGCTTCATGACCTGAACATTGATAGCACTGAGTCACAGTAGCACAGAGAGCTTCATGACCTGAACATTGATAGCACTGAGTTACAATAACATAGAGAGCTTCATGAATTGAACATTGATAGCACTGAGTTACAGTAGCACAGAGAGCTTCATGACCTGAACATTGATAGCACTGAGTCACAGTAGCACAGAGAGCTTCATGACCTGAACATTGATAGCACTGAGTCACAGTAGCACAGAGAGCTTCATGACCTGAACATTGATAGCACTGAGTCACAGTAGCACAGAGAGCTTCATGACCTGAACATTGATAGCACTGAGTTACAATAACATAGAGAGCTTCATGAATTGAACATTGATAGCACTGAGTCACAGTAGCACAGAGAGCTTCATGACCTGAACATTGATAGCACTGAGTTACAATAACATAGAGATCTTCATGACCTGAACATTGATAGCACTGAGTCACAGTAGCACAGAGAGCTTCATGACCTGAACATTGATAGCACTGAGTTACAATAACATAGAGAGCTTCATGACCTGAACATTGATAGCACTGAGTTACAGTAGCACAGAGAGCTTCATGATCTAAACATTGAGTTCCAATGACTTGTTTAAGATCTTCCAAAACTGAAGTTGAATTTTTAAACATATCAATGTATATGTAGTTTATTGTAACGTCTGCTGAAGAAAGCTTCCAGCCCTTCTGTGTCTTGTCTTTTCAAGCATAGACATAGACTTTCTTCCATCTTATCTTCAAGGCAGTCCCTCACTTATTACTTAACATTTATAAGCACATTTCCTGTATAGCTTTGGAGTGCATTTCTCTATAGCACTAAATGCATTCCGCTATAGCACTAAATGCATTCCTCTATAGCACTAAATGCATTCCTCTATAGCACTAAATGCATTCCTCTATAGCACTAAATGCATTCCTATGTTAGCACTAAATGCATTCCTCTATAGCTCTAAATGCATTCCTCTATAGCACTAAATGCATTCCTCTATAGCTCTAAATACATTCCTCTATTACCCAGAATCTGATGATTTTATTTTCATGTATTTCATCGTTCTCAAACTCTATTTGGTTGTTGTTGTTGATAATTTTGACTTTATTTCGAAACCTCCAAAATCACAAATGTGCTAAAACTAGGCCTACACATATACCAACAACAACATTAATTAAGCTTTTAATTTTTTTCAAGCTGTGTGAATGAAATTTACAACAACCAAAAAATAAATAAGGATATTAACTATTTTAAAAACTTAAGTGGTCGCCATATTCATGTTATTTTCGGAAGTAGGATTTTTTAAAACCAAGATTACAGAAATTAAAATAATGTTATCATCATTACTGTGAAAAATAAGATTGAAACGGACAGACATAATTTGGTCGTATTATCTAAGAATAGCAATGACGTAAATTTTAAAAAATAAGAAAAGCCATAGAGGGAATTTGAGAAAAGCCGTTGTAGGACTTGTCCCTATCTACTCGAAACCCAAAACATCAGCCTCCCTAGAGGTACCTTTACCATCTAAGAGGGCTTCACGTGTGTCAGTCAAAATTTTATCTTTACGATTGTGTGCCGTAGATGCCACTACTGTTATACAGGTGAAACTGGAAGAAGAGAATCAGATAGGTTCACTGAACATCTTCGTGATATTGAACAGGGTAAAATTTCTCCGGTCTCATCACATCACAGCGGAGATAAACACAAAGGGACATTTGATGTATCCATCACGGCACTGGTTTCCTGTACCAACGAACCTGAGAGAGTTGGAAGGGTAAACAAATTAAATCAGAATTTCGACACATCATCACCATAAGGAATCAATGAAACTATCTCTTACTAGTGATCTATAATATATGAACTAAGTAACACAAATATTCTTGTGGGGGTTTGAGCTTAAGCTCTTGAAGCCCCGGCTAGTACATTGGCAACCAGCTCCATCAGCTGGCGATAGCCGTATATCATCGTCGTGACGTCGGACTCCCCCTGCCACATCTAGTGCTGAGCATTCAGTTAACAGATGCTGTGACCAGGCTGTAATGCCAGCAGGTAGGACCCCAGTTATTGTCCAACCAGAACTATTAGCTTTAGGAACTATATCATTTGAATGAATTGATATAATCTTAAAAGCATAACTCTTTCTTGCTTCCCCAGCCCGTGAATGTTAGAGTAAGTGTCTGAGGTGGAAAAATATTAATGCTAAAATAATTTGTGGGGAGTAGAAGCAGTAGTGGATGATCAAAAGGTTAAAAGTAACTGAAATTGAGTAAAGCACTTGTCACACATGGCATATGTACAGCACTTGTCATGTCACCTAAAACTCAATTGATAAAAAATTGCTATGAAAAAAGCAAAATATTTTTATTAGTTTCACATAGAATAAATCAATATCCAAACAAAGTATAAAGCATTATAATTGTTCATACCCTTCGGGATCCACGCTTCAATCCAATCCTACAAAACAATAAACTTACTTTTAGTTTACCAGCACAGTCATTGTTTCCCTAGAGACAGGGGAAGCTATCAACGCTCACGACAGGGGAAGTAATTAAATAAGACAACGACTTCTGGTTACTTGAGTGTATGTGTGTTGTACAAAGATGAAGCAGTCAGGGGCTCGTGCCAGGGGGTGGATGGGAAATGTTTTCATAAACAGGTGAGTGTTCCCCGTATGGAGGTAAGTCAGTGAAGTCTGGTGGTGAGCCTTAGTGCAAGTAATAATAGCAGTGGGGTAGCAGTAGGTAGCAGTGGGGTAGCAGTGGGGTAGCTAGAGTTTAGGACGCTCGGCGCGGTCCTTGACTTTTCCGTCCCTGATTGACAACAACCACAAAAAATACATAATACACATCAAACATAAGCCATATGAGTGGCACCCAGGGTGCACCGCCGCCCTCTTTCTACATTGGTATATGATAGTTTAAACATGGAAGAATGTCACCTTAAACACGGAAAGGAAATGAACGAAACAAAGTATGGGAATGCCTGAACAGATGGACGCAACGAAGCAACGAACGTGTCGACAAGAAGCCTTCTTCAACGAACAATCAACAATAAAAACAATATTAAAAATAAATAAATAAATAAAAATAAATAAACAGCTGTAATGCAGTATCCGAGAGGACAGCAATGGGAATAAACAGCTGTAATGTAGTATCCGAGAGGACAGCAATGGGAATAAACAGCTGTAATGTAGTATCCGAGAGGACAGCAATGGGAATAAACAGCTGTAATGTAGTATCCGAGAGGACAGCAATTGGAATTTGACAGAACGTAAGAATGTAACGTGTTTGATACAGGCAAAAGGGGAGGAAAGAAAGGGACAGTAAGTCCACTGCAATTGGCCGTATCAAGGAGGGGGTGGAGAAAGGGTTTAACGAAGGAATGAGAACATGATATTCATGCCATGTGGTGTCAAGGTTCATTAAGTACGGATCAGTTGTTTTTTTACGATCTCACCTGGTTTGACGTGTTTATACAAGACATAATGGCGGTGACAGCGAAATCCCTTGAGTTTTTTTGGTCTCCTATATTAAAGTGTTTTGAGTTGGGACACTAATTATCTTGCACAAACGTATTAAATATTAGGAAAGTGTTCATTATTTCTGTCCGAGTGGTGGCGTCCAGTCTCAACTAGATATGACGTTTCGCAGCGGATGCAAACAATTGTGTAGACAACATTACGGCTAGTACAAAAGAATGCGTCCCTTATTTGAAAACTACTCTTCGGGAAGAGAATGTGTTGAGTCCTGATAATAAAAGGGCACGTTTTGCAACATCTGCGTCAACGTCGCTTGGTCCCCAAGAGGGAGGGGCCGCGGGGATCGACTATGAATGCAGACGTATAGAACTAATGAGATCAACTTTTTAAATAAGGTACGACTTTAATTATATAATGATATAACGCTTTAAATATATACTTCCTTACGCCACCCAAATGCACTTTAGTAACAGCTTAAGATATAGTATATTTTTGTTACATCTCCTATACTACCCCTATACTTGACCCCTATAAGAGTAGCCTCGGACCAGCTGGTGTAAACAGTATGCCACTAAACATCCTGTTTTTTTGACGTGCAAAATTAGCGACTTCCAGTTTCTGAGAGAGTGGCTATTCCAGACGTTTTGTAACAAGTAGGTCACTTGTGTGCTTCAAAACGAATTCATAATTAACTCTTAGTGGAAGGCTTTGGTGTGTTTGAGTGTGATTTTTTGAAATAGTAATCCTATCTGCCGTTGTAACGTTGAATTTACAGCGTGTATATAATGATATGCAAGTAAATAATGATACGCAAAACGCTATGCATGCTGTACCATTCAATTTACAGTGCGTAAATTATAATATGCAAGTAAAAATGATATGCATGCTGTACCATTCAATTTACAATGCGTAAATTATAATATGCAAGTAAAAAATTATATGCATGCTGTACCATTCAATTTACAGTGCGTAAATTATAATATGCATGCTGTACCATTCAATTTACAATGCGTAAATTATAATATGCAAGTAAAAAATGATATGCATGCTGTACCATTCAATTTACAGTGCGTAAATTATAATATGCAAGTAAAAAATTATATGCATGCTGTACCATTCAATTTAAAATGCGTAAATTATAATGTGCAAGTAAATAATAATATACATGTTGTACAATTCAATTTACAGTGCGTAAATTATAATGTACAAGTAAATAATGATATGCATACACCAAGTATGAAGATTTAACTAAAATTTAACAACATTAGGGAGGTGGGAGGAAGATGTTTGGAGGGGCTACTTATTGACAGACTTCAGTCAAACAAGCTTTTTGTAACAATCTGCGCGTTAGGATAGACAAACCCGTTAAAATGTAGAGCCATTCACCAGACTATACTAACGGAAGTTGTGCCAATAGCAGGTAGCCAGCTACCTCAAGTGTCAAGTGGTTATTGTCCATGTTGCTTTTATAGACGTATCTTGTCATGCGAAAGTTTCTCATAAACATACAACCTAAAGAAGCACCATAAACATACAACCTAAAGAAGCACCATAAACATACGACATAAAAATGCTATTTCAATACAAATTCGGTCCCCTTGTATACAGAACTGCTGAAAGTAAAATTTTTCACATAGGTATTGTTGATTTTGTTTATGTGATTACACCCACCCATGGGCTATTGGCGTTTACACCCAAACATTGTCATTTACATTAAAGCATTGAACTTTAAACCAAAACATTGGACTTTACACCAAAGCATTGGCGTTTACATCCGAACATTGCCATTTACACCAAAGCATTGGACTTTACACCAAAGCATTGGACTTTACACCAAATCATTGGACTTTTCACCAAAGCATTGGACTTTACACCAAAACATTGGACTTTACACCAAAACATTGGACTTTACACCAAAACATTGGACTTTACACCCAAACATTGGACTTTACACCAAAACATTGGACTTTACACCAAAAATTTGGCCTTTACACCAAACCATTGGACTTTACACCAAAACATTGGACTTTACACCAAAACATTGGACTTTACACCAAAACATTGGACTTTACACCAAAACATTGGACTTTACAACAAAACATTGGGCTTTACACCAAAACATTGGACTTTACACCAAACCATTGGACTTTACACCAAAACATTGGACTTTACACCAAAACATTGGACATTACACCGAAAATTTGGACTTTATATCGAAACTTTGGTGTTCATGATTTTCAATGTGTTGAATAGAATTGTTTGAACTTTCTATTTTGGTGATGAAGAGCTTTGTTTATGAAACCTGCTGGTCAGACAAATCGTTATCTACCAGACCAGGGGTCACCAACCCCCCCCCCCCCGGACCAGGGGTCACCACCCCCCCAAACCTGGGGTCACCACACCCCCCCCCAGACCAGGGGTCACCAACGTTTTTTAACGCCAGGCCGGATAACGGGACAAAAATGATGAGCGCGGGACGGATAATCATTCTGTACAATACTTGATAGCCAGATAATCATTCTTTACAATACTTGCAAGCCAGAACGAAAGTTCTGGGAAAGACGAAAAACTAAGTATAGTAATCCATGTTAATCATGGGTGAGTTCTGGGAAAGACGAAAAACTAAGTATAGTAATCCATGTTAATCATGGGTGAGTTCTGGGAAAGACGAAAAACTAAGTATAGTAATCCATGTTAATCATGGGTGAGTTCTGGGAAAGACGAAAAACTAAGTATAGTAATCCATGTTAATCATGGGTGAGTTCTGGGAAAGACGAAAAACTAAGTATAGTAATCCATGTTAATCATGGGTGAGTTCTGGGAAAGACGAAAAACTAAGTATAGTAATCCATGTTAATCATGGGTGAGTTCTGGGAAAGACGAAAAACTAAGTATAGTAATCCATGTTAATCATGGGTGAGTTCTGGGAAAGACGAAAAACTAAGTATAGTAATCCATGTTAATCATGGGTGAGTTCTGGGAAAGACGAAAAACTAAGTATAGTAATCCATGTTAATCATGGGTGAGTGGCTTGCTATGCAAAAGAGCAATGACTAGCAACATGTTTATTTACTAAACAAATTAGCAAAGAAGGCGACGATTGCAAAAAGATAGTTGCATCAGATCTAGTGTGCACATTTCCGAATCTCACAAACTATGCAGCAAAAAAGGTTAGTGAGATATGTGAAAATGACGTTTGGCTTTCAATAAATTATCAATGTTTGGTTTGCAATTGCTGCATCCAATGAAAAGAATTGTTTTTCGCTTGGAACCACCTGGACAATACCGCCGTGAACTCGACATCCCTCGAAAGCTTCAAGGCTGTCCTGGCATCTGCTAGGAGCCGTCAGGATGGCAGCATCGCTTCCCCAACCGTTGCACATATGCCAGTTTATGGATGCAGCAACGTACCCTACCATAACCAGAAATGTTCATCAGTCACTCTCGTTCGATGTGTTGACTCACGTATCTGTAGCACTATGTTATCTCCTAATTCTTCTTTTCTCTGCGACAATGAACTTGCCCGTGCTGTTAGAGTTCCAACCGCGGTGACAACGATTTTTTTATATCCCCGTATGTTTCCAACACTCCTCTTTCTTTCACATATTTTCTACACAGTTTGTATAAATTAATATCAATTGCAAATACACGTCTACAAAAAAAGTGACTGCAGGTTGTTTTATAAACGTCGGTCATCCACTTTTGACGCCAGCTCAACTCGATCCCACTTGGCACTGCGATGTGAGTAGTTATTGTATTCATTATACATACTGTATGTTGATTTATTTACTATGCAGCAATCGTGAACAATCGTCCTGCTGTGAGACCAGTGGACCACCGTCCTATGATGAGACCAGTGGACCACCGTCCTGTAGTGAGACAAGTGGACCACCGTCCTATGATGAGACCAGTGGACCACCGTCATATGATGAGACCAGTGGACCACCGTCCTGTAGTGAGACCAGTGGACCACCGTCCTATGATGAGACCAGTGGACCACCGTCCTGTAGTGAGACAAGTGGACCACCGTCCTATGATGAGACCAGTGGACCACCGTCCTATGATGAGACCAGTGGACCACCGTCCTGTAGTGAGACCAGTGGACCACCGTCCTATGATGAGACCAGTGGACCACCGTCCTGTAGTGAGACAAGTGGACCACCGTCCTATGATGAGACCAGTGGACCACCGTCCTATGATGAGACCAGTGGAGCACCGTCCTTTGATTAGACCAGTGGACCACCGTCCTATGATGAGACCAGTGGACCACCATCCTATGATGAGACCAGTGGAGCACCGTCCTATAGTGAGACCAGTGGAGCGCCGTCGTATAGTGAGACCGGTGAATCACCGTCCTTTAGTGAGACCATTGTCCGTAACATGATACTCTTTGAATAACAGAATTCCAATATTCATGACCTCATTCTTTTATGCCGAGATATTTCATGAAATATGACGCCTCAGTTTAAAGAGCATGAGATCAATCGCACCATATGCTTCACCCCACCGCCATAGCTAGTTCAATATACCTCATATGCATATAGCCCACGTAATTTCTTAATGGGCTTTTCCCATGAAGTATGTCATGGCGTTTTCCTTCATCAGCTGTTCAATTTTTAAAAAATATATTTTGAAATTTAAAAAAATGGGATTTAAAATGTTAGCTAAAATTTCTCGTGCCCTAGATAAGACGACTTCATGAATGCCTGGGATAGAGCGTCAAATCATGCGTAACAGAAAGCTTTACAAGGGGGTAAGAACGTAAAGCGATAATCCGACGCGCGGTTGTGTTAATGATGTGTTATCGATTAGGGTAGCTCCCATTTTGAAATTAATCGTTTGTACTAAGGACTTTAATCAGTCTACAAGACTCTTATATTTTATTTATAAGCCCTTGCACTGCTATGCACGGCAACTATGCGAACACTATATTTAACCTGATAACATACAATCAACAAACACGCAATATACAATCAACATAAAATCAATACACAATCAATACACAATCAACACACAATCAACACAAAAGCAACACACAATCAAAATACAATCAACAAACGAGAACAAACTTTACGGTTCGTCGCTTATGTTTCTTCTCATTTTTCTAAAACACATGATCTCATTGGCAGTGTGGCCATTTTACTGTTGTGCCCCATTAGTGTGGCCACTTTGCTGTTGTGCTTTGGCAGTGTGGCCATTTTACTGTTGTGCCCCATTAGTGTGGCCACTTTGCTGTTGTGCTTTGGCAGTGTGGCCATTTTACTGTTGTGCCCCATTAGTGTGGCCATTTTACTGTTGTGCCCCATTAGTGTGGCCACTTTGCTGTTGTGCTTTGGCAGTGTGGCCACTTTACAGTTGTGCTTTGGCAGTGTGGCAACTTTAATGCTGTGCCTTGGCAGTGTGGCCCCTTTAATGTTGTGCTTTGGCAGTGTGGCAACTTTACTGTTATGTCTTGGCAGTGTGGCCACTTTAAATTTGTATTTTGGCTGTGTGGCCCCTTTACTGTTGTGTTTTGGCAGTGTGGCCCCTTTGCTGTTATGCTTTGGCAGTGTGGCCCCTTTACTGTTGTGTTTTGGCAGTGTGGCCCCTTTACTGTTGTATTTTGGCAGTGTGGCCCCTTTGCCGTTTTGCTTTTGCAGTGTGGCACCTTTACCGGTGGGCCTTGGCAGTGTGGCCCCTTTCCTGTTGTGCCTTGGCAGTGTGGCCACTTTACTGTTATGCCCCGTTTTTGTGGCCACTTTACTGTTATGCCCCGTTTTTGTGGCCACTTTACTGTTATGCCCCGTTTTTGTGGCCACTTTACTGCTTGTGCCCTTCTTTTCATAGAAGTAATATTTTACTTCTCCAGGATAAGTCAGGTTAAGTCAGGATGTATTTGCTTCTCTGCTGTATCATCAATCATGTTTTCCTTTCAATCCTATGACGCACCCGAGCGGCGCATATGTTCATCTTTTAAATATGTTTTTTTCTTCTGCTCAGAGGTCTACGATGTTACAAACCCATGTTTGTTTTTAATCCAACTTAAGCCATTTAAGCAAACAGGCCAAAGTAATTTCTTTTTATTTTTCGTTTCTACCCGACGTAATGTTAGCTCAGAGCTAATCCCTTTTTTGTCTACGCTTCTTGCGAAACGGAAGCCTGTTTAATCCAAGATCGGACATTTCTCGCGAGCAGGCCAGGAATACAAAAATAATAAAGATCTCATTTCTTTTACATCCATTAAGATGGAAAGCCGAGTAATATCTAATAACCTGGAAATTAATTTTTTCTATGATGCTGAATCCATTTATCCACGATCAAAATCTTCAATCTGTCCTAAAAACCCCAATATTGTCACCAGCAGTGATCAAAATCTGTGACAGGAGTAATTGCTTGTAAGGTGATGTGCAAATGCTTGTAATGTGATGAGCAAATGCTTGTAAAATGATAAGTGAGAAGATCCTACTCTGAAAAACATAAATTGGTTAAGAAAACTTAGTTTTGTCAATTGAAAAGAATTTGAGCTGTTATCAATTTTCACTTAAATAATAATTATACATTTATTAGGAATTAATAATTATAATTTAATTGGGAATTCATAAATAAAATGTAAATAGGAAATATAAATTAAGTTTTCCTAGGAAATAATAATTAAAATTTCAATAGGTCATCTCAGTACAATCAGTTTGATTTTGGTGTTACAGTGAACAAAGAGCTTGTTCTCCTTTACAATTTATTGACTACAAAAAGTGAAATTACTATTTAAAGCTATTTGGAAACGGTATAAACAATAATATTAACACAGAATAGCCATTTTGCTTCAGTGCAAACACATCAAAATACCCCCCCCCCCCAAAAAAAAAATTATGTAGGTTTATTCAGTAACAAAGACATAGAAAATTTTCTCAATGATTAAATGTATTTTAAAACTATATTATGCCACAGCTTAAAAATAATAAAAATAAACGAGCTTGCAGATAATGGAATTACACGAAATCTATCTTTAGAAATGGGTCTTGGAAGTCCAAAAAAATAACCATCTTCAGTGTATAGACCGACCAAATGGGATTTTTGGTTTCGACCAAGACAGAACAGAAAGTTAAAAAGGACTTTTTCTGAAATCGAAACTGAAAGCACTAGCTTAACGAGACCATTGGCCGAAAAATGATAAGAAAAATAGCGATAGTTATATTTTTTTTTTACCGAAAATGATAGTATCTTAAATTCTACGAGATAAATATGTATTAAGTGCTTCGACTTTTTCCATTTGCATTAAAAAGAAATTTAAGTTTATTAAAAATGTTTTTTAAAGTAGTAACGTATAGAAAATGTTGACAGTTGGTCAAAATTATATTTGTGTTTATCCGAAATTATCATTTATCGTCTAAGTTTAGATTTGTCTCAGATTAAACAAAAGTCTAACGAATGTTGAGCTACTTTCATAATGAGAATACAGTTAGCCAACTACATAATTATTAGACGAAACAGTGCTACACGCCCACGTGGTCTAAACTGAGCAAATCTCAAGTTAATGGTCATGAGTTCAATCCCCGCCAAAGCCCAGTCAAGCAAAAAAAAACACCATCATCACCCCGGGTGGATGGGACTCGTTAACCTTGGACGGCAACTCATCAAGAGAAGGCAACTCTGAATTCAAACCCGGAGATGGTGGGATGGAGTTCACATGCGCCTAACTGGCAGCAGTGAGACCTCTCGAACATCGGAGCGCCGTGAGCATGCTATCATAGTATGGAATGAGCGCTATATAAGTACTCCAATCAATCATGTGTGTAGATGCATGATTTAAATTTAAGGCTTTTTTATGCCTCATAATAAAGAATTGAATAAATGATTCTAATTTTTAAAATCGAAAGGTTTGTTTATTCTCTTTCTTTACATTTCTTTTCATACACGTGGCTTATTTTGTGTGATAGTTTTAAATATTACATTCTTATAAATGACAAAAGAAATGAACATGACAATGGTGAATGTCAATAAATGAATGAATTGAATAAACCTAGAATTTCTTCAAAACAATTTTATTCACCTTTGCTCATTAGGACATTTATAAGCATGACAATGATCAAACAGAATTAATGACACATAAATTAATTGAATAAATCTAGGGATCAAACATTTTATTTAAAAAAAAAAAATAGAACAAAAATTATAGAAATATTACCATTTCCTTTTGCGTAAGCCTAATTAAAATTTTATTTTGGGAAATTTGGACAAGTGGGTCATCATGCAGCTGTAAGCAGTGTTCGCAGAGGATTAGTCATATATCAAACGTTGACAGCGATACGTCGAACAAAAATGAACATCAGATTTCCGGCAGACACACAGACAGAGTGACAGCTGACAGAGAGACGACTGAAAGCCTCAATCATTTTCAGCCGAAACCGAGATTCAACCGAAAGTTAACTTTTCTGTTTCGACCAAAACCGACACTACGCCGAAGGTGATCCTATGGCAACCGTCGGTACTAAAACCTAAAATATGGCCACTACATAAGTGAACATTTGCCATTACTATTTTAAGACAGGGAGATATCGTGTGTGCACAAGATAAGTACGCTCTTAATTTTTCTGGATTCTGTTACATGGCTATGTTTACCAAATGGGCAACGATATCATGTCTATAGTCAGATACGTCATCATATCCTCCAAAAACTGGATTCTGCTACATGGCTATGTTTACCAAATGGGCAACGATATCATGTCTATAGTCAGATACGTCATCATATCCTCCAAAAACTGGATTCTGTTACATGGCTATGTTTACCAAATGGGCAACGATATCATGTCTATAGTCAGATACGTCATCATATCCTCCAATAACTGGATTCTGTTACATGGCTATGTTTACCAAATGGGCAACGATATCATGTCTATAGTCAGATACGTCATCATATCCTCCAATAACTGGATTCTGTTACATGGCTATGTTTACCAAATGGGCAACGATATCATGTCTATAGTCAGATACGTCATCATATCCTCCAATAATTATGCACGTTTAAATATCACCTTGTTCTTAACATTTAAGTGTTTTATATCTATTGAGCTCAGTAAAATAAGTCATACCCAAACACGTTCAATGTGTTTTTTATCTATTGAACTCAGTAAGATAAGCCATAGCCACAGGCTTGCTGCAATGTACACTCATCTTTACTATACCAATTCCGTCCATAGACCCCAGATGGCTTTCAACGAAATTCCAAGCAACTAAATCTAGCCACAGATTTACGACTCCAGCTTTAACTCCGGAAAATGACTGAAAACATGCTTGTAGTCTACATGAGATACACACACAATCAAGATCAACGCTATTATCTGATCTATTTTGCTTCTGGTGTGGCTGCTTCCTATTCCCAACTGACCCTCCCGCTACTCAACAAGATTTAGATTAATCGTGGGGAAGAAAGGAAAGCTGTGAACCAGTGAGCGTCATGCGTGACGTCATGGATAACGTCTGAACTCGGTTGAAAAGATTACATTTTTTCGGAGGCGACTATTATATTAGTCAATAAAGGGACACGGGTATGGTGTAGGACTGTCTTTAGGATTGTCTGTAGGACTATTGTTTAAGACCATTGTATGTGGGCCGATTTCTTTAAAGACCACTGTCTGTGGACCGATTTATTTAAAGACAACTGGCTCTGGGTCTATTGTTTAAAGACCACTGTCTCTGGGCCTATTGTTTAAGTAAATTAAAAGTAAACTATCATTTGCAATACTTGGACCCACCGGGAATCTTTCCTGTGTAATAAAACTCCACCCGCATGAGCCCTAGTTCTTAATATTTTCGATATTTTTTCGAGTGCAACTTTAACCCCGACACGTACAAGTTTTGGTGTCCGATACGTCCCGAGCTCTCAAATTCACAACAGCAAATTTGCCTAAATGCTTAGACAGTAGAAGACTATTTTTTTCAGCCATTGACTCCGGGGAAACGCAGCGCTGCGCTAGCTGGCAATTTATTTAGATTTAATAACGAACCAACATTATACGGTATCAGATATAATCACATGCGATTGTGTTTGTAAGGCATCACGTAAGGTCAAACCGTTCTGACATCTATGCTCGTCAGCATGGCGTTGAGTCGCAAGGTCCCTGGTCCCACACCATTATACGAGGCCTCGGCGGGCGTAAATGACCAGAGTTCCTCCCAGACCAAACAGCCGTAATTGGGCACCATGTTTATTTGATGGTCTGAATTATAGTGTCTGTACCGTGAATGGAAAATCGTGTCGAAATTAGTCATGCGCCCCCCCCCCCCCTCCAATTATCACCCCTTTTCATGTCCGTCCGTGTTAAAGACCTGGTCTGCGGCTAAGGGAACATTTACTTTTACTACTCTGACTACTTCTACTATATCAGTGGTTCTCAACCATGCTAACGCCGCGACCATTTAATACAGTTTCTACTGTTGTGGTGACTGACCCCTAACAATAAAAATATGTTCGTTGCTACATCATAAATATGTGTTTCAGGATGGTCTTAGGCGACCCCCGTGAAAGGGTCGTACGACCCACCCACCCCCAAAGGGGTAGCGACCCACACGTTGAGAACTGTTGAGGGCGTGGGGTCTACATGAGGGGTGTGTCTATATGATGGGTGTGATCTTCATGATGAGTGTGGTCTACATGATGGGTGTGGCCTACGTGATGGGTGTGGTCAACATGATGGGTGTGGCCTACATGATGGGTGTGGTCTACATGATGGGTGTGGTCTGAATAATCAGACTGACAGGAAGTATAACGATAGTTACGTCAAGCATTGATGGCGACAGGGCCATTAATTCACAGTGACGAAGTTATGAGATAGAGCAGTGGATAGTACCCCATGGTGAGATAGAGCAGTGAATAGTACCTCATGGTGAGATAGGGCAGTGGATAGTACCTCATGGTGAGATAGAGCAGTGAATAGTACCTCATGGTGAGATAGAGCACTGGATAGTACCTCATGGTGAGAAAGAGCTGTGGATAGTACCTCATGGTGAGATAGAGCAGTGGATAGTAAGATAAAATTGACAGTGGTTAGCATAACATGACGAGATAGAGTCGTGCTTACATAGCCAAACTATGGATATAATACTCTAACAATGGTTTCAATGCCAAAACTATGGATACAATAACCAAACTATGGATACATTACCCAAACTATGGATGCAATACCAAAACTATGGATAAAATATCCTAAATATGGATACAATACCCTAAATAAGGAAACAATACCCTAAATAAGGATACAATATCCAAAATATGGATACAATACTCAAACTGTGGATACAATACCAAACTATGGATACAATACCCAAACTATGGATATAATATCCAAACTATGCAGACAATACCCTAAATTTGGATATAATACCCAAACTATGGATATAATAATAAAACATGTTACCAAGAGAAAGTCAATGATTTTAGCGATCTACTCTACCATCATTACCTAGACTGCCTAAAGCACGATTTCAGCGATCTACTCTACCATCATTACCTAGACTGCCTAAAGCATGATTTCAGCGATCTACTCTACCATCATTACCTAGACTGCCTAAAGGACGATTTCAGCATCTACTCTACCATCATAACCTAGACTACCTAAAGCATGATTTTAACGATCTACTCTACCATCATTACCTAGACTGCCTAAAGCACGATTTGAGCGATCTACTCTACCATCATAACCTAGACTACCTAAAGCACGATTTGAGCGATCTACTCTACCATCATAACCTAGACTACCTAAAGCATGATTTTAGCGATCTACTCTACCATCATTACCTAGACTGCCTAAAGCACGATTTCAGCTATCTACTCTACCATCATTAACTAGACTACCTAAAGCGTGATTTTAGCGATCTACTCTACCATCATTACCTAGACTGCCTAAAGCACGATTTCAGCGATCTACTCTACCATCATTAACTAGACTACCTAAAGCACGATTTCAGCGATCTACTCTACCATCATTAACTAGACTACCTAAAGCGTGATTTTAGCGATCTACTCTACCATCATAACCTAGACTACCTAAAGCATGATTTCAGCGATCTACTCTACCATCATTAACTAGACTACCTAAAGCATGATTTCAGCATCTACTCTACCATCATTACCTAGACTGCCTAAAGCAGACAACATTCACACAAGGGGGATAACTCTAACGCTAACTTTCTTTGATAAAGAGATTAAGGAGCGAAGATCATTTTTTACATTTCTTTTTTTTTTTTAACGACCGATTTTTATTTCGGACACCGTCTGTTACCACTCTAATAAGGGCCATTCAAATCAACTCTGACTCTGACCAAAACTTGCTACTACACATTGAGAACCACTGCCATGACGTGATTTATCTCCAGCAGCTTATAAGAGGACGCTGCTTGGGGTAGACAGTGTTTGACTTAAGGCCCGTGTCTTTTCGACCAACTTTTAGAGGATAGCCATCTCATTGTTTTATCTAACGACAGAACTAAACTCGATCTCTTTAGATAACCCTTTGTTTGCGGTGCCGGGAGACTGAGGGTTAATGGATACAAAACAACGGAAGTCATAGTTTCCTGGAAAAAACCCGCATTGACAACCACTAACAACTACTGACAACCGCCGTCTGTTGTGTCTTGACAGGGCGTGACTAACCAAGCGCTAACACCACTCTCTGATCTCAGTCACAAGTCTCCATTTTTTTGTATACCAAGTGAATGAGGCCGGGGGTGCACACAAACAATGGATAGCAGAGTTTGAAAACATTTTTCTATCTTAAATTCATCTGGTGTATGTAAACACACAAAAAAATTAGAAAAACAAGAAAAACAAACTATGTTTCCAAAAAAAAACTAAAAAAACTACAGCTACTGAAAGCATGATTTCAACATCTGTACACTTGAACTTCTGAAGAGCCTTGGTCGTCTGAGGTAAGTGTTTGTCATCGTCTAATGTCTTATAAAGTGTGCAGACAGCCGACTTCCTGGAAATGGGGAGTGGTGGCTGGTTCCTGGGAATGGGGAGTGGTGGCTTGTTCCTGTGAATGGGGAGTGGTGGCTGGTTCCTGGGAATGGGGAGTAGTGGCTTGTTCCTGGGGATGGGGAGTGGTGGCTGGTTCCTGGGAATGGGGAGTAGTGGCTTGTTCCTGAGGATGGGGAGTGGTGGCTGGTTCCTGGGAATGGGGAGTAGTGGCTTGTTCCTGAGGATGGGGAGTGGTGGCTGGTTCCTGGGAATGGGGAGTAGTGGCTTGTTCCTGGGGATGGGGAGGGGTGGCTGGTTCCTGGGAATGGGGAATAGTTGCTTTTTCCTGAGGATGGGGAGTGGTGGCTGGTTCCTGGGAATGGGGAGTAGTGGCTTGTTCCTGGGGATGGGGAGTGGTGGCTGGTTCCTGGGAATGGGGAGTAGTGGCTTGTTCCTGGGGATGGGGAGGGGTGGCTGGTTCCTGGGAATGGGGAGTAGTGGCTTGTTCCTGGGGATGGGGAGTGGTGGCTGGTTCCTGGGAATGGGGAGTAGTGGCTTGTTCCTGGGGATGGGGAGTGGTGGCTGGTTCTCAGGACCAAGCAATGATGTTTAAACTACCAGTGCCAAAAAAAAAAAAACCACAAAAAAAAAACATTTATATAAAATATATTTACATAACATTACAGACATACAGACATACAGACATAGTATCCTACCTAAACATAACATTACAGACATAGTATCCTACCTAAACATAACATTACAGACATAGTATCCTACCTAAAAATGAGATCAAATATTTAGTTGGGCGCAAGTTCCAGACACAAAAAAAGTTCCAGGCAAATGGAAAGGAAGTGAGGGAAGGTAAAATTTAAAAACCTAACCGGAAAAAGACATGGCAGCGACGGAATCCAAAGGTGGGTAGACAGTACGTGGATAGCTGCCACAAAGTGAGGTCGCTCGTCGACACTTCACCCACTGAAAGACAATATGTACATTGCACATAAAGAGACCGTGTCTTGGCACTAACGGTATCCTTATTAGTGCTAAACATATTTATGTCTTTAAAATACCCCTGATGCGAACAGTATATATCTATGATACAAGCCATTTATATCCATGATAATAACCATATATATCCATGACAAAAGCAATTGTTTTTTCATTAGCAAACAATCTATTTGAAAACGTCACCTTTTAGTTTATGTTCATAGATCTGACTCAGTTATGTCCTTTATGGATCTGACCCAGTTATCTCCTTCATAGATCTGACCAAGTTATGTCGTTCATAGATCTGACTCAGTTAAGTCCTTCATAGATCTGACCCAGTTAAGTCCTTCATAGATCTGACCCAGTTAAGTCCTTCATAGATCTGACCCAGTTAAGTCCTATATAGATCTGACCCAGTTATGTTCTTCATAGATCTGACCCAGTAATGTCCTTAATAGATATGACCCAGTTATGTCCTTCATAGATCAGACCCAGTTAAGTCCTTCATAGATCTGACCAAGTTAAGTTCTTCATAGATCTGACCCAGTTAAGTCCTTCATAGATCTGACCCAGTTAAGTCCTTCATAGATCTGATCATAGTAATGTGTTTAAAGATCAGGCATAATTTTGTTCATCATAGATATGACACAGCAATGTCTTCGCTGAGGGATGGCAACGCTTAACGAGACAAATATTTAAAAAAAAAAAAAAAAAAAAAAAAAAAAAAAAAAAAAAAAAAAGGATACATTTTGTCCAATCTTTCCAACAATGCTTTAATCCTGATGGCATCATTAACGGGTCTTTTGAAGAGTTCAGACAAGTCTTTGGGCTTTGTCACAAATGTTAGTTTTACTCGTTGGATTTTTCAATGTTGTTAGGTTGGTATTAGATGAAGGAGGCACGGAGATGGATAAAAGAGGTGGACAGAAGAGGAGAGAGGGTAAATGGAGGAGGGGGAGATAGACTAAAAGTGAAGAGAAGATAAATGGATGTGGCTGGAAGATAGGAAGACTTTGATCGACTAGGGTAGGAGGTAGATGTAGGAGTGGAGGAGGTTTATATGTGGGAGTAAAGGAGGTTGGCACAAGAGGAGGAGAAATCACCATAATAATAGCAACTGCAACAGCAGGACAAGTCATATGCTTATTTGATATTTTGCTGCGAACAACATGCATTAAAGCATTGGTCGACAAACTCAATAGTTCAAGTTGTCAAAAACCAGCAGCAGGCCTATTATATTTTGTTGAGACATAACAAATTTCTTTTCAAAAACCGGTCAAAAACCATGATTTTTGTAGTCATAATCCGATTTTCGGCACAGACAGATAGGACAAGACAAAGAGGATAAGACAGAGAGGACAAATCTGAGAGAACACGACAGAGAGTACAAGACAGAAAGGATAAGACAGAGACGATAAGACAGAAAGGACAAGACAGAGAGGACAAGACAGAGAGGATAAGAAAGAGAGGATAAGACAGAGAGCACAAGAGACAAGACAGAGAGGATAAGACAGAGAGGTCAAGACTTGCTCGCCTGCAACTGCGTTTTACGGAAGTATTGGAAACTAACATAAAGGATGCCAAGAAAGTTATTGGCGAGTGGGAGATCATCTCTGAGCAACGCTGTCTCTGGCGAACAGCAGTGTATGTGGAATCAAGCAACAGTGTATGTGGAATCAAGCAGCCGTTTATGTGGAATCCAACAGGCAAAAGATGAGCAAAGCGAATCCCTTGCACCAAATAAGAGCATAACCGAAATCCAAAGTAAATCGGAAGTTGTTCTCCTGCAAGAAATGCAGACGAGACTGTGAGAAGTGCAAACGACACCTCCTTTCCAGCTTCGGCCTCATAAGCAAACTAAGAAGGTGTCCATAAGCCAACTAAGAAAGTGTCCATAAGCCAACTAAGAAAGTGTCCTTAAGCCAACTAAGAAAGTGTCCATAAGCCAACTAAGAAAGTGTCCATAAGCCAACTAAGAAAGTGTCCATAAGCCATCTAAGTAAGTGTACATAAGCCAACTAAAAAAGTGTCCATAAGCCAACTAAGAAAGTGTCCATAAGCCAACTAAGAAAGTGTCCATAAGCCAACTAAGAAAGTGTGCATAAGCCAACTAAGAAAGTGTACATAAGCCAACTAAGAAAGTGTACATAAACCAACTAAGAAAATGTACATAAACCAACTAAGAAAATGTACATAAACCAACTAAGAAAATGTCCATAAGCCAACTAAGAAAATGTCCATAAGCCAACTAAGAAAATGTACATAAACCAACTAAGAAAATGTCCATAAACCAACTAAGAAAATGTCCATAAGCCAACTAAGAAAATGTCCATAAGCCAACTAAAAAAGTGTCCATAGAAAGTGTCCATAAGCCAACTAAAAAAGTGTCCATAGAAAGTGTCCATAAGCCAACTAAAAAAGTGTCCATAGAAAGTTTCCATAAGCCAACTAAAAAAGTGTCCATAGAAAGTGTCCATAAGCCAACTAAAAAAGTGTCCATAGAAAGTGTCCATAAGCCAACTAAAAAAGTGTCCATAGAAAGTGTCCATAAGCCAACTAAGAAAATGTCCATAAGCCAACTAAGAAAATGTCCATAAGCCAACTAAGACAATGTCCATAAGCCAAATAAGAAAGTGTACATAAGCCAACTAAAAAAGTGTCCATAAGCCAACTAAGAAAATGTCCATAAGCCAACTAAGAAAATGTCCATAAGCCAACTAAGAAAATGTCCATAAGCCAACTAAGAAAATGTCCATAAGCCAACTAAGAAAATGTCCATAAGCCAACTAAGAAAATGTACATAAACCAACTAAGAAAATGTCCATAAGCCAACTAAAAAAGTGTCCATAGAAAGTGTCCATAGAAAGTGTCCATAAGCCAACTAAAAAAGTGTCCATAGAAAGTGTCCATAAGCCAACTAAAAAAGTGTCCATAGAAAGTGTCCATAAGCCAACTAAAAAAGTGTCCATAGAAAGTGTCCATAAGCCAACTAAAAAAGTGTCCATAGAAAGTGTCCATAAGCCAACTAAAAAAGTGTCCATAGAAAGTGTCCATAAGCCAACTAAAAAAGTGTCCATAGAAAGTGTCCATAAGCCAACTAAAAAAGTGTCCATAGAAAGTGTCCATAAGCCAACTAAAAAAGTGTCCATAGAAAGTGTCCATAAGCCAACTAAAAAGTGTCCATAGAAAGTGTCCATAGAAAGTGTCCATAGAAAGTGTCCATAAGCCAACTAAAAAAGTGTCCATAGAAAGTGTCCATAAGCCAACTAAAAAAGTGTCCATAGAAAGTGTCCATAAGCCAACTAAAAAAGTGTCCATAGAAAGTGTCCATAAGCCAAGTAAGAAAATGTCCATAAGCCAACTAAAAAAAGTGTCCATAAGCCAACTAAGAAAATGTCCATAAGCCAACTAAGAAAATGTCCATAAGCCAACTAAGAAAGTGTCCATAAGCCAACTAAAAAAAGTGTCCATAAGCCAACTAAGAAAATGTCCATAAGCCAACTAAGAAAATGTCCATAAGCCAACTAAGAAAATGTACATAAGCCAACTAAGAAAGTGTACATACGCCGCTCCAACGACTCCAAGAAGTCGGATGATTGTCTCATACTTAATTTAATTCATATCTCTTATATATATACGGCTTCTATTGTAACTCGTGGACTGCGTCTATTTCCGGTGCATCCAAACACGCTAGCTTCCTCCTATTCACCGTATTTGGTTTGAGAGTATATTACAAATAATTCTAAATAAGTATGGTTAAAAAATTAGTTCAACAGCGCGCAAAATACAATTCCCGATAACTACGCTAAATTAATTTATTTTTTTACACAGCGCAACTGCGTTTGGCAAAATGAACTCGTCTCAATTTAAGTATAATGTAAAAAGTATTCGGTTAAAAAGTGGTTGGGACATCAGAATATTTAATCTAGTTCATGGGCGTGAAATAAAAAGTGTGCAGTGACGGATCATTGGGGAAATGGTGTAGCAAAAATGTGGATCCTTAAATGTGCGTTACTTAAGTTCATGTTCTTTCAAGTAACTTTAGTAGATGGGGATCTCACGCATTGCTGTCGCCAATGTTTGGCGGGCTATATCTAGTGTTGATTTTATTTTCGTAAAGATCCTACGGCGTTAAAAAGCATTTCAACTGGCACAGCTACGTTCCCCTACTAGGTATTTTATTTAGCGCGCATAGACTGCGCAGCACAACAAACAGCAAGTCCATGCGTTTGAGATTTATTGATATGGAAGGGAAAGGAATAGATGGTACGTAAGTCAGCTGCCCAACAAAAACAAAAACAAAAAAATATTTTCAGGCCCACTTACAAGAGAAAATAACGTATAAATATGATCTGTGATAGATGGGCTATTGTGTGAGTGATTGGAAAATTGTGTGAATAAATGAGTAATTGTATGAAGAGATGAGAGATTGTGTGAAGACATAAGTGATTGTGAAAGCAATTGAGAGATTGTCTTACTAGAGGAGAGATTGTGTGATAATTTGAGAGATTGTGTGAAAACATAAGCGATTGTGGAAACAATTGAGAGATCGTCTCACCAGAGTATAGCTTGTGTGATTATTTGAGATATTGTGTGAATAGATGAAAGATTGTGTTAGTAACTGAGAGACTTTGTGTATGAATGATGGACCCAGAGAATGAAGGACGAACAAAAAGGAAATTTTTTTTGAATTTCTAAATGAACCAATACCCTAGGGCATTCGCTCTTTCCATGAACATCTCAACAAAGTTCAACCAGTGAAGCTATAAGTACAAGAAGAGATGGTAAAACCTAGAAAATAAGCGATGCACCCCCACTCGCCTAACTCTACACCCGTTAGGCCGTGTGTGTGTGTGCGTGTGTGCGTGTGCGTGTTTGTATGTGTGTGTGTGTGCGCGTGTGTGTGTGCCATTTATTATATCTCCAGACACTTTAAGCCGGAAAAATTCCCCTTTTATTTTCTAAGGCGTTATGGCGTCCTTTCATTGATAGAAGCTCTGTTGTATGAATCTGTGACATCTCAGCGCTAATGTGATCTGTCCTATAGAGACATTTCACAGCGCGTAGATTGATTGCGCGCATGGGTCTCTGGCCGGAAAATTCGCACCAATTTATTCCTGTTAATCATAGGGGAAATTAGAATGTGACGGGAATTTTCTATATTTTAAAATATTTTTTTTTTATATCTTCATTCAAGTTCTGGTAGGAAAAAAAAAAAGAAGAAAAAAATGGTGAAGGAAGGGGGCGGGGATAGGGTGTTGTCTGGTGGCTTCTTTACCTCTGATTTCTTTAGGAGATTAGAGTTCAGAGTAGTAATCTTTTTTTTTTACCAGGAACTGCTGCCCTGTAACATGTCCGATGCAAAAACATAACTAAATAAAACCCTTTTCGATCATTGTTTTATATACCTATATAATGTTAGCGTTACACAATGAACAGTAAATGGGAATATTTTGGACAGATTTCTTATTCGTAAGAAAGAAACAATTCGACGTATTACATTTGACTCTATCAGTGACAGCATACTCTCAAGGGATAGATTTTTAAACTCTATCAGTGACAGCATACAGTCAAGGCTTAGGTTTTTAAACTCTATCAGTGACAGCATACAGTCAAGGCCTAGGTTTTTAAACTCTATCAGTGACAGCATACAGTCAAGGCCTAGGTTTTTAAACCCTATCAGTGACAGCCTTCCCACAAGGCCTAGGTTTTCAAAGGTCAATTTCGGACACAAAATGCAAGGACATAAATGATTAATATGATGCCGGTCCGTTACCAGAAATGAGATTTTGAACTGTGGCTTTTAGAGAAATGAAATAGCGGGTTAGGGGGGGGGGGATTTCAGACGATGGACGGGATGTGATTTGGTGTATTTGGGTTGCAATCACTGTGATATGTTCTATGGCAGCGGTTCTCAACCTGTGGGTCGCCACCTCTTTTGGGGTCGAACGACCCTTTCCCAGGGGTCGCCTCAACACGATGAACTGTATTAACTGTCGCGGCCATAGGAAGGCTGAGACCCACTGGTCTATGGCGTGCATGGATTGAAATCACAGCTGTATATTTGTTATGCACACTGAAGATCACATTTTTATAGTTGTGATTTACAAAGTCTGACCAAGCTTTATTTGAATGAAACAACTCCATTAATACGTGTACACACCATCCCGAATAATTGTGTAAATAGCATTAGAAATTTTATCATGAAATGAGAATCATAATATGGAGAAATATCAAGTTTCAATTTCAATTACTTTTTGAAAATTTGTTCAACCTCAATAGAAATCATTTACTAAGTTAATAGTCCTTTTAAATATATATCTATATGTATAACGATAATAGATTAGGATTGCGGATTGTGTAAATAAAATACAGTAGGATTGCTGATAGTATAACAACAATAGAGTAGGATTGGGTGAGGTGGGTGTGGTGTGGGTGAGCTGTGGGTGTGGCTTAGGTGTGGGTGTGGGGTAGGTGTGAGGTGGGTGTGGCTGTGGGGTATCTGCTAGGTGGGTGCGGGTGTGGCTGTGGGGTAGGTGTTAGGTGGGTGTGGGGTGGGTGTGGGGTAGTTGTGAGGTGGGTGTGGGGGTGATTGTGGGGTAGGTGTTAGGTGGGTGTGTGGTGGGTGTTAGGTGGGTGTGGGGTGGCTGTGGGGTAGGTGTGAGGTGGGTGTGTGGTGGATGTTAGGTGGGTGTGTGGGGTAGGTGTTAGGTGTGTGTGTGTGTGGTGGGCGTTAGGTGGGTGTGAGGTGGGGGGAGCTCATTGAATTTTCCCTCTATTTAAATTTTTAGTCCAGGAAAAAAGAACTTTCACTTACTTTAAGTCTGTTGATTAAAGTAATTATGAAATTATACTTTATATTGCTTAGATTTTTTTAATGTAGATTGCATTATTGTATCCACATTCTAAATCAATGCTTTATCTATGACGATGTCTCATTGTGTATGTTATTTGTAGAGTTGTGGCACTAAATTAATGTCACAGCAAATAGTGAAATACACTTCTATCCTATAAATTTAGGCATTTTGCGCAGATTAACTTTTTAAATGCTTACAGACTAGAGAACACATCAAGCAGAACACAAACAGATATCGAATAAATTTTAAAAAGGTATCAAATAAAGTTAAAAAGGTATCAAATAATTCATGTGTTCCATCAATTGCTGTATTAAAACTGTGCAGACCGACATATATAATTAGTATGCTAGTTCGTCCGTCGAAAGTTGATAATAACCATTTTAAACATGGCTTGTTGCTGGGGCTGGATCTTTCTGTGGGTGCGCAGATGGCTCATCAGATCGATTCTGGCACGAAATGTTCTGATGCAGAATGTGCAGGGGATAGGTGGGACAGCTCCAGGTACTGAGTTAACTCGGGCTTTTCTGGCTTGTCTTTTGTGTTCTGCAGCAGCTATTTCGTCAGCATTGTGTTGTGTATGGAGGAGCACCACAAGTCTCGATTTTTTATGACTGTACCCACAGGTCAGGGTCAATGTGAAATGCTTTCAAATATGCTCGCAGTGTGTCTTAAAAACATTTCTTCTGTTCCCCAGCAAACCGGCTAACTGCTTACTTAAGTTCGCAAATAAAATATTCAGTTGGGCATGCGGTCGTCTGGCACTCTTGCCACACAGCATTAATGAGGTGTGTATGGTGGGGAGTTTTGCCTGTGCGAGTACTTCGGTGTCTGTGATGTTGTCCTGCTAGATCGGCTTGTCCCAGTACCTCAATGTCTGGGATGTTGTCCTGCCAGACCTGCTTGCGCGAGTACTGCTTGAGCTGAAACTTCTGTTTGAGAGCTGAAACTTCTGTTTGAGAGCTGAAACTACGTTGACACTATCCCAGGGGTAAACAGGCCTGGTATGGTAGCAACGTAAGACTGCCAAAGGCCGAAAGATATAATGTAACCGTGCACTACCGACTCACAGACGCTAGTGATGTGTGTCATCATGCATCACAGTCCAACTGCCAGAGGCTGGTGATATCGGCCATGTTTTCATACGGAGATTGGCGGGCAGAGGAAGTTGGACAAAAAAGGGCTTAAGAAAATCAATGAAATGTTAAGGCCCACCGTCAATGGAAATGGATTTTACGTTAATTCACCGTAAATTTGAAGATTTGGGATTTTTTTTCTTCCTCTGAGAACTTAGAGATTTTTTTTTTTAAATGTGATTTCTATTCGTTGTAACATAAATGCTGAGATCAAGCAAGACATGAGTTTGAGACATAATGGTTGCAGGAGACCATGTTTTTCATCGAGTATCGTTTGCCTAAAGATTTGTAAGACGGAGAATCAAGCTGTCGATTTAAAGATTATTTGATTGATCGCTAATGCTGGAATGCCGAGTCTAAGCCATCGGGATCACTGCGTTAGACAAAGTTCCAATAATTTGTGAGCACTTTTGGATTGAAACGCTTAGTGCTGATACTCAAAGAGACAACAAGGCTAATCCTGGTTTCATGGAGTAGATTACCCACTGAAGTTATCTGAGATTAGAGATAAGACCCAAAGATTTTATCTGAGAATCGAGATATTACCCTGTGAAGTTATCTGAGATTAACCTGTGATTTTAACAGAATAAATTAGTGACTCTATCTGGGAATATATTAACCAAGGAGGCTTTCTAGGAATAAATTTATTACCAAGTGATTTTATTTTGTGTTTACTTTACTTACCTGGGAATATATTACATAGCTTGTGTAGTTTTGTAATGGTCATCTGGTAATATAATACATAGTTTATGTATATCTTTGAACTTCAGTGGGTGTGTACGCGTCATAGTTTAGCCTGGAGCTTAACCAGAGCTATTACAGTGACACTCAGCGCATTGGTTAATTTATTACAAATAAATGGCAAATAGTCAAATTATTAAGATGAACTGTTGTAGACAAAAAATCAACTTCTTGTACTGACAGTGGCTCCTTTTTCTAGTACAGACAGTGGCTCATATTTCTAGTACAGACAGAGGGTTCTATTTCTAGTACTACATTGGCTACTACTTTCAGAACAGAGCGTAGTTCCTACTTCTAGTTCCTCATTCTAGTACAGACAGTAGCTCCTATTTGCCCGGCAATAATTAACCACGTGTGACGTGTAATTTCCAAGTCCCATAGAGTCCCATCTATTTTGCTTCCATCATTTCTAAGTCCCCTAGATTTCAATCTAATTGCTTCTATCATTTCCAGGTCCCATAGATTCCTATCCAATTGCTTCTACCATTTCCAAGTCCCGTAGATTTCAATTTAATAGCTTCTACCATTTCTAAGTCCCATAGATTCCAATTTAATTCATTCTATCATTTCCAAGTCCCATAGATTCCAACCTAAATGATTCTGTCATTTCCAAGTCCCAAAGATTCCCATCTAATTGCTTCTAGTTTTAGAGACATCGCTCGTTATCGATCGTGTATCGACGTGCAACGGTTTTAACGACCAATCAAGTCAATGTAAACATTTTTAATGTTTGTGTACTTCAAGTCAAGACTACCATGACCTTTAATAAGAAAGCCGTAATCGAAACCTGAGTGTTCAGGGCCTTTAGTCAGAGAGGGCCTCAATGAAAACCTGAGCCATATTAAAGGCTTTTAGATCAAGTGGGCCTTAATCGAAACATGAGCCTTATAGCCTTTAGTCAGAGAGCGCCTACGTCGAAACCTGAGCCTTAAATGCGTTTACTCATAGAGGGCCTTAATCGAGACCTGAGTGTTAAGAGCCCTCTCTAAATCGAAACCTGAGCCTTGAAGGTCTTTAGTCAGACAGGGCCTATCTCGAAACCTGAGACTTCAAGGCCTTTAGTCAGGGAGGGCCTAAATCGAAACCTTGGTCATGTCGAACATGAATTCTAAATAAGTGTTCTTTAGCCTCTGCTATAACGTAGATGGTCGAAGAAATCAAAGCATCTGAAAGGCCAATGAGACAACGAGCCAACATACAATACATTGTAGAGATCAATTGTTTGATGAGTCTGATTAGTTTGTTGTAGGGATCAAAGAAAAAGTCCAATAATTGATGATAAGGAGATAGTGTCATGTCCTACAAGATAACTGGTAATAGGGAGATAGTGTCATGTCCTACAAGATAACTGATGATAATGAGATAGTGTCATGTCCTACAAGATAACTGGTGATAATGAGATAGTGTCATGTCCTAACGATGTGATGAGCAAGTAGTCAGTAAGCCAGATCTTAAAAGTCGCACATTGAAAAACACAAATTATGAAAATGAAGTAGCCAAATGACTCTGTAATGGCTTAATGTAACAATATGACAACATCAGTTAAATGTTTATCTGTAAATTTTTTATTTTTTCTGAATTTGATATCAATACTTTTTAAAAAAATTATGAAAGTCTGCGTGACATTTAACTTCCAGCTTGCGTTAAGACATTGAGTCTTCTTAGTTCAAGCTTGCGTTAAGACATTGAGTCTTCTTAGTTCAAGCTTGCGTTAAGACATTGAGTCTTCTTAGTTCAAGCTTGCTAGGACATCATTTTGAAATGTGAAAAGTATCCTTGCTTGGTGACCACTGACCAATGAATGAACTGCAGCACTTGAAACCAGTCACAAGCTCATTGTAAAGTTTGAAACCAGTCACAAGCTCATGTCAAGTTTTAAACAAGACACAAGATCATGTCAAGTTTGAAACCAGTCACAAGATCATGTCAAGTTTGAAACCAGTCACAAGATCATGTCAAGTTTGAAACAAGCCACAAGATCATGTCAAGTTTGAAACCAGCCACAAGATCATGTCAAGTTTGAAACAATTATAAAAGTGTTGGACTGCGATAAAGCTTTTAAATAGATTAAATAGACACGAACAATCTGTTTCAATATAATAATATATATTAAGCTTTAATAATAATTTTACAATACACATAAGTAAACGTTTCGGCACATGCCTTTATCAGTGCAACAAAAAATTGACAGATTAAGATTGAAACAAGCCACAAGATCATGTCAAGTATCTCATCCAAACAATTCTCCTTATGTCAGTAGAGGATTCATGATTTTCTCACACTCTACAACCCTTCACCTTTAAAATGACGAAGATGTTGCTGATTATTTGAGAACCTTTATTCTAATGGTAACACAGACCGGTCCCAGATGACAAAGAAAAGGAACATTTGATTTTTCATGGATGTGTGATGGCCTGCCTAGGTGTTTACAGGTGTGTACACTCACCTGTTTATTGTTTCAGGTCGTGGAACATGCGTGTAGTCGCACCTGCCAACTCCTAGTCCTGAATGTCAACGCACTGACCTACAAAGTACATCGTGTTTAGGACCATTGCGCCCATCATATCTCCCAGACGTCGTGTATGAGTAGAACGATTGAAGGGAACGAATCCACAGAAAGAATCCACAGAAAGAATCCAGAGAAATAATCCACAGATAAAAGTCTAAGGGAAAAATGGTACTGGAAAAAGTCACTGGAAAAGTCACTGGAAAAAGTCACTGAAAAAAGTCACTGGAAAAAGTCACTGAAAAAGGTCATTGGAAAAAGCCTTTAAAAAAAAATTTTAATTAACTTTAATCATAGTAGGTCCTTAAAATTATTTATTTTACACTAATAATCATTTTATGGAACCAAAAGGGACAGAAAGAAAAGTGACAGGAAGAAAATTTTGAAATAAGAAAATCAGACGCATTTAGACACATACATAAGCCCTGATGAGTATCACATAATTAAATTTATAGATTAGTTTGGAAGTAAAACATTGTTAAAAAATAGTTTTGAATTCTCATTACAAGATAAGTCGGAGGAGCACATCTTCAATTCTGACAAGATTGGGGAACAAATGAATTTTTTTTATCTTTCGGTGATAAGCCGCAATGACCACATTGACGCCATGGATGCTATGTCTGGATAGCGTTATCACTAAACTACTACCACAAAGCAATGACCGTTGCTTTCATTTGATTCCTTTACTATATGAGTTGCGTCAGTGAGATCAGAGACAGATTCTTACAATCCTAATCACACACACACACAGTGATAAACAAAATAAAAAACACACATCACCCCGAGTGAGAATCAAACCACAATCATTTTGGGCGAGAGCTTAACCTCTACTCAATCGCTTAATACTATTACGATATTATAAAAATCTCTACACACAACAAAGTATAATGACACACAGCATGCCTCGTAATCAAGGAAAGGAAAATCTCTCCCCGTCATTTATTCTTATCCCTTTTATACCCAGTTTCATATGATCATTCTGGAAATGGAATACGCAGTCTTACTGCTTCCCGCATTCTCTAGATCGTTCTATCATGTTCGACAGAAACGGACGATAGTAAACAAAAGTATCAACAAATGGATATTTTTTCTAGCCGCCCCAACACGGGACCGACTTGAAAGAGGTCATGCACGTGGAAGGCGGGCAAAGCGTGTCTCAAAATACGTCATCCCTCATAACACTACCAATGCGAGAGCTTAACCTCTACTCAATCGTTTGCTACCATTACGAGAGCTTAACCTCTACTCAATCGCTTACTACCATTGCGAGAGCTTACCCTCTACTCAATCGCTTACTACCATTGCGAGAGCTTAACCTCTATTCAATCGCTTACTACCATTGCGAGAGCTTAACCTCTACTGAATCGCTTGCTACCATTTAATTGTTCATTATGAATAAATCATAGAATTAAAATGTGTGATTATAATATGTATACATAAAACAAATCAGACACACATATTTAATCACAAGCGAGAATCAAAGCACATTCCAAAATAGTCGCCTCTTACTTCCATTTACCGATATTTAGTCTATTCGAAATAATGATATGGATTTACAAACAAAATTAACATTAATTAAAGTTTTTTCGTGATTTTTCCTTGTGCCTTTTTCTTCTAGCGAAACCTGTGACTTCTTTTCCCTGTACCTTTTTGTTCTAGCGAAACCTGTGACTTCTTTCCCCTGTGCCTTTTTGTTCTAGCGAAACCTGTGACTTCTTTTCCCCTTCAACGAGTAAAACATGACCGCCCCCCCCCCCTTCCCCATTTTTTTTCTTTATTTTATAACGTAGTCCAAAAATAAGATTTCTTTTTTATCCTTCTAAGGTCGACATTACTGACACTTGACGTGTACACATTTACCTGTCATGTACACATTTACCTGTCATGTACACATTTACTTGTCATGTACTCATTGACCTTTCATGTACACATTGACCTGTCATGTACAAATTGATCTGTCATGTACACATTGACCTGTCATGTACACAGGTAGGGACATCTTCGGCATGAAATTCTTTGATAAGCAATGAATGGGTAAAGCGTTCACGTTCATTAAAACACTCCCAGAGAGCCGCCCCTTGTCTTTAAGCGTAGTGAACAAGCGATGTAAGTCATTTCTAATGATGTTATCCATTATCCAGTGTCTTTTGATGTTAGCCATTATCCAATGTCTTTTTTTTTCTTCTGAACATTGATTATCATTAACTTGTCATAGATTCGAAGCTGAGAATTTCTGATTTTCGTTGAACATGTTCCCGCTCAGCTCAGGGAATTGTAAAGAAACTATTGAAATTGACTAAAGACATCACAAACATTGACTAAAGACATCATTGAAATTGACTAAAGACATCTTTGAAATTGACTAAAGACATCAGAAAGATTCACTAAAGACACCGTAATTGACTTAAGAAATTTTTTAAATTGACGAAAGATACCTTTGAAATTGACTAAAGACATCTTTGAAATTGACTCAAGACTTCATTAAAATTGACTAAAAACATCATTGAAATTGACTAAAGACATCTTGAAAATGACTAAAGTTATCGAAGAATCATTGTATTGACCACATTGGTCAGGGCATTTGGACAAAGTGTCGTCTTATACATTAGAATATTTCTGAAATAATTAAACTCTGACCTTCGCCTTCAGTGGATTTTCATTAGTTTGACAACACTAGCCGACTGTTAGGTTCATTGGGGAATAGTTGTTCATTGATAGGCACGGTTCACTGTTAAAAAAAAACTTATGATACCCGTCTTACCTACATTTACCCCTCTTACATATACAGTTACCCATCTTACCAACAATTACCCGTCTTAACTACAATTACCCATATTACCTACAATTACCCATCTTACCTACAATTACCAATCTTACCAACAAATAAACAACCCATCTTACACACACACACACACACACACACAGCTTATTTCACTAACAAACAATATTTTTTTATCACACCAACCAAAAAAAGTAGGAAAGATGTCTTTTTGAAAATGTCCTTGCCACATGGCTAGGACATGAGACACGCGTAACTTGATTGGTTTCAAGTTATAGCAAAATCTCAAAGTTAAAATAAATGAAATCCATTTGCAGTTGAACCCTGAAATAAAGCGCAACTGTGTCCCCAGGGGGTGCACCCGACTGGGAATTTCCGATGACAGAGCTCTGGTTGCAGCAAGCACGGTTCAGCACTCTCTGCTCACATTAGCATAGATGCAGATAACAGGGCGGGCGTTCCTTCCAGTAAGTGAACGCCTATTAACATTTGCGGCCGTCGAAACGAAGCCATCAGGAGCTGGGCCAGCGAATCAATTCAATTGTCTTTTCAATTTATAGGTTATCTACAGGGCGCCATGATGCATCTCTATAAATAGCAATGATCTGATAAGCTTGGCAAAGGGATTTTTTCTTGCATTTTAAAACAATTTATAAGGGAAAAAAAAGGATGGTGCTGACACTATTTTAAATGTTAAGAAAAAAAACGTTGCTAGGAATACTTTGGGGACTTTTAGGGAAGAAATTAGACGGGAACCAAAGCTAGGTGGGATCAGAAGTAAGTTGTGTGAACAGAAGTTAGATGGGAACAAGGACGGGAGCATTAGTTAGATTTAACCACAAGTAATAGCGGAACAGAAGTTAGGTTGGAACAGAAGTTAGGTAATGACAAAAGTTAGTCGCGAACATAAGTTAGACGGGAACAGAAGTTAGATGGGAATAGAAGTTAGTCGCGAACATAAGTTAGACGGGAACAGACGTTAGTCGCGAACATAAGTTAGACGGGAACAGAAGTTAGTCGCGAACATAAGTTAGACGGGAACAGAAGTTAGTCGAGAACAGAAGTTAGTCGCGAACATAAGTTAGACAGGAACAAAAGTTAGATTGGAACATAAGCTAACAATCAAAAACTCTCCTTGTGAGCTCAAACGTGTGTTGGCCTCTGATTTTTAGGTAATAATTTCTTTGATGTCTATTTAATACACTTTATTATTTAATTATTATGTGATATTACATAATTGTATTATATTTACATATAAAGTATGTGTTGTCAGTTAAGCACATTGAAATGTGTTTCTTATTTCCACTTTTAATTAAAATACATGAGCTCTTTCTGACTGTCTGAATTAACTGGTTAGATATGCCTTGTCAGTAAAACTACCATTAGTCACAGAAGTTAAAATTGGTCAGCGAACGGCCGGCCTTGGTTGTTGTATAAACCACTGCTTGCTGTCTTGATAGCCCTCAATAAACCATTGCTTGCTGTCTTGATAGGCCTCAATAAACTATTGCTTGCTGTCTTGATAGACCTCAATAAACCATTGCTTGCTGTCTTGACAACCCTCAATAAACCATTGCTTGCTGTCTTGACAACCCTAAATAAACCATTGCTTGCTGTCTTGCTAGGCCGATCGCCAGCTGGAAGAGACCTTCAGCCTAGTAATAAACCTGTTAGATGGCTTTAAGCGGTTGAACATCAGATACTTATGTTCAGGGCGGGCTAAAAGGGTTGGGGGGGGGGGGCACTCGCCTTAAGTGCCAATATTAGGTGGATGCAGAAATCTTATTTAGATAGTGCAATAAACAATAAAATCCGATGTACTTCACAAATACAGAGTCGTCTTTGTACTGGTCCGCCCCGGCATCAATTTGTTCTAGCTCTATAGATTAATAATCGCAATTTTCAATCTTCGCCCCGAGCGCAGTCTTGCTCGGCGCAGTCTTGCTCGGCGCAGTCTTGCTCGGCGCAGTCTTGCTCGGCGCAGTCTTGCTCGGCGCAGTCTTGCTCGGCGCAGTCTTGCTCGGCGCAGTCTTGCTCGGCGCAGTCTTGCTCGGCGCAGTCTTGCTCGGCGCAGTCTTGCTCGGCGCAGTCTTGCTCGGCGCACTCATTTCTTTGAATACATTATGCTCTAGTTTTCAAAATATAATTTTAAGTTATTTCTTATAACTCCAAATGGGCCATGGAACTGACTGCTGGTACTGATCAAACATATTTGACTCATCTTACAGTCTTGCACTAAGTAACACAACTCACAGTCACAAACTTACACTAAGTTATCCAACTCACAGTCACAAACTTGCACTAAGTTACAAAACTCATAGTCACAAACTTACACTAAGTTACACAACTCACAGTGAAAAACTTGAACCAATTTACACAACTCAAAGGGAGAGAAGTTCAAAAGTTTGAAACTTAACGAAGTACGACACAACCAGTTGAAAGATCTGTCTGGCCATCCATGGGAACAGAGGGCTATCAGCACGTGTTATCACCTGTCAGTTGATGAGAAGAGGTCAAGGTTATTGTGTCGCCATTGCGATTCAATTTCGAGGAAAAAACGTCACAGAAAATTTAAAAAACAACAAACAACCTTTGATTCACCGTACATATTTTTAAAAGGCCATGTTATATATACTGCATATCAGTTAATGGAAGCTAGAGACAGCTCATTAGGATCGTGCTACTGCCAGATGTGGTCGTACCAGCAGTTCGAATAATGGTAAAAACATTGTGGGAACCATGTTGCCGATGACGCCTATGAGTCATGCGGCCGGTTAGTGGCAGCCTCATGCCAATGATTCTATGTGAATAGCCCTTGTGGTGACTGTTCCCAGGTAGCCGTTTCTTTTCGTCCCAGCTAGTTCGTGAAATATTTACGAGGTAGAAACACACTGTAGAAAACCCTATTAGAGGGAGTCCAATGCTCCCCAGGAGAAAGGGGGGAAATTTGAACGTCGGCTGCTGATGTTGTGAGCGCACCCTGTCCTGAAATCTTGATATCTTCCGTGATGGGGTAGGCTCTGTTCATCATGTTGGTCTTCAGAAAGAACTCAGCCCCCCAGTACTCTCTACCGTCACCAAAGATCGACTGGAACTGCTGATTGAGTATGTCAGCCTCTGCTTTTGGGTCAGATGTCAAATGGCCATCCCCCTCAGGGGGAGACTCCAACGTTTGAGGACTTTTAGTGCTTCGCATAGCTCCAGAAGCGCTTGTTCTTGACACCCTTGGTTCGAGTGTCTTCCTCTGAGCAGATGCCGTTCATGTAGTTCCAGTACGATCTGCGCAGTAAGCATTGGATGGTTCGCCGGAGCCCCAGTACCTCATTACTCAGTTCAACCGAGCCATTTTTCTTCAACCGCTTGAATTGGCGGTCTCTCGTGTGGATGAGCCTACGGATTTCAGCCGTGGCCCATGGCTGATTTATCTTAAGTTTGGTGGTCTTGTGTGGTATGTATTTCTTCACTGCATCAGTGATTGTTGCCTTGAACTTCACCCACAGCTCTTCGGTTGTCGCTGTACCTTGAATCGCCTGCATGATTGAGCGCAGCTCTGTCGTTGCACTTCACAGGCTTTCTCAAGATTACCAAGATCACCTCATACATTCACTCATTCTTCCACTCATACATTCACTCATTCTTCCACTCATACATTCACTCATTCTTCCACTCATACATTCACTCATTCTTCCACTCATACATTCACTCATTCTTCCACTCATACATCCACTAATTCTTCCACTCATACATTCACTCATTCTTCCACTCATACATTCACTCATTCTTCCACCCATACATTCACTCATTCTACCACTCATACATTCACTCATTCTTCCACCCATACACCTACACACACAAACAGTCATACTGACAGAAATTAAAACAAATTCCATCACATTCTCCTATCTTTCAATGACATTCTCTGAAACAATAACAACCTATTGTAATCAACCTACTCTTGAGGTTCATGTCTCTGATATGTCCGACAAACTCATCTATCAATATCACACTTATATGATATAGCCGACAACTACATCTAGCATTATCACACTTATCTGATATGCCCGACAACTACATCTAGCATTATCACACTTATCTGATATGCCCGACAACTACATCTAGCCTTATCACACTTATCTGATATGCCCGACAACTACATCTAGCATTATCACACTTATCTGATATGCCCGACAACTACATCTAGCATTATCACACTTATCTGATATGCCCGACAACTACATCTAGCATTATCACACTTATCTGATATGCCCGACAACTACATCTAGCATTATCACACTTATCTGATATGCCCGACAACTACATCTAGCATTATCACACTTATCTGATATGCCCGACAACTACATCTAGCATTATCACACTTATCTGATATGTCCGACAACCACATCTAGCATTATCACACTTATCTGATATGCCCGACAACCACATCTTTCAATATCACACTTATCTGATATGCCCGACAACCTCATCTATCATTATCACACTTATCTGATATGCCCGACAACCACATCTTTATTATCACTCTTGAAAATGAAAGCAAATAAACACCGTGTGGTGATCTAAATCAATCGGTCTTTTTGATTTGTAGATCCTCATGATGGGATGTAGGAGCCAGACACAATTATGCAGATAAGTTGTCTTAGATTTTAGTTTTTACCAGGTAGTATGCGGGTCAAGGATTCAGGTGGCCCTGAGTTTGTTAGTAACAGAATCATTCCACCACTAAACAGTGTCCTCAGTGCAGGTTAAAAGAAAATGGTGAAGGCTTTCTTAACATGGGATTTCAGTACTCCAGTCCCATATCGTGATAAACTGGAGCTTTCCTCCCAAAACTTCAATGCCCAAATGTCCTTGATGGTTTCCAACTTGTTGAACTTTGAAAAACATAATTGATTTCAAGCAAGATGATCCTAAGCATCCAAGCTAAAGTTAGTATATGCAGATTTATTTTGTAAAAATCGCCCCCCCCCCCCAAACCCATAAAAACTCACTGTTGATACTCTTGGTAATCTTGGTAATCTTGGTAATCTTGGTACTCTTGGTAATCTTGGTAATCTTGGTAATCTTGGTAATCTTGGTAATCTTGGTAATCTTGGTAATCTTGGTAATCTTGGTAATATTGGTACTCTTGGTAATCTCGGTAATATTGGTACTCTTGGTAATCTTGGTACTCTTGGTACTCTTGGTACTCTTGGTAATCGTGGTAATCTTGGTACTCTTGGTAATCTCGGTAATCTTGGTACTCTTGGTAATCTCGGTAATCTTGGTACTCTTGGTAATCTCGGTAATCTTGGTACTCTTGGTAATCTTGGTAATCTTGGTAATCTCGGTAATCTTGGTACTCTTGGTAATCTCGGTAATCGTGGTACTCTTGGTAATTTGGTACTCTTGGTAATCTTGGTAATCTTGGTAATCTTGGTACCCTTGGAAATCTTGGTAACCTTGGTACTCTTGGTAATCTTGGTACTTTTGTTAATCTTGGTAATCTTGGTACTCTTGGTAATCTTGGTAATCTTGGTACTTTTGGTAATCTTGGTACTCTTGGTAATCTTGGTAATCATGGTAATCTTGGTAATCTTGGTAATCTTGGTAATCATGGTAATCTTGGTAATCTTGGTACTCTAGTGGACATATACATTCGACTAAGTTCTTTTAAACAGCCATAGATTGAACCTGATTTTTTGTTGTGTTCACAACTATGTCATGAGGACTGCACGCTACACAACTATGTCATGAGGACTGCACGCTACACAACTATGTCATGAGGACTGCACGCTACACAACTATGTCATGAGGACTGCACGCTACACAGCTATGTCATGAGGACTGCACGCTACACAACTATGTCATGAGGACTGCACGCTACACAACTATGTCATGAGGACTGCACGCTAAATCTAACTCTTAAATAAAACTCTTTACTGTATTCCCATCAAAAGTCATCGGAATAAAATTGGGAAGTTGTTTGGTGACTAGAGTTTGGACTTAATGTAGTAAGATGTAGGCATTGGGTGTCAGGGTGTGTCATGTGGAAATCATAATACAATTGTAATTTGTAAAAACCAAACATGGCTTAACATAGACATAGTTAAATTAAGTTTTCGCTAAAAATATATATCGCTGTTTGGCTACTGAAGTCCATATATTTGTTATGATCTATTACACTGCCACACCTGTCTGCTTACCTGGCCAGAAATAGAAATGACCTATTACTATTAAATTACCCCACCTGTCTGTTTACCTAAGCAAGATTTTAAAGGCATTTTTCGTTTTCTGTTTAGTTTGCTGTTCATTAGTCACGGTTGGATACACACGGTTCTCTCTTAGATAGGTTACTGGTGGTCTACCGTGCCGCGAAGTCCCGAGGTTTAAATGCCTGCGGTGACGCTAACGAGCAGAAAGGTTAAGTCAATCTCATCAGCGAGGCCAGCTTGAGGGCTTTGTAATATATTTTGCTTAACTCCTGACACGCTTGAGTGACATTCACTGAGGCCCGCCAAACAATTGATATGACAGCAAAGATTGGTATGTAAGGCATGTGACAGAAAACTATATGTATATATATTTTTTTAATTAAGAAAGTAATACTCTACATCTTTTTAAAAGAAAACATGATGTATATATACTGTGAGAAGATTCGCGTTGAGATGATATTTTGTATTAGATAATGTAGGAAAGTTTATTTTGAATAATTTTGTATTAGAATTAGATAACGTAGAAAGATTCACTTAGAGATGATATTTTGTATTAGATAACGTAGAAAGATTCACTTGGGATGATATTTTGTATTAGATAATGTAGAAACATTCCCTTGGAGATGAAATTGTGTATTATATAATGTAGAAAGATTCACTTGGAGATGATATTTTGTATTAGATAACGTAGAAAGATTCACTTGGGATGATATTTTGTATTAGATAATGTAGAAACATTCCCTTGGAGATGAAATTGTGTATTATATAATGTAGAAAGATTCACTTGGAGATGATATTTTGTATTAGATAACGTAGAAAGATTCACTTGGGATGATATTTTGTATTAGATAATGTAGAAACATTCCCTTGGAGATGAAATTGTGTATTATATAATGTAGAAAGATTCACTTAGAGATGATATTTTGTATTAGATAACGTAGAAAGATTCACTTGGGATGATATTGTGTATTAGATAATGTAGAAACATTCCCTTGGAGATGAAATTGTGTATTATATAATGTAGAAAGATTCACTTAGAGATGATATTTTGTATTAGATAACGTAGAAAGATTCACTTGGGATGATATTTTGTATTAGATAATGTAGAAACATTCCCTTGGAGATGAAATTGTGTATTATATAATGTAGAAAGATTCACTTAGAGATGATATTTTGTATTAGATAACGTAGAAAGATTCACTTGGGATGATATTTTGTATTAGATAATGTAGAAACATTCCCTTGGAGATGAAATTGTGTATTATATAATGTAGAAAGATTCACTTAGAGATGATATTTTGTATTAGATAACGTAGAAAGATTCACTTGGGATGATATTTTGTATTAGATAATGTAGAAACATTCCCTTGGAGATGAAATTGTGTATTATATAATGTAGAAAGATTCACTTAGAGATGATATTTTGTATTAGATAACGTAGAAAGATTCACTTGGGATGATATTTTGTATTAGATAATGTAGAAACATTCCCTTGGAGATGAAATTGTGTATTATATAATGTAGAAAGATTCACTTAGAGATGATATTTTGTATTAGATAACGTAGAAAGATTCACTTGGGATGATATTTTGTATTAGATAATGTAGAAACATTCCCTTGGAGATGAAATTGTGTATTATATAATGTAGAAAGATTCACTTAGAGATGATATTTTGTATTAGATAACGTAGAAAGATTCACTTGGGATGATATTTTGTATTAGATAATGTAGAAACATTCCCTTGGAGATGAAATTGTGTATTATATAATGTAGAAAGATTCACTTAGAGATGATATTTTGTATTAGATAACGTAGAAAGATTCACTTGGGATGATATTTTGTATTAGATAATGTAGAAACATTCCCTTGGAGATGAAATTGTGTATTATATAATGTAGAAAGATTCACTTAGAGATGATATTTTGTATTAGATAACGTAGAAAGATTCACTTGGGATGATATTTTGTATTAGATAATGTAGAAACATTCCCTTGGAGATGAAATTGTGTATTATATAATGTAGAAAGATTCACTTAGAGATGATATTTTGTATTAGATAACGTAGAAAGATTCACTTGGGATGATATTTTGTATTAGATAATGTAGAAACATTCCCTTGGAGATGAAATTGTGTATTATATAATGTAGAAAGATTCACTTAGAGATGATATTTTGTATTAGATAACGTAGAAAGATTCACTTGGGATGATATTTTGTATTAGATAATGTAGAAACATTCCCTTGGAGATGAAATTGTGTATTATATAATGTAGAAAGATTCACTTAGAGATGATATTTTGTATTAGATAACGTAGAAAGATTCACTTGGGATGATATTTTGTATTAGATAATGTAGAAACATTCCCTTGGAGATGAAATTGTGTATTATATAATGTAGAAAGATTCACTTAGAGATGATATTTTGTATTAGATAACGTAGAAAGATTCACTTGGGATGATATTTTGTATTAGATAATGTAGAAATATTCCCTTGGAGATGAAATTGTGTATTATATAATGTAGAAAGATTCACTTAGAGATGATATTTTGTATTAGATAACTTAGAAAGATTCACTTGGGATGATATTTTGTATTAGATAATGTAGAAACATTCCCTTGGAGATGAAATTGTGTATTATATAATGTAGAAAGATTCACTTAGAGATGATATTTTGTATTAGATAACGTAGAAAGATTCACTTGGGATGATATTTTGTATTAGATAATGTAGAAACATTCCCTTGGAGATGAAATTGTGTATTATATAATGTAGAAAGATTCACTTAGAGATGATATTTTGTATTAGATAACGTAGAAAGATTCACTTGGGATGATATTTTGTATTAGATAATGTAGAAACATTCCCTTGGAGATGAAATTGTGTATTATATAATGTAGAAAGATTCACTTAGAGATGATATTTTGTATTAGATAACGTAGAAAGATTCACTTGGGATGATATTTTGTATTAGATAATGTAGAAACATTCCCTTGGAGATGAAATTGTGTATTATATAATGTAGAAAGATTCACTTGGAGATGATATTTTGTATTAGATAACGTAGAAAGATTCACTTGGGATGATATTTTGTATTAGATAATGTAGAAACATTCCCTTGGAGATGAAATTGTGTATTATATAATGTAGAAAGATTCACTTGGAGATGATATTTTGTATTAGATAACGTAGAAAGATTCACTTGGGATGATATTTTGTATTAGATAATGTAGAAACATTCCCTTGGAGATGAAATTGTGTATTATATAATGTAGAAAGATTCACTTAGAGATGATATTTTGTATTAGATAACGTAGAAAGATTCACTTGGGATGATATTTTGTATTAGATAATGTAGAAACATTCCCTTGGAGATGAAATTGTGTATTATATAATGTAGAAAGATTCACTTGGAGATGATATTTTGTATTAGATAACGTAGAAAGATTCACTTGGGATGATATTTTGTATTAGATAATGTAGAAACATTCCCTTGGAGATGAAATTGTGTATTATATAATGTAGAAAGATTCACTTGGAGATGATATTTTGTATTAGATAACGTAGAAAGATTCACTTGGGATGATATTTTGTATTAGATAATGTAGAAACATTCCCTTGGAGATGAAATTGTGTATTATATAATGTAGAAAGATTCACTTAGAGATGATATTTTGTATTAGATAACGTAGAAAGATTCACTTGGGATGATATTTTGTATTAGATAATGTAGAAACATTCCCTTGGAGATGAAATTGTGTATTATATAATGTAGAAAGATTCACTTGGAGATGATATTTTGTATTAGATAACGTAGAAAGATTCACTTGGGATGATATTTTGTATTAGATAATGTAGAAACATTCCCTTGGAGATGAAATTGTGTATTATATAATGTAGAAAGATTCACTTAGAGATGATATTTTGTATTAGATAACGTAGAAAGATTCACTTGGGATGATATTTTGTATTAGATAATGTAGAAACATTCCCTTGGAGATGAAATTGTGTATTATATAATGTAGAAAGATTCACTTAGAGATGATATTTTGTATTAGATAACGTAGAAAGATTCACTTGGGATGATATTTTGTATTAGATAATGTAGAAACATTCCCTTGGAGATGAAATTGTGTATTATATAATGTAGAAAGATTCACTTGGAGATGAAATTGTGTATTAGATAACGTAGAAAGATTCACTTGGAGATGAAATTGTGTATTATATAACGTAGAAAGATTCACTTGGAGTTGAAATTGTGTATTATATAACGTAGAAAGATTCACTTGGAGATGAAATTGTGTATTATATAACGTAGAAAGATTCACTTGGAGATGAATCTGTGTATTATATAACGTAGAAAGATTCACTTGGAGATGAAATTGTGTATTATATAATGTAGAAAGATTCACTTGGAGATGAAATTGTGTATTATATAATGTAGAAAGATTCACTTGGAGATGAAATTGTGTATTATATAACGTAGAAAGATTCACTTGGAGATGAAATTGTGTATTATATAACGTAGAAAGATTCACTTGGAGATGAAATTGTGTATTATATAACGTAGAAAGATTCACTTGGAGATGAAATTGTGTATTATATAACGTAGAAAGATTCACTTGGAGATGAAATTGTGTATTATATAACGTAGAAAGATTCACTTGGAGATGAAATTGTGTATTATATAACGTAGAAAGATTCACTTGGAGATGAAATTGTGTATTATATAACGTAGAAAGATTCACTTGGAGATGAAATTGTGTATTATATAACGTAGAAAGATTCACTTGGAGATGATATTGTGTATTATATAACGTAGAAAGATTCACTTGGAGATGATATTGTGTATTATATAATGTAGAAAGATTCACTTGGAGATGAAATTGTGTATTATATAACGTAGAAAGATTCACTTGGAGATGATATTGTGTATTATATAACGTAGAAAGATTCACTTGGAGATGATATTGTGTATTATATAATGTAGAAAGATTCACTTGGAGATGAAATTGTGTATTATATAATGTAGAAAGATTCACTTGGAGATGAAATTGTGTATTATATAACGTAGAAAGATTCACTTAGAGATGATATTGTGTATTATATAACGTAGAAAGATTCACTTGGAGATGATATTGTGTATTATATAACGTAGAAAGATTCACTTGGAGATGAAATTGTGTATTATATAATGTAGAAAGATTCACTTGGAGATGAAATTGTGTATTATATAACGTAGAAAGATTCACTTAGAGATGATATTGTGTATTATATAACGTAGAAAGATTCACTTGGAGATGATATTGTGTATTATATAACGTAGAAAGATTCACTTGGAGATGAAATTGTGTATTATATAATGTAGAAAGATTCACTTGGAGATGAAATTGTGTATTAGATAACGTAGAAAGATTCACTTGCAGATGAAATTTTGTATTAGATAACGTAGAAAGATTCACTTGGAGATGAAATTGTGTATTAGATAACGTAGAAAGATTCACTTGCAGATGAAATTTTGTATTAGATAACGTAGAAAGATTCACTTGGAGATAATATTTTGTATTAGATAACGTAGAAAGATTCACTTGGAGATGATATTTTGTATTAGATAACGTAGAAAGATTCACTTGGAGATGATATTTTGTATTAGATAACGTAGAAAGATTCACTTGGAGATGATATTTTGTATTAGATAACGTAGAAAGATTCACTTGGAGAGGATTTTTTGTATTAGATAATGTAGAAACATTCCCTTGGAGATGAAATTGTGTATTATATAATGTAGAAAGATTCACTTAGAGATGATATTTTGTATTAGATAACGTAGAAAGATTCACTTGGGATGATATTTTGTATTAGATAATGTAGAAACATTCCCTTGGAGATGAAATTGTGTATTATATAATGTAGAAAGATTCACTTGGAGATGAAATTGTGTATTAGATAACGTAGAAAGATTCACTTGGAGATGAAATTGTGTATTATATAAAGTAGAAAGATTCACTTGTAGATGAAATTGTGTATTATATAACGTAGAAAGATTCACTTGGAGATGAAATTGTGTATTATATAACGTAGAAAGATTCACTTGGAGATGAAATTGTGTATTATATAACGTAGAAAGATTCACTTGGAGATGAAATTGTGTATTATATAATGTAGAAAGATTCACTTGGAGATGAAATTGTGTATTATATAATGTAGAAAGATTCACTTGGAGATGAAATTGTATATTATATAACGTAGAAAGATTCACTTGGAGATGAAATTGTGTATTATATAACGTAGAAAGATTCACTTGGAGATGAAATTGTGTATTATATAACGTAGAAAGATTCACTTGGAGATGAAATTGTGTATTATATAACGTAGAAAGATTCACTTGGAGATGAAATTGTGTATTATATAACGTAGAAAGATTCACTTGGAGATGAAATTGTGTATTATATAACGTAGAAAGATTCACTTGGAGATGAAATTGTGTATTATATAACGTAGAAAGATTCACTTGGAGATGAAATTGTGTATTATATAACGTAGAAAGATTCACTTGGAGATGATATTGTGTATTATATAACGTAGAAAGATTCACTTGGAGATGATATTGTGTATTATATAATGTAGAAAGATTCACTTGGAGATGAAATTGTGTATTATATAACGTAGAAAGATTCACTTGGAGATGATATTGTGTATTATATAATGTAGAAAGATTCACTTGGAGATGAAATTGTGTATTATATAATGTAGAAAGATTCACTTGGAGAGGAAATTGTGTATTATATAACGTAGAAAGATTCACTTGGAGATGAAATTGTGTATTATATAATGTAGAAAGATTCACTTGGAGATGAAATTGTGTATTATATAATGTAGAAAGATTCACTTGGAGATGAAATTGTGTATTATATAATGTAGAAAGATTCACTTGGAGATGAAATTGTGTATTATATAATGTAGAAAGATTCACTTGGAGATGAAATTGTGTATTATATAATGTAGAAAGATTCACTTGGAGATGAAATTGTGTATTATATAATGTAGAAAGATTCACTTGGAGATGAAATTGTGTATTATATAATGTAGAAAGATTCACTTGGAGAGGAAATTGTGTATTATATAATGTAGAAAGATTCACTTGGAGATGAAATTGTGTATTATATAATGTAGAAAGATTCACTTGGAGAGGAAATTGTGTATTATATAATGTAGAAAGATTCACTTGGAGATGAAATTGTGTATTATATAATGTAGAAAGATTCACTTGGAGATGAAATTGTGTATTATATAATGTAGAAAGATTCACTTGGAGATGAAATTGTGTATTATATAACGTAGAAAGATTCACTTGGAGATGAAATTGTGTATTATATAATGTAGAAAGATTCACTTGGAGATGAAATTGTGTATTAGATAACGTAGAAAGATTCACTTGCAGATGAAATTTTGTATTAGATAACGTAGAAAGATTTACTTGGAGATGAAATTGTGTATTAGATAACGTAGAAAGATTCACTTGCAGATGAAATTTTGTATTAGATAACATAGAAAGATTCACTTGGAGATAATATTTTGTATTAGATAACGTAGAAAGATTCACTTGGAGATGATATTTTGTATTAGATAACGTAGAAAGATTCACTTGGAGATGATATTTTGTATTAGATAACGTAGAAAGATTCACTTGGAGATGATATTTTGTATTAGATAACGTAGAAAGATTCACTTGGAGAGGATTTTTTGTATTAGATAATGTAGAAACATTCCCTTGGAGATGAAATTGTGTATTATATAATGTAGAAAGATTCACTTAGAGATGATATTTTGTATTAGATAACGTAGAAAGATTCACTTGGGATGATATTTTGTATTAGATAATGTAGAAACATTCCCTTGGAGATGAAATTGTGTATTATATAATGTAGAAAGATTCACTTGGAGATGAAATTGTGTATTAGATAACGTAGAAAGATTCACTTGGAGATGAAATTGTGTATTATATAACGTAGAAAGATTCACTTGTAGATGAAATTGTGTATTATATAACGTAGAAAGATTCACTTGGAGATGAAATTGTGTATTATATAACGTAGAAAGATTCACTTGGAGATGAAATTGTGTATTATATAACGTAGAAAGATTCACTTGGAGATGAAATTGTGTATTATATAATGTAGAAAGATTCACTTGGAGATGAAATTGTGTATTATATAATGTAGAAAGATTCACTTGGAGATGAAATTGTGTATTATATAACGTAGAAAGATTCACTTGGAGATGAAATTGTGTATTATATAACGTAGAAAGATTCACTTGGAGATGAAATTGTGTATTATATAACGTAGAAAGATTCACTTGGAGATGAAATTGTGTATTATATAACGTAGAAAGATTCACTTGGAGATGAAATTGTGTATTATATAACGTAGAAAGATTCACTTGGAGATGAAATTGTGTATTATATAACGTAGAAAGATTCACTTGGAGATGAAATTGTGTATTATATAACGTAGAAAGATTCACTTGGAGATGAAATTGTGTATTATATAACGTAGAAAGATTCACTTGGAGATGATATTGTGTATTATATAACGTAGAAAGATTCACTTGGAGATGATATTGTGTATTATATAATGTAGAAAGATTCACTTGGAGATGAAATTGTGTATTATATAACGTAGAAAGATTCACTTGGAGATGATATTGTGTATTATATAACGTAGAAAGATTCACTTGGAGATGATATTGTGTATTATATAATGTAGAAAGATTCACTTGGAGATGAAATTGTGTATTATATAATGTAGAAAGATTCACTTGGAGATGAAATTGTGTATTATATAACGTAGAAAGATTCACTTAGAGATGATATTGTGTATTATATAACGTAGAAAGATTCACTTGGAGATGATATTGTGTATTATATAACGTAGAAAGATTCACTTGGAGATGAAATTGTGTATTATATAATGTAGAAAGATTCACTTGGAGATGAAATTGTGTATTATATAACGTAGAAAGATTCACTTAGAGATGATATTGTGTATTATATAACGTAGAAAGATTCACTTGGAGATGATATTGTGTATTATATAACGTAGAAAGATTCACTTGGAGATGAAATTGTGTATTATATAATGTAGAAAGATTCACTTGGAGATGAAATTGTGTATTAGATAACGTAGAAAGATTCACTTGGAGATGATATTGTGTATTATATAATGTAGAAAGATTCACTTGGAGATGAAATTGTGTATTATATAATGTAGAAAGATTCACTTGGAGATGAAATTGTGTATTATATAACGTAGAAAGATTCACTTAGAGATGATATTGTGTATTATATAACGTAGAAAGATTCACTTGGAGATGATATTGTGTATTATATAACGTAGAAAGATTCACTTGGAGATGAAATTGTGTATTATATAATGTAGAAAGATTCACTTGGAGATGAAATTGTGTATTATATAACGTAGAAAGATTCACTTAGAGATGATATTGTGTATTATATAACGTAGAAAGATTCACTTGGAGATGATATTGTGTATTATATAACGTAGAAAGATTCACTTGGAGATGAAATTGTGTATTATATAATGTAGAAAGATTCACTTGGAGATGAAATTGTGTATTAGATAACGTAGAAAGATTCACTTGCAGATGAAATTTTGTATTAGATAACGTAGAAAGATTCACTTGGAGATGAAATTGTGTATTAGATAACGTAGAAAGATTCACTTGCAGATGAAATTTTGTATTAGATAACGTAGAAAGATTCACTTGGAGATGATATTTTGTATTAGATAACGTAGAAAGATTCACTTGGAGATGATATTTTGTATTAGATAACGTAGAAAGATTCACTTGGAGATGATATTTTGTATTAGATAACGTAGAAAGATTCACTTGGAGATGATATTTTGTATTAGATAACGTAGAAAGATTCACTTGGAGATGATATTTTGTATTAGATAACGTAGAAAGATTCACTTGGAGATGATATTTTGTATTAGATAACGTAGAAAGATTCACTTGGAGAGGATATTTTGTATTAGATAACGTAGAAAGATTCACTTGGAGATGAAATTGTGTATTATATAACGTAGAAAGATTCACTTGGAGATGAAATTGTGTATTATATAACGTAGAAAGATTCACTTGGAGATGAAATTGTGTATTATATAATGTAGAAAGATTCACTTGGAGATGAAATTGTGTATTATATAATGTAGAAAGATTCACTTGGAGAGGAAATTGTGTATTATATAATGTAGAAAGATTCACTTGGAGATGAAATTGTGTATTATATAACGTAGAAAGATTCACTTGGAGATGAAATTGTGTATTATATAATGTAGAAAGATTCACTTGGAGATGAAATTGTGTATTATATAATGTAGAAAGATTCACTTGGAGAGGAAATTGTGTATTATATAATGTAGAAAGATTCACTTGGAGATGAAATTGTGTATTATATAATGTAGAAAGATTCACTTGGAGATGAAATTGTGTATTATATAATGTAGAAAGATTCACTTGGAGATGAAATTGTGTATTATATAATGTAGAAAGATTCACTTGGAGATGAAATTGTGTATTAGATAATGTAGAAAGATTCACTTGGAGATGAAATTGTGTATTATATAATGTAGAAAGATTCACTTGGAGATGAAATTGTGTATTAGATAATGTAGAAAGATTCACTTGGAGATGAAATTGTGTATTAGATAATGTAGAAAGATTCACTTGGAGATGAAATTGTGTATTAGATAATGTAGAAAGATTCACTTGGAGAGGATTTTTTGTGTTTAAACAAGAACTATAACAAAACAATTAGTTTAAGTTTAATTCTTATTTTTACAGATGTCAATAAACACTGGGGGAGGCAGTGGTGGAGCTCAACCTGGCGAGACTTGTTAGGGCGGCATTGGTGGAGCTCAACCTGGCGAGACTTGTTAGGGAGGCATTGGTGGAGCTCAACCTGGCGAGACTTGTTAGGGCGGCATTGGTGGAGCTCAACCTGGCGAGACTTGTTAGGGAGGCATTGGTGGAGCTCAACCTGGCGAGACTTGTTAGGGCGGCATTGGTGGAGCTCAACCTGGCGAGACTTGTTAGGGCGGCATTGGTGGAGCTCAACCTGGCGAGACTTGTTAGGGAGGCATTGGTGGAGCTCAACCTGGCGAGACTTGTTAGGGAGGCATTGGTGGAGCTCAACCTGGCGAGACTTGTTAGGGCGCATTGGTGGAGCTCAACCTGGCGAGACTTGTTAGGGAGGCATTGGTGGAGCTCAACCTGGCGAGACTTGTTAGGGAGGCATTGGTGGAGCTCAACCTGGCGAGACTTGTTAGGGAGGCATTGGTGGAGCTCAACCTGGCGAGACTTGTTAGGGAGGCATTGGTGGAGCTCAACCTGGCGAGACTTGTTAGGGCGGCAGTGGTGGATCTCAACGGGGCGAGACTTGTTAGGGCGGCAGTGATGGATCTCTACCTGGCGAGACTTGTTAGGGCGGCAGTGGTGGATCTCAACCTGGCGAGACTTGTTAGGTCGCATTGGTGGATCTCAACGGGGCGAGACTTGTTAGGGCGGCAGTGGTGGATTTCAACCTGGCGAGACTTGTTATTATTTTTGTTAAAAGGGCCGGCATTTTCCAAAACTGCGGGGCTTTTTCTTTCCTAATTGTGTTAGCACCGCCTTTGCGCGAGCCAACAAGTTTACCGCCCCTTTTGACGGAACTAACCACGAAGATGGCCGAAAATACGGCATCCACATCAAGAAAAAAGAGTCATTTGGTGCGGATCATCCCCCCCCCCTTTTGAGCCCCACCCCCTACGCGACTGGTTGCAATTTTACATGTGCTTCTAATCACGGATTATATATAATCATGAGTATCAAATGATACAATAGCTGTTGTCAGTAGTACCCAGATTTGACATTTGGAATGCGCGCATTATGCTTAAGATAAGACAATTTAATACCTGAGCACACAGGTTTCTCGGGGAGACATTTCTTGATTATAAAACATAAGGCATTGGGAAAGTGAACTGCGCACATTGAAAGCAACAAAGGTATTTTTGGGGTGAATGGACTATGTGAATGGGGCTCCAATGGATCCTGGGCTAGACCTCAGAGCATTGCTGAATAAGTCACAATATGAAGGTCGTTCTGGTAACCGGGGCCTTGACCCGTGGGAAAAGAGAAAAGTTCTTTCTTTAAAGGGAGTCAACTCACGGCAAAACGAACATATTATAATCAGGAGAATGTTATGTCAACATTGGTTAGCGAAAATTTGATTGAAAGAATTGGTCGACCGCAAATTGATCGCCGGAAGTGTGATCGACGGAAGTGTGATCACTGGAAGTTTGATCGCCTGAAGTGTGATCGACGGAAGTTTGATCGACGGAAGTTTGATCGCCGGAAGTTTGACCGAGCGGAATTTTGTCAAACGGAAATTTGTTAGACTTTCCACAAAAATTATATATTTTTTAATCTAAGAGCTGAGAGTGAGAAATGAGAAATATGTTTAGAACTTAAGTTTATGTGATTTAGAAAAAAAAGTTTTTAATTCTAAGAGCTGAGAGTGAGAAATGAGAAGAAAGCTTTGAACTAAAGTTTTTGTGATTTAAAAAAAAAAGTTTTACTTTAGTTTCAACTCGTTGAAGTTGACATTTCATTAAGTTGACCTTTCGTTGGTTTGACCTTTTAGTAAGTTGACCTTTAGTCCACTTCGACTTTTGTTGAATTGACCGTACGTTGCCGGGGTTAAGTAAATCATTGAATCATTTGACAAAATAGAATGTAGTTGCAGCGTTCTCTTTAATGGGCCCAACATTTGTTGTTAGAAATACATATTGTCCCGAGTCCAAAATTCAAATGGGATTATCCGATATTCTATAAATAGAAACGCGGAAATGATAGCAAAACGTAATGAGAGTGTGCATATTTCGTCTTTTGAAGCGATGGCGCCAAAATTATGGAATAGTTTTCCTCAATCTTCGAGAGGTATTGAAAAGGATAAAACACCATTTAAGAAATATTTTAAAACTTTTTTTATTTAAACAGATTTATAAAAACCAGAGCGCAGTGAGCATGCTAAAGTAGCATGGATACCAGCAGTGAGCATGCTAAAGTAGCATGGATACCAGCAGTGAGCATGCTAAAGTAGCATGGATACCAGCAGTGAGCATGCTAAAGTAGCATGGATACCAGCAGTGAGCATGCTAAAGTAGCATGGATACCAGCAGTGAGCATGCTAAAGTAGCATGGATACCAGCAGTGAGCATGCTAAAGTAGCATGGATACCAGCAGTGAGCATGCTAAAGTAGCATGGATACCATCAGTGAGCATGCTAAAGTAGCATGGATACCAGCAGTGAGCATGCTAAAGTAGCATGGATACCAGCAGTGAGCATGCTAAAGTAGCATGGATACCAGCAGTGAGCATGCTAAAGTAGCATGGATACCAGCAGTTAGCATGCTAAAGTAGCATGGATACCAGCAGTGAGCATGCTAAAGTAGCATGGATACTAGCGCTATATAAATATCCAATCAATCAATATTGTTTTCAAAAAAAAATATTGGTTTTATTCCTATTTTGTTACTTAAATCCGCAACTGTTACATAATTATGTTACAGTGCAATGTTTCGTAATTCTTAAATTCTAAAGAATTTCCCTTCAACAAAATCTGTTCGACCTAATTTCCGTTTGGTCAAATTTCCATTCGATCAAAATTCCGTTCGACCAATCGCCGTCATTCCATTTTCCGTCGACCTAATTTCCGTTTGATCAAATTTCCATTCGATCAAAATTCCGTTGACCAATCGCCGTCATTCCATTTTCCGTCGACCTAATTTCCGTTTGATCAAATTTCCATTCGATGAAAATTCCGTTCGACCAATCGCCGTCATTCCATTTTCCGTCGACCTAATTTCCGTTTGATCAAATTTCCATTCGATCAAAATTCCGTTGACCAATCGCCGTCATTCCATTTTCCGTCGACCTAATTTCCGTTTGATCAAATTTCCATTCGATGAAAATTCCGTTCGACCAATCGCCGTCATTCCATTTTCCGTCGACCTAATTTCCGTTTGATCAAATTTCCATTCGATCAAAATTCCGTTCGACCAATCGCCGTCATTCCATTTTCCGTCGACCTAATTTCATTCAATATTGAGACTGATCTGTACGCTAGCGATCAAATAATCCAGTTTCTTAAACGCGCGCGTCTTGGCAGTCGTCCCGAGTCACAAGTATCTTCGCTAACATCCCTCCACGCACAGAAATGGCGGAAGGTGTTCATGTTTAGGTCTTAAACTGGAACCATCTCAACACAATGAGAACACCGTTCACCCTTAACTCTATGGAACTTCCACAAAACAGCATTTAACACCTAAGGTGGATGACTGTGACGCTCTATCCATGACTGACGCTTTGCGTCCCGGCTCGCCTTCAGGCACAGCGAGCTAAGGAGGGGAATGTTTGGGGATGGTTGGTGGGGAAGTCAAGAGCCCGGCTCGTCAAGACCTTCTGTTGTCTTAGGGTTACAAGTCCTGATTGGCGGCGGTGATAAGTAGAATGGCAGGGAATTGGAGGTCATAACGAATTATTTTATGTTAACAACGTGAGAGGAGAAAATTAAAGGCTGCTCGAAATGAATTATTCTTTTAGACATTAATGATGACAGAAGTAACATAATATATGTATATGATTCTGTTTTAATAGTTAGTATGACATAAGTAAAATATATTATTCTTTTAGAGATTATGCTAAAAAAAAGATGCAACTCCGTACTGACTCATTAATTACGCACCGTATGTAAAAGGTTAAATAAATGACAAGCCAAACATTTGGGATACTACAATTAGTTGTAAAACTCAGAACGAAGAAAATATATAGCCTATAAAGTGTTATGGCACTATATATAGAGAATGTCAGGCGCTACTTCTTGTCTACATATGTTTTATTGTGCTATACATAGTCTATAAAATGTTATGGTGTTATATATAGAAAATGCCAGACGCTATATATTGTCGATATAAGTTTTATTGTGCTATATATAGTCTATAAAGTGTTATGACGCTATATATTGTCTATAGAGTGTTATTCAAGACGACTAGGAGTTTGGGGGAACCGCGTAGATTCTTTTCTTACAACCTTGTGGTCATAACTTTTCAAATTCATGTTGATATTAAGATGTAAGGAAATAGTGTCATGTACGTTGATATTGCCATGCACGTTGATAGTGTCATGTATCAAACAGGAAATTGGAGCCAATGTTGAGGTATTCAGATAACGCTATTCGGGGATTAGATTTGGGTACACGAATTATTAATTACATACTTACAGATATCGGTGCTACCTTCTGGCTCACCTAGCACACCTGCTGAGTGAACACGAGTTTTCTAGCACCTGCAACTTGGAGAGTAGCCACTTCCATGAAATTTTTTTTTTAAAATTACATTAATAATACTTAAATTCTTTTACCTTGACAGTACGCACAGGCAAGCCACCTACGAACCCACCGTAACCCACCCCCTAACCGGATGACTGGATGGTCGTAGTCGATTTGACGGACGAACAACAACGCACCGGGTCGTATTTTGGCTTTGAACAACGTATCTTCCGTTTTATAAGGTACATTTGTGTCTACACAACACAGAGATTGAGTTACAAGGTGATTTGGGAACACTTAAATAACAAGGCTACATTGTGATCCCGGAACACTTCACTGATAGGGCTACATTTTGATCTGGGATCACTTAAGTTTTTAATTTCTTGTCTGCTGGGGAAGGCATTTAGCCGAAACGTCATTTTAATTGTTATGTCTTTTTCTAAGCCTAAACATATCTTGTTTATAATGTATATATTCAATTTATAAATCTGGGAAATTTGTTTGTAATTTTTCATTGTTGATTTCTACACATCTTAATTTGTGCATGTTTTTATTATATTCACACGAAACACTAAACATGTCTGTTATGTAATATGTAGTGTTTGTCTCAAATCTAAAATAACTAACAGAGACGCCACCTAGGGTGGTATTTACTCTGATTTCATATATTAGAAGTGTTTTATATTTATACGTAGCGTTGCGAATTAATTTTTTCCTCCCCCCCCCCCCTTTTCCCTTTGGTGGCTATTTTGGAAAAAGTTTAACTACAATGTCTACGAATGATTATTAAATTATGACACGTATCCCAACGTTCAGACGTCAAGTAAATTAACACTTAACACAATGTTCTCATGTAATGAGTAAAACTATCTTAAGCACCATGCCCAGGAAAGCAGTTCATTTTTTTGTGCACCAGTAAAAACTTAACTAAAGCGTCCATGAACGAACTACCCGCAGCGCGAAAATAGGATTTTAAACATTTGTATAACTCATATAAGAAAAAACTCAAACGTTGATGTCAGGGCTCCAGGCATTTCCAGGCATTTCCCACGGCTCAAAATGCGTTTCTTCCAACCTACACAATCTCAGGAACACATCTATCCCAAAATACATTTGACAAATCCTTCATAATTTCAGATATCCCACCACTCATGATACACTCCAAAGGTTTGTAACTTATGATACACTCCAAAGGTTTGTAACTTATGATACACTACAACAATTTTTGTAACTTATGATACACTACAAAGGTTTGTAACTTATGATACACTCCAAAGGTTTGTAACTTAGATACACTCCAAAGGTTTGTAACTTATGAAACACTACAAAGGTTTGTAACTTATGATGCACTCCAAAGGTTTGTAACTTATGATACACTTCAAAGGTTTGTAGCTTATGTTACAATCCAAAGGTTTGTAACTTATGATACACTCCAAAGGTTTGTAACTTATGATACACTACAAAGGTTTGTAACTTATGATACATTCCAAAGGTTTGTAACTTAGATACACTCCAAAGGTTTGTAACTTATGAAACACTACAAAGGTTTGTAACTTATGATGCACTCCAAAGGTTTGTAACTTATGATACACTTCAAAGGTTTGTAACTTATGATACACTCCAAAGGTTTGTAACTTATGATACACTCCAAAGGTTTGTAACTTATGATACACTACAAAGGTTTGTAACTTATGATACACTCCAAAGGTTTGTAACTTAGATACACTCCAAAGGTTTGTAACTTATGATACACTACAAAGGTTTGTAACTTGTGATACACTCTAAAGGTTTGTAACTTATGATACACTTCAAAGGTTTGTAGCTTATGATACACTCCAAAGGTTTGTAACTTATGATACACTCCAAAGGTTTGTAACTTATGATACACTCCAAAGGTTTGTAACTTATGATACACTTCAAAGGTTTGTAGCTTATGTTACAATCCAAAGGTTTGTAACTTATGATACACTCCAAAGGTTTGTAACTTATGATACACTCCAAAGGTTTGTAACTTATGATACACTCCAAAGGTTTGTAACTTATGATACACTACAAAAATTTTTGTAACTTATGATACACTCCAAAGGTTTGTAACTTATGATACACTCCAAAGGTTTGTAACTTATAATACACTACAAAGGTTTGTAACTTATGATACACTCCAAAGCTTTGTAACTTAGATACACTTCAAAGGTTTGTAACTTATGATACACTACAAAGTTTTGTAACTTATGATACACTCCAAAGGTTTGTAACTTATGATACACTTCAAAGGTTTGTAGCTTATGATACACTCCAAAGGTTTGTAACTTATGATACACTCCCAAGGTTTGTAACTTATGATACACTCCAAAGGTTTGTAGCTTATGATACACTCCAAAGGTTTGTAACTTATGATACACTCCAAAGGTTTGTGAAACAATGAAACGTGAAGCAATAAAGAATCGTATTTTGTGTATGCAAATATATTGTGGGGAAAAAAAATTGGTTTCTTTAAATTAAAAGACTTGTACATGTCCACTGCTTTATTTGAAACCTAATACCTGAGATCGATTCACCGACACGGTTAAGCCTTGTTTGTTGCTGTCAATCAAAGTTACAATACTCTCCAACCTGGCCCCCGAGATATCTAGCAGCTCGGAGGACGTGGAAGACGGTGTGAAATAAAACGAGGAGTTAATCAAATTAAAATAGGTTGGCCTGGTGCCTGTGGGGAGGGGGTAAAGGTGGGGCGTGGGTGTTGGGGGTGTGGGTGGTGGGGTGTGGGTGGTGAGGTGTGGGTGGTGGGGTGGGGGTGTGAGTTTATCAATAGCTGATGTCTGAATCAGGAGAACACGAGCAGTCAATTACACTTGTGACAGGCAAATATTGTGTGTGTGGGGGGGGGGGGGTGGATTGGCGGTTAGAGTTAGGCTACTTTAGGCTCTAGGTCTGAGAAAGGTTATTTTAGGGTCTAGGTTAGAGTCAGGTTACTTTATGGTCTAGGTCTGAGTAAGGTTACTTTAGGTTTTAGGTTAGAGTCAGGTTAATTTAGGATCTACTATCTAGGTCTCAGAAAGGTTATTTTAGGGCCTAGGTCTGAGTAAGGGTACTTTAGGGTCTAGGTCTGAGTAAGATTACTTTAGGGTCTAGGTCTGAGTAAGGTTACTTTAGGGTCTAGGTTAGATTAAGGTTACTTTAGGGTCTAGGTCTGAGTAAGATTACTTTATGGTCTAGGTCTGAGTAAGATTACTTTAGGGTCTAGGTTAGAGTAAGGTTACTTTAGGGTCTAGGTTAGAGTCAGGCTGTTTAGGGTCTAGGTCTGAGTAAGGCTACTTTAGGGTCTAGGTCTTAGTAACGTTACTTTAGGGTCTAGGTTAGAGTCAGGATAATTTAGGGTCGAGGTCTGAGTAAGGTTACTTTAGGGTCTAGGCTAGAGTCAATTACTTTAGGGTCTAGGTCTGAGTAAGGTTACTCTAGGGTATAGGTCTGAGTAACTCTACTTTACGGTCTAGGTCGCAGGACGAAATCACAACGCCTTGGATTTTTTCTTTAGGACTATTAGGTGGTTCCCTAGACATCAAATCGCCTTTCTCCACCTATCTGGATAACCCAAAGGAACAGAACACGATACATGGATGATACAGCTTGGCATTAGTTGCGTCGCAGGAGTTGCCGGAATTTTCATTGTATTAATCTTTCCGACTATGGGACTCCTTCTCCAGGTTTTGTATTTAGAACTTCCTTCTGGTGTTGTGTTTGCTTGACTCATTCGGGATTGAACTCCAAACCACCATCTTGGGATTTGGGATTGACATTTGAGTTTACACCACTCGACCACCCAGCCCAAAAAATGAGGTAATTTTTGCATTCTTCAATTACTTTTCAATGTGAAATTCCTATATGTACTAGCCGATAAATTATTTTTCATTTTTGTTGTTGTTGTTGTCCTCATCCGAGCTGAGTTTGATTCTTTTTATTGATGCAGAAATGTCTGCCTCGACTCTTACCTGACAGACACAAAAATGTCTTTTACTTTTCTTGTAACAAAAAACGTATGCTGCAACGAAACAAGTCCTTACTCCAGACAAAGATTTTTGTCAGTGACGTCAGTTTGAGTCAACACTGAACTTAATGTCTGTAAATGTAGCGGTCGTAAAAGGAAGATTTTAACATATGAATGGTACAGTATAGGTATTATAGGTACAGTTAATAATGACAATTATTAATAGTACAGTTATTAATGGTGTACTTAATAACTTTACAGTTTCTATTGTAAAGTTAATTCATATGCTACAGTCTGATTGTCATGTTGCACTTTAAGCCGTGTGCATTTGTCTTAGTCAGCAATGATATATCGCAGCTTGAAACAAAGCCATCCATCTGCATTGCTACAACACTACTAGAATCTTTAAAAAATGCAACAAAACAAACGGGGAAAAAAAGAAAATTTTTCTCGCTATAACAACAGGCCAATTACTTTTACAACGTATATTTTCTGCTACATTTGTTTCACTAAAAAGTGTAGTCTATTACTTCTACAAAGTACATTTTTCTCTACACCTTTCAACATAAAAAAATGTATTCATGTAAGAGTTCAATGTTTTCTGCCAATAATTTAAAAAAAAAATCTTTTCTGGTTTGTAAAGTGTGTTTTATTTGTGTCTGCATCCAGGCAGTGCATCCCACCACCTTGATGTGTGCGACCAGGCAGTACATCCCAGCATGTTGATTCAACCAGAGAATGTGTAGCTTTAAAGCTGTATCTTTGCCTAAGCTAATGGTGTTCCCTTTGAATTCAATGTACGGCTATTATTTATGGCGACTTTCCAAATGTGAAATTTGTGGTATTGTCGTTTGGTTCGTGTAGCACACCCCTACCCCCCCCCCCCCCCCCCCACAAACAATACGTATTTATTTTTGGATTATGACGCACATCCCAATAATAGATTTGATAATTGATTTGTTGAATCCGGAAAAACTAAACAAGTCCTATTTCTGCCCAGGGCAACAGAATAATGAACCAGTTACCGCTGTGGATATATCAGGCTTTACTTTGACCCAAACACCACGTCCAATATATATTAATTAATCAAATAGTCAGTGACGCTTTAAGGCGGGGGTTCTCAACCTTCCCAATGCCGCGACCCTTTACTACAGTTCCTCCTGATGCGACGACCCCCAACCACAAAATTATTTTCGTTGCTACTTCATAACTGTGAGAGTGTATGTGCTTTCAAATGGTCTTAGGCGACCTGTGTAAGGGTCGTTCAACCCCCTAAAGGGATGGTGACCCACAGGTTCAGAAACTCTGTCTTAAGGCATGGGCCAACTGGGCACTGGCTCAAGGCCTCACGCTTCTTCTAGGAGACTCACTCTTATAGAGGCCTCATGCTTTACATATTTTTTAAAATGAATATTGAAAGATTCTGTCAAATTAATTTGATTTAAAAGCCATTTGACACCAGGTTTTTTTTATCATTTTAATCCACGATATTTTAGGCACATTACAAAATCAATATTACAAATGCGAATCACAAGTTGGATACTTCTTAAAGGGGAATAACTCTCGTCAACAATTTTTACTTCTACGTGTTATGAATCGTAAATAACTCGTAAAAAAATTATTACTATTTTTGTGTTTACAATCATGTTAAACCCAGAGGACCATAAACATTTTTGTCTCGTAGACCACTTGCCATGTTTTTCGGATTTGGGTAAACCCCCTGATTACCCGATATTGATTTTTTTTTGCTAATTCATTAACTTCAAATGTATTTTTTACAGCCAGTAGAGTGCTACTCAGTTTGAAAGATTTATATTCATATATCAGAAAGTATACCTAATACCTTAAATTTTAATATTATTCTTCATCACGTTTCATGAACATTTATGTTTTTAAAATGTTTAATTAATTGGTACTTTTATAATTTATGTAGGAAGATATATGTCATTATATTATAAGGTAATATTATATAAGTAAATAGGTACTATCTGTGTATGTGAATTATTCCATTCATGGAATGCCAAAATAAAAGTCAAGACCTACTTACATGAGCATTACTATCATTGACCCCCTTTTTCATTTCATAGACCCCCAATTTTTTTGTCGCTGACATGGACCCCTTGCAAGTTGTCGTCGAGCCCTGGGGGTCGATATAGACGAATTGGGGAATCACTGTGTTACACTAAGATGTTAGTCCCTGGCGGTAAATACTACAGCTACGCCACTGCTCCGTAGTGAAATTAAGGGAGAAAAGAAATGCGTCTTAGGCCTGGTCACACTGGGCACTTGCCCAGGGTCTAACGCCTTCGGATGGCCTTTATGCTTTGGGGAGCCTCACGCCTCTAAAGGGCTTCTCGCCACTAGGACGCCTCACGCCTCTATGAGGCTTCTTGCCACTAGGACGCCTCACGCCTCTAGGAGGCTTCTCGCCACTAGGATGCCTCACGCCTCTAGAGGGCTTCTCGTCACTAGGACGTACATTTTATAAGGGAATATTGAACTATTTTTGACAATTTATTTTCCTTCTAAAATGAAAAGTGTCAAGAACGTTTGTCCAGTTTATTTAATGACAAGAACGTTTGTCCAGTTTATTTAAACAAGTTTTTTCGATTCTCATAATCCAATGTTTTGGCACTAACTTTAGATAAAGTTTCTTTTGATAAATTATCAATTTGAACAAATCCATAAATTATTTTCTAGTTTGGGGGGGGGGGGGGGGGTTTGGGGGGAGCAAATCTAAGAGTCTTACATAATGCGCCAAATGTTAATTATTTAGTAATTTAAAAAAAGAAAATTATATTAGTCAATAATTTCAAATTAGCTGTTTAAATTACTGCAATTTTTTGAAAATTCCTCCTGTATCATTTTGTTTCATAAAAATCACATATTAATATAATATGTATATGACTTCTTGTTTAAATATTTTCCGTTCTTTTTTATACAATATTAGATTCAATTTATTTTTAAATTTACCTGTTCTAAATAGCCATACAAAATCAATCTATAGACATTTTTTTACAAAACAGTATTTTTTTCTCATTGCTTGTAACTGTATATTGGAATCCATCATAAGATTGATCCATCATAAGATTGATCCATCATAAGATTGATCCATCATAAGATTGATCCATCATAAGATTGATCCATCATAAGATTGTATGTCGATAGTATAATTGGTTACTTGGAATACGAAAATAAGCTACAATTAAACAATTAAGTACCGACCAGAGCTCATTTTTGTTTTGTCTGCACACAATGCCCCAGTCAAATCTATATATATCTCATTAGGAAATGGCGTCAGCGGGCCGTCGAGCTTACGCTCCTTATGCCCTCCCTGGCGCCCACCCGCACCTGCCAGACGCCGGGTCTCCCCGACGCCGGGCCGTGCGGGGGAACGCCAGAGACCTCCCCTGGCGTGAAGCGTCCCCACCAGCAACCGCTCGATCGGGTTTGCCGATGGAGACCCTCCCCGCCCGGAGACATCTGGTCGACCGAAGACGCTGCGTTTAAAGCGTCCGCAGTCCACTTTCCTAGGGGCCGGGACGGCAAATTAACGTCCTAATATCTCCCCCCCACCCGTCCCGGGGAAGCATCGGACGCCCTCTAAGAGGGACTCTACAGTGGGCTTCCACCCCGCAACTAATTCGCGGAGTAGCTGGGACGAAACGGTTGCCTAGGAGCAGCTTTCTCAGGGCTGCATATTTTGAATCACCGGCCAAAGGCTTCCACCACAGCCTATCGCATCATATCCCTTAACGGCAACTTGTAATCATGATCCCTACCCTGTGTTTGCCTTTTCTCCCGCCTGTATCACAGGTGGCAGCCCTGTAGGAGCTGTTTATTCCAGCAACTACCATGCATGCCCCTGTCTGCCACGCGGGACACGCAATGGTGGTACTGTGCCCCGGGTTAACGCCGAGGGGGTCGGTGGCCAGCGCTTCCAAATCGGCAAGCCACTAAATCTATATATATACCATTCGATTGCGGTTAAATTTTGGAAATTTGTTATCTGCGCGCCCGCAAATTTTTCTGAATTATTACAACTTTTTTATGATATCCCGTTTGGGGCCGGGGTCATTTATTCGCGTTTTTCTAATATGAGCTGTATAAATATTTATTTCAAACAGAACTATTGCGTGGGTGGATGGAATATAATCCAATACAAATAGCGACCTTTCAGTTGGTATGTTACAAAGTAAGTAGGTTGATGATTTAGTACCACCGTTTTACAATATTCCGAATGGGACCGGGGACCCTAAATTCATATTTATTTACTAAATGGTGTATTGAATATAATTTACGTATGAGTTCTTATACCATTCAGTGGCGTAGTGAGCTTAACTCGCGCCCGGGGCACAATACCTTTTAGCCCCCCCCCATTCGAAAACATACAATATTATATGTAAAATATACCATTTGGCGCACCTTTGTGAGTAGCGTCCGGTGCATGATGCCCCCCTTGCCCCCCTCACTACGCCACTGATAACATTCATCCGATAGCGATAAAATTATGGTGAGTTGTTATGCGCACCCTCGCAAAGGGTTTTCAATTTGTACTTGTACAACCATCTCTTACATACATTACGCTTCTGGTGGGACTCGTGGACTGCTTCCTAATCAGCGAATTTGGTATTGAGAGTATATTACAAATAATTATAAATGTTTGAAAGAAAGTATGGTTCGATAATGAGTTCAATTGCGCGCAAAATATAATTCCGATAACAGCGCTCATTGGTTTTTTTTGTTTATAATGAAACTGCGTTTGGCGCGTAATATTTTCTTTTGGGAAAATGAAATCGTCACAATTTAACAAAAAAGTATTGTGTAAAAAATCGGTTTAAAAGTGGTTGGGACATCAGAATATTTAATATATATTTCAAAGGCGTAAAATAATAAGTGTGCAGTGACGTATCATAAGGGGAAGGAGTGTAGCGAAAATTGGGATTCTTAAATGTGCGTTACTCGAGTTCATCTTTTGTCAAGTAACTTAAGTAGATTTGAAGTTCATGCCTTATTGTCGCCAATGTTTGGCGAGCTATAACCAGCTTAACAATATTCCGTTTGGGACCGCGGGCCCTAAAATCTGTTGTTTTTTTCTTATGAGATATATATATATTATTTCAGTTTGCGTTCCTATACCATATATCCATTTTGATAAAACTTTGGTGAGTTGTTGCGCGCACGCCCGCAGAGGTTTCTGAATTAGTACAACTATTTAACAATATTACGTTTGGGGCCAGGGGCCCTAAATTTTTTTCTTTCTTTTTGTTATATGAGTTCTACAAGTATAATTTACAACAGAGTTGATGCATGGGTGGATGGAATTGATTCATATACAAACAGCGACATTTCAGTTGTTGTGTGACATAATAAGTGGGTTCTAAATTAGTACAACAATTTTACTATATTTCGTTTGGAGCCGGAATCCAGTTTTTAAATTCTATGAGTTATATAAAAATAATTTTAAACAGAGCTATTTCATGGGTCGATCAATAGCTACAAGTGTGTGGACTACATATTAAAAATCCATGCTTCTCACATGGACAGCTGTATGAGGTCTGCCCACACGTCGAAAAATAAACCTTTTGATCTATTCGTGTGCGCACCAGACGAAAAAACTAAATATATTGTCTATATAAAAAGTACTTCGACATAATTAAAACGCAAACACTTTCTTTCTTTGAGTGGCATTGGAAAGCATGCCGGGTACTCGCTAGTTGACCTATTTAAAACGGCACACTTATTTCAAGACAAGACACGTTGAATGTGTACGATGTCCTAAAAGCTGTTCAGTATTTTTACACACATATCACCAGACAATACCTGTTGGAAAGAACTCTTAAGCCATTCGCGGAGCAGGCGCGGGCCACTATTATTGTTACACCTGTTTTCAATGTTAACCTGGCAGGTAGAACTCGTGAGATGATGCTTTTAGATAACCCGCCTACCAGGTGTTCTCAAAATTTTGTTGCTGCGACGTAACAATCATGTATCCTCCTCTTTTGACAAAAACCTTGTGGAAAAACTCTTTAAGGTAACATACAAACACTACCAAAGGTTCTGCTCATTTGGTTGGTAAGGGGTCATGATCGGGGATTCCCCATTGCTGCAGGACGTCGTTGACCCTCTTAGATACCCCGCAATTATTTACAGGGTTTATTTTTTATTTGTTTGATGGGACGTTAGATTCAGAGAGCGTAAACTGTTTGATGGGACGTTAGACTCAGAGAGCGTAAACTGTTTGATGGGACGTTAGACTCAGAGAGCGTAAACTGTTTGAACAAGAAGACTTACAAAACCTGATAATTCAATGCATCGAGTCTAATCAGATGACAATCTCAATAGTGTGGCAGCTGCAGTTTTAGTGTAGAAATTGTGCTGTGTGTTGTAGAAAGTGTGCTGTGTGCTGTAGGAAGTGTGTTGTATGCTGTAGGAAGTGTGCTGTGTGCTGTAGGAAGTGTGCTGTGTGCTGTAGAAAATGTGCTGTAGGAAGTGTGCTGTGTGCTGTAGGAAGTGTGCTGTGTGCTGTAGGAAGTGTGCTGTGTGCTGTAGAAAAACGCTGTAGGAAGTGTGTTGTATGCTGTAGGAAGTGGGCTGTAGTAAGTGTGTTGTGTGCTGTAGGAAGTGTGCTGTGTGCTGTAGGAAGTGTGCTGTGTGCTGTAGAAAGTGTGCTGTATGAAGTGTGTTGTATGCTGTAGGAAGTGTGTTGTGTGCTGTAGGAAGTGTGATGTGTGCTGTAGGAAGTGTGTTTTGTGCTGTAGGAAGTGTGTTGTGTGCTGTAGGAAGTGTGTTGTGTGCTGTAGGAAGTGTGCTGTGTGCTGTAGGAAGTGTGTTGTGTGCTGTAGGAAGTGGGCTGTAGGAAGTGTGTTGTGTGCTGTAGGAAGTGTGCTGTGTGCTGTAGAAAGTGTGCTGTGTGCTGTAGGAAGTGTGCTGTGTGCTGTAGAAAGTGTGCTGTGTGCTGTAGGAAGTGTGCTGTGTGCTGTAGGAAGTGTGTTGTGTGCTTTAGGAAGTGTGTTGTGTGCTAAATCATGCGTGATATATTCAGTATTCTCTGGGTTGTTTCATTACATTAAGCTCATTAAATTTGATAAGGGCAATTTTATCATTATATTTGATAAATGTTATTTTATCCTTATATTTGCTAAGGGTAATTTTATCCTTATATTTGATAAGGGTAATTTTATCATTATATTTGATACGGGTAATTTTATCATTATATTTGATACGGGTAATTTTATCATTATATTTGATAAGGGCAATTTTTCCTTAAATTTTATAAAGGTAATTTTATCATTACATTTGATACTGGTAACTTTATACTTATAATTGAGAAAGGTAATTTTATCCTTATATTTGATAAAGGCAATTTTATCATTTTATTTGATGAAGGTAACTGTATCATTACATTTTTATTTATTTAGCTATTAATTATGCAGCCCTACGAGTGCTCTGCATTTATATTCTGACACCCTTGAAAAACAATGTCACAATATGTCACACAATTCAGACACCCTCGTACTACATCCTCTTAAGTTAGACACCCTCACAATACGTTGTCACAAATTCATGACCCCGCGCCCCACCCCACCCCCCCCCCCCCCATGTCGAGATGTAGATCTTAATGTTGAGTTTTCATCTAACCTTTGTTTTCAGATGCTTACTTGTTGGATATTATTGTCTTTCACTTCGTCTCACGGACTAATACAACTGATACCCTTACACCAAACACTGAATATTTTTTTGCCCGCTATACGTTTATTATACATCATCACAACATGACGGAGCAATTATACTGTACTCAAAATCCAATTAATTGCACAAAATCAAAACACTTCCTTAGCGATACATCCAGCCGAAATTCTCAACACACAAAACAAGCTACACCATAACAACAACAAATCTAACACGTCATTTCCCCTTAGTCAAATACGTCACAACTATCTCACACAATAAATACATCTACACATATAGTCTTTACACTAAATACCTTTTCCATACCAAACATAACAACGGTGATTCTCATACAATTGACCCCCCCCCCCCCCCCCAATAATTTTTTTGCTCCAAATTCTTGACGTGAGTTTCATGAGTCGTCCAGGCCAAACATGTGGTTTGCTGCATTCAACAATATCACATAGGAAACGTTAAATATTACTGACTAATATGTTAGGAAACCTGACAAATATGTGGGGAAACTTGACCAATGTGTGGGGAAACGTGACCAATGTGTGGGGAAACGTGACCAATGTGTGTGGAAACTTGACCACTGTGTGTGGAAACGTGACCAATGTGAGGGGAAACCTGACCAATGTGTGGGGAAACCTGACCAATGTGTGGGGAAACCTGATCAATGTGTGGGGAAACCTGATCAATGTGTGGGCAAACTTGATCAATGTGTGGGGAAACCTGACCAATGTGTGGGGAAACCTGACCAATGTGTGGGGAAACCTGACCAATGTGTGGGGAAACCTGACCAATGTGTGGGGAAACGTGACCAATGTGTGGGGAAACCTGATCAATGTGTGGGGAAACCTGACCAATATGTGGGGAAACTTGACCAATGTGTGGGGAAACCTGACCAATGTGTGGGAAACTTGACCAATGTGTGGGAAACTTGACCAATGTGTGGGGAACCCGATCAATGTGTGGGGAAACCGATCAATGTGTGGGCAAACTTGATCAATGTGTGGGGAAACGTGACCAATGTGTGGGGAAACCTGATCAATGTGTGGGGAAACCTGACCAATGTGTGGGAAACTTGACCAATGTGTGGGAAACTTGACCAATGTGTGGGGAAACCGATCAATGTGTGGGAAACTTGATCAATGTGTGGGGAAACCGATCAATGTGTGGGAAACTTGACCAATCTGTGGGAAACTTGACCAATGTGTGGGGAAACCGATCAATGTGTGGGAAACTTGACCAATGTGTAGGGAAACGAATCCGGAGAGAAAAAAAAAGAAATCATATGAGAATAATCCATGCAGGTGTCATTATAGTTAACATTTTGTGATGATGATTATTCAAGTAGTATGAGATTGATATGATGATTATTCAAGTAGTATGAGATTGATATGATGATTATTCAAGTAGTATGAGATTGATATGATGATTATTCAAGTAGTATGAGATTGATATGATGATTATTCAAGTAGTATGAGATTGATATGATGATTATTCAAGTAGTATGAGATTGATATGATGATTATTCAAGTAGTATGAGATTGATATGATGATTATTCAAGTAGTATGAGATTGCTTCAGTCTTCAGATCACCACTTCGGTCTTGACAGACTTTTTAGGTTACACGTCAGACATACGTTCTGCTATCTCTCTAGAGATCAAGTACATAACGGGCTCCCAGACATAAACAAAATTATGTCTAGAAATAAATACATAGCATTGATATTGAAATATACAAATATATTTTCATAAAATTATATCCATTCAGTGTCACTGAAGTATCCACAAACATTGTCATAGAAATATATAAACGTATAAAAACCTTGTCATACAGTGTATGTCCCATTATAAAGATCATGCACACGATGCTACTATCTAGGGTCTTGACGACAATTTGATGACCGTGCTGTTGTGTTTTTCATGAGCAACTCCGACAGTGAGGCTAATCTATCTATCTATCTATCTATCTATCTATCTATCTATCTATCTATCTATCTATCTATCTATCTATCTATCTATCTATCTATCTATCTATCTATCTATCTATCTATCTATCTATCTATCTATCTATCTATCTATCTATCTATCTATCTATCTATCTATCTATCTATCTATCAATCTATCAATCTATCTATCTATCTATCTATCTATCTATCTATCTATCTATCTATCTATCTATCTATCTATCTATCTATCTATCTATCTATCCATCTATCCATCTATCCATCCAGCCATCCATCCAGCCATCCATCCAGCCATCCGTCCACCCATCGTCCATCCATCCATCCGTGCATCTATCTTTCTATCTACCATCTATGTTTCTGCCTCCTCTCTATATTTTACCTCGCTTTATCCTAATGGTCTGTTATTTAGGAGCGACGTGGGTTCGAGACAGCTGTCCAATTGATGGACCTTTTGGGTTGATGGACCTTTTGGGTTGATGGACCTTTTGGGTTGATGGACCTTTTGGGTTGATGGACCTTTTGGGTTGATGGACCTTTTGGGTTGATGGACCTTTTGGGTTGATGGACCTTTTGGGTTGATGGACCTTTTGGGTTGATGGACCTTTTGGGTTGATGGACCTTTTGGGTTGATGGACCTTTTGGGTTGATGGACCTTTTGGGTTGATGGACCTTTTGGGTTGATGGACCTTTTGGGTTGATGGACCTTTTGGGTTGATGGACCTTTTGGGTTGATGGACCTTTTGGGTTGATGGACCTTTTGGGTTGATGGACCTTTTGGGTTGATGGACCTTTTGGGTTGATGGACCTTTTGGGTTGATGGACCTTTTGGGTTGATGGACCTTTTGGGTTGATGGACCTTTTGGGTTGATGGACCTTTTGGGTTGATGGACCTTTTGGGTTGATGGACCTTTTGGGTTGATGGACCTTTTGGGTTGATCTTTCATTTGTATTTCTATTCCGTCACTTCCAAGCCCAGTAATCTTATTTTTGTTTGTGCTAAAGATTATCAATGTTAAGATGTCCAAGGCAATCACCGTAAGCCACCTTGGATATTACCTTCAGATGGACCTACGCCTCTTTGCTAAGCAATACTTTGGACACTAAAACGTTTCCTGAGTTTTTTATGATCGATGAGCCGCCCCCACCGCCTCCAACTGACAGACATAAGTGTCGTATGTACGTGGCTATTAAAGGGCTCTCAGGCATTCGTGTCAAGGTGTAAGAATCCCTGAGAGTCTGTGTTGTGCCTGAATGCGTATCGGATTATAAGCGTAGGGATACGAACGGCAAAAGTGGGGTGGGGGGTAGTACCGTAGGGTGGTAGTAGTAAGTAGTGTGCAGGTGGTCAGTTGGGCAGTAGAGCAGGGGAGAGCGAGTTGGTAGGACCCTGACCGGATTAGTGGAGCAGTGTTATTGTTAGTTGTTGTTAGTAGTAATAAATAGTAGTGCTTTGATTCGTATAGTATGTGTGGTTCTTTGGCTAAACTTGTTAGCTGAACCCACATTACTAAAGTGAGAACTTGTTAGATTAGAGCGGCGGTTCTCAACCAGTGGGTCGCGACCCCTTTGGGGGTCGCGCGACCCTTTCCCAGAGGTCGCCTAAGACCATCTGAAAACACATACTCTACAGTTATGAAGTAGAAAAAAAAATTTTTATGGCTGGGGGTCGCCGTAACATGAAGGACTGTATTAAAGGGTCACGGCATTATGAAGGTTGAGAATCACTGGATTAGAGAGTAGTAAAATAAAAGTTTAGAGCTAATAACTAAAAAGAACTATTAGACTCTTGTGTCCAGTGTTTGTGTCCAGTGTTTGTGTCCAGTGTTTGTGTCCAGTGTTTGTGTCCAGTGTTTGTTTACAGTGACAGTGTGTTTAAGTATCATACCCCTAGACAATGGACACACACCTCGAACTAATTCGTGACTATTAGAAATAATCCGACTTTAATAAAAACGTTTCTGAAATCTTCTCGCAAAACCTACATACACATACTGTTGATGACATCGACACATACCACAACGAAATCAACTTTTCCATCATCAACTCCCTTTGTCCACCAGCCGCTCACCTTGTCCACCAGCCACTCACCTTGTCCACCATCAACTCACCTTGCCCACCATCAACGATAAAGATTATTTGATACCTGTATGGTTCTCGAGTTGAGTTATTTTTATTGCTCTTTTCCACTGAAACCAAAATGGCGACAGACACCGCACAGATCCCTATCAAGCACACCACACAGATCTCTATCAAGCACACCACACAGATCCCTATCAAGCACACCACACAGATCCCTATCAAGCACACCACACAGATCCCTATCAAGCACACCACACAGATCCCTATCAAGCACACCACACAGATCACTATCAAGCACACCACACATATCCCTATCAAGCACACCACACAGATCCCTATCAAGCACACCACACAGATCCCTATCAAGCACACCACACAGATCCCTATCAAGCACACCACACAGATCCCTATCAAGCACACCACACAGATCCCTATCAAGCACACCAGAAAATGGTAAGCCAGAAAGAGACGCCATGATGAATGGAAGGAACCGGAAAGCGTCACAGCGGGCACACAAAAATAAACAATGCTGCCAGGGAGCTAACTCTGGAGACGATAGGGTAAAAAAAGTTAGAGTTATGGGAAATGGAAGCATGCCGTGTGTACTTAGAATTGGGCGCGATGAACAACGAATCTCATTTGGTATTCTGGGCCACATGAGAGTACTTATAAGCTTAATAATGTTTGTAGTGTGAGAACGCGCGAAACAGAATAATTATTTTGGTCTCAGTAGCAGAGGATGAACCTGCAGGGAGTGATTACTTTAAAATAAGATTGATAGAGTACATGCAGGAATGGTAGTTAACAACCAAAAAGAAAATACATGACTATGTTAAGAGAAAAAACATACAGATGAAACCATTAAAATTAGTTGACACAATTTTGTAAAAGTAAATCTATTCAAATACCTAGGATATTTATTAATGAAAGCAATGAATTACTAGCAGATATAAAAGATGGAATCTTGGCCAGAAACAGGTCATACTTTAGTATTCAGAAAATACTCAAAAGTAAAAACAATACAAAAACAAACGAAAATTATTATTAAAACTGTAATCAGACCAGTTGTGACATATGCAAGTGAAACTCGAACACTAAAAAAAGCGGCAGATAACCCATTAAACCCAAGGGAGAGAATAGTTCTCTGGAGAATATGTGAATCAACAGAAGAAGAATAGCGATGGAGAATACGAGCCAACCAGGAAATATACAGTCTATATAAGGATCATACGCTAGTAGGTAAAATAAAAAGGGCAGGCTACGCTGGGCAGGACACTTAGAGAGAATTCCAAACAGAGGAGTGAAGAGGGTTCACCACCATAAACACAGAGGAAAACGGCTCAAAGGCAGACCTGTGCAAAGATACATCCATGTCCAACAGCTACTTAATAATATTAATATCCAATAGCTACTTACATGTCCAATAAATTCTTTATTAACTAGAGTTACTTCAATGTCTAATAGCTACTTTCATGTCCAAAAAAAACTCTTCCCTGTCCAATAGCTACTTCCATATCATATAGCTACTTTCATGCCCAATAGCTACTTCCATGCCCAATAGCTACCTCCATGTCCAATAGCTATTTCATGACCTATAGCATTTTTATGTCCAAAGCTACTTCCATATTATATAGCTACTTCTTATACCATAGCTACGTCCGTGTCCTACAACTTCTTCCAAGTCCTATCACTACTTACCCTTCCTATATCTGCTTCCATGTCATATATCTACTTTCATGTTCTCTTCAATTCAGAATCCATATCAATGACCATGTAATACATCTTTAATTGGTTGATTGGACATTTATATATTATAACGCCTGTAGCTATGCTACTTTAGCATGCTCACTGCTTGTATCCATGCTACTTTAGCATGCTCACTGCTAGTATCCATGCTACTTTAGCATGCTCACTGCTTGTATCCATGCTACTTTAGCATGCTCAATGCACTCTGGTGTTCTTAAATCTATTTAAAGAAAATAAGTCTTTAAATATTTCTTAAAAAACTTTTTATCATTTTCAATTTCCCTCAAACATTGAGGAAAACTGTTCCATAATTCCACAGCGATTATCTCTGACGTCTCTACAGTCTCTACAGAGATTATCTATAACATCTCCACAAGTATTACCAATGACATTTCCATAGAGTTAATCTAGAATCTCCACATGGATTTCTTGTGACTTATCCACAGAAACGTTTTGAGAAATAACTCCAAAGTTTTTTTTACCATATATTTGTCACATGCATCGGTCAACAAATGTCTCATACAAAAACTCCATGAATAAAAAAAATTGAACACAAATACCAGGACAGGTGTATTCATTTTTATTTTAATAAAATTGTCAAAGACACTTTTTGAAGTGAAATTTATTTCAACTTGTCATAGGACACGTGGTGTAATGCCATGGCGTTCTTTGTGAGATGTTTCATGCCATTCCTGTTTTAACTGACTTAGCTGTCTTAGCTGCCTTAGCTGCCTTAGCTGTCATAGCTGCCGTAACTGCATTATCTGCCTTAGCTGTCTTAGTCGGCCCAATGAAACTGCACGTGTTTATCTATTGATGCAAACTTGCATTGCTATTTCATTTTAGTCATTTATTTTTGAAGTGGTTTAAAAAATTGTTTAATTGTAAATGAAGAGAGGGCAGCAGAGATTGGTCAGCTTAAGTGATAGAGTTACCCTAACATAACGTCTTCAAACAGACTACCATGTACATCTGAAATGATAGTTACCATAAAACTATCGACCCTACCATGTAAAAGCTGTTCTCTACTGGTGTGGAATACCTAAGAATGCCGTCAAAGCTGATCGATTCTGTGAAGCTGTCACCAAACTCTGACTGGGAAATTAAACTTTCATTGTACCCGGACCAAACATTTCTTCAGCCAATTTTAACACCGTAAAAGAATAATCTGAGATTTGTTTCGGACATGGTGACTCTGGCACAACCCGATTACTCAGAATTGGGCGACTGCCAAAAGTTGTGTATCGGTGCTCAGACCTGATCTAATTTCTCCCAAATATCTATTTCTTGGCCATGAGCGATAGCCATAATGCTAGTCTGTTTTTATGGTTTAATTTTGTAGGTCTGTAGGATTATGTCGGTGCTTGTACTGGCATCAGTGAGAATCCTTTCTTGAACGACCCTTCCCCCCCCCCCCCCTAGGCTCCAGCTGATTTCATTATGCAACCTTTCCCTCACTTTCAATTCATCAGCAGGCAGGGACGTCTGCAACATTATAAGTTATAGTAAAATGTTCTTGATCAATCCGTCAGTCTGTCAATTTGATGTCTAACAATCTTTATCTTAGATATCCAACAATCTGACGCTTGGATATCTAGCAATCCTTAACTTATATATCATACAATCTATCAACAGGATATTCAACAATCCTTGACTTGGATATTCAACAATCTATCGCTTGGATATCAAACAAGCTGTCACTTGGATATCCAACAATATGTCAATTGGATATCCAACAATATGTCAATTGGATATCCAACAATATGTCAATTGGATATCCAAAAATCCCAACCTATTTTCGAAATACCCCTGGTACTATCTTGCGAAGTCTTAGACTTTCACGTAACCCCACCCCCAACCGTCCAGCCCACCAACCGTCCAGCCCACCAACCCACCAGCCCACCAACCGTCCAGCCCACAAGCACACCAACCCACCAGCCCACCAACCCACCAGCCCACCAACCGTCCAGCCCACCAACCCTCCATCCCACCAGCCCACCAGCCCACCAACCCACCAGCCCACCAACCCTCCAGCCCACCAACCCTCCAGCCCGCCAACCCTCCAACCCACCAACCATCCAGCCCACCAGCCCTCCAGCCCACCAACCGTCCAGCCCACCAACCCACCAGCCCACCAACCATCCAGCCCACCAGCCCACCGGCCCTCCAGCCCACCAACCCACCAACCATCCAGCCCACCAGCCCACCAACACTCCAGCCCACCAACCGTCCAGCCCACCAACTGTCCAGCCCACCAACCGTCCAGCCCACCAGACCACCAGCCCTCCAGCCCACCAACCCTCCAGCCCACCAACCCACCAGCCCACCAACCCACCAGCCCACCAGCCCACCAACCCACCAGCCCACCAGCCCACCAACCCACCAGCCCACCAACCCACCAGCCCACCAACCCACCAGCCCACCAGCCCTCTAGCACACCAGCTCTATGTTTATTGACTCCTGAACCTCCAGGCTTGTCCATCAGTTTTACGAGACAGTTATGACCCATTTTTGCCGCCACGACTTAATACAACCGCTGGATTTACTCACCCGCAAGCAAATGCATTTTGACCCCATTTCTGGCGATGGGCAAAAAGGGGGGGGGGAATATCCTGGTGTACAATTGTTGTGATGTAGGGTTATGAAATGTTGAGTGCACTGCTCCATTGGACCATCGATCAGGCAAGGTGAAAGTTCAGAGGTGGGTGGGATGTGATGATGAAAGGTCTGAGGTGGGTGGGTGGTGACAAATTTGGTTAAACAAAAGAATTAGAAATAGAGTATCGTCATATTTTGTTATTAGAAATCAGAAGTAACTCTCTATTTGCAATTGTCAGATAAGCTTAAACCTAATAGTTTAACAGACTTTCATATAAATAAACCAGAAGGTTTGCACCAGATAAGCTTAAACCTATTAGTTGAAAAGACGTTTATATTAATAAAACAAGAAGGTTTGAGACAGATAAGGAACCAGTGAAGCCTGTTCAGATGGGAAGGTGGAATTAATCATGTGTTTACTTCCGGTAATAAGAGAGACGGTTTACATTTAGCTCAGACAACTAATAATCACTACTACTCTGTCATAACAACCAATTAAAGAGTCTATTTCAGACAGAGAGTGCTGGCAGCCTTCTGTTTATAGACATTGCCATGCGATAGATCTGGGGCAGCTTCCCGGGGGTGTAGTTTCTTCGATTTGATTCAGCGCCAATGCAGGTACATAATCAATGTACAGAAATGTTAGGATATTTAGCACTGTGTCATTCAAGGTGCTTTAATGCTAAATCATTTTTTTAAAACCAAAAAACTGTTTTTCGTGTACATACTTATAAAATGTAATATCGAGAGATTTTTTTTGTTTGGGCGTTGGGGGGCGGGGGGAGGGGGACAAAACATGCATTCAAATAATTCACTTTATAAGAATCCAAATTAGTCCCACCCCCCCCACCCCCCTTTTTTTTTTCTTTTAAGGCTCGCATTCACACATATTTTTCACTAATCTGAACTATATTAATATTCTAATAGCCCACCCACTTTGAACACGCAGAATTATTTCACTAAATAGTTCAGAAAAAACAATAAGGTTCAGTTAGACTGCTTACATTAAGGGGTAATATCCCACTTGCCATCATTTAGACTGCTTACATTGGGTGGTAATATCCCACTTGCCATCAGTTAGACTGCTTACATTAAGGGGTAATATCCCACTTGCCATCAGTTAGACTGCTTACATTAAGGGGTAATATCCCACTTGCCATCATTTAGACTGCTTACATTGGGTGGTAATATCCCACTTGCCATCAGTTAGAGTGCTTACATTGGGCCCTCTTGCCATCAAAAGGTCGGCTTAGATTGGATGGCAATATCCCAAATGTCATTAGTTAGAGGGCTTATTAGTAATGCACTTATGTAGTGTTACCTCATTACTAGAAGACATTTACTTGTCTCTGTTACCTCATTACCTAAACGTCATTTACTTTTTATGCTACCTCATTAACTGGAAGTCATGTACTTGTCTCTGTTACCTCATCACCTGGAGATTTTTTACTTGTAACTGTTACCTCATTACCTAGAAGTCTTTTACTTGCCTCTGTTACCTTATTACCTATAAGTCATTTACCTGTCGCTGGTAATCTCAATACACTTTTTTTGAATGATTGAGTTTTAGGACTGGCCAGAGAGTATTTATACAGGGAGAGAGAGGGGAAAGAAGGGGAGAGGCAGAGATAGAGGGAGGGAGAAAATGAGAGAGAGAGAGAGGTATGTAGTGACCAGTTATTTTCCCTGTCAATAAGTGTCCAGTTACTATATATCAATTTCCTTGTCAATAAGTAGGCCGAGGAAGATATATCAATTTACCCGTCAATAAGTGGCCAGTTAAGATATATCAATTTACCTGTCAATAAGTGGCCAGTTAAGATATATCCATTTACCCGTCAATAAGTGGCCAATTAAGATATATCAATTTACCTGTCAATAAGTGGCCAGTTAAGATATATCAATTTACCTGTCAATAAGTGGCCAGTTAAGATATATCAATTTACCTGTCAACAATTGGCCAGTTAAGATATATCAATTTACCTGTCAAGATCAAAGCATAAGAACGATTAAAAACATAGGAAGTTCATTATATAAATGTTTGTAAATATATATTGATTACTTTATTTTTCTACTTCTGATATAATAATAACGAAACAAAATGCACAAAAAAAATATTTTTTACTATTTTATCACGAGATGATGACATCATTCAAATGCCATTCACTTGGACAATAATGACTAAATCAGCCTCCAATCGCGAGTGTATGAGTACCCTCCCAGCACCCCCATTCTTCCACATCTCATCAATCAGACGGCTGAAACTAAAGGCAATGTAAGCGTAGTCTTATTTAGCTCAGACAAAAATCATTACTACTACACTGTCATAACCTCCAATTAGAGAGTCTATTTCAGTCAGATATTTATTGGCATCCTTCTGTTTATAGACATGCCATGCGATAGATCTAGGACAGCCTCCCCGCGGGGGAAGTACTTTGGGAGTTGGATTTGAGATTCAAGGACAGGGTGGGGGCTCTTCAGAGATTCTCAAACTTCTGTCCAAAACAGTGACGTGTGGTCCCCGATGAAATCTCTCTCACATTGATAGCACCATCACTCTACCGAACGATTGTGTATGCACAATGTTCAAAATAGTTAAATGCCAAATTAAAATTGTACGACTATGTCTTTATAATGCAGTCGTCGCCTGCACAAATTGTTTACTCCAAAATCAGGGGCTTGAATTTTGAATTCATAGATATTTATAACACAGGTGAAGTATCCCTAAACAGAGGCGTAACTGGATTTTTGGCGCCCTTGGCTAATTTATTTTTTAAATAATAAAAATTTAAAAATTAAAGATTTACCGCGCCCTTTTGAACAGGCGCAGGCCGGCGCCCTTGGCAACTGCCCCAATGCCAAGCCGTTGTTACGCCTCTGTCCTTAAATAATTTTATCGATTATAACCAGCTTAAACCGAACATCAAAAAGGTTTATCTAACATTACCAAAAATGTAGGTCCATTACTTAGAGACTTTGCTTCAAATAACGTATTCTATATTTTACTAAGTAGCTGGTACTTATAGCTTTTTCTTTAATAATTAGCGGTAGTTGTTTATACGATTGAAGGGTAGCCTTTAAAATTGAAAATTACTGCAAAAAAGAGTAAGTTAGTCATTAATATGAGGCCCTCTATACTGTAAATGTGGGGAATCCCTGTCTCGCGATATTATGTAAACAAGGAGACATGTTCTCGCAACCACGAGACTTGTAAACTAATCCTATTTCCGATATGCGGTGATAGTCTCCAGGCTTGCTGGCTGGCTCTAGGGGAAGATTAGACGGTTGCTAAACAAATTTCCGTGGACGACAAGGAATATCATCCCATCTGAGAAACCTATCCATTGGTCGCATTCTTTCACTGTATCGCGAACAACTATTGTCTAGCCTTGTATTTCTTTCAGTCCTTGCGCATTCTCTCTTTCATCACTTTGGTCAAATCAGTTCTTAGGCTTTCACCTTTTGTTTACCAATTCACTCATTGCTACATTTCTTTAGTATTACATTGATTGTGTTCTTACAGCGGCTTTGTGTCTCTGCTCTGTGTATCTACGTCTGTAATCATAACCTTAACAAATCTTGGCTTTAAGTAAGTGTAAGCATACAAATGTAAGTAGGGCTGAGTAAATGAAGAATTATCTGTAGAAAATTTGAAATAGGTTCCACCCAATGGGGAATGCGTGACAAGTGTATGCATAGAACCAGTAGCCATCAAGGATCCATCAAAGATGGAGGCTCCCTTACACTAACAGTGCATAACCTTAATCATGGAGCGGAGTTTCGAAATATGCGCAAATTAAATATATAACAAATATGTGCTTATATTGTTTTTAATACCCGGTTACGGTTTCCTTTTTATTTGCCGGGTCCGGATATTTTCAGGGTGTGTATTACTCGGAAATTTTAGGTGTCCTTGTCAACACCCGGCTCAGCCCCACAAGAAAGATTATTAACAAAACAATTTTCTTAAATATTATTTTGACAAGTCAGACTACCACCAAGAAACATAGTTTTTCAACCAATGATTACGTTATTATGATTAAATGCCAGTTAAATGACTCCTCATCACATTGAAGCTCAAATTCTCCAGACTTAAAAGGTTGAGATCCACTGCTTCATGCTTTAAAAATCTTTTTTTTCCCTAGAAAATGACTAGATACGTTATGAAACCCATCCGTCTTCATACCGAGAGTTATTTATTTTCTTTTAATTATGTCGTCGAAATGTAACTGACGTTGGAATGTTTCCCCCAAGTTTCAACATCCACATCTATTGTGAGCTCACCATCAACATATTGCTGCCAAGTTTCAACATCCACATCTATTGTGAGCTCACCATCAACATATTGCTGCCAAGTTTCAACATCCACATCTATTGTGAGCTCACCATCAACATATTGCTGCCAAGTTTCAACATCCACATCTATTGTGAGCTCACACTCAACATATTGCTGCCAAGTTTCAACATCCACATCTATTGTGAGCTCACCATCAACATATTGCTGCCAAGTTTCAACATCCACATCTATTGTGAGCTCACCATCAACATATTGCTGCCAAGTTTCAACATCCACATATATTGTGAGCTCACACTCAACATATTGCTGCCAAGTTTCAACATCCACATCTATTGTGAGCTCACCATCAACATATTGCTGCTGAATTTCTAGTGTATTTAAAATATATGATTTCCTAGTTCTCAAGAATTAAGAAAGACACTACACATAGAATTAAGAAAGACACTACATATAGAATTAAGAAAGACACTACATATATAATTTAGAAAGACACTACATACACAACAAATGCGGTGATTTTCTTTTTCCCCCGCTTCAAAAAAGAATTAACGCATTTTGTTGTTTCTGGCGTTGCCGTCTGTAATCTTTAGAGCGTTGCCGTCTGTAATCTTTAGAGCGTTGCCGTCTGTAATCTTTAGAGCGTTGCCGTCTGTAATCTATAGAGCGTTGCCGTCTGTAATCTTTAGTTGAAACTTAATCTAGATTAAATTATTTCATGGGTCTTCTGGTTTCATTTCAGATGTGATCGGCTTTCATTTCATGAGTCGTGTGTCGTCATTTCCTGTGTCACTTGTCTTCATTTCATGAGTCGTGTGTCGTCATTTCCTGTGTCACTTGTCTTCACTTCATGATTCATCTGTCGTCATTTCCTGTGTGACTTGTCTTCATTTTACATGTCGTCTGTCTCCCTTGCATCTTCCCTAATCGTCCAAGCCATCTTCCTTAATTGTCAAAGCCACATGTCTTCATTTCAAAACAAACCTGTGAGATTAGCAACATGATAAGTAATTATTGCGATGAGCAATTCATGACATTCCTATGTGTCTAAAGTCTAATGCAATACGTTCATAAAAAGTCTTTGGAACCAGATACTCCAGTTATTAAAAGCTGCTCTAATTTGAGATTAAAATAAACAACACTATTTGTCAATCAAGTTTGTGGATGCAAAATATTGGCGCATGATTAAGTCAAATATCGATGATAATGTTTTTTGTCATGAGCATACATACAGGTATATTGATTGATTACAGCTTAATCGATAGTTTAGTCGTTTCCAAACAGTCATTGCATATATATAACTTTATAAACTTTTTGCTACCTTTTTTGTTAGAAACGTTTGACTATCTTTGTTGTTAGAAACGTTTGACTATCTTTGTTGTTAGAAACTTTTTGCTACCTTTTTTGTTAGAAACGTTTGACTATCCTTGTTGCTAGAAACGTTTTGCTACCTTTGTTGTTAGAAACGTTTGACTACCTTTGTGGTTAGAAACGTTTTGCTACCTTTGTTGTTAGAAACGTTTGACTACCTTTGTGGTTAGAAACTTTTGACTACCTTTGTGGTCAACGACACACATGTGGTTTTAAATTAAAAAAGACTGTCTGCCAACTACTGTGAGCAATTTTTGCAATCACTTTTTTTTCCAGGACACGCAACTGTTTGTATATTCATGAGTAAAATATCTGTATCGATTGATTGCCCCAAGAATCGATTCTTACACAGATAACTTCCACCCGATAAGTTCTGCACTGCTCCAGATACGTAATATGTGGCTGGTTTCTCTGATCCTATTTCACAGGTCATGCGCTCGCAATCCTTTACATTGAGGAACCGAACAAATTTGCCAATGGTGGTCGATACAAGACTTAGCCGATCACAAGTGTAAGCAAGTCATGTGTACAAGCAGCTCAAGCGGAACTAGTGTACAAGCAGATCAAGCGGAACTAGTGTACAAGCAGCTCAAGCGGAACTAGTGTACGAGCAGATCAAGCGGAACTAGTGTACAAGCAGATCAAGCGGAACTAGTGTACAAGCAGATCAAGCGGAACTAGTGTACAAGCAGCTCAAGCGGAACTAGTGTACAAGCAGATCAAGCGGAACTAGTGTACAAGCAGATCAAGCGGAACTAGTGTACAAGCAGCTCAAGCGGAACTAGTGTACAAGCAGATCAAGCGGAACTAGTGTACAAGCAGCTCAAGCGGAACTAGTGTACAACAGATCAAGCGGAACTAGTTTACAAGCAGATCAAGCATGGATGCAAGAATATCAAGTATGACAGTAAACTGACGATGCCTCAGTAAGGTTGTGTTGTTCTCGTCACGTTAAGTCACACTTCCATACGTATAATCACACCCAAGCTGAGCACAAGTCCTAATCCAAGGACAACATCAACCTTAATCCAAGGACAACATCAACCTTAATCCAAGGACAACATCAACCTTAATCCAAGTGGTGTATCCTCTGGTCACACATTAATTCAACACACAGCAAAGCTCGTTTGAGGGAAACATCACAGCTTTCTAACATAAGACCAGACATTAGCTGCCAATCTTAGAGTTTAGACCAGAGTTTCCCCAACAAAGACAGTCTAGAGCAGCATTTCCAAAACTTGTTATTCTCTCAAAGACAGTCTAGACCAGGGTTTCCTAAACTTGTAAGTTTGTCAAAGACAGTCTAGACCAGGGTTTCCTAAACTTGTAAGTTTGTCAAAGACAGTCTAGACCAGGGTTTCCCAAAAAAGACAGTCTAGATCAGAGTTTCCCAACAAAGACAGTCTAGAGCACTATTTCCCAAACTTGTAAGTTTGTCCAAATAAGGTCTAGACCAGGGTTTTCCAACAAAGACAGTCTAGACCAGACTTTCCCAACAAAGACAAGTCTAGACCAGAGTTTCCCAAGAAAGACAGTCTAGACCAGAGATTCCCAGCAAAGACAGTCTAGGGCACCATTTCCCAAACTTGTAAGTTTGTCCAAGAAGGTCTAGACCAGGGTTTCCCAAACTTATAATTTTGTCAGAGACAGTCTAGAGCAGGGTTTCCCAAACTTATAATTTTGTCAGAGACAGTCTAGAGCAGGGTTTCCCAAACTTATAATTTTGTCAGAGACAGTCTAGAGCAGGGTTTCCCAAACTTGTAAGCCTATCGGACAAGAGGACTCGTTTCAAACTTTCACCAGAGACCGGTGTAAGATTTATTAATTATATTTTATTTTGTTTGACCATAAATATTTATTTTATGGCTACATTGACCGGCTACTCCAGGCTCGAGGACTCACCTCTCTCAAGGGCGTCAAGAGTTTGGACATCTATCTTAAGGGTGTTATTATGGACTGCTATTAAGGGATAATTTAATCTCTTAGGTTAGTCTATTGGCACGTGTCAAAACAGTCCATAATGAAGGACGATACCAACGTTTCAAAACAATAACAACTATAAATAGAACGATACACAAAGTCAGGGCTAATTACAATTAATAAGTTTTTAGTGTGTGAATTTCAATGAATTACAAACACAAGAGAACATGATTAAAAGTATTAACTTACAGTATGGCTGGTACCGCTACTGCATGTAAAAAATACAATGTGTTCAAGTTGTACAATGAAAGAAAATCTGCACACAACAAAGCACTGTCTAGTATTAGATAATGACACACTGCACGTCTCGTGATAAAGGAAAAGATCTCCCTCTCATTCAGTCGTTCAGCCTTTTATAGTCTACTTCAAATGATCATTCTCGAAAACAATACGCAGTCTTTCTGCTTCCAGCATCCTCTAGATCATTCGACAATTTTCCTGACTGGAACGGACGATAATAAGATTAAATGTAAACAAGGTTACATTTTCCTTGCCACACCCCAAAACGGCCTCGACTGTAAGAGGTCATGCACGTGGAAAGCGGGTAAAGCTTGCATCAAAACACGTCTCCTTTTTCACAGCGTCAAGAGTGTGGACACCTCTGTCAGGGGCGTCAAGAGTTTGGACACCTTTCTCAAGAGCGTCAAGAGTTTGGACACCTCTCTCAAGGGCGTCCAGATTTTTGACTGACCGTTAGTCAAGAGTTTGGACTAACCGTTAGTCTACAGAAAACAAATTTCATGATGCATGAAGCACAGTCCCCTCCAAATACAGCTATCTGTCAGTGGTTGAGAGTTTAACATACCTTGGGTTCAATATCTCTAGCTCACTCTCTGTTCATGAAGAGGTGAACTTCAGGATAGTAAAAGCAGCAGCAGCTATGGCGAAAGTGAATAAGTGGCTGTGGAATACTCTTGTTAAACAGAGTGAAAGCACAAAGCTAAGCATCTGCAAGGCATGTGTGCTCAGTACGCACCTATATTGAAGGTGGATCACATATGCCAGTTATGAACGGAAACTGAACAGCTCCAACCAAAGATGTCTGCGGCGCATTAAGGATGGCCAAATTTAACCATGACCCAAGGTTCTCCTAGGCCAAGAGTAGCAGAGAATGCCATTCCAGTATCGTCCTCGTAAACCGTTTTATGATATATACAAAAACACAATAATGTTGTGAAGGGCAAGGACCTGGGATATTTCTCATAATGCTGTTAGGGGGCAAGGACCTGTGATATTTCTCATAAGGTTGTTAGAGGCCAAGAACCTGGGATATTTCTCATAATGCTGTGAAGGGACAAGGACCTGGGATATGTCTCATAATGCTGTTAGAGGCCAAGGACCTGGGATATTTCTCATAATGCTGTTAGGGGTCAAGGACCTGGGATATTTTCTTGTAATATATTGATCATAATCGCTAGAAGATAACTCCCAAATATAAGTCTACTTAATGTTGTTTCGATGAACTGCCACTTGTCTATTTACACCAACGATGTATTCAAGAGGTGTATCTACAGGTTTGGGTAAGTACACCTTAATCTTATAACAACATAAGATATTACGTGACAGAAACACAGACACGCCATTTCAAGTAATTTCATTCATTAGCGGAAAATTGCATGCATTTTTGGAGCCATCGAGTACTCTACAAGACACCAACGAAATCCTGATGTTGAAGTGTGTCGGGTTTAAATTTTTAACACCTAAGTTTTTAAACACGTTGCTTTTTGTAAATAGCTAAAGTAGTGATTTAAAGAAATGAGTATTCCTTGAAGTGGTCTACGTAACAGAGCTGGCACATTCCCACGAGAGAAATCAGCGAATTGGGGAAAGTGGCAATTATATTGTAAGCCTACATACTGGCCTAAACCTTTTAGAAGCGTTTTAAGATGATGAAGCGCATTATTTCATACATTTTAGGGCATTCAATTTATTGTTTATTTATAACGATGAAGCCATATGGTGTTGTCTACACCTACTGTGCTGTCCACACTCACTGTGCTGTCTACGCCCAATGTGTTGTCTACACGTATAGTGTTGTCTACACCCAATGTGTTGTCTACACCCATAGTGATGTCTACACCCACTGTGTTGTCCTGTCTACACGCACTGTGTTGTATACACCTAAGATGGTGTCTACACCCATAATGTTGTCTAACACCAAGGTGTTACCATTAAAAATGTATCTATTGCATTTACCGTGGAGGAATGAATGTGCTAAACCCAGGTATTCACAACATGTCGGCCGTTATATGTATGTCATAATAATGTGCTCGGACATTAATTTATCCATTTTAAAATCGTCTCACAGCTGCAGTGTCTTCTGGTGGCATGGATATTTTCTGAAGGCTATAGAGCCTTCTGGGGGCATGGACATTTTATGTAGGCTGCAGAGTCTTCTGGTGGCATGGACATTTTCCGAAGGCTACAGAGTCATCTAGTGTCATGGATATTTTCGGAAGACTACAGAGTCTTCTAGTGGCATGGACATTTTCTGAAGACTGCAGAGTTGTCTGATAGCACAGAGATTGTCTTATAAAGCTACAAAGTCTTCTGATAAAAGTATTTAACGCCAGGTTAGAAACACTTACAACAATCAGCATGAAATGGTAAATATGTTATTATTATTATTATTATTATTATTATTATTAATAGTTGTCTTATATAGCGTGGTACCCTGGCATAGGGCTCGGCTCACCGCGCTGTACATAAAAATATTAGCAAAAGAGAGATAATCGTGACAATAAAACAAAATACATTTATGTAATAAAGAACAGCTGTTTAACACCAAAACAAAAACAAATGCATATTAACCCCACCCACCCTAGAACTTTTACTTGTCGTCGTTTATCGGTCATAGTGAGAATCAGTATGGCTAGTAGAGTTTAAAGAGATGTGTTTTTAGTGCAGTTTTGAAGGCCTGGGTGGTTGGTATATTGCAGATGTGTAGTGGCAGAGAATTCCATTGTTTGGGGACGCAGAATGAGAAAGATCGTTCACCATGTGCTTTAGTGCATGTCTTAGCAACAGACAGAATACGCGTGTCTGCGGAGGAGCGAAGCTGTCGAAGAGGTGAATAGACTGAAAGAAGTTCGGTTAGTTAAAAAGGGAAGGAATCTGAGGAAAATTTGTGACAGAGAACCGACAGATTGCAATCAATCCGTGCTTGTATAGGGAGCCAATGAAGTAAGTGGAGTATTGTAGTGACGTGATCACGTTTTTTTGCCTTTAGAACTAGCCTAGCAGCTGAGTTTTGAACCTTCTGTAGTTTTTCTATGAAGTGTTTTAGTGAACCTGACTAGGGTTTTGTTGCACTAACTCTGAGGTAGTGGCGGATGGAGCTGATTTGACGGGTAGCGGTGTATGCAGAACGACAAATGTGAGAGATATGTTTATCAAGTGACATGTTAGAAAGAATATAACCAAGATTCCTAGCAGAGAATATAAACTGTATGTCTGAGTTACCTACTTGAAATGAGTTGGGGAGAGTTGAGGTAGAGTATGATTTGTGATCGCGAATAAGAAGTGCTTCCGTATTGTCATCGTAAAACTTCAACTTGCTGAGTGTCATTCAAGACTTGACATCACCATTGCATTCCCGAAAAGTCTGGTCAGCGGAACCCACATGAAAGTGATGGGTATGAATGTATAGCTGCATGTCATCCGCGAATGACTGGCTCTCAACAGCATGCCTCCCAAGCAAGAATAGCAGTGGCCTGTATTCAATGTGAATAGATTCGGGCCCAAACCTGACCTCTGTGGCACTCCGTACACCAAGTCAGCACTACCGTAGAGACAGTCATGACTGAGACCGCCTGCGTTCTATCAGAGAGGTACGACCTAAACCAAACCAAAACTGAACCAGAAATTCCAAAATAATTGTCAAGGGTTTTGTAAAGGGTTTCATGGTCAACAGTGTCAACGGCCGCACTGAGATCTAAGAGAATCAGGATGGAGACATTACCGCTGTCCAATGCGAACAAGAGGTCATTGGTGACACTTAAGAGAGCTGTTTTTGTGCTGTTGAAAGATATTTAGGCTGACTGATCTGAGAAGAGAGTGGTCGTTTAAGTAAGCAAAAATATGTTTTATAACTAGTATTTCAATGACTTTATATTAAAATGATAAGTTAGATACAGGTTCTGAAGTTTTTTAAAATTATTTTCATCCAAACCAGGCATCTTAGGCAATGGTTTTGATGCTAGCTGTCTTACAAATAGATGGAACAGTGCCAGAAGGCAAGCTTTCATTGATTATGTGAGTTATCTTTGGGAGTAAATGATCTAATGTCTCATCCAACAGGGGGGGGGGGGGTGGGGATGGGGTCCAGAGAACATGACGTAGGTTTAGAGTTTAGAATAATATTTTTAACCTCTAGTTCTGAAACAGGTTTAAAAACATCGAAATGTGAACTTAACACAATAATAAGAAGGCAAATCTAGGGGGTGGTGCGTCAAGACGATCAAGGTCAGCTTGAATGTCAGCATCTTTACTTGTAAAGAATCACAGAAAATGTCTGGTTCCTGGGGGCAACGGATACACTGACGGAAGAGCAGCTCCTTTGTTACTTCCTCTGAGGGGACTACAAACATCAAATAACTGCCTGCTGGTTTTACCCATAATTATCTGTTGGAGTGATTGCTGATGTGCTACATATAAAATCCGAGTTCTGCTCCGCTTTCACCGATTGCATTTTTCGACCTTTTTAAACGAAGATGTCATATTTGTGCATGGAAACCCCTACTGTACGTACTAAAAAACAGAGAATATGCTTAGCCAGCTAGTGCGCCAACAGAGTGTATGCCTTGCCAGCTAGTACATAAACAGAAAGTGTGCCTAGCCAACTAGTGCGCCAAGCGACAGTATGCCTAGCCAGCTAGTGCGCCAACAGACAACATGCCAAGCAAGATAGTGCGCCAAGTGACCGTATGCCTAGCCAGCTAATGCGCCAACAGAGAATATGCCTAACCAGCTAGTGCGGCAACAAAGAATATGCCTAGCCAGCTAGTGCGCTCTCATAGCAATCCAAAGCTAATGTTCACCATGATATCAGGACAACGACAACACACTTGTTGCAGTTAAAATTTTATTGAAGCATGTTGTCTTTGATTTGTAGACTTTGATTGGTTGACTTTGATTGGTAGACTTTGATTGGTAGACTTTGATTGGTTGACTTTGATTGGTTGACTTTGATTGGTAGACTTTGATTGGTAGACTTTGATTGGTTGACTTTGATTGGTAGACTTTGATTGGTGACTTTGATTGGTAGACTTTGATTGGTAGACTTTGATTGGTAGACTTTGATTGGTAGACTTTGATTGGTTGAATTTGATTGGTAGACTTTGATTGGTTGACTTTTATTGGTAGACTTTGATTGGTAGACTTTGACTGGTAGACTTTGATTGGTAGACTTTGATTGGTAGACTTTGACTGTTAGACTTTGATTGGTAGACTTTGATTGGTAGACTTTGTTTGGTAGACTTTGATTGGTAGACTTTGATTGTTAGACTTTGATTGGTTGACTATGATTGGTAGACTTTGATTGGTAGACTTTGATTGGTAGACTTTGATTGGTAGACTTTGATTGGTTGACTTTGATTGGTTGACCTTGATTGGTTGACCTTGACTGACAGACTTGTGTCTCAGTATTTTGCTATTCAAATTACACATTTTATCTTTGCTTGGAAGAAAACAAATTTCTTGCGATTATAATTTATAATCGACTCCACATTGAGAAAATTCTTAATGCATCCTTCAACTTCTATATCATTTGTAATGTAACATTGCGATACCACATCTTCGACAACATAACTTTGAAAATTTTATTTTATTTAACATTTTTGACGCTCACAGCTGAGTTTCAATTTCTGTAAACGCTGAGACATTGATTGAAAAAAATATTGTGTTTGTTTATTAGAACTATATAGAGTATAGACTACGACACATTGGGGTTTTGGGGGGGGGGGGCGGTGATGGGTACATTCATTCGCCCCTGCACGAACTCGAACCCACGAAATCGAACCCACGAACTCGAACCCACGAACTCTTGGTTGGGAGGCAGACACATGGCCGACCATATACTACAAGTGTGTATCAAACTGGCACATAGATCTTCTGTTGAGATTTGACCGTTCACGAAACGTGGACTGAAGATGATTTTTTTTACCTCCTTTTGTGTTTGTATTAGGTTTGAGCGGATTCCACAGACAGGTCGATAAACGTGCACTGGGAGTGAGTACGGTCTATTCAGATGCTGTGACTGAATGCTTTGGCCCCAGCCCACCCCTCACCCCCATACAAATCGCTGATTTTTTAAACAGCCGCCGTCAATAAATATTATATGGCTGACAGCTGAAAGGGGATCGGATACATTATTATTGATACTTAATTATGGCCGTACTCGATTACTGCTGGCGGTAATTCCGTTGGCAAACTGTGAGCTGAATGTCCAAGTGATCTAGCTGAATGATCAGGGGTGTCGGGGATAGATCGGTTGTGAAGATGGGTCTCAAAGGCAGCGCTGGGTAATGGAATTGTGATGGATTTGTGGCCGTCCATGAATATGGCGGGAATTTGTGGCCGTCTAGTAAGGGGACGGGAGTATGTAGCGGTCGAGAATCGTTTGGTCGCATTTGTTGATGTGGTGAGAGGCTAAAACTATTGTAGATTGTACGTGTGGGGTAGTGTGTGTGTTTGTATGTGGGACTGTTTGTATGTGGGACTGTTTGTATGTGGGACTGTTTGTATGTGAGACTGTTTGTATGTGTGACTGCTTGTATGTGTGCGCGTGTGCATGTGGTTGTGTGTGTCTTAATGGGTGCCTCTGTGTATGAGTGTATGTGCGTATGTATGTGTGTCTGTATGTATGTCTAAATGTGTGTCGGTATTGGTGTTTGTGTGTCTGTATGAGTGTCTGTATGTGTGTCTTTGTGTGCACGTATCGGTGTCTGTGTGTATGTATGACTGTATGGGCGTCTCTGTTTGTGTCTGTATGTGTGTCTGTATGTGTGTCTGTATGTGTGTCTGTATGTGTGTCTGTATCAGTGTATGAGTTTTTCTGTATGTGTGCATGTATGTCTGTCTGTATGTGTGGATCGCAACAAAAACGGCAAATAACCCGTTAAACACATGGGAGAGAAAAGTTCTCCGAAAAATATATGGCCCAAAAAAGGATGAATATGGATGGAGAGTACGAACCTACCAGGAATTGTATTGTCTATATCAGGATCCCGCGCTAGTAGCAGAAATAAAAAAGGGTAGGCCATGCGGGGCACGACACTTAGAGATTTACTCCAAATGACAAAGTAAATCACAAAAACTCCAGAGGAAAACGGCTCAAAGGCAGACTTAGGTTAAAGGAGGAGGACAAAGATCTACATCAATAGAAAAGCATTAGTTAGGTCTGAGCGGAAGGAAGTGGTGAGGCAGGCCGAAGCCCTACATGGGCTGTAGTGCCACAGTGATGGATGGGTGTGTCTGTATTGGTGTCACATGTGTGTCTGCATGTGTCTGTGTTTACGCATGTGTGTTTCAGTTTGCGCGTTTCTGTGTATGACTGCGGGTGTCTATATTTGTGTCTGCGTGTGCAAGCAAATGTTCCCTGCGTGTGCAAGCAAATGTTCCCTACGTGTGCAAGTGAATGTTCTTTACGTATGTTGCAGATATCGGAAGACACTGATGGGCTTGTCAAAATGTATGTTAGTAGTGGAATTATTGGATCGATATGTTAGTGGTGGAATTATTGGACCGATTTGTTAGTGGTGGA